>CAKLNU010000771.1:0-1200000 GCA_922788865.1 Poeciliopsis turneri | reverse complement strand
TCCCAATTCTTATTTTCTTTTGCATAATGACCTGTTGTGTGCACCTATAGTTTGTGAAGTAGAGTAATCGTAACGGCTTTTTTTCTTCATGTTGGCCGCATTTTCTGTACTGACTATTTATTTTTCTCATTTTCAGCACTGACCTTACTGAAAGGGAAAACTTAAGGCTTACAAAAACTTTGTATTTTCTGTCCTGGAGGGTATACTAAGAAGCTGGTTCAGTTGTAAAGCAGGTTAAGTTAACCTTGTGGTTTAGGTAAAGCACCTAATTTTCTTAACTAAATGATGCCTGCAGGTATATCTATTAGCAGGTTTCATTTTGCCTGCACTTGGTTGTGTACATTATTTTAAGTATATTTGACAAGTTTAACAAAATATAAAAAATGTCATTCCAACTCATTTGCCTTGTTTTACTTTTTACTTGTACTTTTCATTACATTACTTGAGTACATCCATTTTTACAGTAATTTCCATACTTAGGTACAAGACATTTCACACACTTCAAGACTTTTCTTCAAGTAACATTTCAGTCAGTGACTTGGACTTTTACCAAAGTCATATTTTGGAGCAGTACCTATACTTTTACTTGACTCTGAGATTTCAGCACTTTAGACAACACTGACAATCGGATTGGTGTCAGACTTCAGCGACCTTTACTTTTGTCATTGGTAAAAGACTACAAACTATTTCTCCCTCTATGTTTGTTTTGGTTATATTTACACAGAATGCTTTCGTCTACTTTCTATTTGTGTAGTGGTCTCCGAGCCAGACTTCTCTTTAACCAAACTGAGACCTAGGTTTTTTGGCTGAGCAGAGTTGCTACATCAGAGTTTGATTGTATCAAATGTCCCCAAACAATCCAGTTTGCCTAACGTGGTCTTAACAGGGCTGGTGTGAATGCACCATAACTCTAATAGGGGTTTTCTAAATAACACATACAAGATTTAGAAAACTTAACATCACTTAACAACACTTCAAGCACAAAACAGTTCTCACCATCAATGCAATTCTTGCACATTTCCGAACCTCTCTGTGTGGCAGCATTTTTAGAGTTAATTTTAATTGGCTTGAATTTGACTTAGTCAAAGTCAGGGAACTTTCAGAACATTTATCTGTTCAAAAATAATCTTTAATATCTGTTTTAATGTTGAAAAATGCAATTGTGTCCAACGTTTCTGTTTGTAGAAAGGTTGGACACAATCTTTCTACAAACAGGTTGTGTTTGTAGAAAGGTTAAAATAAGGATCTTATTTTAAGTGAAATTTAAAACATTTGGTGTTTCTCCTGTTTTGTTAATCCGTAATTTGTGTCAGTATTGAAAAAAAATGATGGCACCACCGTTGAATTGAATTGGCTCAGTTCTTTTGCGTTGGAATGCATAACTTCAAGGGTTACCATGGTCGCTGTGATCAAATTGCTCAATGTTGGTCTTGTCTGACCATAGAGGTGTCCTTCACATGACATGTTGGCTGCCAATTACAGTAGGTAAAATGGGTCAAAGGTGTTAATTTTGGAGCACTGGGACTGAGTGAGAGGATATGGAGCAAAACATTGGTGTGCTGACAGTTTTTAGTTTAGAACGAGAATAGAGTCTGGTGGTTCCTTCGCTTGCTGACCAATTTCTTTCCTTCAGAAGGTTGACATTTTGAGTCTGATGGTCTTTGGTATTTTGACAAGACAAAAATCCTCAACATCAGAAGTGGTTTTAACATGGGCAAAATACTGTAGAGAAAAATTCTGGACTGCATTTCAAATTCAGGTCCACTCTTAGAACGCAACCAGTTTACATAAACAAATGTACTGGAACCTTTGGATTACTGCAAGAAGTCAGTGGATAAGTTGTACCCCTCCAAAGACATCCTATTAAACGTCAGCTGAGGTGAATGTACAGCTGAAACCAGATGTTTACATACTTTGAATAAAGATGCATACAACTTTATTTACCACTGTTTGAAGTTAAGTCAGACCAAACACCTTTTTTTTGGTTAATTAGAATTACCAAAATAATTTCTGTACGCATCTCTGTGAATCTTGAAGGATCTTAATCTTGCACTACCCTGTTTTTGTGTTTAGATCCGTGCTGGTGGATTTGAATACTCTCCAGGAACTCTTCACATCTACTCAGACAGTCTCCTCACCCTTCCTGCCATCATTGGCATTGGAGGGGGCGGTGGCCTGCTCCTCTTGGTGATCATCGCTGTTCTGATAGCCTACAAGAGGAAGTCGAGGGACGCGGACCGCACCCTGAAGCGCCTCCAGCTCCAGATGGACAACCTGGAGTCTCGAGTGGCCCTGGAGTGTAAAGAAGGTGGGTGCTCTTTGAGCAAAGCAAATTCATTGGCAGTGACGCTGATTTAAGAATTTAAGCTTTCCTTGTTGGTAGAATAGAACAATTTTAAAGATATTTCTCTAAACATGACTCTCATAGGGTTGATTTACAGCTAAGCACAGCATTGAGTAGACAGAGACAGTTATGAAAGTCAATGAATCTGGAGAGAGGTGGAGATGCAATAAATTACTGTTAGATACTGTTAACATCACTACCAGCATCTTCAGGGTACACATGCTGAGTTAAACGCATAAACTGCCAAAGTTGAGTTGTGGTGAATAAACTATTTAACTTGTGATTTTCTATAACATCTATACAGCAGGAGTTCAGAGTCACTTAGTTTTCGACTAGCGGTGTGATTTGTTTAAGTTTTTAATCAACTAATTGGAGGGTTTGTAATTAATCGATCAAAATTTATCACATTTAATAAAAATGAGCATAATTTTTTATTCAAAAACCCTTTTTGCTGCTAAATTATTATATTATTAAATGAATACACATATGAGTTCAGTAACAAAGATATTTATTGTTTTTAATCTGTTATTTAGTTTATTCAACAAGCATATTGGGGAAAAGTGATTGAGCTTTCAAATGTTTTAGGAACCTCTGATCATTCATGAAACTACTTTGAAAAAAGTCATTATTTTGTAATATGGACTGTGGACGCTGATGTTATTAGCATTGGGGACGTTTGTGCTGCTGCTACATGTTTAGCATCGAAATCCTGTTTTAGGCTTGAATAATTTTGATGATGATAGATTAACTTGAACACAATAGTAGTTTTTTCTAGCGTCCCATCAGAACATTTATGAAGCATAAATTAACTCCCAATGTGCAGTTTTGTCATCAATCGCTGCTGTTTGTGGCTGTCGCTTGTGCGCCAGAGTTATGGACGTACCAGAAACATGCAAACCTGAATTCCAGCTAAGGTAAATACTTTGGGATGTAATTTTTTTTTTTTTGATTAATTCTATTGAAATTTTTAAGACATTAAAAGCAGACGAAGTGGATTCCTTTTGGGTTTTGCATTCTGGTGAAACTCATTCCTGGTAAATACTGACATGTTCTAATGGAGCTCCAACTACCTTTTTTATATCGTCATAAAAATTTGGCAATTGGAACATCATTAATAACATCAGTATAGGAGGAAATGTACTTTTTGGCTGTTTATTGAGAGATTTACAGAGCTTTCGTAGCAGTCTGGTAGTGGGACTCAAAGACTTTTTGTTCAGAAAACATGCAGTTGTAAAATTATTAGTTCTGGGACTACCGTGTCAGCTGTGATCAACCCACATTTCATACTATTTCCACAGCACTTTCTGAGAGCTTTAACATCTCTGCAGCTAAAATCTAAATAAGGTTTGGGCATCGGGGGATTTGAAAGTCATTTCAGCGAACGGTCAGATTGTTTGTGAATTGTGTCTCACAAATCTCCACTTTAAGGGAACTTCTTACATCAGGAACACATCACAAATGTCACACATACTTCAAAGACATCACAAGACTTGATGTTCCACAAAATCTCCTTCAGGTCCTCATGTTGAGACCCAAAGAAGATGCTTTTTATAAACACCAGCCTTCCTGGAAAGTCGGGGAAAAAAGTCACAGCAGCTTTTTGATTACACGTAAATGTTTTAGATCATCAAACTAATGTTTATATCTAAGATAACCAGAGTAAATTCGCAAGGCAGCTTTCAAATGACATTTTTTTATACATGGAGAAAGCCATCCAACCCAGCCTGGACATGTGTGCAAACGTAACTGCCCCCTAAACCTAATCACTAGTTCCTCCACGCTGCCATCAGGAGGTTTTCATAACTGGCAGTGAGTCTCGTATTTTTCTCTGAATACATTTTGACCATATGTTCTTTGCAGATTCACTTTTTTTCATTTAAAATGGAAAGTTTTTAAGCTTGAGCTTAAAAAATTAAATTCAGCCAAAAGTAGACCACTGAAGACTTTCATTTTATTTTTGCTTTTTTTTAAAGATTCATAATGCTTTACATCATTGTCCCACTGCTTAACTGTAGTGAGGTTGAGCTTATGAAGCAGATTTTCTTTATCAGAATTTACTGGTTGAAAGAATTTCTGGTTCCACTCAGAAAGACAAATCGTCTGGGTCCTAAAGCAACTTAGTTGCTCCATACCATTGCAGTAATACCACAGAGTTTTTGTTGGTGTAAAGTTCTCTTTCTGAAAGGTTGTGTTATCGTTGCATCAAATGTAACAGGAATCACACTTTCCAAAAATAATATCTACCCGAAAAAGTTCTTATGGGACTTTGCCGCTTTGTAGGTGGGCCTTCATTTCATTTTCATTTTAGTGAGAAAAATGAAAATGGTGTGAACGCATCCAAAGTTAAGTCATCAACTTTGGATGCGTTCACACCAAACTCCCTTCAACCCTGAAGGAAATAATATCAGCCGTTCTCTAGATGTTGTTCTAGCTTCATTTGTGGCCTTCTGCTTGAGTCCTTGATGTGACTTTGGAGTAGTTCTGAGGGTTCACCTCTCTTCTTTGTGTTTTCATTTGTAGATATAAGCTCTGATTAAGGTTGACTGTAGTCCTAGAAGATGAGAAAGCTTTGTAAACCAGGTTGTGATGTGGTTAATTATTGAGGATTAAGGGCATGAGTTTTAGAGAGGCCTTTTAGGTATGAGTGTGAGTGACTGACAATAAGGCATGGTGCTGTAGGTGTTTACAAGTTAATGCCACAAGCACACAAAGCCAAGGCACAAAGTTCTAACATGATCACACCTCAGTCTTGACACAGTCATAACTCTTAACAACAGCCAGATGTGTCAAACAAAAGCTGTCAGATGTTTTGAGTCAAAGCCCTTTATTTTTCAGGGCAACACTTCCACATACCCTGGCAGAGGTGACCTTTCTCCAAACGTGTCCTGACCTCGTTGGAGTGACTCAATATAAGATGTCACTCATGAAAAACCTGCAATGTATGAATCAACAGCCAGTTTTGTGCAAGAGATGAAGCATGGCCCTATTCCCACCCATCCCCAAGCATTTCGCCCCGCCTGCTGCACACCCATCTGGCCCACAGAGAGGAAGAGGCGCGTGTGGGCGGAGTAGCAGATAAAGTGGGCGGTCCCCCGTGCATGTGATAGCTAATGGTGAGGTGTGTGTGTGTGCATGTGTGTGTTTGGTTGTGCTCTAAAAATTCTGCAGAGAGAAGTGGATGTTTGGTTCAGTCATCCATGCATAGCAGACATCACAGGAAATACCTTTATGTATAGTCTGCTGTTAATGGATACTTACACTTTGGAAGTCATGGTGGAGCGATACTTTTGAAACAGCTTATAGTAAAGCTGTTTCACAAATCAAAAGGATTTTTTAAAACAATTACTGGATTAGGGCGATTTGTGTATACCTGGGCTGTTAACTTTTTACCTAAATTGACTAGGGCCAGGACTTTAACGTTTTAATTTTCATGAATTAAAACATTTTAACGCAATCAATCACTATTTTTTTTTATTTGCAAAGGTTCGGGACAGAACCTTTGTACTTGTTTGTTTCTGGTACGCCTGTAAATATGACGCACCAGGAGTGTTTTGGCTAAAAACACTTAATTGGATTTATGGAATGTTTGGTATTCAAAAAAGCAAGAACAGTAAAACAAGCTAAGTTTAGTTCCTGGCTGCCACAAGATTAATTAGTATATAATTATCCAATCTATGTTGGCTATGTTCAGAGACATGTTTAGTAGTTTTTTTTTTCTTTCTTTTCTACATAATCTGTCTGTGGGTTAAGCGAAGAAAATTTTAATTTAGACCTTCATGTTTGCTGCTTCCATGCTTTTCCTTTTCCTTGTACTCACTTCTTATTCATTGGACAGGTTTTGCTGTTGCTCTCTCTTTCATGATATATTTCTCTTGCAGTAATTCTCTAAAAAAAAAAAAAAAGCTCTCCTTTCCTCTCAGTAACATTCCGTCTTCAGACTTTTTTCTGTCTGCCACTCTCATGTCTGTAAAATCCTAATTTCGCTTTCCTATTTTTTTTTACTTCACTCCTCCTTTATCATCTTAGCTTCCTCTCATTTCTTTCGTCTCTCTGGTGCACCAAACAGTCCAATAACAGCTGGAGGAAATTATGCATGAAAACTCATCCGTTGCTCTCTTTAATAATTATCCAGTCATGCAATTAATTGACTTTCCTTTTCAGGAACTTGGTTTTTCTGTTTCTTGCTTTTGCCTCTTCTCTCCACCTGAGCCATACTTTTTTGTTCATTTCAGAGATTTTAATTTCCCACTTCCATTTTTTTACTGCCCTCTTTTTATCGACCTTTGCAGAGATTGCTGTTATTGAAAAATATTCATTTTTTTAGATGTAACTTCAACATTTCTGCATGCTGTTATGGAAAACTGAAGTTAATACAAATATGTTTTGAGAGTAAATAGCTAGCGTTATTTACAAGTGAGGATGAATTGTAACAATCTACATCGTAGTAGACCTCTAGAAGCCAAAAATGTGCGTACTTTTGCCACATCTTGCAGTCATGTATTTAGAGATATATTCCTTTGTTACATAAACAAAATTCTTTCTTACTTCATAATCTGTCTGATATTAACAAATTTTTATGATCCGTCCACTCATTCTTTTCTGTTTCTACCTCATTAAGTGTCCATCTGAACCTTGTTCTTCATCTTTGCTGACATTCATTTCTTTATTTGTTGTCCCCAGTTTGATTCTTTTGCTGCTTTTCTTCCTGTCTAACTACTGTTGAGTAATGGCCACAAGTGCCTTTAAAAGTATTCTGAGGAAGACCCAGGTTGGATTGAAATGTCAGTACATGAGTCATTCTGACTCAAAATTTCTTGTCAGCACCCTTCCTCTATGTATTTAGAAGAAATAGGAACAGAAGAAATTCCAGCAGCCCGATCTTGTTTATAAAATGAAGCAATAGCTGCAGTAAAAAATAAAACGGTTTATAATTGTTCTGATGATCTGTGTCTTGTGAAATCACAAACACTCAGAGCAACATAAGTTTATTGCATTGATTTAATGTACAGAATGCAGACAAATAAGTGATTAGCTTGCATTGCTAATTGTAGTTGTATGAATGCTAAGTACGTGACTGGTCACGACCAAACCAGGAACAAGTCTTCCCAGGCGCGCTTTGAGCTTGTTACAGGTTTTGAAAGTGTGGATTTTAAGATTTCTAATTATGTCAAACGCATGGAAATAAAAAACAAATAAAATGAGCAGTTCGTCACAGTACGTCTATTGCAGAAAAACTCAATATGCTAGAGCTCATCTTTTCAGTCGTTGTTGAGTAGCTCAGTGGCACAATTAGATTGACCAGAGTTTAAGAACAAATAAAGTTACAATGTTAAAACTGAACCTCTAGCACTCCATCTTTATCCATCAGCCATTTTTTTTGTTGTGCAGCTTTCGCTGAGCTCCAGACGGACATCCATGAACTGACACAGGAACTGGACGGCGCTGGGATTCCCTTCTTGGACTATCGCACATACGCAATGAGAGTCCTGTTCCCTGGAATAGAGGATCACCCTGTGCTTAAGGAGATGGAGGTACGGGTCAGTACACCATCACCCAAATTTCATACTGAAACAAACTAACCACCGACTTGACAGAACCTACAGCTAGCAGCCAATGCTAATCCACTAACACTGCCTCGAAGTGTTTCTGAAGTTGTTTTTAATACTCTTAAAGTGCCCCTCTGGCTTTTCCACTTAATTCCTCTTTTGCCATCATCCCATGATGGGCTTCATCAAAGGCAGGTCTTTGAAAAAAGTCTGACACTAAAAAGAGCTCAAGATGTCGTTTACCTTAAAGCAATCACATAACCTATATTTTACCTACTTTGCCTTTTATGTGTTTATCCCCATCACATTCAATGCAAATAACTTTTCAAGTGCCCTGGTGTCATCTTTAGTCGAGTCTCAGAGGAATATTTCCTTCAGGTTTTTTTTAGTTAGAGGTCTAAACTTGTGATTCATTTACATAAAATCCTATAAAAACTCACAAGCAAAAAAAAATTGCTTATGAAATAGAAATATAAAGGTAGTAGAGAAGAAAATTAAGAGGTTATTAGGACTGCTGCCTGCATTATACATCACTGCTGAGTTTCTAATTCTAATTGAATTTTTGCATCCACCTTCTGAGTACAGCTGAATGATGACAGTGAAGCTGATATTTACACACCTTTCACCATCCAGACCAGCAGAAGTAGAAGTAATAGTACGTCTCCAAAAACTGCTCTCCATCAGAGCTAAAAAAAACCAAAGCCACGTTTGTAATCAGCAGAATCATTAAGATGTAGAATCCGGTCCTGCTCTATTGGCTTTGATTGGAGCCCCGACTTTTTGGAGTAAAGGAATAATTTGTTTGACCTTTAACAGCTTCATTTAATCACTCTAATCCAGACAGTGGATTTTCTTTGGAAAGGGAAGCTCTCTGGGTGGTCTTTGAGCAGTTATTTTTTACCATTTCTATTCATTCTTTGTGATTCAGCTTTAGCTTTATTGAAACAAAAAGACCCCCCACTGCCCTGTGAGCTCCACTGGTTTTCAGCTTAAAACTTTAAACTTTTAAACAAATATGTCAGAATAAAACTGACAGGTTTTTGACACCAAATGCAGATGAAATGACATTGATGAAGAAAAACATTTGTTTTGTTTGATTCTGCTGTTGCTTCACTGGGCTTCCAATTTTAACGTCATATGTTTCTGTATAATTCATTTGGTCCATATTGTGATCAACATGGTAAAATCACAACTGGATGTTGTGATTTTACATGCAGTGTCAAACCTAAAGCAGTTTGACAAGATTTTTTGGTAGTGGTTTACATAGTCATAGAAATGTCCTCTTACTGTTGACTTCACTGTTGTCTCTGAACAGTTTGAATACGAAGCAGCCTAAAGTACAAAAGAATGAATTGCTAAAGAGGCAAAAATGTCCTACTCCCCTTTTCTTACCCATACTCTTCACTGCAGGTGGGTGCTTTCTCAGTCTGGTGGGCTATAAAGTCTCATTATATTTATTCACATAAGCCACTCAAAGACACCTCTCAAATGCTTCAATTCTTTACTCCTTATGAGTGTTATTAGTCACAAGTAAGAGAAACTGTACAAAACCAAATTACAGCCTTCGAAACAGATCAAGATGTCAACCACTGACATGATCGGTCATTAACCAAAGTCCCTAAAGCATGAGTGCACCTTTTAATTTAAAGGTCAGGTAGGCATTGAGCCAAAGGGTGCTCCCTTGTTTTATTGCTGCGTCTAGACTTTATTCTTTGTCCCTCTGTATTTTCCCCCAGGCTTGACCGTATAATCCAATGGCCTGGGTAAACCAGTGCTCTTCTCTTTATTGCTCTGTGTGGCCACTCTTTATCTTAAGTTGAGCAGACAAACCACACACATTGACAGGAGACCCAGATGTCCTCACATATGTGGACATAAAGCTGGAATCAGCCTCAAAATCAGGTGAAAACTCAGTGCTGTATGTACATGCTTCCCTCTTCTATCTTTTCCTTATCTCATTCTTTTTTGTTGTTGTTTTTTTTTACTCTCAGACACATCACTCTCAGCTTTCCGCCCCAGAGGCTTGGGAATCTCATTTAGCACTTTACAGAGAGGTCCAGACACTTTATTATGGCATGTCTGAAGAGCGGAGGAATAGAATGCACAAGTGGGGCACAAGTGAATGAAAAGGGAATAAGTGTTAGGGTGTGTCAAAGTTAAAAAGATACTCACCAACGAAGGATTGGATCAATTCAATATGAGTCGAAGGATGTATAAAAAAATAAGAATGAGGGTGAGAGGAAGAATTAGAGCAGTGGAGGGGGTATCTTCATGGGGTTTATATGTTGTTAAGTAGTGACAGGTGCCAGCCAGGGGAACAAGCAGGGCGCACCGCTGTCACCATCACTGACACACATATAATCCTGCCATGCCCTGATGTGCCTTCCTGTTTTCACTGCTCTCAATGTCCTGCTTCTCTCCGAGTTTGACAGAAATGCTTTTCAGGTGGAAACTAGGCCAGATAGACACTTAGAGATAGTTCAGCATTTTTTTGAAATGAGGTTTGTCTTCAGGGCTGTAGATTGTACTTATGCTTCTAATTGTCATGTAAATGTTGAGCCTATGTTTCAAAATGTCACAAAAAATAAGGTGCAAGTTAGGCTTGATTTCCTTGACTGGTTTGGAGCAAATGACCCCGACTACCCAAAACATGTCACTTAATTACATAAGCATCATTATGTCAGATGTTGACACTGTATGTAATTGTAACAACAAGATGTAGAGGTTGCCTAGACCACAAATATCAGACAAATGGATAGAGAGTTCTGACCAGTAGGTTTGGATTTATACATTTTTCAGTTTCTTACCACTGGTAAGGCATTGACCCACCAGTTGTTGGGAGCATTCCACCATTTCCATCCCAGCCAAGAGTGACTCTTGCTGGCCACCCTAGGCAGACCGCCCTGCCCTGTGTTCTGGAGCTTTGGACTGAGGCCAGTTTGCTACGTCAGAACTTATTCAGCAAATGTTTCCATTTACCTTTTGGGTGTGTTAACTCTTTTTCAGAAAAGCCAAAAACCACCTCAAGCAAGCATAATTATTTTTTTTTTTTCTGAAATGGAAGTAATTTTGAATTTTCTCATTTCCTTCAATGTTTTCTAATGCGATGATTCAAACTATGCCTTTAAAAATGTTAATGGGAATTCACCTGCTGTAAATCTGGAAGGCATCTGTTGATCATGGTGCATCAAAAACAATCTGACCATCCACTCCAGTTGCATCCGGTCAGTGGATTACTTTCTGAGTCAGACGTGTTCAGATACAGCAACTTGAAAGAGACTTATGCTGCCTTTGTCCTTTCTGTCAGCCCATGGCAGTCATGACACATGTTCTTTATTTTTTGTTATTGGGTTGCTGTTCTATGAAACCTCACCTCTGTGCCCAGACCCTTGTTTAATGCCACCTAACCTGAAGTACCCCCAAACCTCAGACCTTCAACCAACGAATACCTTGAGAAATTTTAGTAGCCCTGCTAGCTGAGTTTAACAGCTTTATTTTAGGGAATTGTACCTTGTAGTTGCATGATTAATTGCTTGTTACATTGGATATTACTGTTATGAATCAGAAACAAATCTCCCTTCTCTTGGTTTGTCTTCCCGTTTAGCTGATGCTAACACCCAGTCCCAGTCAAAAGACTGCCATCCTAAAACTTTAGCTTCCAAAATTTCATAGTGGTTTATGCAACAGCTTTATCAGCTGTTTAGACCTTCATTAAGTTAACATGCTCATTAAACCGAAAATTATGTGTATTTTCAGAAAGTATAGGTAGAAGGTGTTATATCACTACTGACCTTCCTGTTTGTAAAATAATTTTTATCTGTATCCAATAAGAAGATAAAAAGCCATTTTTCCTTATTTTCACATTGCTTTATAGGAAGCTGTGTGTTCTTATA
Organism: Poeciliopsis turneri; assembly: GCA_922788865.1. Taxonomy (NCBI): domain Eukaryota; kingdom Metazoa; phylum Chordata; class Actinopteri; order Cyprinodontiformes; family Poeciliidae; genus Poeciliopsis; species Poeciliopsis turneri. Next base: position 1,188,217 of record CAKLNU010000771.1, on the reverse strand, counting down.
CGTCTTTGCAAGCCCCTGTTTAAAACAGCCAATGTTGGTGAATCAACTGTTTACTGTACACATAATTATCAGACTCGGTGTAAAAAACTGCCCTATAGAAATGCAATAGCAGTATGATGGTTCATAAAAAAAGATGTTTGTCTAAACTGATAACTGCAACTAATTCAAAATGGTACAAATGCACTTTGGTCTTGGATACCTGTTAGCTTCAGCCTCTGGTACCTGCTAATTATAATTTGCTAAATGTAAATGTGGATGCTAAAAGAGTGTTTTGTTAAAAGCAAGATATTAAGTGCGCTCAATCTTTTTCAGAACTCTGCTTCAAAAGTCACAAACTATCCCTTTTGGCCTTAAAGCTGTAAACGTTTTATGAAAGGGCCTCCCGCTAAACAACTGAGTCGAAATCAAAGTTGATCTGATCAAATTTAAGATGAAATCCTTTGAGTACATTACAGGCCAGTTGGTTTAAATACACGTGGCTCTCTGGCAAAGGCGACAATTAAAACTTCTTGTTTCATTGATTTTTCAACTGGAGAAAGGTCCAAGGCTTTCGCCCCCCTGATGTCAAGCAGACAATCGTGTTAGATTGTCTGCTAAAATCGTTTGACATCAAGCACATCACACAGCAGCACAGCAGGAGGAGGAGTAGCCAATCAGCTTAGTGTTTAACAAGACAGTATTGGGTCTTGGCACAAGCTAAAGAAATGCCTGGTTTCTGATGTGTTTGTTAGCATGTATTAGTCTTTCTCCAGTCGTTTTGAAAAAAATCTAGTTTTCTTTACATTTCACTCTTTCATAAAATTGTTTTGTTGTGCCTTAAAATAGTAGGCTATATTTGCTAGTTTGTTGCATCATTATGCTTCAATGTAATACAACTTGAAACTCCTCCAGTTTTGCTGAATTAAGACAATTCTTTAAGAGAAGCATACCAGAACTCCTCCAGAGCAACCTAAAATAGTTACTGCCTGTTATCACAAATGCTTGATGGAAGTTTTGCCATCATGGATGTCAGAATTAAGGTTAATATCATTTTTCATATCAGCTCAGGTTGGTTAGGATCGATTTGTTTCCCCTTAATAAATTAATTAAACATTTTAAGATTTCCACTTTAACTCCAGTTATCCAGGTTATCTAAATGTGCTTGATGTGTGGAAAATTAAACTGTGACAAAAAAAAAAAAAAAACAAACAAAAAAAACATCAAAAGACAAAAGCTGAAGGTTTTGGCAAGATAGCAAACACTTTTTATGGTACTATACTAACAGATTAGAAATAGACTCTCACACTGAGATTGATTCAAAAGGAGCTCAGACATGAAATGGACCAGCAGGTTTGAATCTTTCAAGGCCTGGGCCATCAAATCGGCCTAATAACAGAACGAGAACAGGTTTATTGGTGGAAAATGTCATTTTACTTCCATTTGACGCTCATGCTGTCCATCTGTCACTGTGCTTTTATTCAGGTCCAAGCCAATGTTGAGAAGGCACTCACGCTGTTTGGCCAGCTCTTGACCAAGAAGCACTTCCTGCTGACATTCATACGGACTCTTGAGGCTCAAAGGTCTTTTTTCATTGGTTTTAATTCAAATAAATAATTTGTTTTGTATTTTTATGTATTTAAATGAATTTAACAAATTCTTTTTAGGGAATCAAAGTTTGTAGTTGCATATTTAATTGCTTGTTACTCTGGATGTTACTGTTATAAAAAAAAAAAAGCTCTACAATATTACAAACAGTAATTGTTGTGTTTGGTCATAAATTAGACCACAAAAGACTAAATTTATGATGAAAAAAGTTGCAAACATGAACAATTCAGCAATGATAAATTAGCTGGAAAATCCTTCTTTGTACACCGTTTAATTAAGATTAAATAGGCATTAATATTTAAAACAAAACCCTTAGATTAATTGTGCACTTTTGAATTCATAAGAAGAAAGCTTTCAGTGGGAGACAACAAAAGGCCATTAAAGCGTGTGGGCTGTTCTGATGCGTTGCCAGGTCGTTTTCGATGCGGGATCGAGGCAACGTGGCATCTCTGATCATGACGGCCCTGCAGGGGGAGATGGAGTACGCCACAGGGGTCCTGAAACAACTGCTGTCTGATCTGATAGACAGAAACCTGGAGAGCAAAAATCACCCCAAACTGCTGCTAAGGAGGTGAGAAAGGAGAGGTTTGGATGGCTTAAACTCCACTGGTTTACTTTTCTTCTGTACAAGTTTTACTGGAAAACTTTACGAAGAACTTTACATAGGATGCCAGTTTGATCGGATTTTATTAAAAGTATTGTTCAGTTTAAATTAGTATGTCTTTAATTTCACAGTTTTTTTAGAGGCATTTTAGCAATATTTTTGGGCTCAGACAAAATTTAACTGTAAACGCAAACACTTGATATATTTAAAATGTGAAGAAAAATGCATGATCTATAAAGTTCCTCACTTGACACCACTGGCCCTGTGGGGGAAAAACAGACACCATGGTGTGAATGGCTCTGCGGCTTTAGGGATGTTCAGGACAATGAAATAATAAAATGCCACACAAATAAAATAAAAAATAATTATTTCTGTTTACTGGCATATCATGATGAATTTGCAGGTCATTTCTTAGGTCACATTTTACCTTTCCAACCTTGCATTGCTTCTGGATTGTGTAGTTATTTTGTTGTGGTTTTCTTTTACTTAATCCATTCAGAATATGTTTCATTATCATATCTGGAAACTCACCAAAGCTGTTGTGTATGTCCAGAAACAAAACCTTGGTCTGATCATTTCTTGTTTTGCTCTTTTCTTTCATGTTAGAACGGAGTCTGTTGCTGAAAAGATGCTAACCAACTGGTTTACTTTCCTCCTGTACAAGTTCCTCAAGGTGAGATATTAATCTTTATCATAATTGAGTATATTCATTGAACCATGTAATCTAATCTTGTTTATATGGTTTATTGTTCAGACAGCCTAGTGTCATGGCTCAGTTTAGTGTGTTAGCTTGGGCACCTTGACTTAATGCTCAGTACGCAGATAGAATGGCAGAAATAAAATGTTTTTCACAAGCAGTTGAAGGCTTTGTTTACCCTGTGTACTTCATAAAAAGCTGTTAAAGACATACATTTTTGGCTGCTTCCTTTATGTTTGTGTCATGTGACCTGCTCAGCCGGCGCTCAGTTTCCCCTCAGGCTGACAGCTATGTGGGAGGAACCTTGAGCTCTGCACGCAGCCATAACACTAGAGGTTAAAAAGTATAATATTCAAAGCAGAGCACCAAGTTTATGAAACAGGTAAACAACTTTTCTTCCGAGTTGTTTTATCCTCTCGAATGATTCACTGGAACAAGTAAACATTTGGCAAGCAGGATGATCAAAGAGTGATATCCAAACACAGAAGACGCAATCTAGTGTTAGCATGGTACTGCAGAAAACTTCACACACAAATATCAGCAGAAGTGACACATAGAAGTAACTACTGAATAGTTTGTAGCCATACTGGATGGAAACAAAAAACCCAGCAGAGTTTTAGTTGAATTTTGTCAGAACATTTTAGAATCTTTCTGAAACTAAGTTATTATTCATGTTCAAGCAAAGAAGACTGCTGCAAAAACTGTGTGGACAAAACATTGGTTGAGAAAAGAACTAGCAATAAAATGTATGAAATTGAATTTTTTATCTGGGGATATTTTAACTCTATAAATAACTACCATTCAATCTTAAATCCATGTGCTGTTATTCTTTATCTGTATAAAAACTATTTTGAAAAAACCAAAATGCCTATTAGATTTTAAGAGATTAGCAAAAGTGTGAATTAGCATAAATATATTTTCCTTGAGCTTCGTGTTGATGCAGTTAAATCATGATTTAACCATGAGTTAAATCATGGTTTTAAGTCCAAAACCTTGACTTAAAGGAACAATATGTAACTTTTAAAAAATATTATTTGTATTTGTTTAAGAGTAAAGAATCAGTCTCCTTCACCTCCTCGAACTACTACTGCCGTATCAAGATATGCATCGCTGCTGGTCAAAAACAACCAAATAGAACCAGGAGGAGGGTCTTAGCGCTGTCATCACTCTTGTGTTCATGCTGCTAAATGTGCTGAAGGTGGAGAAACAACTCACAGTTTCAGGAAAACTGTTTTTCCAGCATCATTGGTGTCAATGCTAATTAACTTTGGCATTCCTGGCAACCTCTATTGCTGTGAAACAGCTGGAGGTGGGAAGCATTGCATACATGCGGATGATTGGCATGCTAAGACCCTCCTCCTGGCTCTGACTGTTTTTTTTCTGACTAAGCAGTGTATTTAATCAGATGAGAGCAGGTCCACATCGAGAAGGCAGAAGAGCTCAATTTGGCTTGTATGTGTTGTGTGTGTGTGTAGGCGTGTGCAGGAACAGATGAATATTTTACCCTTTAACTGCCATGAGGACACCAATATCCTCATGGACCCATTGACCTACATGTAAGTGCTTTTGGGGCAACAGTTAAAGGGATGACTAAATTTGTACAAATTTCCTATTTAACTATTCAGTTTGACAGTTTTTTAGATGAGAGGATGCATAGATACCTGGAATTCAGAAAAAAATGGGATATAATGTAATATAAAAAGTCAGATGTTTTGTTTTTGCCAAGAGACAGTCCCTTCTTTCCTAACTTTGCCCCCTTGTCTCACACGTCCTCTTCACTGATCTTTTTTCTTTAGCTCACATCTTCTTCTCCTCTGATCTCTCTTTCATCTCTGTCTTTCTTTTGTCATTATTGAGCTGTCAGTCTCGTCTCTCCCTTAAGGTCATTTGCCTCTCCAGAGGGTGTGGGATGTGGCACATTGCTGTCCTCCTGCCTTCATCTTTGTCTTCTCTCTTTCTTTGTGCCTTGATTAAAAAAACCTCAATAAAAGCACATCCAGGATAAGGATTTTTGTTTTTATTTCAGATATTTTCAAAATTTGAAGAGAACATCGAATTTCATACATTTTTTTTAAAGATTTGTTTTGAAAAGATTGAAACATTTACATGAAGATAATTCTGTGTTTTAAAACACATAATAATTGGAGCCTAAATTTCTCCACATATTTTTATGTCTTCTAAATAAAAAATAATCAAACTTCTGGCATATTTCAATTCATTTAGCACTAACATTCCAAATATGTAAATCTAAATGTAAAAATCTCCATTTAATAAGAGTGGTTGCTGTAACCTTGAAAATTTACCACCTAGCATGTTTAAGGAGCTTGATAAATGCCAGGCAGTGTGCAGGTCGGAGCTCCTGCACGTGTTACGCTTCCCAGCGAATGCAGAAGCGTAACACCCCGGTGTCTTCAGCAGCTGCCTGCTTAATTGGCCCTGATGCTAACGAGCTTCTTGAAACTCATGTAGATGGAACAAGGGAGGAAGGAGGCCGAGGACAAGAAAAGGTTGAAGGTGGGCACTGCTGCGGCATCGTCATCAGATGAAAGTAAAACAGGAAAAGGAAATTGAGGAAGGAGAGACAGGCAGCAGATCTGACCGGACTGAACTTAGAAATGACAAGTGTTTGATCATTAAAGTTTGTTTTTGAAATAACTTTCATTCATATGTAAATGATTTATGAAAGTTTTCTCTCTAGAAGAATTCTCAACCCTGTTTTTTTACATTTTGTGAAATTAGGACATTGTTTAATGTATTTTATAGGGATATTATGTGACAGACCAACAGAGAGTAAAGTAAAACTGAGAAATGAAAGGAAAATAATAAATGTTTTCCAACATTTTTCTAAATCTGAAAAGTGTGACATGCATTTTACATTTAGCTATCTATAATATGATACCCCTAGATAAAATCCAGTTGCAACCTCAGCTTGTCACAATAAGTAATAAATTCATTCATCACATGATAAATTTAAACAAGCTGGATAATTTCCATTTGGCTAATTGCTTTTTTTAAATTTTGTTTATGGAGACTTCAGTGTTCATTTTATTTGTTTTTATTTGTTTATTTGTTTGGAAATATAAAATGTTTTCCAGTTCCAGGGTCAAATGTTTGTTAGAAATGAAAGTGTATTGATCTTCGAGAAGGTGTGGTTTCATTATGATGCCATTACCAAGATATTACTTGAAAACGGTCTGAAAACAACATTTTTGTTTAGCACAATAACTTCTTTCTATTTCAAACGGACAAAAAGTGAAAACAAGTAACCATTTCAACAAATTATCACACCATATTGACATGTAATTTTACATGACCTGTTTGACAAGAAGCAGGTAGAAAACACATGATCTAATGATTTACTCGCTCAGCCTTTCGTGCTAAAAAAGTCAGCATAGAGTTATAAATAAAATTTGCAACTGAAATAGAGTTACATTTTCTTTTCATTTTTAAAAGTAAAGAGTGAATACAAGAGATGAAGTAGTGGACAACAAAAATGGATGTTAAAAGGGGAAAAGTGCAAATGAGTGTGTTGGAGAAAAGAAACAAGTTCTCGAGGATGCTTGAAGGTGAGATGGAAAGATTTGTACTTTCCCTCCTTCTTCTCATCTGAAGCAAAACACACACATGCACAGACATCCAGCCAGTCTGAAGTATCTCCCCAAGCAGCGCAGTCAGTCATTAAACTCTTGTCAGGATGAGTGTTGGCCGTGATGTGTCCTCCTTCTTCCATCTAAACTGCTGCTCCATCAGCTCGGGGACTTTTCCTCAGGCCCAAGTAATGACTAATGACACTATTGATTGGCAAGTGTCTCTGATGGAGGGAGGAGGGTATGAAGCATACTTACAGTGTGACATCTGTGTCTGCTAGCAAACGCTCAACAGCTTTTAGTCGAGTCCAGAGGGAACAGAGTTTACGTAACAACTTTATCATTCACATTTCAAGACAAAGTCAAATGCATAGCCTTTTCAAGGATCTGTGGATAATTTTGGACAGGTAACACAAATATTCAAGATTCCCTTTGACCAACAGCAGTCCTGAATCATCTCTTATGGTTGTACCACACAAGTTTTCCATTAGATTTAGGTCTGGAGACTGAGGTTGACGTAGAACAGGGTGTCAGCGGATCTTGAAGTCTTAATATGTCTTATATTCATTAGGATAAATTTAAGTTGGCCTTAAATACATTGATCAGATCTTTTGTCGTGCCAGGACTATTTAATCTCCTATATTTTATGTAATTTATTTTTCTCATAGATTATTAATTAGATATTCCTAAAACAGCAATCACCTCTTGACCTCATGATTCAAACACATTCGGACAAAATTAAAAACAGGTTTTCCTCATTTTATTCCAGGAGATTCCAGGTGTTCAAGTACTCCAGAAAACTGTTTACCTCAAGTATTTTTTGTCCCTTTCATGCTGAATTACAGATTTAATTTCCCTTCTCTAAAACATCTAGAAATGATTCCAGCTTGAGGAAAATCCCATTCTGCCTGAGCTGAGATAACTCTGATATCCTTGTGCCTCCTCCCTCACCAGGAGTGTGCCGGCGAGCCTCTGTTCATGCTGTACTGTGCCATCAAGCAGCAGATGGAGAAGGGACCCATTGACGCCATCACAGGAGAAGCCCGCTACTCCCTCAGCGAGGACAAACTCATCAGGCAACAGATTGACTACAAAACATTGGTCAGTAAACTTCCTGCATCTTGGGGCCTGTTCGGTCTCAGTCACTTGACGGGTTACTGAGCTTTAGTCACACTAATCAGCTGTCTGGCTGCAGAAGACTGCTTCCCTGATTAGTGAGGAGTATGCTCAACTTCCCTCCATGATAAACGTGGCTGTTCAGCACCAGCACTGTTTGGTGCAGGGATGTGATCTGGCTATGAAGTGACTCATCTACTGCCCAGAGCTAACTATGTTGTCTATCAAAACAAAGCACTCATACTTTGGACTGGAAACACAATGAGGCACATGAGGTTCCTCAGTAGTTGTTTTGGTCGACACTCAAGTGTGAATGTTGAGTTATTTTGGATCCAGTCGGTCCAAGCAGACCGGGAGTTCAACCAAGGTTTGAAGTGGCTGCTGCATAGGTGTAAAAATGCTGTCAGGTACCTTCACATCCACCTGAACAACCATACAGACATCTCAACAGCTGGCTGTTAGCATGAAAAGCACTCCTGATTAGGCCCAGTAGCATGTGTTTGTAACCATATGCTTTATGCCCTGTTGTTTTTTCTGCCAGACGCTGCACTGTGTTAACCCGGAGAATGAAAACGCCTCAGAGGTGACGGTCAAGTGTCTGAACTGTGACACCATCACTCAGGTCAAGGAGAAGTTGCTTGATGCCGTGTACAAAGGCAGCCCTTACTCACAAAGGCCAAAGGCATCTGATATGGACCTTGGTAAGCCATGCGGTTCTGTCAGCAATAAGAATAAAGTTGCATTAATCTATCTTAACTTTCCCAGTTCACATATTCAATAATGATTTCAAACTTTCTCTAACTAACCCTAACCCTTTCCCTGCACTGCTATTTATATAAACCATCTTCTCTTTGCTTTCAACTTCTTTACCCTCTTCAAAAGAATGGCGTCAGGGTCGGATGGCCAGAATCATTCTGCAGGACGAAGACGTCACGACCAAGATTGACAATGACTGGAAAAGACTCAACACACTAGCTCACTATCAGGTAAGCAAACGCACAACAAGTGCACATAAACACAACCCACTGAGAGAGATTCACACGCAGGTGTGTGTGCGTGTGTGTGTGTTTTTGCTGTGCAGGTAACAGATGGCTCAGTCATCGCCCTGGTGCCAAAGCAGAACTCTGCGTACAACATCTCCAACTCCTCCACCTTCACAAAGAGCCTCAGCAGATACGGTGCGGCTCGCTTTCTTTTGTCAGCTCCATTCCATTTGAATCATTCTATCAATGATTTCTGTTTCTGCCTCTCGTCCCGCCACAAGTGTGAGCTCTCTTTCATTCACTCTTTGTTTGTCAGGGTCGTGATTGGGACCCATTTTTTCTTACCTCCCCACCCGCCTGAGTGAATGGCAATCCTTTATTCCATTGCCATCAGCCCAGGCCAGGGCTATTCCGTGGCTATTGCCAAAGCAGTCCATAAATGACAGCCATTAAAGCAGACACTTCGCTCTCTGGCTGACAGAGTGAAAAAGAGAAAGGACACCTGGAAGTCACAGAGATAGAGGCCCAAGCATTGTAAGCTTCAGTGGAAAATCAAATTATTTACAGAGTAAATTACCCTGTGGAAACAAACCAAGAAAATAACCCTTATCTGGTGCAGAATGGGTTTTGTTCACTCTTGCAACAACCACCTTTACCAAAAGCTTAACATTTAGGTAGGAAGCTGGAATTACAGACGGGACATTAACTTTTTTTTTCTCCATCAGATCTTCTGGTGTCTAAAGAAATTACCAGTGAGTAATTTCAGGTCTTTTGCGAATGCCTGTGTGAGTTTAACTTTTTTTACACAGTATTGTCCAAAAGTAACTGAAATCCCAAACCTTAATTTGATTAAGTTGTATTAAACCTTTTGAATGTGACCTATAACAAAAAACCAATAGATGTGTTAGGTAGAATTTGATTTTCTCTCTCTTGCACTTTTACAGCCATATAAGTTGCAGACATGCAACAGGGAATAAATGTACTTTTAAACAACTTCTGACATTTCCAAGCTTCCTCTGAATTCACGATAGTGATAGTAAAACCAGCAAATTTTGAACTTTCATTGCGTAACATTGAACACAACCAAAACATTGAGTCTTTGGTGTGTTGACTGATTGGAAAATGATCCATTTTCCAGCTGAAAGTCGGATGATTCGGATCACCTGTTAAGTTTTTGGTGGAGCTCTAAAAAATAACATGGATGGCAGAATTTTATATCACAAACAAGTGTAGTCAAAGTATATGAGACTTTATCTCACACCAGTCTGGTGTGAGATACATTCTCATTAACAATCTGTCAGTAGATTGTTAATGAGAATGTATGTATATATATGGGTGTGATTCCCAGGCAGCAAGAAGATAAATATAAATTCTGGTTGTTGATATTATCCCAGTTTTATTTAGCAGATTGATGCTGTTATGTTAAAAAGTGACTAATATCAGTTGACACTGATGTTAGTGCCACTTTATGGTGCACACCTACTATATGTTATAGTTATATTGTAATTACTTAAGGCTCTGTTTTTGTTTGAACATGACAGTCTGGTTGTGCTTGTGGAAGGAGATGTGCGTGTGAGGGGAAGATAATCGGCCAGCCATGGTCATGATGAGTTTAGAGTTAAATCCTGCTGACAAAAGCAGGTACACCAGCCAGTCTTTCACTTTTCTATCCCATGTTGTTCTATTACTCCCCTTTTACCCCCTTCTCTCCTGACCTTCTAGTTTCTCTTTCCATTTAGCTGGCCACCCACCTCTTCCTGTCAGCTTCTCCACTGTTTCAGCTCTTCTTCTCACGCACTTTTCCTTTCTCAAGCAACAAAAGTGATTGTGGCACGTATCGGCTTCTGCCTCCTGCTTTCTGGCCCCGGGAGCAACAACTACTGAGCAGATAATCATAATCATGTTCCTCTGTTCACCCCACCTCTGCAGAAGCACCCCAGACACAGACTTTTCTATCGTAGAAGAAACCGTTGCAGATATCTCACTGCTTCACTCTAATCAGCTTTGACACTCACACTATAAATAATGAACAGACACAGAGGCTAGAGGAAAAAAAATGAGTGAGAAATATTGAAGGAAGACTGTGATTCTGTTGAAATCACTGTCCTCTGAGCAATATCTTTTTGGTTTTTTCAGCATAATATTGTTCAAAGAAGAACTAACACATTCCTGGTAGATCACCTTTTCTCTTGATTGTCTGTTCAGAGAGCATGCTGAGGACAGCCAGCAGTCCGGACAGCCTGCGGTCCAGAACGCCGATGATCACACCAGACCTGGAGAGCGGCACCAAACTGTGGCATTTGGTGAAGAATCACGACCACTCGGACCAGAGGGAAGGGGACCGAGGGAGCAAGATGGTCTCTGAGATTTACCTGACAAGGCTGCTGGCCACGAAGGTAAAACGCAGACAGCTAGGAACACAACCTGAAACCGTTCAACTACACTAGACTATAACTAATTTCATTAATATCAGTTTTAAGAGAACATGATGCACCTCACCTGTTTTCTCACATCTTCCATGTTACAGTGATCTGGTCACATAGAACAAGAGTGACATGGCTGAAACACCATCTCATCTTAGCACAAGAACTTTGTAGCAAAAGCTTTTTTTTTTTTTTAACTAAGATGCATCAACTAAACATGTTTATTTTCATAATTTCAATTTGCGCAATTATATATTCAGTGGAAACACAGGTACTGAGTATAAATGTCAAATGTATGTTGTTGTTTAAAAACAACAATGAAATCAACAAAAACAAAAAAAATAAAAAGAAATGTAATTACAGGAGACCATAACCAAACAGATTTGATGAAACTCAGATTGAACTCAAATTAACCACCAATTTAAAGAAATTATTTTTCAGGAGAGATTTATAAACTTTTCAACACAAATATGAAGGGGCAGCGATGGAAACATTTTGAAGAACACTTTTTTAAAGGTTAAGGAGAACAGTTAAATCATTAAGTTCCAAATCATTTAAAACTTTAAAAGTAAGTAAAATAATCTTACTTTTCCTGTGAAAATGATTACAAAACTGAAAACTGGCTATCACATTTCTTCAACAATACTGGTTTTGTGGAAATGTTGACAAATTCCCAAGATACATATTTTAAGTTTGAAATTTATTCTCTCAGTGGGAATCTTTCAGCATGTCCCTCCATATGTCCCTCGCTGTCTCCCATTTCTCCATATCTTATTTAATTGTAGACCGGGGAAGGTAAATAGAGCAATGGGCAGCAGTTACACCAGAACCAGCCTTTCAATTTCCACTGGCAATAAGAGAAACAGATTAATAAAGGCTGGGCTTGGGGTGCATAGAGGTTGATACTGGGGATGTCAGGAGACAGGCAATTTGTTAGGGAATTGAAGAGCTGGTCATGCATGATGAAAATAAAAAAAACAGATTGGTAAATTCAATTGAAAAGCAAATCTCATCCCTGTCCTCTCAACATCACTGTGTTTCTGTGGTGAGCAGCCTGGACATATTGTCTCTGCAGATTCCAGCACTTTTATTCCTGTTTGGGAAAGAAATTCTGTTTTTTTTTTGTTTTGTTTTGTTTTTGTTTTTTGTAGTTACAAATGCTACTCAACTATTGCTGATGGATTCTCCAAAAGGCAAAAAGCTTTTTTAAGCTTAGTTATTTATGCTAAATTGAACTTTTGTATGCTGGGAGTCCATTAAATATTAAATGATTGTCAGTCTAATTTGAACTAAACCTGCTGTCACATTGTATCATTTTATTAAACATGTTGACATACACAGAAATACTTGTGTCTTGGTTGAAATGAAAAGAATGGAAGCGTTTCTGAAAAAAATTCACAGTTCACACATAGCATGTGAATTTGAGATAAAATATGTAACATTCAGTGTTCTGTTACATTCTGGATGGGGTACTTTACTTTAGCTGTTATGGGGTTAAAAGTTCAATGTCCTGTTGAGGGTGTAGGACCGCCCGCAAGAGCTCAAATAAATATTAGTTAATTTTTGAAAAGATTGTTCTGCTGTTTTCTTCATTGAGATGAGTGAGTCTTCACCATCGCAGACAGAGAATCTGCATAATGTAGCTTGATCTTAAGGAACATTACTATTGCTTATTGTGGCAGATGCAGACAGATTCAATGATGATACCTGAGTCTGCATATTCCATGGAGTCAGATGGATGCAAAGTAATGTGAAATGGTTGTAAGATTTCACACATTACTGAGCCAGTCAGGTTGGAAATGGAACCCTATTATTGATAAGGTCTTCAGTTTTGCCTTTCTTTTTCAAAATGTTCTCTGAGCTAAAGGTTGAGTTGATTCGTTAAATATTAAACCTGAGCAGAAGACAAGTAACAGAAATGTTTTTTAAAAAATCCTTTCCAATAAAACAAAGGTCAGAAGGATTCCCAAGGCAACACCATCTGTTTTAAAATGTCACAGAGCTTGTCAGACATGAGCACCCAGTTTCTGCTCTTTAGCTCGTCATTTCAAACGCTAATGCCAAACACCTCTGAGCCATTTAGGCCACTAATCTGCATGTGAAACACTGTTACTCAGTGGTCAAGGTTCAAACGGCAAATTAATTCAACTGGGGCTGAAAAAAATACAACCACTGGCAAAATGGTGGGAAATTCTGATTGTTGAAGGATGACTGGTTTTATGGATGATGTATAATTCATATTGTAGCTCAAAAAATGTAATTAATTGCAGTAGTAGTGGGAAAAAGCTTAGAATCAATAAATGAGGAGAAGGAATTAATGGTGTACAAATGTAATTATTAATTTCAGAGTATTGAAAACTGTTGACTCTGACTGATTGACAGGAAATTTGGAGCCAAGAAGAGAGCTGTCAGTTCAAACACAAGATTATGAAAATTAAGAGTTTTGAGAACTGAAACATCCTGCAAAAAATATATATTTTTTTTATCGTTCACGATTAAATCTCTCTAGAGATAATTTAAGTTTCTGTATACATGTCTCTTTGTTTAACGCTCTGTGTCCATTTTTTTTTCCAGGGTACATTACAGAAATTTGTGGATGACTTGTTTGAGACCATCTTCAGCACGGCTCACAGAGGCAGCGCGCTGCCGCTGGCCATCAAGTACATGTTCGACTTTCTGGACGAGCAAGCCGACAAGCACTCCATCACAGACTACGATGTACGGCACACCTGGAAGAGCAACTGGTGAGAAATGGGCCTGGTTGTTTCTTTAGACTGCAAGCCATGAAAAAAAAGGGTCAGCGCTAAATATGCCCTCTAATTGGGTTAAGTTTATTAAAATACATTCCAGAGGAAAAAAAGCTTTTTCTAAGAGGTGTAGAACATAATGATGTAGACATTCTTTAGCCAACCCATTAAAGTAAAACACCTCCGTCGCCATTGGGTAATTTTTTCTCCAAACTACTGGAACTCTGATTGTGTGCTTTGGTCAGATGAGATTAATTTCTTTTGCTAATATTACTCTCTGCAACTGCAATCGGATCTCTCTGCAAAAAGTTTACAACCTCAAAACGAAGCTTCGCAAAACAGAACGTAGATGTCAAGCAACAGGAAACTGCTTATAGGAGGAATACCGGACACCACAGTCACTGGAGCAACGTGAAGTTATTCAGCAATGGTAGTCATCAGTATGATCCCAAGGTCGTAACAAGAAGAAGGAAGCTAATAAAAACAAATAGAACCAATAGTAATGTCTTTCTGAGGAGCATTGACTGCATTTTCTGAAGAGAAGTCCATTTAGATCACGTTCACTTGCATTGTCTCGCGTGAGACAACATAAGACGCTAGTCTTGTAGATTATGATGCAATGAGGTGTCGTTCAGGCTGTAAATACCACCACTGCTCCAAGTGATTCAACTATATGTTTTGAGTTTGTTTTTTGTTTTTTTGTTTTTTTACCGAATCACTCGGTTTGTCTTAGGTTCATGTTTTCCTAAAGCTGGAACTTGAACGTTGTTTCGGTGTCTTCTGCTCTGCCGCCTCCAGTCTTCCTCTGCGGTTCTGGGTGAATGTGATCAAGAATCCTCAGTTTGTGTTCGACATCCATAAAAACAGCATCACAGACGCCTGCCTATCCGTCGTGGCTCAGACCTTCATGGACTCGTGTTCGACGTCTGAGCACAAACTGGGGAAAGACTCGCCTTCAAATAAGCTCCTCTACGCTAAAGACATCCCCAACTACAAGAGCTGGGTGGAGAGGTACGTCCAAGGTGAACCTGTACAAAGCTAGCCTCAAACTTACTAAATCTTACCAGAGGTGAGCAACAAATCTACAACCCTGAAGTCAAAGTGGAAAATATATCCATTTTGCTGCTGGAGGGTAGGAAAATGAGGCTAAGCTATAAGATCAAAGTTAATTACACTATTAAGCAGCTGTAAGATTAGAAAAACATTATAGGTTGAACTCTAGCTGCTGCAGGCATTTAAAGCATAAATACATAGTTGAATTAAATTACGGCAAAGGAATTATGTGCTGTAATTCCTGCTGCCTTACTCCTGGCTTATTAATATAGATTACAGCGTTTTCAGGGAGCCTAAAGTATCAGTAAAAGCCGCGCTCCTTGAATTCTGCTCTGTAAGCAACAAGTAAGGATGAAAACATCTAAATCTCTTCACTTCTGTGGCCTATTTATCTTTAATTCAGCTTCAGAATGAGCAAAGGCAACTTTTCAGGAATCAAGTTGGATTGAAGCATCGTTGAATCATGTGCTCATAGTGGAAGAGATGGAGTTTTTAGTTTGTTTTTTTTTGCCATTCCACAAATTTCTGGTTTTGATCTCGAGATGGTAAATATTAAACTTGCATCATCTATTTCTTTCTTTCAAATGTGTTGGACGGGCTGCAGCCTCTCTACATGTTTACATGTTCAAACACCAAACCCATCCGTCCTGTTTAGAGATTCAAACACATCTTTTCTAGTGTCCTACTGAATGTTTTTTAGGAGCAATGTTTATGTGTGATGTGACTGCTGTGCCATACAGTCAGCTGAAAACAAAGTAATTCACAGTTCTTATTGTTACTTTTATTGTTATCACAATATTACCACAAAGTATGGCGGTAAAACTTCCAAAAGTTTATATCGCTCACCCCTATTTCTATTACTTCTGTTTTATGCTATAGTTTAGCTCAGTGGTCTTGGTTACCTTAGACATCTCCCATCTTTTCAAATAAAGTAATCTCTAAGCACGTTTTGTATTTGAAGTTTTTCGTCTAGCTTGGCTTTTGCACAACCTCATATTGCTTTTCTTCCTTCTGTTTCACTTTCGAGGAAGCCAAGCTCCGGATGATGGCAAACATAACTCTGCTTGACCTCTCTTCTAGATATTACTCGGATATTTCCCGTATGCCAGCAATCAGCGATCAGGACATGAGTGCCTACTTAGCGGAGCAGTCGCGCCTGCACCTCGACCACTTCAACAGCATGTCTGCTCTGCATGAGATCTACACCTACATCATAAAATATAAAGACGAGGTGAGCGCCCTCTGAATACAGAGAGTGAGGCGTAATGAGCCGCTGGATGGATGGACTGTGCCTTCACTTGTCTTGAGTAACACCATGAGGTCATTTTAATTCAATTACACTGATAAGCCATCTGCATGGGTGCAGGCTGGAAGGTATTAGCGCCATTAGGATGCACATTAAGGCGTGAGCTCAACACATTATGAACCTAATGAAGCTTTACAGAATTTATCTTTTTTTTTTTTTGTTTTTTGTTCAAAATTTGTAGAAAATAACACCTGCTGCCACAGGACAAAAACTAAATTAAACCTGATTTGTATTTATTTATTTATTTTTTATGTATGTACTTTTTTGCAGCATATGCTGAGATGATACCATTATGTGCTGTGTTACCATAACGCTCTGAGGCAGAAGAAGGAAATGAAGACTAGGCAGTGTGAGCATCATTAGAGAAACACTGTTTTTGACTAATTAAATGTGACGGATGTGTCATGAGAGTAAAGATCTGTTTAAAGACTGTAATTTGAACTGGCAGATTCCAACTATATTTTTCTTTAATATCATCATAAAAAAGCTTTACTGTTTACTAGAGTCTGTCGTTTGTTTATATCAATTAATATTTTATTCTGGTAATTATGTTTCCTTATTCAAATGTAATTTATTTCTCTCAGTGAAGACATTTATATTATCCCAGCTAAAGTATTATAAAACAGTTTTATATTAGTTTCTTTGTTTTGAACATTTTAATGATAGTATTAATTATTCCAGGTCAAAAGATACAACTTCCTGCTGAATTCATTTTGGCCAATATTATTTCCTTTACTGCTTTACTTTAATTAAACCTTTTATTTACAAAATAGCTGGGTTTATTCCCAGATTCACAAGAAAAGATT
Organism: Poeciliopsis turneri; assembly: GCA_922788865.1. Taxonomy (NCBI): domain Eukaryota; kingdom Metazoa; phylum Chordata; class Actinopteri; order Cyprinodontiformes; family Poeciliidae; genus Poeciliopsis; species Poeciliopsis turneri. The sequence continues at coordinate 1,171,311 of CAKLNU010000771.1, read as the reverse complement.
TACAAAATAAATAAAAAAATCTATATTTGTGATAAAAACAACTCTGTCTCTAAGGGAGATGTTAAAGGCAGAAGAAGCAGGGCTGGTGGTATGGGTGGGGACTGGTAGGGTATTGCTATAGTCAGCCATGCTCACCCTGGTCTTGAAGTCGTTTATCTTTTTAATTTTCATTTTTGTTTTCTCTGATTTGTGGTTAAAGCAAAAACAAGCTTTATGTTCTTACTTTGCACTGTGGAAGCACCCCAAGTCTCACCCTGTTGGGCTTTTTTAGAGGAAATTGATACTATACATCTCAGCTGCCGAGTTTATCGTGAATAAAACTCTTCTTCTTTTTTTTTTTTTTTAACAATTGTGTTTAACTGTGTATGTTAAATTTAGACGACTGAAGCACAAATCAAACACTGTAGATGCTTAATTGTTCCTTCTTTACATTTTCACATTTAGTTTTTAAAAACACTAAAACCAAAAATTCCAAGATGGTTATTTTCTTTTTGCAAACAAACCTCACATGAATTAAACACAATGTTGGTGTTGCTGTTCTTTTCAAGTTATTAACCTCCAAAAATCAACAGTTACTAAAAGTTTCATCCAGATACAACAAACTAAATCTACACTTTATTTACCACTATATTTGTGTCTTTCTGTTGCATGTGTGCGCGTGTGTGTGTGTGTTTGAGAAGCATGCTGCTCCCTCCTCTCTGTTGGTTTATAGCAGCAGTATTACAGTAGTCATTCTGCCTGGTTGCAGCTGGCTGCATTCAAACCAACTGCTCCCCGTCATTACAGCCTATTATCCAGATGTAGACAGCTGCACGGTGCCGTCGCCTCCAACACGTGCCCTGACCTTACAGCCATACACACACACACACACACTCGCCAACATGCAAAGATTTGCCGAAAATGTTCGCATGCACTCGCTAACGTGCTTCCACACATCATTAGGAAATCGTAGACATTCGCTGCAGCTCCTCCTCTTCCTGGGAAAATGACCCGTTGGATAGATCAACACAGTGCCGTACGTACGCTCTCAGTGGCAATTAATATGCAATTACACAGGTTCTGTGGGTCCTCACCCCTGAACCCGCCGACCCTGTGAGCGTTGTCATCAACGATGTAATTGCAACTGAAAACGTGCAAATGGAACCAAGTGTCATCTGCAGTACGCAGACTTCATGCAGCTTGTTGTAGGTTTCTAATCAGCGGCTGTGCTCATGGTAACGCTCTGCCTTGTTTTGCCTCCAGATCCTGTCGGCGCTCCAGAAGGACGAGCCATCCCGCAGGCAGCGGCTACGTGGCAAGCTAGAGCAGGTCATCGACACAATGGCCCTGGCCAGCTGAGAGCCGGCCAATCAGACACCTCAACTAGTGCAGAACTTGGCTTAACCCACACGCCTTTCCCTCTCCACGTCTGACATCCATTTCCATTCACGTTTTGAAATCTGTTGTCACCACGCTCGCAGACCGCCCCTCCCCACCACAGCGGTGGGAATGAGGCTGGAGGGAGACGGGTGACACAGCGGCATGCCGGAGGGACAGCAGAATGTTTGGTCACCACATTTAGTTTGACTTTCTTCTCTGAGCTGCAATTCTTACTCTGATCAGCCAAATCAAAAGCAACTCTTAGCCTCTTAGCTTAAACAGGTGAGCAGGAAAAAAAACTGGTTTAGCTGGAGCTGGAACCCCTGTAGGGAAGGTACAGGCCACCACTTGGTATCTTTCCACTGCCACGGCAACGGTTTGGACTGTGAGTCATTGAAAATCCAGGAGATTTCATCACTCCACTTGATCCCCTTTCTGTTGATGTCCTCAGTAGGGAGCAGGGAAGACGAAACATCAGGGACTCTGCAGAACGGCGGCGGGAAATCCCAGCAGAGATTTACTTAGACGTTTCAGGAAGACGCAGAAACGATGGGGACGGAGGACCGACCCGAGAATGTCCCCCGTTTCTGGTTTGACTCTCCATGTCTCTGTCGGCACAAAAAACAAAAGAACAAAAAAACAAAACACGCCTCTGAAGTCCAACAAAAAAGTTCCCGTTACGCTACGTTTAATTTGTCATTGCATCTGATTCTTTTCTCTCCCCAGTGCTGTGCCACTTGTGTTACTGCTGAATTTGCACAACAAAAGCTAAATCAAAAGAGAGAAGAGGATATATGATTAAATATATATATAGATATATAAATACAACCCTTTGTTTTTAAAACGAATAAAAAGTTGAACTTTTTTTCCTCCATTTCAATGTACAAAAGATGTTTCAGAAAATTTGATATTTCCTAGATGAAAAAAAAAAGATTATGAAAACACAAGGAAAAAGTCGTCTTGTGCCATGTTTTACTTTGAATGTCGTTTAGTGCAAAGAGACTTCTTTTTGTTCGATAAAATGTGGTAATTTAATCATGTTGTCATACTTAGTGACTGAGAGTTTTAAAAACAGGTAAATGGCAGAAATATAAGAATATATTACAGACGCTCTCTATGTTACCTGAGTCCTTGGCGGCCGCTGTGTGCTGTGGCTCCATGGATTGTAAAAAGACAAACGATGTCTGGAAGCCACCGATGAGCCAAACCAACCTACAGAGCTTTTGTGTTTGCTTTTGTTTGTTTTGATTTTTTAGAGAAACCAAATAGATCAGGATCAGCCGTTTTAGACGAGTCGTTGGTGTTGAAGGTCGCCTCATGCTGTGCCATAGACCTGGAGGCAGCGGGTGGGAATCTGCGCAGTGTAACTTCTATGTCTCGTTTTCTAGACCTCCTCTCTCGTCTGAAGCGATTTATGGGCCCACGTCCGCTCCACTGAAGGATAGTTTCACTGTGCAGAGAAAAGTGAATCAGTTTTATCAAAGTAAAGCCTGTAAAGTGTAAAAGGCCCTTTTTTTTTTCCAACTGTGAATGTGGTTTTTCAAAAAGATAATGAAATGTAGCTTGAAATATGTGAGTGTTTTTGTACAAGTTGAAGGCCTTTTTCTTTATGTTTTCTGTAGTTTTTATAGAGGTAAAAAGAACTTTAAAAAAAAAAAAAACATCCTGATATTTTTCCTTGCCCAGTTTGCTGGAGCACATCAACTTTCAGTGCTTTGAAAGTCATTTTATTGGTTTGCATCTCGTTCTGCTTCAGGTGCAGTTTTTTCAGAGGGATGGAAAATGGAGGGAAAGGGTTGAAACTGTTCACAAAGTTCAAACATAACAAACTCAGCCATCCATCAACATCGACATGTTACAGGCAGACAATACAAATCACAAAATTAGATCCCACAAATATGTTAATTTTACTGGTTACTGGTTGTTAGCACCTCTGGTAAAAGTGTGTAAAAGGCCCTAAAAGAAATTAATATTTTATTGCAGTAATGTGGTCTCACATTCATTTTGCGGGGAAAGTCTATTTATGTTTCCAGCATATTATGTTATGTGTTGGGAATAACAAATAATTCCCAACAGTTATGTATGTGTAACATTTTAACTCTCCACATGGGACAAATCTTCACTCTGAATCCCATTAAAACTGAACCAAAAAAGATTATTTAAACAATTAAATTCAACAATTAAACACTATCCCATCTTAGAAGAAAATAACGTTGCTGTGTGGACGGGTCATCTTGGGGTCATCAAACAATAAACTGTGACCTGCTTGCCACTCGGTGATTTGGAAGGTATTTTATGACGTTCACTTTACCATCCAAACCCACCAATAAACAGCGGAGCTGGCAAAAAAACTAAATATGTCACATGACAAAGTAATCACAGCAGGTGCTTAAATAATTGCGGCACCCTTGAATTTGATAAAAAGATTTTTGTATTTTATTTTCCTCATCAAATAAATTTACTCAAATTGAATAAAAAAAACATCTGAGATCATTCTACTGCAATAAAAATGGACCTTTTGAAATGGTTTTTACTTCTCTTTTTCAGTAATAGTGGAGGACACTATAAACGAATCTGTGGAATAACTAAAGCTCAATTCTTCTGCTGAGCAATACTTGTTCAAAGGAAACCACCATTAATACCTCAAAAACAAATGTTTTCTTCCACTTCACCAGTGCTTCCTGCATATTTATTCCCCTTGAAAAGATATTTTATCCGAGTCCTCTGGGGGGATAAGGCAGAAGCTTGTATTTGCTTTTAGTAACATCAAACAAGAACTAAGACTCTTAAGAATCAAGTTTCTACAATCCTGTCTCCCACCAGTTGTGGGTCTGGTCACCTGGAAAAGTACACACATGCATTTTATGTTTTGTAGTGATCAATTTGATGTGCAGCAGCTGGAAAATCTAAAAATCTACAAATGGACATTGACATTTGCGACAAGGTTTAAAACCAAGTCGCAAATTTTATTGCGTTTTATCTTCATGTTTGCACCAATTCAAAGTGATAAAACAAGTTTGCTTGTTCCACTGCTGCGAATGCAGAAGATACAGACTGAAAAGTGTGACCATTAAAAAAAATCTCTGGATGCTGTGAGACACTTCCTGTGTGATAATTGTTCAGTTACAGCTGCTTTACAACAGGAAGCCAACATGTGTTCATTTGACACAAGTAGTGATTTCCAGCCTTGGGAAAGTTTGTGGTCACCTGTTTGTATGTTTGAGCAAGATGAAGGCAAAAGTTGAAATTTAAATATGAATGTGTGACTTCAACAGTGTGCCGGTTGCAGACAGGAGCTTATGACGGCTTACTGTCAAAATGTCACAATATGCTTTGTTCAATCTGCATAAATCCACATGCATGACGTTTCTATGTTGTAAGGTTTAGAAAATCAGCAAATGCTCATTCATTCCAGCAGGGTTGGCTTTTACCTTTTATTTTTATTTTTAACTCGTACACCCATTCCACAAAACTGGATTCATACAGCTGCTTTCAGCTACTAACAGCATTCAACTACATGATCTCAGCTATTCTCTATATTTTATGAAAACCCTTTAAAGACCTTGTGTTCATCTTCTGCTGAGCCTGCCATGAACCTGAAGGACTCAGTTTTTATCTGATAACCTGGATGTGTCTCCGGACACATGGAATCGTTCTGTATGGGCTTTGATACTTGAACCATTGACTTACAGGGTAAAAAAACGAAACATGCAGAGCGAGCCGACCAAAGCTTACAGTCATCCACACCAGGAAAGCAACCGTGAGAGGTAGTTAACATCAAAACGTCTGATTTTCAGTTCTTCCATGAAGCAATTTTCACTGTTTTGGATTTTTGAATTATTTAAAATGCTTAATGTTTCTTCTTTTTTCTAGAAGTTTGGTCAAACTTAAGCATTATTACTTCCATGTACAGATATTCATTGAGTAATGAAACCATCTTGGGATGTGAACCATATCATTGATATTCACTTGTTCTTTAAATGAAAAATGCTATCAATTGTTTTCAAAATCTTGAAACACTACTTCGGTTTACCCCTGATCTCCTTTGTGGGCAGTAAAAAAAAGTGATGTTTTGTTTACCTATTCTGCGTCTTGTTCTCTGCTTCACATTGGGTTTGGGAAAAAGATTTTTAAAAAACTCATCTGAGGCACAGGAATTTGCTTTGAAGACCATAGTACCTTTTCATGTTTGATTTCTTCACATCTGTTTGGGTCATTGTTCTTTTTTGAGAAAAAGAAAGTCTTAAAAAAAGGACTGGGGGAGTTGATCTCTTGATAGCAACACCTTTCAATGTGCCTTGTTGGCTTGGTACAATGTTGCTTCAAACAGCATAAAGGAAATGATTTCTTTTTTATCTGTCAGAAAAAGAAAAGAGGAAACAGACAAATAATTTTAATGTGTGAAATTACCAACACAGTTCTCAAATGTATAGTTTTTAACATAAAGAAGTAATTTTCGTATTTAAAAAGATAAAGACGTATATATATATATATATATATATATATATATATATAAGTCAAAACAATGGACAGTTTGTTTCTGTTCAATACTGGCTTCAAGATAATTTTACCACATTACTCAGACCACAAGAGAAAAAAAGTTCTGCTGACATAAACACAGCCGTCACATAAACTTGTTTGCAAGAAGAGGTTTAGTTTTGCGACCAGCTGAGCTAAAAGCAGGTGTTCATTAAGCTACCGCAGTCCGAGCTCTGCTCAGCTTTAGTATGAAACATTTTCGGGTCATTTGTTTTATATGTGCAAAGCCAGGGACAGATTAGAAGCATCAATACAGATTGAAATAGAACAGGTGAAATAGATCATTTAAAACATATTTTAGCAAGCAAATGAGAGCATAAATGCAAAGATGCAAGAATGCAAGCTAGCAAGATGTTTGAAGCCTTTGTTTGAACAAAATTGTGTTTTGATTTTTTTTGTGTTTTTATTATTACTATTCTTATTATCATTATTAGAAACAATGAACTCTTTTCCTGCTAGCAGGGCTCGCTGCTTGGCCAACTAATTGACCTTTGAAGAGCTAAATTTAAGCTGGCGCATTAAAAATCCACTTGGTTCTAAATCCCAAATGTCAAAGCTGATTATTTCTAGTAGTGAAATCTATCAACTAATCTTTCTACTGTAAACATGCAGTACTTGAATTAACTCCAACATGGGTTGGAGTTTTTTCTAATTCTAAGCCATTAAAGCTATTTCTCTGTTTCTGACAAAGGATACATTTTTTTGCACATTTTGAAAGCCATTTTGAAAGTGCTTTAAAAAGCAGCTGTTAAATGGATTTTAAGATAGGGTTGACATTCCTGACCCCAAAAAACACTCGCAGGTTTCTCATTCTTTCACTTCCAGTGTTCCGGCTTCCTCGCCAATGCTTCAGAGACACAGCAGAGAATGTTAAACACCTCTCACAGATTAAAGACAAGCGACGCAGAAAGGATAAAAAAAATACTTGAGAGTTTTAATACTTTATGAATTATATCTTTTTAAGAGCTTCAGATTTGAAGCTGCTGTGACAGGTTTTGGCTGTTTCACACCTGTGTAAATATCCTGCTCTTTCCTATTTTGCAGATTTATTACTTGTATATAGACACGCATCAAGGAGAGATTAAACATGTTTTTTGCTAAATCTGGATCGTCTAATGTTTTTCTTATTCCCATTCCTCATCCCCAAAATACCCTTAGAGTTGTGGGTTTTAAAGTTTGAACAACTTTTAGGTTTATCTGGTGTGCTTGTCACAAGAAAACTTGTGAGGGAAAGATCAAAAGCAGCACACATGGGACTTAATACCACATTATTAAAGTGTATGGACCATGTTTTTCACACTAGTAATGCTAAGGAAGACATTAAGAATGATGAGAAGAAACATCAAGCTAGCCTGCTGTAAGCCTCTAGCAACATCATAGTAAAACATCTTAATAGGTTGAGGAAAGAAGCTGTAAAGCTTAGTTTCTACAGGATTTGCATCCATTCAGAGCTTCTTTACATGGTATAAAAAGCCACACATCTTCTGTTTCATATTAGCTAGGATAACAAAAACTATATTTCCTAAAATGATGTGTGATCATTTTTAGATTTTTTTTTTTTTTTAATGACTACATTTCAAAAGTGACATAAACATCCTTAGTGTCTGGTAAACTTTTAACTGTATGACTATTGAATGGTTGGATGTTCTGGCTGTCCTTCCATAAGCTTCATGTAACAGTTTGCTTGAATTTTGGCTCATTACCCCAGACCTACAGTAATTGGGTCATTACTGTAGGCTAAGTTGCTCACACAGCATTTAAACTCAACCATAAAACTTTTCTATGGGACAAAGATTATGACTCTGTGATGGTCATTGTAAGTCATCAACTCTGTGGCCCAATGAGGGTCTTTATCCATTTAAAAGTCCCATTTGTTCATGAACTCTAATTGGGGCCTGCCCATAGCAACGCATAGGGAGAGCAGTGACTGACTTGCGAACTCATTCGGACTACAAAAACGCATCCCTGTAGTTCTAACGATGGCAGAACCCTCAGTTACAACAGGGGCTTGTTTTAATTGAGGGTTAAAACAAGCTGTTTATATATAGGGTATATACTTGCTGTTTTGGCCAGTATATAACTGGTTGCACTACTTGTGTTTTGGGCATTTTATAACTGATTTTACACTATCATTGTTACACATGAGGTTAGTGTGGCCATTTAAAATTAAGCTTAATGAAAATTTCAAAATAAAAGCCTTGACCATTTTTACATCACGTAATTGCTCTTTTGGATATTCTGTGGCTGGTTTAAACAAACCACTTTTACACATTAATGTTTGTGCTAATGTTTAGCACAAACATTAGCATTTTAATAATGTTTATGCTAAACACCCCCAGTAGTGCACTGCCATAGGCATTATCTTTTTTTCTCAGGTTAGAGCATTAGCATTAGCCTTTCACCTGAAATAAGGTAGCGATTTCTCTTACTTATTAAGAGTAAGAGAAATAGCTATGTTTTACATACTGAATGGAGTAAGTCAATTACAGACAACATGCTAATAATGCCCTTCTTGCTACTGACAGTATTCCCGCTAACATTAGCATTTTGTCATCAGAAAGAGAGAGCTGTAGTGTTTGACGGCATAATTGAAATAAAACAATGGTCAGTTTTCTAATGTAGGGTTTAGGTTTTCTGGAGCACTTCTGTCTTCTTGATAGCTTTGACTTCCTAAGACCTAAAAGAATATATTTAGCTAAATTGTCATTATAGACTTTTCATTTGTTTCATCTTTCATAAAAACTGGGGATTTTCAGAGTTTAGTTCCACATATAGAACGAGTTTTACCATTTTTTTCTTGTTTATAATCCTGCATTTAACCACTAAAGCTTCAGCTGACTTGTCTAAAATCTTCATAAATTTGGAGGATAATTTATCCAGTGAAATCTTCTCAGTCTTCTTTGTGTTCTTGTGTCTTCCATTTCAGAGCAATTGATACAAAAACAAATCAAGTTGCGTTCTCTCCACATGTCAGAGGTTGTCCGGTACTCTGTTGAGGAATGTCATATTTAAGCTGATTAGACCTTCCCTGGGGCAGACGAGGATTTGGCAGGTAACCCATCAATTCAATTAAAAAGTCCATTATGGAAACATAAAGCGGAGAGAGACTCAGACGTCCAGGGAGAATCTGACTGGGGCAGACATCTCACTCGTCTTTGTTCGGAATGAGACTGACCTCTCTTCGCCGTCCTTAGCACTTTTCTTCAATTAATTTGTCTCTTTGAGTCGAGGAGCATCTTTTGACTCTAGTCTTTTATTTATTCACTCTGTTAGGAGAGATTTCAAGCCATCACATTCTAGCTTTTCTAATTATTTATCTACTTTTGTCCAGTTTCTCTGAAGAGAGAGTTTCAATCAAAGTGGCACCCCAGAGTTTTTATTAGACTTTCTTTTCCTCTTCACCTCTTCCCCCCTTTCTCTCCTTTAACATGCCTTTTGCATAATATTTGGATTCCCTGCGGCAGGACTTGTCACAGTAGGCAGAGCACAGCAGCGTTCAGATAAAGCTACTGGTCCCAAAAGCTCACGAACACAGCAGACACCACCTCCTGCTGCCTGTCTGGCTATGCGTTCAAATATCTCAGAGCATCAGATTACCGTGTTTGAACTGTGCTCCATGTGAAAAATCACTGCTCCCTTTATTTTATTTCCCTCTTTCCCTCTGTCTCCTCTCTCTTTTGCCTGGAGGCTGTTCTGGCTATTCAATCACCCCGACCGCTCTCAACACAAACACTCAGCTCTCCTCCAAGATGCACCCGACACACTATAAACGACAAAGTCACATTGGCTTGAGTCCAAAGCCGGTCGCTCTCCTCAGCTGGAGAGTAACCGAGATAAGGCTCCTCTGTTTTCATCAAGAGAGGAGGAGAGAGTTAAAAAGGGGAAGAACGGATCAAATTGAAAACAAGAGGAGAGAGAAATATAGAAATGGAAAGCTCAAGTGTGAGTTGACTTTGGTTGGTCTCTGAGGGAGGTTTGTGCAGGGATGGATGGGGGAGAGACAGATAATACTGTCTGGCTGAGCTTTCGCTAGTTGTTTTAGCAATCTCATTCTCAGTCTTCATGAAGCTCCAATAAGTGACGACCAGCAGGGGAAATAAGATGATGGAGCGGAACCGGAGCCACAGACAGTCACATCTGCCCCAGCGGCTTCCTCTCTGTCAGAGCCAAGCTGAATGCAGGGCTAAACTGTGACTGAGTTGGGTCTGTGACAGGACGCCGACTTATACACGTAGTGAAGTGTACACATACAGTACATAGACTGCTAGGCACCAGGCTTTTCACTTAAGAACTAAACCAGAAGGTCTAATGCTGTTAGTAACAGGATCATTTTAGATGCTAGGAATAGGTTTGATAGAGAACATGTTCCATAGAAATCTCCATGTAGATGCACTTGCTGTCTTTGATAACTGGGAGTTCATTTGTGACATTAGAAGACAGATTTGTCTGCAAGTATACAACAAATTATGTTTTAAAGTCAAACATTTTGAACAGCAGATATCTACCTTCATTATTCCACATTACATTTCATAAATACATTTAAGTTATTCATATCAATACTATGTTTATTATGAGTTGATTGTACTTATCAACATTGATGGTGATCAATCAAAATTGCCATGGTGGTGAGTAGTCCTACTACTAAAATAGAACATCCTAGTTTAAAGACAAGTGGGACACATTTAGTAATTAGCTTACATCTCGATCAATGTTACTCAAATAGTCAAAGCTATTTTAAGGTCATTTCATCAGTAATAATATTACTGAATCAATGACACTGAAAAGATCTCAGTCTCCCATATGCTTCCTTTCCGTAACAGTCGTTTAAATGGTAAATGGACTGAACTTATATAGCGCTTTTCCAGTCATTTTGACCTCTCAAAGCGCTTTACACTAGAGTCACATCCACCCATTCACACTTACAAATCCACACACCGATACGCAGACCGGTAGGCAATTTGGGGTTAAGTGCCTTGCCCAGAGGCACATCGACATGTGGAAGGAGGAAGCTGGAATCGAACCTACAACCTTCCGATTGCAAGATGACAACTCTGCCACACAGCCACAGTTGTATCCAGACGTTTTTGCAGGTCACTTTTACTGTTGCTGATATGAACTTGATAAGACATGTTTCAGTGTGGCTCCAATTGTTCTGTTCAGAAACTTCACACTGAGTTTTTCCTCATGGTAAAATTCAACTGCATATGTTTCACCTGCAGTTTCCACAGTCCAGGTCACATGATGAGGGCAGAATCTGCTGCAGCTGCTCTCCCGCTCTGAACACCAGCTGAAAGCAATCAGGTTTAGATTCTATACAGAGATCCAAGGCTGGATCAATGAAACACTGTGTGTTAGCTTTAACACACCTTTTGTTAGGCATGCTAATGCTAATAGGCTGCGATTGTTTAAGCTGGTAGAACATGGTGCCTCTATTTTTTTTGTCAGCAACTATAAGCCAACACCAGTGGAACAAGAGTTTAGTTTTGTCTCCCAAAGTGATTCAAAACATGTTGTAAAACAGACACACAGAGAGAGTTAGCTATTTATAAGCACTGAAGAGTTTGAATGAAACAGTTTTATTTTCTGCAGTCATTTTTCTTTATGGAGCTATTTGCTCAGCAACGCTCTTAAGCAATCTCTGTCGACATCATTTTCAACAGTGTAAGGATTACCAGAAGGTTAAGCTGGTGAGACCCAGTCCCTTGTTCTACACTTCACCACCTTCAGAGGGTCTGAACTCTGGGCTGCTGACAAATGATTGCTTGTAGCAAGCAATTATTTGTCAACTCTGATGAGGTTTCAAATTTTACCCAATTGCTAATGTGTTTCCCACATGTAATGTGCCAGTTCAATGCTAGAGAACAACCATCCTCCACTGCCATGACAGAAACACCAGGTCTAAGAAGATGGTTGTTGTTGAGCTTGGTGCAATATGGCCACCATGGACTGAAAGGGTTGGTTCCCTTCCCCTGTCCTGAAACTACAGACAGTCTACAACTCTTAATCAGAGCAGAAAATTCAACATCTTTGTTCACAACTTCTCCTTCTCTTCACTGGTTAGCCCAGTTGAAATTCTACCAGAGAAATTAAGCTGAATGGGAGAAAAGCCAGGCAGAGGGAGATTAGAATCAAGCTGAATCGTATAAAAAGGCGATGGCCAAGCTAGCAAAAAGTGTAATATATGTACATTTCATCCTCAGATTGAGTGGGCTTAACGTTAATATTTACAACTTCTTTTCTATTAAATAAGCAAAGACTTTTTACATATTTCATATCGCACTAATGTCAGATTTCCACAGAGAGAAGTAGACATGGACACATGCATAAAAATTACATTTTGCCCATGGACTCTCTGGCAGTTACTGCCAGGAAAGAAAAAGCTATTTTCTTAGACTGAACACATTAAAAATTGACTCTCATTCCAACAGGCCAGATCAATGAAATCCAGAATAGCACCCACAAGGAAGTTCCTGTAATACTTGAGGTCTGATTGTAAGTGCTTTGCTGGCAGGCGACGAATGGCAGCCCACTGAGGCCAATGAAAATCAAATGTAGTGTTAGGAATTCAAGTCGTAACTGAGCTCAAGCTATTTCCAACCAGCCCGAAACCCCTGCCTGCTCCACTCCTCGCCAGCCCTGCAGGAGCTCTCTTCACCTGTCCTCTTACTGGTCACCAAGCCACACACACTTTCATCTGTTTCAGTCACAGCGGGGCGTACGAATGCTGTTGGAAAGTTGACAGAAAGGAACAAACGTGACTGGACAAACCAGTCATCTTACCCCCCTCAATACCATCCAACCTCACCTACCTCTTCCTATCTGGCTGTCGCTCTTCCACCTTTTATCTCCTTCAACTTCTTATCCGGTCCCTTCCTTTCTTGAAGCGTCTCTCCTCACCAGGCTCTCTCTTACACCGTATCATGTATTACTTGGCTGCAGGCTGCGCTGCATTGAGCTCGAGGACTCATCTGGTATTGAGCTAGGCTAAGACCGGCTTCTGAAAAAAGCCCCTATTGTACTTTGGTGTGGAAGATTTTCCAACAAATATCAGATGGAAAGATATTTTCAGCTAAACAGCTGAATGATAAAAACTTGATGGGGTTGAAATAATGAAGATTCACTTGAAGCAGAGAGAGGCACACTACTAAACTGATCTGCGGTATTAGAAGATCCAATCCAAATCCAAATCCAACATAATATTAGTGATATGAGCAGAAGGGTAAAAAGTGTCTGATAGGGTTAGATATTCTGATGTAAACTTTGGTCAATGCCAATGTTATCAGTTAGTCATTATATGGCCAGTGGGGTAGTTTAAGTTTATGAAAAGTGCTTTTTTATAGCATAATCAAGAAAAGCCTTACAGCTGATCACTGATGTATGGATTATAATTACCTTAAATAATTACCTTCATTTTCGTATTGAAATTATATAAATTAATAGTTATTCTAAACCACGTTACTGTCAGGTTCAAGCATGAATAACTGTACAGAATATCTTAGAACTTCTCTGCTTCTATCTTCTGGAAGTAAGAGAACATTTGATGAAAACAACGAAAACCTCGTTGAGACAAAAAAAAAAAAACTGGCAAATTATTCAACACAATAGCTGTGAAAATGTAGTATTCAGAAATAATAGACACAACAGTTTACTTGATATTTCTACATTTTGTCTCACAGCTCTCTATGCTGCATGTGATTCACCCAGGTGGACCGATAAATTGGCTACAAGGTGTTAATTAATTTATCCTGGACTGGGTTGGACTGCTGAGTAGTTTGATCTATTTGCACTCGCTCCATTAAACATTCATGCAACATGCTTAAAGTGAAGGACTGACTCAAATTAACTTTTAATTTAAATTTGGAGTTGAGAGAAGGATAGTGTGGAATCCAAACAAGGAGGAAGTTTGAGTCTTGACTATGTTTGAACTCTGCTTCTGTAGTCCCAAACATTCACATGAATATTAAACAGATGCTGGGACCTGTTGGGTTTTGTTGGTACAGAAGCTCTTTTGATCCTCACTTTCCCTGGTTGATTGAAACACTCGTTTCCTGTTTGTAACACATTTCTGAGAGTTTGTTTCTTGAATAAGATGCTTACTGTAGACCAGAAGATTTTACACTTTACAACTATTTAAAATATGGCTAATCTGTCCTTTCTACTTTGTCTATTCCCGTTTGAAGTACTGAAAGCTTGACCTAATGTTGCATCAAAAGTTCCTCAGTAACTAAGAATAAAATCTTAAATAATCTGCCATCTAGAAAAAAAGAACAAGCTGTTTTAATTAAGTTTTAATGAAGTTGCCAAAGACATAGGTTATAGAATAGTGGGTCTTAAGTGATAAGTTAGGAATACTTGCACATAAACAAAAGTTGACTTTGGATTCTTTGCTATCCAGTTATTGTCCCCTGGTACATTTGTGTTGGAAACATTACAAATGTCACTGCTTTATGCAGTAGCATGATTTCACATTAAAAAAATGAGCAAAACCAAACTTTTAATTGGAAAACGTTTTGCACTTAGGATGCTGAGCCACTGTTTATCATCTTACCACATATGTTAGCATGTCTGAACACATCTCAATGCTTACCTTGGGTTAAATATGAAGAAACAAAGCACATTCAGTGGAGCATCATGTTCTATCTGTGACTTAATGTTGCTTACAGGGCCTGATTTAGAATGAAATGGGTTCTGGTGCCTTCATTCATTTTCCCGTTTGACTATGAACTGATGCATGGTAGGTTTAATAATGTGTCCTCTGGACCTTACCGTCATACTGTTCCCCCAAAAAGTATGATAACTTCATAATCTTCAAATATGAGTATTGTTTATCAATCAATTAAGTTTATTTTTATTTCATGTTTCAGCAACAAGGCAAATTACTTTTCATAATCCAAACATAGAAACATCATAAACACATACAGTCAATTGTAAAAACCAGTAACAGCCGTTCATTTTGTCAAGTGCCATTGTTAAAATCTCAATCATGTTCATCAACATCTGAATCTACTAATATCTACTAATATAACTCACCTTTTGGGCCACCCCCAAAAATTGTCACCCCAGGCTCCTGCCATTGTAAGTTGTACAGTCTGTTCCAGGTTGTTTGAGATGCACCCATTTTAAACCACCTGGATTACAGAATACATTGCCTTTTCTCTATTGTTTTGTTCTTGACATAAGAAGTCGATCAGTGTATCAGATTTAGGCTCCAACCATATCATGGTTTGAAGTGAATGAATCTTTGTCGGTGCAGACAGAGTGTGTGCATAGCATAGCATGAGATTTTGTCATGTTATCAGGCCATATTTTGAGGAGCAGTTGCATCTGTTCTGCAGCGGTGGCTTATAAGTACGGCAAACATGGCATCTGAAACTAGTAGAGCTTATACCATTGAATCTTTTAACATGTTACATAAACCTGAAATGAGTGTGATGGGGTAATTTGCTCTAATTAAAATTCACAAGGTTGGAGCTCACACTGGGAAGGATCTTTCACTATTCCTGTCTCCAATCTGAATGACCCCAAGAAAAGACAAACAGTGAGTTAGGACTCAGAAGCGCTGTAAGTGTGTGCTGATTATAATGATTTCGGTCCGAGTCCATCTCTGTTACCAGAGGAGTTCAGCTGATGTTGTATCGCTGCTTCATAAATTTAACACAGGTTCACCTTACAGTAGGACTCCTTCTCCAAGAAAGCAGAATTCCCTCGCCTTCCATTTTTCATGTTCTATCCATCTTCATTAGATTCATAGTCAGTCACTGCCGATTCCTTCTCTGTGGTTGCTGTACATGTACAAGCTTTCATCACGCGCATAGAGAGAGCACAAGACGGTCCCAGAACAAAGACGTACCTGCAATCTTATTTTCCTTTGACTGAGGTGGTCCTGATTGACGTGGGGTTTTTTTGTGTTTTTTTTTTTTATTATTTTTTTTTATCCATCAGCGCCACTGCACAGTTCCAACATCATCAAGGTTTTGCTGGTGAAAGGCAGCTGCATGTAGCTGAGGGCAGCAGAGAGGCTGGGAAGTAACTTCCTCTGCATACATGATTTGGTTTGCTCTGATAAGGTCAAAGCATTCAGACTGTTTTTATGTCTCTGTGATTGCAAAGCAAACATTTCAAAGACTCATCCAATGGGGACTAACACGCTGGTTTCTGGAAAACAGGTGGTGGAGTAAAGTAAATGATGGATGGACGCTTCAGAGTTTCTGAAGCAAAATAATAGTTTTGTTTTTTGCACCATGTGAAGGAATATGAATGTTCCCTCTCAGATGGATTTTATTATTTCTTGTGCTTTCCATAAGTGCAGATCCTCCATTAACTTTTTCATAAGTTTTATTGGATTTTATTAATAGACCAACACAAGACAGCTGATAATTGGGACGTGGATAAAGGTATATTTAAATGTACATGCCGTTTTTTTTACAAATCTGTGTATTTGTACCCTTTGCTTAAATACCCCAAAAATTTAAATTCATGTCAATCATCAGTTGCTGCTATTCTGTTTCTGGCCTTAAAGGCTGGGAAGAACCAGCATCATGAAGACCAAAGAGCAGAGCAGACAGGTCAGGCAGAAAGCTGTGGAGAATTTAAAGTATAGCTAGGTCATAAACAATATCCCAGCCTTTGAATCTCTTATAGGACACTGTTTATTCCATCATGTGACAATGAAAATCAAGTAAAACCTGGCTGTCCACCCAAACTGATCTATATAGAGGACATTTAAGAGATTGACAGATCTGGAGGGACAATCAGTTGGAAGGAAAACTATGCAAAAAGAATATTAGGCTGGTAAAAAAAAAACAGCCTCTTGTTCTACACTTTGCTTCATTCTGGACCCTTGGCTGTTGAGAAGTGAGTGCTTGCTGGAGGTGTGGACTCTGTTCAAGTTTGAAACAACTGGATCTGATTTTACCCAATCACTAAAGTTTGGCCATGATGTATGTGAAGTTTGCTGGAAATGCTGTAAACAATCATGACCCACTGTGAAGAGAAAAGCGATGAGCCAAATGAACATCTTCACCAGAAATTAAGTGTCTTAAACACTCCTCTTGCTCCGACTTGCTGAATATCTGTTTCTGACACAGACTGAATGGCTTCACTCGCTTCCACCATCCAACATTTAGGTCCAACAGTCCAACATCGAGGTTAATCGGTCTCCAGTAATGAATGTGCATATGAATTGTTAGCTCTTTGTTTCTCTCTGTTGATTGATTAGTGGTCTGTATGGATGGATTCATTTGAGATTGCACACAATGTTGGCCTTCAAACAACACTTCAAATGCATAATTGAAAACTCAAAATCAACATTATTGTCACGCTAATGACAGGAGTATTTAAACTTCCGACCTTGACTCTATATGAAGTGAAGCTTTGCATCAGCAATGCTGTGAGCAGAGTTCCAACAGTTACAGCCTGTAGATCAGTACAGACCGAAGGAGAATGTTGTTAGACATGCCTTCATTGCACCAGACAAGGTCAGAGCACCAAGGGTCTGTATATGTCGCATTGATTATCAGACACTCGGTGTAAGAGCAAGCAAACCAGCTTAACAGAGCCATGGACTGCAAACTACACAAATAGAGACAGACAGCAGAGACACTGCTTGGTACTTAGGAGACAGGTGTGGCTGTCAAATACTGTGGCTAAAGACAGTAAGTCTGATGGACATGATGCCAGGCAGGCACAGTAAACATGGAGGAGGCATTTCTTCCTTACCTTGCAGTTACTGCAAACATAGAGGTAGACAGACCGTGTTGGATGGTTTGAGTAAATTCAAAAGCATTCGAAAAGGCTTAAAAACGTAAACTACAGTTTGAAGTGTTTGTGAAAAGATTTGGAGTTTCTTTCAGATGTTTTCATGGAAGTAGACTGAATAAAATCGACGTTTATTTGCTGTGAAAAATTGTTTCACCTTGTTTGAATAACCTATTGAGCCTTTTATTGTTTTTTCTTAAATAGTGGGAGAGCAATGGGAAGTCACATTCATCGTCAGTAACTCAGACTTTGCATAAAATAAAAATCTTCACAGCATCATTTACATCCGAAGGAATGACAGAACTTGGAAAAGTCAAAACTGAAGAAGTCTCCACCTCGTCTGGCTAACCTCTCAGACCTTGTCTGTCAAAGGCTGTTTCCCAATTGGTAAGTCTGTACTGCATCTATAGTTAAAAAATTATCAAGATCCACTCAAAGTGGATCTTGATAATTCCATCCTGAGCATAGATAATTGAAACACAATTTCATACCTATGAAATCAATAATCTATTTGAGAAATCAAGAGCAAACAATATTTCCCATACTTTTGCAGCATTAGGACTCTCTTATCGACATTAGCCCTGAACACAAACTGCTGAAAACCTGGATATCATTGTTTCATGCTTATTGCAGATGTGTAGGTCAGACACACCATTGCTGTATTTGTGAAAAAAACTTTACAAAAAAGCTTGTTGTCAAGTGTATCATCTTGTCTCATACTTTGGATGTGTTGTTGCAAGCCTGCATAAGCATAAACGATCCAAGTTATTTTATTCAGCACCTTGCAAACCTTCAAAAACTGTACAAGTAATAATGCAGCCGATAAATATAAAGGATAAATTCTATCTTTTTTTCTGGAGTCTTCCTTTCTTTTCCTTAGATCAGGGTTCACCACTTACATAAGGGATTGTTGTAAGAATACAACGTCAGTATCAATTTATTATTGTCCCTGTCTGGGAATTTGCAGGTCATGTGCAGCACAGTCATCCTGACTGTCATGTGCTTATTAGCATTTTGAGCACGTATTCAGAAACGCTAAACCCATACTACAGTTTGAAGTATTGCCTGAAAATAATAGTGCCTCCGCTCCAAAACAGAGGATATGTATATGTATAAAGAGTTTCTGTGTGACATGCGGCGTGCGTGTGGAAAGACACTGAGTCACAGCTGCGCTACTCTCTTTAGCCTGGAGCCAAATAGTCTGTGCTGGCAACATCAAGTATACCAAAGCAGAGTCAAAATCAAACAAATATATAAAGGCAGTGATGCATATGGTGCCTTGTTACTGCTTAGTAAGGTCAAACCCATGACAGAGACAGACAGTAGATGTAGTAGCTGACTGTCACTGCTACCTGTTTGGTGCAGAGTGTCTTCATGCCGGATAGCTCTGCAGCAGAGATTTTAGCTCTGCTGCTGAATCTGAAAAAAAAAAAAAAAAAGGCTGAGAAATGAAGACAAGCAGCATACTCAACAGCAATGCATTTAATTATTCATTGTGCGGCACCATACACTGATGATGTTTTACACACAAAGTCAATTAGGCTGAGCCCTCTCAACCTGCATTTAAAAGGAATCTTAATGTATATTTAGTTGACAGAAACACAAATAACGTGTTTGTTTGTTTTTTTGTTTTTTTCCTCAGGGACTCAGGATGTGACAGCAGGGCATGGCACTGCAGTTTGGACTGGAGGGTTATCCCATCGCAGTGTTCGTAAAAACACAAATAGTTGAATATGTTGACATATCCCAATACTGTCCGATGAAAAACATAAAATTGACGTTGACCGACCGCTTATGTATGAATATATAATATATTGGCATTAGAAAAAGCCATGGAAACCGTCATGGCTGTACAGTGACAGGTAAATCACATTTGTGATGAAAACAACTGTCTGCAGCAGCTGTAATTTATTGTGACTATAAAATTCTGAAGTCCTGGGTTTCCCAGAGTTCATTAAGGGAGGAGTGACATGAGAAAAATGTATAAACCAGAATAAGTAACTGCAAACATTTAGGTAACGCTAAACTATTTTTTCCCCTCCACATTGGGCGTAACAAATACAATTTTGTGGAAAAATTAGATATTTAAAAAAAATGAATAAATAAAACTAAGAAGCTTGGTTTGGTGCATCTGCTGTGTTGGGTTTCTGTTCCCATTCTTGTTTGAGAAATAGTTTATTCAGACTGGACAGAGAACACGTTGTTATCTTCCTAAAATTATGGTCTTTATTTTATTTTATATATTTATTTTTTGCGTATATAATCTTTTGGCAAAAATAGAGGTGGTGATTTTTATTATTTTTTTCTTTTTTGCCAAAAATTCCTTTCGGCAAAAAAAATGTCTTCTTTAATATTCCATTATTTCATGAAGGTGATGAAACGTGAACAGCAATTTTCTTTTTCTGTCATAGATAGAGATTGGTCCATTTCAAGACATTTCGATGTTTGGATGTAAACCATTGGCTGCAGCTTTGTCTGTAGGCTTTTGGTTGCTGCTCTGCTGGGAGGTGAAGTTCTGTTCCAGTCTCAGGTCTTTTGCAGCCTCTAACAAATCTTCTTCCAGGTTTGCAGTGTATTTAGCTCCATCTGTCTTCCTGTCAACTCGGAGCAGCTTTCCTCTCTCTGGTGAAGAAAAACATCCCCCCAGCAGTTTCATTTTCACTTTATCTAACTGGAGCACCTTTCTCCACGTTTGCTCTGTCTCCTGGATTATGGCAAACTACAAGCATGACTTTTTATGACTTTCTTCTTGGCACTCATTCATAAAGACCAGATTTATGGAGTCCATGACTAAGTTGTTCTGAAGATAGATTCTCCAGCTGTGCTGTTGGATCTCTGAAGCTCCTCCAAAGATGCTAAAAACTAAAATTTAGCAGCCATTATTTGGGACAAACTTTTAAATTCCTTTTTTTTTTTTTTTACATATTTATAATATCTTAAGGGGAAATGTTAGCTAACAACTTGAGATAAATAAAAGAGGTATGAGCGCCTTTATTTAATATTATTTAATTTATTTGATTTTATTTATTTTATTTAATTAATAATTAACTGGCTGGTAATGAAATGCAGGATCAGTAATTTCTTATAAGACGACTTTGTCCCTAATACACACAGGAATATGTGTACAGTATAAAGGACTCCGACTTTTTCCTGTTTCTTCTAGATGACAAATATCCTGCAACGTGTCACTGTTTTACTTTTTTGTAAAACGTAAATATGTTGATAAAAAAACCTGCAAGTAAATGTTTCTTTATTCCAAAGTCATGGTACAGTAGAAAGATTGTAAGAAATAATGGCTGATGTGGAAAATGACAAACATTTTAAACAATTCACACAAAATATGAAA
Organism: Poeciliopsis turneri; assembly: GCA_922788865.1. Classification (NCBI taxonomy): domain Eukaryota; kingdom Metazoa; phylum Chordata; class Actinopteri; order Cyprinodontiformes; family Poeciliidae; genus Poeciliopsis; species Poeciliopsis turneri. The sequence goes on along the minus strand of CAKLNU010000771.1, from coordinate 1,150,310 downwards.
CATTCTTATTTTTACACAACCTTCCATTCATGATCATAGTGTTTTTTTATGTTTTTTTTTACCTTCCTTACAATTCTGCTCGGGCTGCACAGTGGCACAGTGGGTAGCGCTGTTGCCTTGCAGCAAGAAGGTCCTGTCTGACTCGGCCCGGGTCTTTGCTGCCATGGAGTTTGCATGTTCTCCCTGTGCATGCGTGGGTTTCTCTCCGGGTTCTCCGCTTCCTCCCACAGTCCAAAAACATGACTGTCAGGTTGATTGGCCTTCAATTCTCCTAGTTGTGAGTGTGCGTGTGCATGGTTGTTTGTCCTGTTTGTCTCTCTGTGTTGCCCTGCGACAGACTGGCGACCTGTCCAGGGTGAACCCCGCCTCTCGCCCAGAACGCTGCTGGAGAGAGGCACCAGCAACTCCCGACCCCGTTAGGGAGAAGGGTGATGGAAAATGGATGGATGGATGGACAATTCTGCTCAAAGTTCACTGTTGGAAAAGTACAGCTAACTTTTTTTTTTTGGTATTTACTGTCATTTCTTAATCTTCTGGTTTCCTCCCAATTTTCATTTTGCTTACAGGGAAAGCTATTTGTTGCTTTTGTTTTAAAAAACAAGAGAAACTGTGAACCAAACTTTCAAGTCATGTTTAACTTAATTTCAGTAAGAGACCAAAAACTGTAACAACTTGTATAATAGAAAAGCATGTCTGTCAGCTGACATAAACGCCAGACAAACATTTATAATATACTCTTTATCCTATTGCAGTCATTGCATAACTTTTTTTCATTAAACTGATGAACGATGTGTTCTGATGTGTGCGGCATGTCCAAACCGTTCTGAAGCTGGATCCTGATGATAACAGCTCTTTCTATATGTTAGCTTCAAAGCAAAGTGTAATGGAGAGGCTAAAAACAAAGAAATCATGTCAAAAACAGAATGTATTTCAGTATATCAGTGAAACCTGCAGACAGCATGAGTGTAGAGTCCACACAAATACACACACGCACACACCCAAACAGGCCTAATGAAGTGAGCTGCAGGCTATAAAAGGTAGAGGGAGGCTGGATGGTTGAGCGCGAGTCCAGACAGCGAAAGTTGCAGAGTTCAGAAAACCCCGTCTCTGCTCTTTCTCTGCAGCCTTCGCTCCAGCAAACTGACACCACAACCTCCATGCATTTTTCATGACCTGTGTTGGCTGACGAGCTCTCTCAGCCTCCCTCCCTCCCTCCCTCTCCTCCATCCTCTTCGCACAAACAGAATCTCGCACGCCCCACCACACATTCTTTCACTCTCAAACTGAGCTATCTCCTGAAAGCCTCAAAAACCATCAGTCTCACCAATTCGCTCCCTAATTCAGAATGGCGTTTCATTCAGAGCGACAGCGAGGGCAGAGAGATACTGAAGTGGATGAAAGAGAGGAGAAAATGAGAGTGAATGAAGCTAAAAAGGAGCTCGGCAAAGCATGACGTTCTGCATTTAGTTTATCGATAATAGCTGCTACGCTGCTATTTTCCCAAACAGCAGCATTATGCATGTAGAGGGATTGTGGGATAAGAGACACTATCCTGTTAGACCTGATTGTGAAATATTTTTCATCTGTTTTATTTGGCCCCATGTAAGATATCTAAGAACTTAAAATATTGATTTTTCTATGAAAGAGTAACATAATATAAAAGTGGAAGTAAAGTGATCTGAGGGTCTGTCAACAGTGTGTCTGTACATCCTTAAAAACTCTTAAATTCATGTTAAATAAATTCATGGCCTTAAATATGCAAACTTTTATTGTGGCAAGATTAATTAATCTCATATATGTAGTTTTTTTCTCCAAGAACAAATGGACTGTCTCTAGATGTGTCAGAGAAATTTCTTAAACTCACCTTCTACAAAATGTAGACGTGCTGTAAAGCATTGAATGCAAATGTTTTATTTATGAAAACATTTGACAACCATTTTTAATTTTCCTCCACCACATGCATGCAGTCAAGTGTTGGTTCATTGCATAAAACCCCATTGCAACATGTTGAATACTTTAGCATAACGCTGTAAAATGGTTTAAAAGTAAATGTTGCAGTAAAAATTATTTTTGAATTCTGCAAAACTTCTGATCTGTGAATCAAATCACACAAACAGGACACTAATAACAAGCAGAGATGGATTCTACTCCTGATTACATCAATTATCATTCCTACGCCTGAAGTGATTGTAATCAACAGCATCGGTCATCAAGGACAAATAGAGTGACTTCAGTAGCACACATGTTAAGGTCAAAATCAGAGACAGGATAATTAGTTTGCTATCCAGAGAGTGTTTACCATTTGACCCACAATGCACTGCTGCATCTACATTAACATGAACATTATTGGTTACTTCTTCTGCTTATCTGCATGAATGAGCTCACCCTTAATAGAGAAGCATAGTTCAAAAATGTTCATCACTATCATTCAATATGCAGAACAGCTTCCAAAAATACATTTTGGGTAGTTTGTTTTTATAATCCAAGCCAACCTTTTAGTACAGAACAAGTACAATTTTTTTTTCTAAATTTATTCTAAAATGAATAAACTTCTGAACTGTCAGCTTGAATCAATTCTTTCAACCATATTTTGCTGTTACAAAGAACTGTCCAATCCTTCATATATGTTGGCTATTAGTTATAATGATGGAGATTGTCTGTGTTGTTAATCCCATAGAAACTGCCATGTTAGGAATTTGCAAAGTAAAACATTTTTAAATAATTTTTTTTCTGCTTGTATCTTCGTGCTGTGCAGCTGGCAGCAGCTGTTCAGGCTGCAGTCTGAACAGCAGTCTTCAACTCTCACCATTCCTCATGTAGAAACTGAAGCATTAACATCATCTCCACGAGATGTCCGAGAATCTCAGGCTTCCATTACACAAAAAACGGACTGACAGTAATTTATTTATTACATGTAGTAGTCCAGATAATTTCTATCCCGTGCAAATAAGGATAAACTCAACATCTATTTCACACATAAAGACACAAATAGAAGTTCCGAAAATGGCTGTCTAGACTTCTCTTCTAAACTTTAATCTCTACCTGCTCAATCTGATCACATCCCGTGCTCTTCCTCTTCATACGTCCAGCCTCTCTACTCTCCCTGCTCTCGCCTGATCAAGGGTCAGCTTGCAGTGTCTCCATTAGTCACGTCTCATTTCTTCTCTGCCACCCTGCTGTGATTCAGGGTCAGGGACTACCCAGCAGCCATTTCCCCTCCTCGTTGGAGCCTGGGTGTTCTGACTGACCCGGCCTCTTATCTCCGTTAAAGCAGACACTTGCTGGTGGTGGTCCTCTCATCGTCTATCAGCCTCTCCACTCTACCTGCTGCGAACAGCTCACACTCACACCCATGCATGAAGGTGAGCTTATCTTCCCATACACACACATGCATATTTCTCTGTGGAGCAAAACTTTCTACCTGCATAGGATGTAAAAGTGAAACCTGGATTCTAGTCATTGTAATTTCTGTTCACTTCAGCTAATCACAAATCCCGTAAAAGCAAAGACACACACACAGTCGGTACAGGTTTCAATGACTGAAAGGGTCAAGTAACAAAACGCACACTGCAGAACGCGATACGCGAGGCTCCACAGACCCAGATGGCTGGGTTTTTTGTGCTCACTTCAGCTTGTATTATAAATTAAACTGCATTGTTCCTGCTTCACCGGCTTGTTAAAGCTGCATGTGAGAGTTCACTGAGGACACAGCAAATCCATACTGTGGCACATGCCCCAGTAAAAAATGGTTCGGTGACACAAGTACTACAGGCAATGAATTTTGCTGTCAGACTTTTCTTTACCCTGAGAAGAAAAGCTAAAGTTTTTTGCCACTGGTCATCAGTTTGCTCTTGACATAAGCTCATTATTCTATGATTCAAAGTTGTCTGATTATCACTTTTTTCCTCTTTGTTTTTTCATTCCAAGAATGGTTTGAATGAGGTGTGAACCGCAGACTCTTTGACAACAGAGTACTAGTGATGGGTCAGAATTAAAAGCATTTATCCACTTAATGAGTGCTTTTTTTTAGTTATTATTCACAATTAATCACATTTTCATCAAATAGTATTTGGCACAATAAGCTTTTATGACTCTAATAAATTATAGTTGTGATTTAATCAATAAATAGACACATAAAGTGTGTATTAGGATGCAATTTCTAGCTTTTGTGCAAAGAACTTTTATGGTATGGTTCTTCTATAGCATGATGAACCAAACTACCATCAAGCCATCAGCAAACTCCCTGGACTCTGAGCTCCTTCAATAGATCTGTTTCAAGTAAAACTGTTCAGGGGTAAATCAAAATATTTGAGTGTAAGTAGACCAGCAACTTCATGGTGCACAACTTCATGGTGTTTTCATACCTTGTAGTCCGGTAGACTTGGTTCGACTGGGGACCAAAATTGCAACATTTCTGACATTTTTAGATGGTCAGTTCACTTTCACTCTGCATTGTGTCAAACAAACCAAATGCTTTGATTCTCTCCATCACCAGTGGTGGCGCTGCACCAGAATCCACTGTGGAAAATGACATTGAAACCTCTGAAGAAGACATGAGCTGGGTTTCCAGAGCAAATGTGCTCAAATCTTTGTTTACATTCTGCTTGTGTCAGAAAAACAATTGCAGTGTTTCCATTAAACAATAATAAGACATGATGGCAAAGAATGTAAACAGTTACACAATATACACTGCTCAAAAAAATAAAGGGAACACTCAAATAACACATCCTAGATCTGAATGAATGAAATATTCTCATTGAATACTTTGTCCTGTACAAAGTTGAATGTGCTGACAACAAAATCACACAAAAATCATCAATGGAAATCAAATCAAATCAAATTTTATTTGTATAGCACATTTCAGCTACAAGGCATTTCAAAGTGCTTTACATCATAAACACAAAATACAAAGTCATGCAACATAGAATAAAATGAAATAAAATACCAAGTGTTTTTTTTTTTTCTTCCTTCCTCCCTTTTTTTTTTGACAATTTAAGCGCCTGTTACCGCCGGACTCCGCCGTCCGTTTAACCACGGGTATTTGTCGGGCCCCGTTGCCCACAACAGGAAAAGGTCTCAACCTACAACTTACATACATATCCACAAATGCAAATCCAAATACAAATCCATACATATTACATTTCAAATACAGTTCTAAACAGGTGTGTTTTAAAGGAAGTCAGGGTTTCCGCTGTTTTACAGTTTTCTGGAAGTTTGTTCCAAATTTTTGGTCCATAGATGCTGAAAGCTGCTTCTCCTCTTTTGGTTCTGGTTCTAGGGATGCAGAGCAGACCAGAACCAGAAGACCTGAGAGGTCTGGCAGGTTGATATAACAACAGCAGATCTTTAATGTATTATGGTGCTTAAACCGTTCAGTGATTTGTAAACTAACAACAATATTTTAAAATCTATTCTTTGAGCTACAGGGAGCCAGTGGAGGGAATTTAAAACTGGTGTTATGTGCTCTATCTTCCTGGTTTTAGTGAGAACGCAAGCAGCAGCGTTTTGGATGAGCTGCAGCAGTTTGATTGATTTGTTGGACAGGCCTGTAAAGACGCTGTTACAATAATCAATGCGACTACAGATAAACGCATGGATGAGTTTCTCTAGATCTGGCTGAGACATTAGTCCTCTAATCCTGGAGATGTTCTTCAGGTGATAGAAGGCCGATTTTGTTACTGTCTTTATGTGGCTCTGGAGGTTCAAGTCCGAGTCCATCACTACTCCCAGGTTTCGGGCCTGATCGCCAGTTTTTAGTTTTAATAACTGAAGCTGTGCATTGACTCTAGATCGTTCCTCTTTAGGTCCAAAAATAATTACTTCAGTTTTGTTTTTGTTCAGTTGGAGAAAGTTTTGGCACATCCACACATTTATCTGTTCTAAGCATTTATTCAGTGATTGGATGGGTTCAGAGTCACCTGGTGACATCGTAATGTAGAGCTGTGTCTCATCTGCATAGTTATGGTAGCTAATATTATTTCCTGTTATAACCTGAGCTAGTGGGAGCATATAAATATTGAATAAGAGGGGTCCTAGGATTGAACCTTGGGGTACCCTACATGTGACCTTTGACCTCTTTGATGAGAAGTTTCCAATTGAAACAAAGAAATCCCTGTTCTTTATGTAAGATTCAAACCAGTCGAGCACCGAACCGGAGAGTCCAACCCAACTCTCCAGTCGATTCAGTAATATGTCATGGTCGACAGTGTCAAAAGCTGCACTGAGGTCCAACAAAACCAACACCGTTGTTCTCACACAGTCTGTATTTATATGGATGTCATTGAATACTTTTACGAGGGCAGTCTCCGTGCTGTGGTGAGCATGAAAACCAGATTGGAAAGAGTCAAAGCAGTTGGTCATCATGAGGAAACTATTTAATTGTTTACACACAGTTTTTTCAATAATTTTGCTGATGAATGGGAGGTTGGAGATCGGCCTGTAATTCTGCTGTAGTGATTTGTCCAGATTGTTCTTTTTTAGCATTGGTTTGATAACTGCTGTTTTCAAAGCCTGGGGGAAAACGCCTGATGTAAGCGATGAGTTTACTATTTGGATCAGATCAGTAGCAATAACAGGCAGGACTTTCTTAAAGAAATGTGTAGGTAGAACATCCAGACAGCAGGAGCTTGAACTTAATTGACTTATAATTTCTTCTAGGGTTTTATAATTAAGTGGTTGAAAGTGGGTAATTTTTCCTGTATTAGTTTTGTTTGGGTTCAGCAGTGGTTCTGGCTGTAGAGTTGATGTGCAGATTAATCCTCTGATTTTTTGGATTTTCTCTGAAAAGAAGTCGAAAAACTTATTACAGGCAGCATTAGATTGGAGTTCAGGTGGTAATGTCATAGGAGGGTTTGTGAGCCTGTCAACTGTTGCAAATAAAGCTCGAGCATTGTTAATGTTTTTGTTTATGACATCTGCAAAGAAAGCCTCCCTTGCATGTTTTAGTGTTAAGTGATAGTTACGTAGTCTTTCTTTATAGATGTCACAATGAACGTGAAGTTGAGTTTTACGCCATTTTCGTTCTGCCCTGCGGTAGAGTTGTCTTGCAGATTGAACTGTTTGTGCATTTCTCCATGGAGATTTATTCCTGCCAGTCACAACCTTTACTTTAATTGGGGCAATGGAATCAATGATATATAAAACTTTAGACTGAAAATCATCTACCAACTGATCTACATCATTACAGCTTAAGGGTGAGGAAGAAGAGTAGATTTGATTAAATGTTTCTGCTGTGTTTTCTGTAAAAGAACGTTTTGTAACAGTAGCTGTTTGTCCAAGTGGGTCAAAGAAGAAAGAACCTTCAAAGATAACAGCAAAGTGATCCGACAGGTCGACATCAGTTACAGAGACATTGGAAATATTCACACCCTTACTGATAACCAGGTCCAGTGTGTGTCCTTGAGTGTGTGTTGCTTGTTTGACATGTTGTGTTAAACCAAAATTTTCTAAAATATCAGAGAGCTTTTTTGCTCCTCTGTCTTGGGGTTTGTCCACATGAATGTTGAAATCACCAACAATTATTAAACAATCATAATCAATGCATATGAGAGATAGAAGATCATTCAAGTCAGTAAAGAAATTTTCCACGTATGTTGGAGTTTTGTATAAAGTTAGTGTCAAAGTTTGTTTGTAGCCTTTAACCTGAATTCCAAGATACTCAAAAGAACTGAAATGACCGAAAGAGATTTTACTACAGTTTATGGTATTTTTAAATATAGAAGCCACGCCTCCTCCTTTTTTATTCATTAACAAAGTATTCAATGAGAATATTTCATTCATTCAGATATAGGATATGTTATTTGAGTGTTCCCTTTATTTTTTGAGCAGTATATATTTATATATTAATAATTCAGCCATGGTGAAATGCTCATCATATATCAGACAAAACAAACCATCATTATCCAACAAGTTTCCTTCCTTTGTGGTTCGTCAGTTAGTAACATCTTTCTATTGATGACTTGCATGATGCAAAAAAATAAAATAAAATTATTGCATTTTATGTGAAATACACTAATTTTGATACAGCCAAAAAAAACTTGCTTTTGTTATGGTTGTATTTGCCCATAATGCCCTGCACTTTAGTCTATAATTTTGGGCTGAGCCAAAGTTCGATTATGCGTTCACACCTCCACAAACGAACCAGACTTTCTAGGAAAACAAAGTAACAGATTTTGATTAAAGCGGAATAAACGGGGCTGGTGTAAATGCAGCCTCACGCTTTATGCCTTTTTAAGTCCTGCAACTGTTTTAGGGGGAAAAGTACATCTGTTTTACAGAAAATGGTTTCTGTCACTTCTATAGTCAATAGTGTTCAAACCATCTCTGTTACAGTGTACATTCACTGCATTTTAGCTACATTAATTAATCTTTCTATGGTCCTCAACCTATTTCACTGCTGCATCATTAAACGAAGGACAAAACTGACAAACAAACACTGGGATATAGTTTTGTGTACCATGTCGTAATGTCTCTTTCTCCCACCAATTTTCTCAGAATTTAGATGTTAAATTTTAGGTTTCTGTAGTTACAATCATTTGTGAAGGTAAATATTAAAAGCAATTATCTTAGCTCCACTATCATGTTACATTGTGATGAAACGCTGCTCTTCTCATTTACTAAGTTTGCAAAAAGATTTTCTTTGGCAGTTTAGTAAATAGTACTGAGACATCCAGAGTTTATTATTGATAATGTTACCAGTTTCCCGAGACATTAATCATACCAGGACTAGGCTCAGCGTTAGTGGCCATTTTACTTCAGTCGACTGCAGAGTGAGAGAACAAAAAACAATGTTTGTGAATTGGTAGAAATTCACAAACATTGTGAATGTTTGTGATGTTATAGAACATATAAAAGTTCTATTATATGAAGAAAAATTGACTATTATATGAAGAAAAATTGATAAATAAATGAAGACGTGACTGCTTCAAAATTGGTGTAAAAACTTTTTTAATTAGCGCCACAGGTTCTCCCAAAATGAATGCTAGCTTTAGCATTGCTAGCAGTTAGCACGCTGTGGTATTTCTCTGCTGACAAACATTTACATATATTGTGACTTTGTAGCCATTTTCCTCTCACCAAACAACCTAAAATGGAGTCATGAGCAATTTTTTTAATTTTATTTCAAAAAAATAATTTTGAAAGAAGAACAACAAAAACCTCAGTCACTTGTCTACAGAGTGTGCAGCCCATGGGGCAGAACCAAGCTAAATCCATTAACACATCTTACGCCAACGCCAAGTGCTTTTAGGTTTGACTGTTTTAATCAATAGCTCAACCTTGGTTAATTTTAACCTTTCACACTCTTATCTTGAATGTAATAGTGGCTTCAGGGCAATTTGGGCCTGAGCACCTTGTGTATAAATGATGGCAATGCATTAGCCATTGGCCGCAGAATGACAGGGAATCAATACGGAGGACATATTTGAAATTCAAAAGGATATTTATCATTGTCACTCATGATTAAGGTGGGTGCAAAGTTGAAATTTAACTCCAAAGGTATAATTTTTTAAGCCTCATCTATTGTGAAAAATGTATTTACTTCAAGGAATAACTTGCTAATATTTTCACCCACAATTTCCTACCTAACTTGAGTTTTGTGCAGGACCTTCACGATATGGGCTGCGTAAGAGAAACAAGCTGTCCTGACTATCATATGGGAGAGCGAGGCAAAGTGCAGCCTTGAAATAATCCTCCAGCTATTCTCATACCAGCTAAACTCTGCTGTAATATAGAGTGCATGTGTTGGAGAAACATGGAAGACCTTCTATGTATTATTGAACAAACCTGGACAATTCTGAATTTAATGAGCAGAACAAGTGTGTGTAATTGTACATATGAGGAGTTGCTTTCAATAAGCCATTTCCCTGCATTCCTCTTTGTCTCCTTCAGGATGTGAGATTTACTTTTTCAGAAGGTAAATAAAAAAGGGATAGAACAATTATTTTTTTAAAGCGTCATCTCATCAACAATCCTTCACATCTCCTCCAAATAATTAGCCATTGGAAAGTTTTCAACTGGGAACACACTACACCCAGTTGCCAAAGATTGTGTTAACAATCAAGATTTTCACGCTAACAGGCTGGGTTTTGTTTCACAACTGAAAAAGAGTGAGGATAATACAGAGCACCAGCTCAGGAGCACAGATTACAGGATCAGCCAACCCAGTGGTGACTGATCCTGGGTAAGAATCCAACTTAGTTCTTAGTTGGGCTAAGAACTAAGAATTTCATTCTTAGTCGGGCTGATTTGTCGATAGATTTCCCATCCTTTGCTGATTTCCAGGAGATGGACATAATTGGAAAGCTTTAGGATTTAGGATCACAAAATAGCTCCTGAACAGACTTGTTCCCACTTTTACTGTGGCCAGTCACAAATATCTTGATAACAATTAAACACTGTCCTTTATACACCAAGATAAAAAATAATAAAGACAAAGTAAGTTACTTTTTCCCCAATGATACAAAATTTTCCTCCTTGCGTGCCCCCTGGTGGTCAAAACAAAAATTATGCTAAAGTGTTATTCAAATAATGTTGCATATCTTTGTACGCTTTTGGTGCTATATTTTACCAGAATAAAAAGTATCTTCAGAATAATATCTGCTTTACATTACATTACTTACCTGTAAAAGACTGTCTAAAAATAACAAGTAAGAACTATTTCTTTGAAATTGTTTTACATAGGAAGTCACTGCAGTTTCGCCAGCAATGCAAAACTCCTCATTTTGCATTGCTGCATCCTCCCTCATTTCTGTGACAGAAATGAGGGAGGATATCACTAACATGCAAATTTATGTTCTATGCATCATGACTCCAACATAACCGCATTCATCTGCGAAATAATACAAGCAAATTTGGTTCCTAAATTATCACTTGGGTCAGACGGATAAATGGTTCAGGTAACAATTTTGCTAATACAGATCAAAATAAAACTGAGACAAATACATTCTCAGAGCTATAAAGACACATTTTATTTGCCCTGCAGCCCATAGAAGGGGGGGGAATTAGATGTGCCATGGAGACATCTAGGACATTGCAAAGCACCAATTTTCATGAGATGGCGAACAATTACAGAGATGTTTATCACTTATCATTTATCACTATGAAATTTCTGGCACTTCCATAATCACAACAAGTCAGGACCATTCTGTATTCACTCCTTCAAAAAGCAGCTTTCGTTCCAGGCAGATTGAAATTATGGTGTGCTGTTATTGAAAAGGCCAGGACTGGAGAAACTTCTGCAATCAAACTGTCAGCACTCCCATTTCTGACTCCGGGTGTGTAATAGTGTGGACACTTGCTATTGCGTGTGATATTCAGCACGTAAGGTTAGTCAAAACATGCTCAAATTCCATCAGCAAACACCATGTATGTGGGTTTTTTTCAGTAGGACAATGATGGAGGGTCAGAGAGCAAAAGTGCTAGTTATTTATTTTTCTTTAAAATCAAATCTAAATTTTTAGATTTTAGCCACAACATTGTACCTTTAACCCAAATAACGTTTAGCAGAAGTTTTGTGAATGAAGTGTTTTAAAAATCTTTGTCAATTAAAGTTAGTCAGAGATATTAAATATTTCTTTACACCCTGCCACTGAAGGGGCCTTGTAATTTGGCGCCTTGACCCACCAGGTGAGCACCAGGACCTAAACTGGACCACCAGGCAGCTGGAGCCCCACATTTTGAAACCACTGTGACTGAAAACATAATGCTGTAATACACTGAATGTTCTGTTCTTTGTGTGGGAAATGTTTGAAACCTGATACATTAGTGGAGCTTTTGTCAGTCAGTTGCTATGGCTACTTGACCCCCAGAGTTGTGTGCACACACCAAATTTGTTGATGTAAACAATAACATGCAATGTGTCTGTACGTAAACACTAATTTTAAGTATGTTTCTCCAATTATAGCCAGTAGTTGTATGCTGTTCATTGCCATAAAAATTGAGCACATTTGGTACTTTGTAATGTCGCATATCTGAATCCAAGGTAGGCAAATGCCCACATTTTCTTTTTACCAACTCATGTCACATGCTAAGCAATGTTAGAAAATGCAGCAAACATTCTAAGCAACATTTAGGCTTCAACAGGACTATGATAGCTAGAAATAATGACTTAATAAACCCTTTATTCAGTAATCCTGATTCTTTCTTTGTTTCTCTTCCTCCTACTCCCGCCTCTCCATCTGATTTTTCATTTGCATGGTTACTGTCATCCCCAATTCAGAGTACATTGGGCTGCTTTTAATTACAGCATCTGTGTTGACAGGAAAGAAAAAGGGATGTTATTAATGTCTGGTCTAAAGTGGGAGAGGTCCCAGAGCACAAATATTTCCAGTGTGCTTTTTGTTTTAATTAATTAACAGAAACCAGGCAGGAAGACAATAGGATTGTGTGAAAAGTGAGTGGATTAAGATGATTACGATCCAAAGCTAAGTTCATGTGTGTGTTGGTGCAGGTTTCTCCACTTAATGACATTTTTGAGTTGAAAAAATATAATTCATTTACACTATGCTGTAAGTGAATGTGACTTTAGGGCTGGGTGATATTAGGAAAAAATAATATCTTATTTTTTGTTATATTACCATACACAATATTTATCACAATATTTTTAAAATAATCTCTAATGCTATTTTAAACTATATAGTAACATGTCACATGTGTACTCCAATGAAACAGACCATTTATGTTTTTTCTACTTTGTTCACAAAATCAGAATAAATATAATATAATATTTTATTGTGGCCTGATGAGACTGATATTGATAACTGTCCAACTGTGGATGTTGACAGAAGTGGTGAACCAAGCAGCAGCGACAAAAGAGACGAACTCTCGCAATCTACAGACCACACCACGAGTCAACCCGATCACGATGAACCCAAGTGACAGAACATGGACTCAAAGACAGTCTCTAGGGGGGACAAACGATGACGTAAAGATGACTACTCACAAGGAAAGATCCATCGCCAATGATAAAGATAAGTATCACACAACTTCTAGAAATCCAGACGAGCGCATACCAGTGTTCTTTCCAGCAAATGACGACTTAAACGTTCCTAAAACACGAATTCGCAAAACTAGACAAGTTCACGTAAGATGGAAATGGACAGCAAGTTTAACAGACACTGAATTTCAAACAAACCTAGAAACAGAGTATGAAGCCCATGTGAATTATGCTAATCGGAAGCTGTGTAGTTGTTCTACTAAAAATAACAGAGAAAGAAATATTGCAGATCAATGTTTAATTGTGATGTACATTAGAGATGATGGATTTGACATAGAAGCAAAAATGGAAAGACAGTGGAGTGAAAACTATGATTTCAGATACTATATGATTATGATAAACCCTTACACTTATAATTCAGTAACAGCTGTAGGTGAATTAGAACGGATAAGAGACATAGGAAAAATTGGCATTGTTGAAATGATGAATAACAGAGTTAAAATACATATTTCAACTGATGGTGTTGGCGACAGCATGCTAGGAAGAGAAATAATAATTTCAAGATTTATATTCAAAAATGATCGTCGCGAGATGTGCAGATGGTTTATGGAATTGGAAAGTAATGTAATAACAAAGGATCAAGCAAACACACGATGTAACTTAAGAATCACTAAAACAACCTGTGGTTGGACAATCGAAGTAGATACATTAGCTTTGCGAGCGGAAAAATCATATGAAATAAAAATTGGGTCAGCTGCAAACGCTCTGAAAGAGGAAACCAAGACAATTTGGAGTTTACCAAAGGTAGATACACTAGTGAGTAACTGTTTAACACTCAACAGCTATACCAACAAGCCTATTATCACTACACAATATACAACGGTTGAGCCAATCACCACTACTAAAACATGCAAAACTGTTACTAGTCAGACGCATACAACTATAACACCTAATGAAAATATTCAAGCTGATGAAGGAATTCTACAAGTAAAACTTGTCACACCTGTTTCTCCTCTAGTAACGACAGGAAAAGCTCAGTTTATTTTAACAACAAAAGTCTTACCCACCCAGACACCCCTAAAACCCACTCAAATAGGAAAATTAATTACTGAATCAACAACTCCCGTTAAAATGACAACACCCTTAAAAGATCTTACAACACCAAAAGATTTGGATAAAAATCCAGTTACTGAAAATAGGAAAATTGTGACACTAATATGCAAAAACACACTACCGCACCAACAGTTGTAACACAAGACCTGATTGATGACAGTGAGGAAACAAATTTTACTCAAACAACACCTGCGCAAAACCGAATGACTAATATGTCAAATTCAATTAAATATGGATGTTCTGAAAAAAATATCGTGGCGGTCTAGATACATTCTACAATGAAAGACAGGAAAACACAGTAACTCCAAGAGTCATGCATAAACTACAAGACATTAAATGGACCTCCTTTCGACCAAGAGGAGATCCACTTTGGCAAAGAGCAATTCAGAATTCATGGTATACTTGGTCATGGTATACAGCAAAAGAATTAACACAAAATCACTGCATAGTTTGTACTGTTGCTCCTGGAGCAGCACCAATTGTTATTCCAGAAAAATACACATCTAAAGAGTGTGCAATTGAACAACGACAAAAATGTAAGGAAGGTAAATTTGTTCCAGGAGTTAATGTAGTTTCTTTCTTTAAGAAACCAATGTGCGGATTGAATTGCAGATTATTATACGGTTCACGTAATTCACACCGTTATTTAGATAAATGGGCAGGTTACAAGTTCGAATCTGTTTGTGCCGATTTTAATATTACCACTACACAGTCTGATCCTCCAGTAAATTATGAGGTAGATTATGATGCAGAATATGAATGTTTTGTAAGTGGAGGATTTGAAAATAATGGAGGAGTACACGTAGGGAACACAACAGTGCAATGTAATGTTATTTGGGTCCTATCTTGGTTTAAACATTCTAAGGTAATACCGATATTTGTTACCAAGCCTATATGGTATCAAAATCCAGAATTTACAGAAGAAGATTTTGTAAATGTGACGAGAACTATTCCCCCACTATCCTTTCTGGGTGATCAAACATATCCAGTGGCAGACAGTTAGTGGATGTGTGGTGATGACATTTTAATCAACACATTGCCCCTAAAGTGGGTAGGTCTTTGCGCGCTTGTTCGAATGAAAGTACCAGTAACTCTAGTGTATGAAGGAGTAAAAGACATAGTAGGAATGCACAACAATAAAACAAGGCTTCGTAGAAGCCTGGGGGATTATGGATTAAATGAAGGAGTATATTTGGATCTTATAGGTCAACCAAGAGGAATTCCACATCAGTTCAAAACACGACATGAAGTTCTTGCAGGATTTGAATCTATTATTCCTTGGATTACAATCAATAAAAATGTTGAATGGATTAACTATGTTTATTTCAACCAACAGAGAATGATTAATTTTACAGTTGAAGGATTTATGACCCTAGGAGAACAACTTCATGAAACAGGTAGGATGACGAAACAAAACAGACAAGCATTAGATTGGATCTTGGCCAAAATGGGTGGAGTCTGTCATATGTTTGCTAATGAATGCTGTACGTATATTCCTATGAACACCACACCAAAAGGTACATTTAGAGCAGTAATGACAAAGCTAAACAAACTAAGAATGGAAGTTAAAGAAAACGCAGGAAAGAACAACTGGCCATGGCAAAGTCTGGAGGAAATTTTAGGAAAATGGGGAGCCCTTGCAGCCAAAATTGGAATAACTTTGGTAATAGTACTAATTGTTATTTTTCTGCTTGTGTGTTGTGTGATCCCTATCATGAAAAAATGGATCTTGAAGACAGTATACAGATGGATGACCAAGGACGGAGAACAGCACACGGACTAACGCATAAGGCCGCCTGGACCGATGAACCCATGACCAATTCAGAGGACTGCTAAGCTCAAGGACACTTGGATACTTGAACTAAAGGCACTTATGGTTTGGTTGATGGACTAAGGATTTAAGGAACGGAAACAGAACTTGGGATGGAATAAAATGGACTCATGGGAAATACACTGTTCGTATACACCATTACACACATTTGTTATACAACCATATACAATTTATATACAATACAACACGGGTGGCCTACACATAGTTAACACACTAGGAACACGTGTGAATGTGAGTGAGCAGGAATATGTAAGACAGTATGAGTGACAATGTCTGAAGATGAATGAGGATGTGAGAATGTGAACGTATGAGAGTGCATGGATGAGCCAAGCATTAAACAACAAGTTATTTCGACTAAGATTCACTTATTATGAGTTAACACTTAATCACATTGGATTATATATGTGCTATGAACATTCTTATATGAATTATCATCAAGATTATGTATCAATGCTGATGTATTAAACATTATCATGAATATCTGTGGCTAGTCCACTGTGGATTCATGATTGTGTTACATTTGTGCCAACGATTCTATCAGTCATTGGCGGTCGCCCGGGACGGGCGGGGACCATAAGGTAGTTTTTTCCCTGGAAGAACTTTAGCCAGCCTAGCCGGCAGAGAGCCGACAGGGTTTTTCGACCTTATACAAATGGAAGAACAATCATGGAAGCAATGGACATTTGTGTTTAATCAATATGTTGAAATCATTATATTGGTAACTTACTCATAACAATACTTATCCTCCCATTTAATTCCTATCTGCTTTTAAGTAGCATTTATACATTTTAAGGAGTTTATGTTTGAAAATCATATTCACATGTAGTCATGGAACTTGATATAGCAATAAACAAAAACAACTGCTAAGGTTAATTAGATTCCACTTGAAAGTGGAATAGGGGGGATTATGTTAGCGCGGAAATACTTTTTATGGAGTTGTTTTTGTGGAAAGACTTTTGGCGTCAGAAAGGTCGATCTGACCTGAGTTTTACTTGGCTAGTACAAATGTTGGAACAAAACCTGGGTTGGGAAGTAAGCTGTTTAGATAGATAAGAACAACAATTGTGATTAATTGGCTTATTTTGCAGTTCTGAGATGGAGCAGATGTTCAGATGAGAGGTCAGTAAGAATTCCAGGGAAACTCCAATACACACTCAGTCAATGGGTAGCCAGAAGTCTTGACGCAAACCAACTTTCCTGACGTCAGTGAGAACTATAAGAAAGGCTGACGAACAAAGAACTAGGAGATTTTTTGGAGATTTTATGGAGACTTTATGAAGATTTTGTGAGAATTAAGCTTTTGATGTATCCGTGGTAGACGTGTTAATAAATCTCCCAACCCGTCGTGGCTGGCAGTAAGAACTCGTCTCTGAGTTATTGTTTATTCTTATATTCGAGAGCTTTGCGCCTTTCGATTCTCCAATATAAGTTACTAAGAATCCACAAGGAAACAACTGAAAACTGAAATGGACCTCTTTAATGATTTTAATATAAAAATAACAACCCCCCCGCCACCCCCCCTCAAAAAAAATCCTGAATTAGTCCAGATTAAAGAAACAAAAGCTTAAATGACGGTAAAATTGTCAGACCCAGAAGTCACAGGTATTTGAACTATTTGCACTTTGCCAATTTCAAACAACATTCGAAACCAGGCGGTCAACACTAAATTAAGCCAGCTTTGTCAATAATAAAGCCTTTGTTGACTAAGTTCCTGCTTCGACTTGTTTTCTAGAAAAACCCTGAGACACTTGGACCAGTCATAGGTTGTTGCACAGGTTCTAGTAGATCTTCTTGACAAGTTTAAAAATGTTTTTTTGTGATAAGCTCTTAATAAATCCAATTAAAAGTGATATGTAATGGTTACAGCACAATAGTAAGGTCTTGTTAAAGTTGCTACAGCTATATAAGTGACTGTGACTTTCACAGAGCATAAATAGCAATAGAACAGAGCATAAAGGATCGACAGATGGAAGGAGCTCTTGCCAGAAAAGCAAAACATTTTAAATTGATGACGTGACATATTCCTCTTGCTGTTTGTTCCACTTCTAACTGAAACAAGACAACTTCTTGCTCTAACATATGCGGCTCTATACTACTGCGCTGTATGCTGATCTGCAGCTGAGCTGAATATGCTGTGCTGCTTGCAAAAAAGTTTTAGAGATTACTGAAACTGCTGAATCCCCAAAGTGTGCAGTATGGGACGACTTGTACATTGTGCAAGGCCTAATTTATTACTCATGAATCCAATAAATACTAAACTTCAGTTTGCCCTAATGGCTACAGAGTTTCCAAAGGTGAACTTTTGGTACGGGTGGCTGACTCTGGCTTGATCACCTGTTGCGTGAAAACATGTACAGATACTGTTGATGAAGCACACCCTCCGTTCATTTAGACGGTTTAACATTTCAAGACCTTAATATATATTTATGAAAACATTCTTGTCTTTACCAGGTCCTAACTGTTTAAAGTTCATCTCAAGTTGAGTTATTCTTTTTTTCTTTTGCAGCAATTGGTTGTAGCATATTCTGAATGCTATAGTTGTTACTTCAGAGACCTGCTGACATGCTGCAGAAAAAAGCAGAAACCTTATATCTCAGTGGACGTGCTTTGGAAAATGTTATCAGCTAAATCGGATATTGATTTTGAATGTATCTTGAGTTAGTTAAATCATCAGATTCAAAACTTTAAATCTACCCTTCAAAGGTAGATTTAAAGAAACTTTCCTGTCACATCAAACTAAATTGGAAATCTTATTTTTCACTGCAAATCAGTTATAATTACAAAGCAAAACTCGCCCTGCTGTACTTGAATGGAAAGAAACTGAATGGTGAAGAAACCTTTTTTTCTTTCCTTTTTTTTTGCACCATTTCCTTTCACAGTGTTGTCTTCGCCCTCCTTCGGTTGGTGCTTGTTTGGACTTTGTTATTGTTTCTTTATGTAACGCCACTGAGCCAGAGAAAGAGCGGCCCGGCCGAACAACACAACAATACGGTGATGGATGAGGCCGGCCGCCATAATTATGTGAGGACCAACAGGTAAACGGAGCGCACAGGCGGAGCACGGCGGCCTGCCTGGGGATGATAGCGCAGATCCCACTCTGTTTTTGTTTCTTTGAGTTGTGCTGTGAGGCTGGGAGAATATCACTGGGACACACACACACACACACACACACACACACACACACACACACACACACAGCATCCAAAGCATTTCCTCAGACACAAAGATGTCTTATAAATGCTAAAACATACTTCACACGCCGTTTCCGTTGCTGTTCCTTATTTTTGAATGCTACTCGGGCAATTTTGCCTGTGATAAACAGCTCAGAACTCAGTGAGTCAACCCAGAGCAGAGGAAAGATGCCACAACAAGGTTTCCCCCCCACCACTCCTCACTTGAGAGTATTACAGAATTATTGTCGCAGACGAAAGCTAACAGAGACAGACAGATTGAGGTCGTTACACAAGAGAAGCAGATGAGAGAGAAGGAAGATGAAAAGGCTTTGGGGGAGCATTCCTGCTGGTTCCATGTAGTGTTGCGGAAGAAAGAGATAGGCGGAGATGATTGAAGGAGGAGGGACAAGAGGAGAGTGAGGTTTTCTTTAGAAAAAAAGACAAAATGCTGTAAACTGTTTGAGACCAAAACGTGGTGGTTTGAAGGGAAATGGGGGGAGAAGAAAAAGGAAGAAACAGGGCATCATTTTCCAACTCAAGGTTGTACCATCAATGGCTTCTGTTTCAAACATAAAGAACTTCTTGTTGCCAATGCGAGTAGTATCAGCCATAGACACAAATACTTAGATGTTTCATTGAATGCTGAGTCCTACGTTACATTGCTGCCATCATGAATGTAACAGTAGAGTGATCAAAGATCCATAATCTATGTGCTGTGTGGATTTGTTTCAATCAATTTACAGTAAAAATTGTATCCATTGACATTACCTTTCCCAGGTAAAAGTTTAGTCTTAGAATGTGGACAGCAACATACCATAAAAATGACTACCCAAATCATGTTGGGAGAAAATATACCTGCTTGGCACTTGCCAGACAAACAGTGATGTCATTTACCACTCACAAAAGCAAGGTAATTGACAAGGTTCAGATAGTTCAAGTAACACACAACTGCAAAAACATAAAAACACAATCATGGTGAAAATACAGTGGTGCCATAATTTCTTAATTTTTAAAAATTAATAAATAAATATGTGAGTATATGCAAAATGTATAAATCTTCTGTGTATGTGTTGCCCGGATTTTTCCATCACTTTTCATGCAACATGATTTCACGCAAATGATTTTCAAAGCGGTGGTGAACTTCCTCTGTGATTTCATAGTTGAATGTTAGAGATGTTTTAGTGGTCCGTCTGTTTTTGGACTCCCAATTAGCTCTGTTAAACTGGCAAAGTTTAACAGTGGGCTCTACTAGATCAAGGTATTTTGACATGATAATGTGAGGAATATGGAAGCCCAACTCAGAGAAGTCAAAAATGGAGCCTGACTAATTGTGAACAACATTTAAGAGTGAAAATATTTAAAAAACAATCAAGTAAACTGGTAGGTATGCCAGATTTGATCCATATATTATGTGAGTGCTTTTAAATTTATAATTTAAAAAAAAATTTTGTGGAATTTTACAATTCATGTATGTAGTGCGATTAGTTAGAATGTTAGTGGTTGGTGTCATGTTAGATTACGGTAACCTCTGTCAACAGATCACATGTCAATGTATCTAATGTATGACATTGACAGATATTGTATGCCAACCATTTCTTTAAAGAACAGAGTAACATGTAAACCAGCCAATCAAAAGCTAACGCTAGCCTATACTTGCTAATGGCCAGCAGAGGAAGAGGCGATCCAATGGGTGACCAGTCTAGGTATGATAGTTGCTAGCCTGTCCACAGCTAATGCCAACAAATCCAATGCTGATGCTGGCCTACCCATGCTAATAGACAGCAATGGGACCAGCCTACTCAAAAGTATATCCATATCGAAAGCAGGTGAGCAGTTTTTACTTTACCAGCACTGATCGCTCAGTTATCAGTGCCAACCAATCGGTAATGACATCAGCTGGCTTTGGAATGGATATAGAGTCCTGAGTCAAAGAAGCAGCCATTGCTGGGTGCACAATAGTCTTAATGTTGGCTCTGACACAATCCCATGCAGGCCATGCTTTTTGAATCACAGTAACCAAAGGGCCGACTATGTACTAAGACTCAGCGACTGCAGCATAACTTAAAGTAAAGCAGAACAAAGACGCTGTTTTTTTCTTTGCTGATGTAAAAGTGTGACACCCTCTTCCTGTAAAAGAATCAACTGCTCAGTGAAGATATGTTAAAACCTAAGAAACCAAACAGAACTTGCTTTGATTCCGTGTTTTAGTGAAGCTTATTTTTCTGACTTCAGAATTACAAATCTATTCTCTAAAGCCTTTTCTGAATGAAACCCCTTGAAGACTTGAGGTAAAAACACAATAGTAAAAAAACACAACAAAAAGGACCCTGGATGACCTCGATTTCCCAGCCTCACTCCACCCAACCTTCCTATGACCCCAACGTCATTGTACTTTAGTACATTATCATTTTTTTATGCCATTCTCTTTTTGTGCGACTTTGCAGACCTGCAGGACAAGGTTGTTGCATGGTGCAGTGCAGTTCATCATCATGCATATGTTCATACACTAATCTAACTGCGCCATAACAAATGAGCTGATTATCTACACCTTGTCTCCGCATGGGGGTGAAGGGGCCGCGAGTGGGTGCATGTCATTGTGTGTGAGACAGAGACAGAATAGGAGAAGTGAACAGGTGCAGAACGGGGTATAGGAACCCCATACATCATACTGTAGCAGAAATATGCATCGTCCCTATACCTTACCCCCACAACTCCACCTCTCAGTGGAGAACCGTCTATACCCAGCAACCTCCCTGTGCCCCCAAATGCCTCGAAATACATGCTTCACACAAATCTATAGACGCACACACACTCGCAAAGACTGCAACCCCAAGAGCTCGACCTACATTGTATGTCCTCCTACCTCACATCTGACTATTCATCACCACATGGCAACCGTCCCCAATGGGGAGCAGGAGAATGGGGGGGGCTTGATTTTGGGGGGAGAAACAGGGGACAGAGCAGGGTATACTACATACTGCAGGACAGGGCGTCCTTTCCTCCTCTTTAAGATCAGACCCTTCAACATCAGCACCGCTATGCAAAGGTCTTAGTAGAGAAACATACAGCCATGAAGTTGCGTCATAAACGATTTCCATAAAAAGCTGCAGGTGCATAGCAGGGAAAATCAAGATCATAGATGGCCCTGTAGCCATTTCAAGATGTCTGAATAAACAAGAACATTTCTTACTGACAGTTCTAATGTGACAGTTCACAAAGGTGTTGCACACTTTATATTCAGACATTACTCCAAGCATTCTGATAGTGTGTTCAGGCTGAATGTGACTTGAGGGTCATCCGGTTTCCATGCAGAGTATGTGGTGGGCATGTGTCTAGGGGCGTCAAAATGTCGCACTGCGTGCTTTCAGGTTGAGTGTTCAATGCCCGTACAGCGCGTCCAAAGTGGCAGACGCAAGAGCTGGCAAATCTGAACTTTTGCATTTAAAACATATACTTACAAAATCACTGTATATTCTATAAAATTTTGTATTTGTAACTCCACAATGGAAAAAAGGTTGTGCAGAATTAATACTTATGGAGGGCACTCTGGTTTACGGCTACAATTCAATAATAAAACAACCTCAAAGTCTCAGAGATTATCTTAAGAGGTTCACAAGTTTTCTCTCTGTGCTCTTTTATTTCATCAGTTTTTGTCTGAAGAAAATAAATATATTGCATTAATTTCAATGTTACACAATCAACTTTATGTTCTGCTTATGGAGATTTAATGGACACTGGCAAAGTTTAACAGTGAGCTCTACTACACTCTTATAAAATAAAGTACTATATTTTAAGCCCATCATTATTTCATGTAAAAAAGGCAGACAATAGGAAAATCTTTTTTTTTTTAGATATAGCATATCTCTGGCACACTAAACCAATCATTTTGGCGATATTTGCTGGGCCCTGTGATTGCACTGGTCTTGACTGATTGCACTGATTGGATAGTCTGAAGATGATCACACATAATCATTCTTTAGGAAGAGAGCTGAAATTCTTGATGTAAGAAAAAAAAATTAAGCTCTAAATTTAGACAAATACTTTATTTGGGAACACTAGATAAAGTAGAGAATTAGAAATATGTTATTGAGATTATAAAGGTTAAACTTTAGTGACTAAAATTTAAATAAGAATAAAATGCATTGATGTTCCTTTGTACTTTGATCTAAGACATGAGTAAAAAATGGGCACTTGGGCAGATGTTGCTCAGTTGCAGAGTGGTCATTTGTGGTTTTAAGACCAGGAATTGAATCCTTAGTTCAGCTACATAAGTTTGAATGAAGTCAGTTTAGACTATACAGGTAGTTAGAGCCTAACTGTATCTAAGTGACTGTTTATGCTGCTGGTAACTTCAGGTCAGGACTGATCTGTCTTGAAGTGTTTTAACACCTGTTAGTCGGTTTGAGTGGGGACAAAAATTGCTAAATTTATTACATTTTCAACTGGAAATGTAACAAATGTTGCACCAAGAACCACTAAAAGAACAATACAAAATCCGCCAGATTTTAGCTGTTGAAGGATTTTTCTTTTGTCTAAAAGACCACAAACCAATGCTCCTGCTGGCAGTTTGTTTTGCTTGGATTTACTCAGAATGCCCTGCAATGTCGTCTGCCTCCTGCTTTTTAGTGATCTCCGGTCTGCTTGGTTTTCACATATGCTTTCTAACTGCAGAAGAGTTCATGTCAACTGAATCAAGACCTAGCTTTGTAAGGCAGACTGGAGTTTGCTTTTTTGGTCTGCATCAAATTTTGATTAAGCATTCACACTGCTAACTGGACTTTCGGGGCAAACTTACTAGAGCTCAATTAATTGGACTAAACGTGATTTTCCTCTGGTAAAATCCTCTGAAATACATGGCAGGCTATGATTTTCCCTTTGTTCACCAATTGTACAAGCATCTTCTCTACCATAATCCTAAATGGCCTTAATTCTGCTTGTGTGGGTTCCCATAAAAGCCAACGGTGCCCCTCCAAGCCCCCCACTTATTCAGCCTTCAAAATAGATTCATCTGACTAAAAGAGGATGGCCTTTTTTCAGATTCCTTATACAAGCCATGGCTCTCATTTTACCTGCTAGATGTAGGGAGAAAAGATCAGCAGAGGATATTTTAATTGCTTTGCCCCATCATATTCATCAGCATGCCTCCCCCCACACCAAGAGGGGGCTGTAGGAGCTATTTCATAATTCTGGGAGTACTCAGGATTCTCTCTTGGGACGGGACATATCTGGGATGGACTTTAGAAAGATGAAATCTGACAAAGATTGGTGTTTGTATAATATCAAATTGAATAGATTGTTCTTCAGACCGTCCTTGTACTGACTATGAGAGAGAATGGAAATGATTCAAATCCACAGGGAGCTGGTAGATATGAGGGAATTATGATATTGGGACCTGGCCAATTGGAAAAAAAAAAAAGTGAAACAAAAAGAGGAACATGTGGGAGGCAATGGCTTAAAGAAAGTATTATGAATGTTTAACATGCTTGTTTTTTTTTTTGTTTTTTTTTTCTAGTTATATGTAACCTTTTTTGGAGAAAACAAAAAACATTTCTTTCTTTAAACAAAAAAAAAGTATTTTGTTACAAATTTGAATTGATTCAATTAATAGGTTATCAGTTCTGAAGAATTTTGCAGCTACTGCACACATCAGTGGTTTTCTGACTGATGAGTGATTGACAGTACTACGACTAGGCCTGTCACAATAACAAATTTTGCTGAGCGATTAATTGTCTCAAATATTATTACAATAAATACTAATATTGTTTAAAGCATTTTAAAGTGATGTAATGGTAATGACATAATGCAAGCACATCCTGCCAAAAATAAATACACTTTATTTCCAAAAATCACTTAACACTGGAACAGATTAACAAAATAAACTAAATAACCAAAAGCAACAATAAAACAGACTTTCAGTCTTGGTTAACCTAAAATGCACTTGAAGAAAAACTAAACACAACACTGTTTAGTTTTTAACATTGCAGGTTAACCAAAGTGGAAATAAAAACTATATTCAGCCAAAAGAATGCAGATTATACATAAATTAAAATGAGGTCGATAATTTTCATTCATCATGCGATTAATTGATTTATTGCTTATCACGACGGGCCGAACTGAGACCCTCTTACTGGCTCTGATTGGCTTTTTATGCAGTTTGTACTGGGAGCAGTGGGAGAAGGCAGAGCTTGATTTTTTTCCCAGATTACATGTCTGTCTCAACAAAATAATTTTAACAAAAACATGTTAAAAACATTTTTAAGTAAAACATTCTTTTTTTAAAATCAAACTTGTCAATTTTATAAAACAAGCGCTTTAATTGACATATAGATATTATAAATTTGATTTTTTTTTGGGGGAAAATAAACTACTTTAAATAATATTGTTTGCTTGAAATTCCCACCACTTGGAAATAAGCAAGAAGTGTCCAAAGTTTTGGCTGATTTTATTTTGGAGGTTCCATTTTCTTTTCTTTCTTTTTTTGTTTTTACCATTTCATGAGAATAAGGGTGAAAAAAGAGAGAAAAAAAACAGGGTGGAGGATATAATTGAGCAAGGGTGGGGAAATGACAGTAAGGAGGGGTGGAGGGAATGAGACGTGGAGAAGACTTGGGGACTCCCAAAGGTGGCGTCCCAAATGCAGGGAAGCCTCAGAGGACGCTCTGGTGATTGCCTGACCTTCCCACTTTCTTCATACCGTTCAAGGGCAGAATGTGTGTTAGTGTGTGTTTCATGCCGACATCCATGTGGTATTTGTACAGTCTCTGTCTGTCCAATTAGCACCAGCTGGAACAGTTTGAAAATTTTTTAGCTTGTGTGTGTAGGTGTGTGCTTGTGTGCGTGTGTGTGCTACATCAGCCTGTATGTGCTAGTAATTCACATCTGCAAAATTTTGGAGACAAACCTTTTTCATTCACACACTCTAACAGATCCTGTTTATTTTAACAAACCGACATCTCATGAATATTTCAGCGGCTTGCACCTTGAGGCAGACGACTCCACCACCGAGGAGGGGGGAGAGTAAAACTCATTAAAACATGGGGTATAACAGAGGAGCAACAGATTACCCCTCATTATGCAGCATTAATCGTCTATAATCTGCTTTTAATCCAATATCTTTACCTTACTCAATTAATGAGCCATACGTCAAGACTGGATTAGAGGGCAAACACTGGCTGCTAGAGATCTCAGCAGAGAGGAAGTCAAAGTAAGAGACGGCACGAAGAGCAGAAGAAGAAGATTATCATCCTCTCAGCTGCGCTGCTCTAAAACAGTTGAAGTCAAGCGACAGCTGCAAGTCGAGACACTTCTGCACAATATTGTTCTCTGGCAGTTTAACATTTAACACCAGATTTAAACAGTTAAACATTATGAGAAACAGCCGACCATGGAGATGTCACGAAGAGACTCAAAAAATTGGTGTTTAGACATAAGTACACAAGGGTGCCTTGAACTAAAAATGCAACTTGCTTCAAAAATGTGGCAAGGTTAAATATTCTATTAAAAAACTGCTGCATAATGTTTTTGGTTTGTTAACATTGCCAGGTCAGAAAACAATATGACAGTAGATTTCCGCAGGAAGTCATTTTTCATTTGACCAACATGTAGTCGATAGCTGTTGGATGTTGGACGCTGTTGGATGTTTTAATCTTATGCAGGTTCTCTTATAGTTTTTGGGAACATGATTTATATATCAAATTTAAAAACCAAGTGATAATAGTTGTGTCATATCTGTAGAATTGGGGATAATTGCTGAGTATATGATTGGGAAAGAGAACTTGTAAACCAATCAATTCAGTGAGACTGAAGATGTGTGTTTTGGTGCACCAGGATATTGATTTACTGAATCAGAGCAGGAGCAGCCAGGTGAGTGTGCCACGACTCTGTCACTATGGAGACACAGCTAGCAATTCTCGCGGTGAGGCTTTTATTTAGCGTTTTTTCACGCTCACACAAACACAGAGCCGATACGCACATAAAAAGTATTGTATTGTGATTATGAATATATCAATTGGATAAAGAATAGTTAACAAAATATTTATACCTTTTTCCAAAAAAAAATATGATTTTGTTGCTATTGAGAAGGAATGGAGCGACTCAGATCAATGGCAAAGATGAACACACTTCTTTAATCTCACAACTGTGATCACAATCAGACAAAGAGTTGTGAAATAGTAGCACAGGAAAAAACTCAGTTTCCAGGAGGGCTTCACACAGATAACCGACAGTAACAGGCAAGGAACAAGCAACCACAGGACACCAAAATACAGGCGGACGTAATCAGAGAACAAGACACAGCTGGGTACAATACAGAGGAACTGATTAACTAAGTGGGGAAAAACCAACATGACTAAAGGTTACACACAAACTATACAAAATTCGTAATCCCCACAAATGTATTTAATTTGTTAAACAACCAACTGGCTTTGGGACTTTCTACCAACTTTTGCTGTGTCCATTTTGTGAACCAGGAGGATTTTGGAGTGCCGTAACTGCTGACAGCTGACGTAAACTTCTTGTATAAAAAAGTAAAATAAAATCAACTTCAGTTTGAAAGGCTGATGAATACATTTATAAACACAAAAACAAAAGTTATTAGATTTCTACTTATATGTTTTAGTTGGTTTTATAAACTCCTTAGTTCCAGTAAGTTAAACTTTTTTTTAATTATTATTATTTATTTCAGTCAATGAAAAAGTTTTCTCAGTTGTCATTATTTAGTTAGCTTTAGGGAACTATAACAAACTTGGCCACATCCATCTCATGAGACGAGGCGGTACTTGATCCTGACGCCCCGTCCACACAGGAATTTATTTATTTATTTATTTTACAACAGCTTGACGGTTTTAAAAACACCTGTGTTCATATCAGACTTATACCAGAAATGTTTTCATCCACACAGAACGTTAAAATGCTATTGTAACTCCCCCAGACCCTCAGATGGTAAGAGCACAAAGATTAAATCCTGGCATCCAAAATTAACTTTCTTTTCTCAACTGGCCAATGTGTTTTATAATCCCAACAAATTTCCACCATTCTGTTTTCTGTTCATTTCTCTCCACACAGGGATCTTCACACACAGCTTAGGATTTATTTTATGTTCACCAGGAGTTACATTTAATATGTTACATTTATATGCCTGCATATGCTGTTTGTGCTAAGGAAGGTTTCGCTTTCTATGCAAACACAGAAGTCTTAAAGGTGTCACTTTAGGTCTAGTAATGAGACTCTAATCACACGGCCTTACTTCTTTTTTCCAATCTTTCCCTCTGCATACGTCTCTCAGCTTGTATTTGCTCTACGGCAGGCAATGGTAACCAGCAGAGCAGAGAAATTGCCTCTTATCAAGAAGGTCGATTCTTCATGGAGTTCCATAAATTGCTTTGTATTGATACCCTGTCAGACCCAGGATTCTTATGTTAACGCCCAGACCTGCCTCTGGGTGAACCGACGGTCCCAAACACCAGCCAAGCCCCTGTCCCGTTTTCAGTCTTCAATAAATCACAGAAATGTCAATGACATCATTTGTGACAAGTCATTGAATCATGTTTGTTGCAAAGCATAAATTTAGGCTTAAATATAAATTTAAGTTCTGCAAACAAAACGTAAAAGAATTAAAGAAAGGAGGCAGTAGATTATTTAGATGGACATCCGTAGTTTGACCCTTGACAGCTCCTGTACGTAAAACCTTGTGGGAGGCATTTCATCAAAATCCATCATATTAGGCTGACACTTCTTGTGGGAGCCAGGCCTCACACTACCCACAAGAGGTGTGATGGATGAGCTTGTGAAACACCCACGAAGTGATAGAAAGGAGATGATTCTGGTCAGTTTTGTTACTGTATGCCATCTTTGATGGATCTTGCATGTCAAGAGATTGTTCTCGGCAAAAACAAAGTGCATGAGCATAGGTGCTCTTGAAAAGCTGACTGCATTAACGTTACCTGTGGCAAGCAGAGTTCAGCTAAAAAAAGGTTGATGTGTATCAGGTGATATTGCTCATTGTTTGTGAAATGTCAGACACTACGCCATGAAGCAGCCTTTGTTTCCTTCTTCCATTATCCACCTGCCTTGACACAAAGTTCTATTCATCTACATGCAGCTTTGTTGAGTTAGGAATATTTTTGTATTTGTTGGAACTACAAATATGCAGGTAAAATACTCATTGCGGAAAGCGCTTTCTCTAGATGCACATTGCTCGCCTTTCAATCAGATATGGGCGTCCATTGAGTTTTGAGTCTGGCTTGGGATCTTCTGCACGTGGAGACATGGCTGAACGACCTCCAACATGGAGGCATCCTGGAGTACAACCTAAAGTTAAAAATAAATCTTGAGCCTGAAACGTTTTTGTGGTGGTGAAAGCAATAAAAATCACGAGATATTGTGTGACATTTGTTAAAAAATTGTCTTTTAAAAAGTGCAAGCAGTTGGTTTTCGCAGCACCACAAACAAGCAAACTTCAAGTAACAATGACCGCCATCGATATTTATACAATATGCAAAAGTGAACTACCTACCAGAGAATGTGTGTGCACATTATGTTGTTTCAAAAATTAAAAGTAGTGTACAAAAAAGAGAGTAACCATCTGGTCTCTGAGCAGGTTTTCATCTTGGGGAGTTGTCCACTGTTTCAAAGATACACTTACCTTTTCAATGTTTTATGAAGTATATATATATACATATACATACATATTGTATGTATATGAATTATACATACAAACAATGGAGCTTATAGTGACACTATGTATCCATGAAAAATAAAGAGCTCTTCATTAAAAAGTATAAAATGCAGAGCATTTGAACAGCAAACTTTTTTACTAATACTAATAACTGATGTAACACCTGCAAACTATAACATTACAAGATAAAGTGACACAAAGGATGCAGTCGCATCAGACCTGTTTATTCTGCTTTTATCAAACTCTTGTCTGTTTGCCTATAAAGTCTGATTTGTTTGGAGAAGTGTGAATGTGTAATCGGACCAAAAAAGCAAATTCTAGCTCTTGGTTTAGTTGTAGTGAACTCTGGTGCAGTTTTTGTGCGGGTGCAAGCGACCCGGAGACGGTTCCTAAAGTAGGAAGTGAACAATAGTGTAGGACATTCTGGGTAAGTACAACTAAAACAGACACGAGAGTCTAGCGCTAGCAGGAGCAATGATTCATCTTTGGCCAATGACATAAGAAAAATCCTGCAACCGCTAAAATCTGATGCCCCTCTAATTCTTATATATATTTTGTAAAAAAAAAAGGAAGTTGCGCTCATGTCTTCTTCAGAGGTTTTCATGTCGGTTCCTTCAGTTCTTTTTTGCAGTGCCACCACAGACGACAGGTTTGGTTTGTTTGACGCAGTGCAGTGTGAAAGCAAACCACACCAACTGAAAATGTAAGAAATGTTGCAAATTTGGTTGCCAATGTAAGAGAGTCTACTGGATTATGAGGTATGTTTAGAGCAAATCACATTTTAACAATTTGTGCTCCTTTTCTAATGAGCCTCAGGTCATCTTCTTTGTTTTCTGCAGCCTGTTTATACATTTACTTTTCTGTGAAGGTGATAAATCCAAAGCCTTGCTGCCCAGCTGATGAGGGGAATGCCGAACATGTGGAGTGGTTTGATGAGTGGCTCTCTGCATCATTCTTCTACTGCTTTTCCCCCCAATAAACAATGGGACTGCATCCAAACATCTCTCTGCTCTCCAACTGCTATGCAGCTCAGCAGTGGACTGCACATTGTGTGTGTGTGTGTGTGTGTGTGTGTGTGTGTGTGTGTCTGTTTTTGTGCCATTTCATAATGCATTTTGTGAGTATGCGAGCATTTAGAAGTCAGCGTCTGAATGAGAAAGATGAATTTAAAGAGGGTGGCTGAATAGACTAAAAGAACAGAACATGTTTTGAAAGGAGGCCCATTGGGAAACGACTCGAAGAGCTTTACGTGTCTCGTAAGTTGCAGGCACACACACACACACACACACACACACACACACCCACACACACACACACACACAACCCCCCCCCACACACACACATACCAGCTGGCCCATTCCTCCCACTTTCTGCACCGCTCTGAGTGTGTGTTGTCTGTCTTCTGTGAAGTGCAGGGAGCTCAGGTGGTTCAGTCAGATCCAAAGGACACCCTGGAGAGATGCCCACTATCTCCTGCTCCTCTTCCTCCTCCTCGTGAGAGATCCAAGGACCTGCTGCTGAAATTATGGAGAGGAAGGAAGCTTGGAATAAAGATGGGGTAAAATAGAAAAAAAAATGTTTTGATGCTGGAATAAATGAATGTGGGTGAAAATGTGTTTGTCCCATGTGAAGAGTGTGATGGGAAAGGATTGAAAATGGTCATGGAAGGAAAAGCGAGCGTCTCTTTGATGTTCTCAATTGATCTCCTTTTCTCTTACCTGCACTCTCGCCCTTCTGCTTTCAAACTCCACATTACCATGACAAAAAAATAAAAAGCACTATGAAGCATACAGCTAAGATCAGAGCTTTTGTAGAGGAAGAGAGAAAGAAAGACAAAATACACCATGAAAAAATTGTTGTTTTTTTTCTAATATTATTTATGCAGAAAATCTGGAACTTCCTTTTCTCTTCCTGCTAGTATTTAAATAGCCTGGCCATTGCCTCTCTGAAGAATCATTTCACTTCCAGCTCAGTCTGGACTTTCTCCCCTTGGATTCTCTCTGGTAGATTTTCTATTTGGCCAGTCAGCAAACAGAAGAAAAAATTGTGAACATTGATTTCTTAGAATTGTAGTTTGCCTGTAGTTTTAGTGATGGCAGCGGAGGACGTCATGAAAGATGTTCAGTCTGTTCGTGCTTCCTTATATTGAATCAACAGTATTCATTTTGTAGGACAATTAATTTCCCAGTAATGTAAATATTACTCTATATAATCATTTTGATATTGATAATGATGTAACAATGTAAACTCGTCATCTGAAAGACCAATAAAGTTTAATCCTGAACAATTAACACTGGAACTGGAAGACATTTTAAATTTCAAAAATGAAACAACCAAACACACAAAAATAATAAAAACTAATTTTATTTTTCTGAGTGTGGCCTCAAAACTCTGTTGTTGTAAACATCTTTGAAAATTATAGTTAAAATTTTATTTAATGGTATCAGAGTAAATGGGGTTGGATACAAACATATGCTACACTTTTTTAGATTTTTATGTGTAAAAGCCATGGCTTATTGTTTTGCTTCTTCGACTTAGACTTAGACTTACTTTATTGTCATTGATCAAAGACACATAAGAAAAATTGGCAATGAAATATCGCTTGGCCACCGGAGCACACACAGAAACACAAGTGTGCCTTTAATTACATAATAAACAAATAGTCATGTGTTGCTAAATCTATATAATTTAATATTTTCAAGCAGTCTTAGACAGTTTTAGTGATGGGATTGTTGACCAGTCTGATGGCCAGTGGGAGACAGTTATTTCAGAGTCTGGCTGTACTGCAGCGGATGCTACGGAATCTTCTGCCAGATGCCAACCAGATGAACAGACCATGGATGGGATGGGTGGAGTCAGAGAGGATCTGATTTGCTCTGGCTAAGCAGCGTCTGTGTGCAGTGGTATGGATAAGGGGGAGTGGACACCCAATAATCCTTATTGTCTCTTTGCAGAGACTTCCGGTCTGAGGCTTTGCAGCTTCCAGACCAGATGGAGATGCTGCTGGTCAGCAGGCTCTCAATGGTTCCTCTGTAGTAGATGGAGAGGATGGGACGTGGGGGGAGAAGCCCTTCTCATTCTTAGAAAGTGCAGGCACTGCTGTGCCTTTTTCACCAATGAAGTGATATGAGGTGTCCAGCTGAGGTTGTTTGTAATGTGAACTCCCAGGAACTTAGTGCTGCTAACAATCTCCACTGCTTTGTCATTAATGAGGAGTGGTGTGTGGTTCGGTTGAGACCTTCTGAAGTCGACAATAATTTATTTTGTCTTGTCGCCGTTCAGGAGCAGGTTGTTTATTCTCCACTAGTCCACAAGATGTTGTACGTCTTTTCTATAGTTCACTTCATTGTGGTCGTTGGTGTATGAGGTTGAATCTCACTGAAGACGTGATTGTAATGCACAAGTGTCAAACTCCAGTCCTCAAGGGCCACTGTTCTGCAACTTTTAGATGTGCCCCTGCTGCACCACACCTGAACAGAATAATTGGGTCATTAGCAAGACTCTGGAGAACTGATCTACACAAGGATCAGGAGGTAATTAAGCCATTTCATTCCAGTGTTTTGTACCTGTGGCACATTGAAAAACTGCAGGACAGTGGCCTTCGAGGACTGGAGTTTGACACCCCTGTTGTAATGTAACAAAATGAGAAAAAAGCTCAAAGGTTATGAACGCCTTTGCAAGGCTCTCAGTATGATATGGCCTCACTGTATGCATTTTTCTTCTTGGGACATCAGCAGCGCTTCTTCGTTGTTCCAAAGCGGCTTTAGCATCAGGCAGCTGTTGAGTTGCATATGCCGCAGAAAGGCCTCTCATGAATTTCAAGCATGACTTGAGTGTTTTTCATCATTCTGTGATTATGTTGTGAAAAGTTTGAGGCTGTGTAATCAAACTCTATAAGCCAATTTCCACTCTTCTTCAGAAAAACTCCCAGAAAATGGCAGGATGATGAGAAAAATAAAAGCATGCGAGCCCATTTAGCGCGCCTCCTGTGCAATTTGTGGCATAAATGCGTCTTTTCCATATGGTGATACGCAGATAGTGAGCTGTAGCCTGAGCTGTGGTCCACCTCTATTTGTAAAGGTCATCGTCTTTACTTTAAAGAAATGCCCTTCTGCTTTGAGCTGCCAAGGAATCGAGAGAGGCAGGGGAAAGGAGGGCGGGAGGGAGTGGAGTGCAGAAAAAAATACATATCCCTCAATACAAAGTGCTGCTATTATTCATGTGGAGTGTTGAAATATACTCCTTGAAGGTGTGTGCTGTGTACTCTCATGGGGACCCAGCTGGAGTCAACTCCATTTTCAGTCCCGTTGAAGAGAGTGGCGTCTCGCTGAGGTAGAGAGCGGCCGAGAGGCTGCGAGGCGGCGCCGGCACACAGGTGTTAAATGCGAAACTGGTAATACCTGCCAAACACATGCAGATGCAAACACGCTGTGTAAAAGAACGAGTGCGCTTGCATTTGTAAAACCTTACTCTGGGAGAACACGGATACAAACTAAGCATGCGAAAATCACATAAACCAGACCATACGTGACTCATATCAGATGTTTTTGACAGTCAAGACGGTTGAAATGTTTTAAATCAAATTTGTTCCACTGTCATATGTGGTCTTGAATTGGATGCATGACAGTTTTTTTCTGCTTTTGTTTATTAAAGTGATTTCTATTGTAACTAGGCTACCAAACTCTATCAACTTTCTCTTTTTGCAGTGTGGCATGGTTGTGTACAGTGCACTCGGTGTCCAGTAAGCAACATAATGCAGCTTCCTTGTAATGTGTATGTAATATGTTACGTGCCAGCTATACACATTACTGGTAAAACAAGCAGACTAGCATAAAATAAAAAAAAATTCCCTTCTCACCCACCGCGGGTGGTTCTTATCCTCTGAGCTCGGGTCCTCTACCAGAGGCCTGGGAGCTTGAGGGTCCTGCGCAGTATCTTGGCTGTGCCAAGGATGCACATTTCTGGACAGAGATGTCTGATGTTGTTCCTGGGATCTGTTGTAGCCACTGCTCCAGTTTGGGGGTGACTGCCCCAAGGGCCCCGATGACCACAGGCAGCACTGTGGTCTTCACCTTCCAGGACCTCTCCAGTTCCTCCCTGAGGCCCTGGTATTTCTCCAGTTTCTCGTGCTCCTTTTTCTTGATGTTGCAATCGCTTGGTATTGCTACATCTACCACAACGGCTTTCCTCTGTTGTTTATCCACTATGACAATGTCTGGTTGGTTCGCCATTACCATTCTGTCTGTGTGGATCTGGAAGTCCCACATGATCTTAGCTCTGGCATTCTCCACCACCTTTGGGGGTGTCTCCCACTTTGATCTCGGGGTTTCCAGTCCATATTCTGCACAGATTTTTCTGTACACTATGCCTGCCACTTGGTTATGTCGTTCCATGTACGCTTTCTGTAAGGTATTTTCCTCGAACCTACAAGAATAAAAACCACAGACAACGTATATGAATTATATGGTCAAGCTTTTGCAAAAGGAGAAGTCTCCTTGAACAACTTCTTTAAGTCGTTCACAGAGAGTTCTGATCTGCTTTCACATGAGCTCCTTCTTTTATTGTCAAAGAAAAACAGTCAGGGGGCAGTCAGGAAACCAACAGAGGTCATAGGTCATTTAACCTAAACAAACCAGCAACTCAGTTCCAGATGTGATATCTAGTTACAATCTGAGCCCAGTTCAGCTCAGGTCAAACTATCAACTTAGGAATTTACGGTCTAAGAACCACATTGGCTTGACTATCTCACATGAAGAAGATAACAGACAGCAGTAACCTCCAGGTCAGTTTATACACACATAAGGAAGAGATTACTTTAAACTAAAGTAATAACAAAATGATAATACATAAAAATATCTAACACTTTCCCTGCCACTATCTTGCACCCTGCTGTTATGTGCTGGACTGTCTCAGGGGCCTCCTTGCACAACCTACCCCTTATATATATATATATATATATATATATATATATATATATATATATATATATGCTCAAAAAAATAAAGGGAACACTCAAACAAAACAATATAACTCCAAGTACATCAAACTTCTGTGAAACACTAATTGACAATCAACAATGATTTTGTTGTCAGCACATTCAACTTTGTACAGGACAAAGTATTCAATGAGAATATTTCATTCATTCAGATCTAGGATGTGTTATTTGAGTGTTCCCTTTATTTTTTTGAGCAGTGTATATATATATATATATATAAAAAAAAAATTCCCTTCTCACCCACCGCGGGTGGTTCTTATCCTCTGAGCTCGGGTCCTCTACCAGAGGCCTGGGAGCTTGAGGGTCCTGCGCAGTATCTTGGCTGTGCCAAGGACTGCACATTTCTGGACTGAGATGTCTGATGTTGTTCCTGGGATCTGTTGTAGCCACTGCTCCAGTTTGGGGGTGACTGCCCCGAGGGCCCCGATGACCACAGGCACCACTGTGGTCTTCACCTTCCAGGCCCTCTCCAGTTCCTCCCTGAGGCCCTGGTATTTCTCCAGTTTCTCGTGCTCCTTTTTTCCTGATGTTGCAATCGCTGGTATTGCTACATCTACCACAACGGCTTTCCTCTGTTGTTTATCCACTATGACAATGTCTGGTTGGTTCGCCATTACCATTCTGTCTGTCTGGATCTGGAAGTCCCACAGGATCTTAGCTCTGGCATTCTCCACCACCTTTGGGGGTGTTTCCCACTTTGATCTCGGGGTTTCCAGTCCATATTCTGCACAGATGTTTCTGTACACTATGCCTGCCACTTGGTTATGTCGTTCCATGTACGCTTTCCCTGCCAGTATCTTGCACCCTGCTGTTATGTGCTGGACTGTCTCAGGAGCCTCCTTACACAACCTACACCTTGGGTCTTGTCTGGTGTGGTAGATCTGGGCCTCTATTGCTCTGGTGTTTAGGGCCTGTTCCTGGGCGGCCATGATGAGGGCCTCTGTGCTGTCCTTGAGCCCAGCTTTTTCCAGCCATTGGTAGGATTTACTGATATCAGCCACTTCGGTTATTTGCTGGTGGTACATCCCATGTAGGGGCTTGTCCTCCCATGATGGTATCTCTGGCACTTCAACCTCCGTTCCCTGTTGTTTCGTCCCTGGACAGTGGTTCTCACACTCACTAGTCCTCTGCCTCCTTCTTTGCGGCTCGTGTACAGTCTCAGGGTGCTGGATTTGGGATGGAACCCTCCATGCATTGTTAGTAGCTTTCTAGTCTTAATATCTGTGGCTTTTATCTCCTCCTTTGGCCAGCTAATTATTCCAGCAGGGTATCTGATTACTGGCAGGGCATAGCTGTTTATCGCACGGATTTTGTTCTTGCCATTGAGCTGGCTTCTCAGGACTTGCCTTATTCGTTGGAGGTATTTAGCTGTTGCTACTTTCCTTGTGGCCTCATCGAGGTTGCCATTTGCTTGTGGTATACCTAGGTACTTGTAACTGTCCTCTATGTCTGCTATTGTTCCTTCTGGGAGTGAGACCCCTTCTGTGCGGATCACCTTCCCCCTCTTTGTAATCAGCCGACCACACTTCTCTAGTCCGAATGACATCCCAATGTCCGTGCTGTAGATCCTGGTGGTGTGGATCAGTGAGTCGATGTCTCGCTCACTCTTGGCGTACAGCTTGATGTCATCCATGTAGAGAAGGTGACTGATGTTGGCCCCATTTTTGAGTCGGTATCCGTAGCCAGTCTTGTTGATAATTTGGCTGAGGGGTTTCAGGCCTATGCAGAACAGTAGCGGGGACAGAGCATCTCCTTGGTATATGCCACATTTGATGGACACTTGTGCAAGTGGTTTGCAGTTGGCTTCAAGGTTGGTTTTCCACAGCCTCATTGAGTTTGCAATGAAGGCTCTCAGAGTCCTGTTGATGTTATACATCTCTAAGCATTCAATGATCCAAGTATGCGGCATTGAGTCATAGGCTTTCTTGTAATCAATCCAAGCCATGCACAGGTTGGTGTGTCGGGTTTTGCAGTCTCGGGCAACTGTGCGGTCTACGAGGAGTTGGTGTTTTGCTCCTCTGCTATTTACACCGATACCTTTCTGTGCCATGCTCATGTGCTTATCCATGTGTTTGCATATCTTGGCCGGTATGATGCCTGACATGAGCTTCCAGGTTGTGGAGAGGCAGGTTATTGGTCGGTAGTTGGGTGGGACTGGACCCTTTCATGGATCCTTCTGGATTAGGATTGTCCGCCCTTCAGTTAACCATTCAGGGTGAGTCCCACTTTGTAGCAGCTGGTTCATTTGGCCTGCCAGTCGCTCATGGAGGGCAGTGAGTTTCTTTAGCCAGTAGGCATGGATCATGTCAGGCCCTGGTGCTGTCCAGTTTTTCATACCTGAGACTCTTTCTTGGACATCTGTCACAGTGATGGTTACCGGGGCTTGCTCAGGGAGGTTGCTATGGTCCTCTCGTAGAGAGATCAACCACTGTGCATTGCTGTTGTGGGACGCCTCCCTTTCCCATATGCCTTTCCAGTATTGTTCAGTCTCCAGCCTTGGTGGGTCTGCTCTGTTGTTATTACCCTGCCATTGAGAGTACACCTTAGCTGGTTGAGTGGAGAAGAGCCGGTTAATCCTTCTGGATTCATTCTCCCATTCTCCCTCTTTAGATACACAAGGGAGACTGCCCAAGACTGCAAAACCCGACACACCAACCTGTGCATGGCTTGGATTGATTACAAGAAAGCCTATGACTCAATGCCGCATACTTGGATCATTGAATGCTTAGAGATGTATAACATCAACAGGACTCTGAGAGCCTGCATTGCAAACTCAATGAGGCTGTGGAAAACCACCCTTGAAGCCAACTGCAAACCACTTGCACAAGAGTCCATCAAATGTGGCATATACCAAGGAGATGCTCTGTCCCTGCAACTGTTCTGCATAGGCCTGAACCCCCTCAGCCAAATTATCAACAAGACTGGCTACGGATACCGACTCAAAAATGGGGCCAACATCAGTCACCTTCTCTACATGGATGACATCAAGCTGTATGCCAAGAGTGAGCGACACATCGACTCACTGATCCACACCACCAGGATCTACAGCACAGACATTGGGATGTCATTCGGACTAGAGAAGTGTTGTCGGCTGATTACAAAGAGGGGGAAGGTGATCCGCACAGAAGGGGTCTCACTCCCAGAAGGAACAATAGCAGACATAGAGGACAGTTACAAGTACCTAGGTATACCACAAGCAAATGGCAACCTCGATGAGGCCACAAGGAAAGGAGCCACAGCTAAATACCTCCAACGAATAAGGCAAGTCCTGAGAAGCCAGCTCAATGGCAAGAACAAAATCCGTGCGATAAACAGCTACGCCCTGCCAGTAATCAGATACCCTGCTGGAATAATTAGCTGGCCAAAGGAAGAGATAAAAGCCACAGATATCAAGACTAGAAAGCTACTAACAACGCATGGAGGGTTCCATCCCAAATCCAGCACCCTGAGACTGTACACGAGCCGCAAGGAAGGAGGCAGAGGACTAGTGAGTGTGAGAACCACTGTCCAGGACGAAACAACTAAGATCCATAAATACATCAGAGAGAAAGCCTCAACAGACAATGTGCTCAGTGAATGTCTCAGACAACAGGGAACGGAGGTTGAAGTGCCAGAGATACCATCATGGGAGGACAAGCCGCTACATGGGATGTACCACCAGCAAATAACCCAAGTGGCTGATATCAGTAAATCCTACCAATGGCTGGAAAAAGCTGGGCTCAAGGACAGCACAGAGGCCCTCATCATGGCCGCCCAGGAACTGGCCCTAAACACCAGAGCAATAGAGGCCCAGATCTACCACACCAGACAAGACCCAAGGTGTAGGTTGTGCAAGGAGGCCCCTGAGACAGTCCAGCACATAACAGCAGGGTGCAAGATACTGGCAGGGAAAGCGTACATGGAACGACATAACCAAGTGGCAGGCATAGTGTACAGAAACATCTGTGCAGAATATGGACTGGAAACCCCGAGATCAAAGTGGGAAACACCCCCAAAGGTGGTGGAGAATGCCAGAGCTAAGATCCTGTGGGACTTCCAGATCCAGACAGACAGAATGGTAATGGCGAACCAAGCAGACATTGTCATAGTGGATAAACAACAGAGGAAAGCCGTTGTGGTAGATATAGCAATACCAAGCGATTGCAACATCAGGAAAAAGGAGCACGAGAAACTGGAGAAATACCAGGGCCTCAGGGAGGAACTGGAGAGGGCCTGGAAGGTGAAGACCACAGTGGTGCCTGTGGTCATCGGGGCCCTCGGGGCAGTCACCCCCAAACTGGAGCAGTGGCTACAACAGATCCCAGGAACAACATCAGACATCTCAGTCCAGAAATGTGCAGTCCTTGGCACAGCCAAGATACTGCGCAGGACCCTCAAGCTCCCAGGCCTCTGGTAGAGGACCCGAGCTCAGAGGATAAGAACCACCCACGGTGGGTGAGAAGGGAATTTTTTTTTATATATATATATATATATATATATATATATATATATATATATATATAGGAAAGTTACTTGCTGCAGCTTTAAAAAGAATAAGAGTTGTTTCTTTTATAGTTATAAAATTATAACCCACCATGTTAAATCACAGTTATTGAATTAATCTTAAATTTAGATGTCTCAGTGTCTCAGTGGTATGAATAATTTTACCCTTAAGTGTCCAACTTATGTTTAGATTACTTAAAAAGTAATCTAAAAGGAAGTTAAAAAGTACACACGTTGTTTTTTCTGTAGCTTCAGATCAATCTGATATTGTAATTCTTCATGTTCAAGTGAAACCATTCTAAAATATCTATCTTTAATACACTATAATCAGGAGGTTATGACCATTCACTTCCCACACTCAGTGAAGCACACATTAACAGCTCCCATCATTCCTGTCCTCCACACAGCTCTCCCGCTGGGCGCTGTCAATGTGAAAGCAGGACGAATGAGACATGAGGAAGGCGGAGATGTGAGAAAGGGCCGCTCAGTCGTACCTGCTGTTCAGCTGTGCGCGCGCTCATGTGTTTCTCGATTTGTGTGTTTGCGCCTTTTAGCCCTGCCTGCTCAGCCAGAATTGTCGGCCATCTTGTTCGTCTGCGTGTTTGTGTGCAGGCATTTTGACAGAATCTTCATATTGCCAGGAAAATGTCTCTCCAGAGACCGGCAGCATGTCTTCACTCTTCTCTGAATGTGTCAGAATGTTGTTTCCTCCAAGCAAAGTGATGACATCCTGTCAGTGATTCAGACTGCCTGTTAGTGGCGGATGGTGGTTGTGGCCTATTATGAAGGATAAAATTATGAATAAAAAAGAATATCGAGGCATCCATGGGTCATGCTGATCCAAAATAAATCCTTCCTTCAGAGATCCCCAGACAAGGGATTTATGGAAATTTTGTTTGAACAAAACATGATGATAATATACTTTTATGGTATCAATAATTATTTTGTGTATATAAACAGAGATACACATATATATATATATATATATATATATACATATAAAAATACATATATTTATATACAGTATATAAATAAATGGTTCTTATCCTCTGAGCTCGGGTCCTCTACCAGAGGCCTGGGAGCTTGAGGGTCCTGCGCAGTATCTTGGCTGTGCCAAGGACTGCACATTTCTGGACTGAGATGTCTGATGTTGTCCCTGGGATCTGTTGTAGCCACTGCTCCAGTTTGGGGGTGACTGCCCCGAGGGCCCCGATGACCACAGGCACCACTGTGTTCTTCACCTTCCAGGCCCTCTCCAGTTTCTCCCTGAGGCCCTGGTATTTCTCCAGTTTATTGTGCTCCTTTTTCTTGATGTTGCAATCACTTGGTATTGCTACATCTACCACAATGGCTTTCCTCTGTTGTTTATCCACTATGACAATGTCTGGTTGGTTCGCCAATACCATTTTGTCTGTCTGGATCTGGCATTCTCCACCACCTTTGGGGGTGTTTCCCACTTTGATCTCGGGGTTTCCAGTCCATATTCTGCACAGATGTTTCTGTACACTATGCCTGCCACTTGGTTATGTCGTTCCATGTACGCTTTCCCTGCCAGTATCTTGCACCCTGCTGTTATGTGCTGGACTGTCCAGCGGCCTCCTTTGACAACCTACACCTCGGGTCTTGTCTGGTGTGGTAGATCTGGGCCTCTATTGCTCTGGTGTTTAGGGCCTGGTCCTGGGCGGCCATGATGAGGGCCTCTGTGCTGTCCTTGAGTCCAGCTTTTTCCAGCCATTGGTAGGATTTACTGATATCAACCACTTCGGTTATTTGCTGGTGGTACATCCCATGTAAGGGCTTGTCCTCCCATGATGGTATCTCTGGCACCTCAACCTCCGTTCCCTGTTGTCTGAGACATTCACTGAGCACATTGTCTGTTGAGGCTTTGTCCCTGATGTATTTATGGATCTTAGTTGTTTCGTCCTGGACAGTGGTTCTCACACCCACTAGTCCTCTGCCTCGTTCCTTGCAGCTCGTGTACAGTCTCAGGGTGCTAGATTTGGGATGGAATCCTCCATGCATTGTTAGTAGTTTTCTAGTCTTAATATCTGTGGCTTTTATCTCCTCCTTTAGCCATTGTTGTGAAAAACATTATGTATTCTAAACCCGATAGACCAAAAACATGCAAGCACACGAGCAGCAAATCAGCCAACACAAAGCAATCAGACTTTACTTTTTTTATTCTTTTTTTGCGCTAAAAAAGAGATGCTTACCATCACAGACTAGAAGTGAAACACGGGGCCCCGAGTCTAAATAGAATATCATTAAACACGGGAAGATTATTTGCTTATGATCTAAGAACACGCCCAGTGATCATCCGACATCCTGCGTCACCTAAATCTCTATTTCCTTGGAGATGGGAGTGAGGAGATGATTCAGTTCCTGTATCTGTTACAAATACAAAGGCCTTTGTGTGAAAGTATGAGAGTGTAATGTGTGTAGAAGCATATGTGTGACTTGCCCTTGGTAAGCACCTCAACACCAGTTAATTATTCCAGCAGGGTATCTGATTACTGGCAGGGCATAGCTGTTTATCGCACGGATTTTGTTCTTGCCATTGAGCTGGCTTCTCAGGACTTGCCTTATTCGTTGGAGGTATTTAGCTGTGGCTCCTTTCCTTGTGACCTCATCGAGGTTGCATTTGCTTGTGGTATACCTAGGTATTTGTAACTGTCCTCTATGTCTGCTATTGTTCCTTCTGGGAGTGAGACCCCTTCTGTGCGGATGACATTCTCCCTCTTTGTGACCAGCCGACCACACTTCTCTAGTCCGAATGACATCCCAATGTCCGTGCTGTAGATTCTGGTGGTGTGGATCAGTGAGTCGATGTCTCGCTCACTCTTGGCATACAGCTTGATGTCATCCATGTAGAGAAGTTGACTGATATTGGCCCCATTTTTGAGTCTGTATCCGTAACCAGTCTTGTTGATAATTTGGATGAGGGGGTTCAGGCCTATGCAGAACAGTAGCGGGGTCAGAGCATCTCCTTGGTATATGCCACATTTGATGGACACTTGTGCAAGTGGCTTCAAGGGTGGTTTTCCACAGCCTCATCGAGTTTGCAATGAAGGCTCTCAGAGTCCTGTTGATGTTATACATCTCTAAGCATTCAATGATTCAAGTATGCGGCATTGAGTCATAGGCTTTCTTGTAATAATCCAAGCCATGCACAGGTTGGTGTGTCGGGTTTTGCAGTCTCGGGCAACTG
Organism: Poeciliopsis turneri; assembly: GCA_922788865.1. Taxonomy (NCBI): domain Eukaryota; kingdom Metazoa; phylum Chordata; class Actinopteri; order Cyprinodontiformes; family Poeciliidae; genus Poeciliopsis; species Poeciliopsis turneri. Next base: position 1,106,899 of record CAKLNU010000771.1, on the reverse strand, counting down.
TGTGGTCTATGAGGAGTTGGTGTTTGGCTCTTCTACTATTTACACCAATACCCTTCTGTGCTGTGCTCATGTGTTTATCCATGTGTTTGCTTATCTTGGCCGCTATGATGCCTGACATGAGCTTCCAGGTTGTGGAGAGTCAGGTTATTGGTCGGTAGTTGGGTGGGACTGGACCCTTTGATGGGTCCTTCTGGATTAGGATTGTCCGCCCTTCAGTTAACCATTCAGGGTGAGTCCCACTTTGTAGCAGCTGGTTCATTTGGGCTGCCAGTCGGTCACGGAGGGCAGTGAGTTTCTTTAGCCAGTAGGCAGGCCCTGGTGCTGTCCAGTTTTTCATACCTGAGACTCTTTCATGGACATCTGTCACAGTGATGGTTACCGGGGCTTGCTCAGGGAGGTTGCCATGGTCCTCTCGTAGAGAGATCAACCACTGTGCATTGCTGTTGTGGGACGCCTCCCTTTCCCATATGCCTTTCCAGTATTGTTCAGTCTCCAGCCTTGGTGGGTCTGCTCTGTTGTTATTACCCTGCCATTGAGAGTACATTTTAGCTGGTTGAGTGGAGAAGAGCTGGTTATTCCTTCTGGATTCATTCCCCCTTGTGTATCTCTTTAGGCGGCTGGCCAAGGCTTGGAGCCTCTGTTTGGCAGTTTCGAGTGCTTCAGGTATGGGTATCTGCCTGTACTTTCTGGGTATTGGTCTTTTCATTGTACGCTCCTTGTGGAGCTCTGATAGTTGGCTCACTTCCCTCCTTGTTACCTTGATTTTAGCCTCTAACCGTCTTTTCCAATTTTGGGTATTGGGTCTCATGGTTGCTCTTATAGCCAAGTATCTCAAGGATCACTGATGCTGAGTTGTAGATCAGCTCATTGGTTTCTGTTATGGTGTTTGTAGGGATCGTTCTCAATGCTGCATTCACATTCACAATGAGACTTTCTGATGGTACTTCACTCAGCCGTTGTAATTGGCGCCGAGAATAGATAAGGCATCAGTATTAGATACGGCATCAGTATATCACACGAGAGGGCGGGGTTCATACCATGAGAGATACTAATATGCGTAACATGCCGGCTCAGACATCGCCCTGCCAAACAAGGTCTGTCTCAGGTGTTGGGGAACCAGAGCACCGTGATGACAAATGGGCTACTGGAACAAGACGGAAATGGGCAAGAGGTGAAAATGTGAATCTGTTGGAATGCTACTACTCAAGTAACCCTAATCAGAGCATTTACATTCGAAGACTGGGGAAGGAATGGTTACTTCGACATTCCCAGTCAACACTAAGCGTTCTCACACTCACTAGTCCTCTGCCTCGTTCCTTGCGGCTCATGTACAGTCTCAGGGTGCTGGATTTGGGATGGAACCCTCCATACATTGTTAGTAGCTTTCTAGTCTTAATATCTGTGGCTTTTATCTCCTCCTTTGGCCAGCTAATTATTCCAGCAGGGTATCTGATTACTGGCAAGGCGTAGCTCTTTATCGCACGGATTTTGTTCTTGCCATTGAGCTGGCTTCTCAGGACTTGCCTTATTCGTTGGAGGTATTTAGCTGTGGCTCCTTTCCTTATGACCTCATCGAGGTTGCCATTTCCTTGTGGTATACCTAGGTACTTGTAACTGTCCTCTATGTCTGCTATTGTTCCTTCTGGGAGTGAGACCACATCTGTGCGGATGACCTTCCCCCTCTTTGTGACCAGCCGACCACACTTCTCTAGTCCGAATGACATCCCAATGTCCGTGCTGTAGATCCTGGTGGTGTGGATCAGTGAGTCGATGTCTCGCTCACACTTGGCGTGACATCGCCATTTGGCGATGTCACACTTCCATGCTTCTGCTGCATACGAAATTAAGACTGCGTTTCAAGCTTTGTAGGAAATGATTGGTACTAGATTCTCTACATGTCAGCAGCTGACATGTAGAGAAGGTGACTGATGTTGGCCCCATTTTTGAGTCGGTATCCAGTCTTGTTGATAATTTGGCTGAGGGGGTTCAGGCCTATGCAGAACAGTAGCGGGGTCAGAGCATCTCCTTGGTATATGCCACATTTGATGGACACTTGTGCAAGTGGTTTGCAGTTGGCTTCAAGGGTGGTTTTCCACAGCCTTATTGAGTTTGCAATGAAGGCTCTCAGAGTCCAGTTGATGTTATACATCTCTAAGCATTCAATGATCCAAGTATGCGGCATTGAGTCATAGGCTTTCTTGTGAAGAAATGCACAGGTTGAAAGAAATGCACAGGTTGGTGTGTCGGGTTTTGCAGTCTCGGGCAACTGTGCAGTCTACGAGGCGTTGGTGTTTGGCTCCTCTGCTATTTACACCGATACCTTTCTGTGTCTTGCTCATGTGCTTATCCATGTATATATATATATATATATATATATATATATATATATATATATATATATATATATTTAATAACATTACCTTAAGACCTTATACACACAGTGTACGGCTGTATATTTATGAAAAAAAAACAAATATTTCCCCCAAATCTTTAAAAAAATATATTGTACACAGGATCATTTTCAAAATTTTTTCCATCCAAGTGAACCGACACAAATACGCCACTAGTTGTTGTTTTAAATGTGTAAAACCCACAGGGGGCAGCATAGCGCAAAGTTAAAACCTACAGGGGTTGGACAATGAAACTGAAACACCTGGTTTTAGACCACAATAACTTATTAGTATGGTGTAGGGCCTCCTTTTGCGGCCAATACAGCGTCAATTCGTCTTGGAAAAGTATGGGGCCAAGGGAATGCCATGATATGGCAGCCCAAACCATCACTGATCCACCCCCATGCTTCACTCTGGGCATGCAACAGTCTGGGTGGTACTCATCTTTCGGGCTTCTCCACAAAGACACTTTCCCGGATGTGGGGAAAACAGTAAAGGTGGACTCATCAGAGAACAATAAATGTTTCACATTGTCCACAGCCCAAGATTTTCGCTCCTTGCACCATTGAAACTGACGTTTGGCATTGGCACGAGTGACCAAAGGTTTTGCTATAGCAGCCTGGCCGTGTATATTGACCCTGTGGAGCTCCCGACGGACAGTTTTGGTGGAAACCCGGAGAGTTGAGGTGCACATTTAATTCTGCCGTGATTTGGGCAGCCGTGGTTTTGTTTTTTGGATACAATCCGGGTTAGCACCCTAACATCCCTTTCAGACAGCTTCCTCTTGCATCCACAGTTAATCCTGTTGGATGTGTTTCATCCTTCTTGGTGGTATGCTGACATTACCCTGGATACCGTGGCTCTTGATACATCACAAAGACTTGCTGTCTTGGTCACCGATGCGCCAGAAAGACGTGCACCAACAATTTGTCCTCTTTTGAACTCTGGTATGTCACCCATAATGTTGTGTGCATTGCAATATTTTGAGCAAAACTGTGCTCTTACCCTGCTAATTGGACCTTCACTGACATGTTGGGGTTTAGCTTTCTGACCCACATGCAGAAACCACACGTCTCTTAGGAAAAGTGAATATTTTATTATCAACAGGACACACAATATTTCAATCCGTTGGACTTCAGTGAGAGGGTGAGAATGACCCGACCAGGAAGGCCTGAAATGAGAAGTGGTTTAGACGGCTGGGAGCGAACGGACTGATTGAGAGGGAAGTGGAACGGGCTTACTTCACGGTGGTTAGCTGTGGCGTGGGAAGAGGTGCCAGGATCCTGAGTGAGAGTAGTTCGGTGGTCCAGAGGTGAGTGCGAGGTGGGGGAGGGTTCAGAGAACCGGAGGCTTGAAGGAGTGGAGTAGCGGCCGGGAGAGCGGCGGAGCAGGCAGGCTGGTACTTGCAAGATTCACGAGCGGAGAGACAAAAAGGCCTAGAGGTGGCAAAAATACAAAGGTCAGGTAACTCTTTGTAAGCTCAGACACTATTCTTAAACAACTTGCAACAACAGGAGACGACCAGAGTGACTACCGATGAACGTAATCATCTAGCACTGAAGGAAGGATCTGCTGCTCCTAAATCCCCAGCACGCTCTGATGAGGCTGATGACTTCCACCTGTGCAGACTCCTCCGGCTCCTCACCAAGATCCTCTCTGGATGAGATGTGACACTCGCACTCGCACACATGCACTCACACAGGAACCCTGACATTCACACTCTGCTCTTACTGGTGTAATGTGCAATTAATGAAGACTGGCCACCAGGCTGGTCCAATTCAGCCATGAAACCTCCCACACTAAAATGAGAGGTGTTTCAGTTTCATTGTCCAACCCCTGTATGTCTGCCAATCAGAATCCTTCAAAATCACGACTTCCTATTTGGCATTAAATATTACTATATACAGTAATTATGCATTTCTGTCATGAAATTTATAAGACCAACTGCCCGACACTGGATCACCAATGCACTGTAAGTAGGTGTACTGTTGTTTCTTGTGTTAGCTTATCCAATGAATTAATGTGGGAGTGCCAAACCGATTGAGGCTTTTCATTTTGAGCACCAAACTTCTAATATCACAAATCGCCCAGTAATTAACAGACAGCACAGCATTTGATTGGTTCTTATGATTTGTGGATCATGTCTCAAATAGCATGTTCTCTCATTTCAATTATTGATAAAAGGGCCGCATTGAGAAACACCTCCATGCTTCTGCTGCATACGAAATTAAGACTGCGTTTCAAGCTTTGTAGGAAATGAAGTTGTACTAGATAAGCGGGGTGAAAATGAAGAAGCTGACACAAAGTGAAATACCACTGTAATTACTGAATTCAGGCTTTATCTGCAGAGGGTGATGTTAGAACCCAGAGGGAGAAAACAGACAGATTTCAAACTGAAAAGAGCGGTAATGAAACAAATGTAGAAAACCTTTTGCAGAGGAGCTGACAAACAAAATATGTTCTGTCTTCCACCAAGCGTAATGGAGTTTTCCTGAGTTGTCTCAACGTGAATAGCGCCACTCATAAAAAACACAGATTCTTGCAGTGAATAATAAGGTTTTCAATATGATCTCAACATTTCACAATTCCCCTTTGACTGCTCCATCTGTCGTTTCAGGCAGGCAGATTTTTCTTCCTAAAAGGAAATTTTTTTGTCTGTTGTTGACTTGGGTTCTTCAACATCACAAGTTACTGAAGTATATAAAATATATATCAAATATCCTTTCTGTGGTACAGGAGGTTTGGAAATGTAACCTATTTTTTTTGTAATGTAATCTTAAAATATTTCAAATTTTTCATTAGTTAATAAAAGACTCACTCTACTTTAAGCAGGAAATTTTCCTGTGTTCTTCCCAATTTAAACGTCGTGGTTTTGTTGCCTTTTTAGCTGCTGCATATGGAGACAGAAACAACAGATTTGTGGTTATGTGACAAATATAAAAAAAAAAAATTCTATAATATTGCTTTAGTTCATCTAGCTCTACTGTGTGCATGTGCTACATGCTTATGAAGGTAATCTGCTTTAAGCACAAATCACTCCAGCTCCTTTCTGTTCATCTGATATTTAGGCAATTTGAGGGGTAGCAAAACCAGCCTAACTGTGTTTTACGATCCCACCTCTAATCACTTATGAATAATAAGAGAAAAACATCAAGCCTGAAAACATAAAACTGGAACAAAATGAATATTCTGTTTGTGTGCAAAATGTTTGCTTGATTTTATTGGTGTTTAATTCTGATACGTTAGTGGAGTTATTGTCAGTCATTTTCTATGGCAATGGGTCTATAGCATAGCGACAGAGAGCGAGAAAAAAATAGTGTTTTTTAAAACGTCCTTCAATGTTTTTTTTTTGCATTATTTTTCCTTTTGCACTGAATTGATTCTGCATCTCCAGGTTTCATTTTGTTTACAGAATTGTTCCATGCAGCCATGGACGGGATGTGAAAGAATTTTTTTTTTGTCCTCCAGTTCTGAGCGCAAGCACAGTTTCCAGATGTAAACAATAACATGTGAAATAAATGTGATGTTCAGAAATTGCTCCTCTTTAAGGTCCACAGCAGCATCAAAAATGTGAGCTGGAGCAGTTGGAAGAACAAATGTATTGTTTCATTGGAACTGGTTTCATATGCAAGTAGATATAATTTGTTTAAGTGATCTTATCTGTGGTTTGGGGACACAAAGAACTTTTCATTTACAACAATGGAAAAATGTTTTGTTTTAAGTGAAAAAAATATCTTAGTGAAACTAGTCCTTCTGTAGTTTTGTACTGTTTCAAGGATCATAAAAACATTCTGTCTTGATTAAGCTTCAAAATTAAGATGAAAATAATAACTGAGAGGCAAACTGCGCAGGAGCTAAAATTATTTTTGAGAGAATATTTAGCCCAGCATATTTAGAAAATACAGACACTATTGCTACTAGTCTCTTTTTACTTGACTAAGAGAGTTTAAATTTTTTTGGCAGATAATCTGGAGCATGAGCCTTAAAACTTAAACTTACTTAAAATCACACACATAAAGTGCTTACACGTCAAATCCTATTTTACCGCATCCTAATTTACAGATAGGAATATTCCTATCTGTAATATTTGAGACAAAAAGATATGACCCTACGCATGTCAAAGTAACAACAAAAGACAAGTGAAGATAAGTTTGTCTTCATTGTTTGGAATTAGTGCATTATTGATTTCTGTCCAAATCATTAATGTTTCTGTCAGTGATGCAGACATCTTCATGCAGGGATGTGTTCTTCTCTCAGTGTGTTTTCAAACGTTGGCTTGTGTCATTTGTAATGATAAAGTCAGTAAGTTATACAGTGTGGTATGTAATGCAGAGTTCATCCTTCTTGTGCTGTTAAGTCACCATGAGACCAATAACAGCTGCTGTCACAGACAAACCATATCTCAGTCAGCCTGTTGTAGATTTTTCTCCAAGATTTGAAACATGTTGACTTTATTTAGAGAAAGATGAGGATTTCTGACAAAAACTGTGAAAAAAAAAAGACATAGTATGACAGATGTTGTGAAATAAAAGGTGCTTCTGCAGCGACGGGCAGCTTTAACCCTTCAATTTTGAAAGGTATTTTCCAAATGGCAAAATAACTTTTTCCCTCCCGATTCTCTGTGTTCTCTGTAATGCCGTTTTTACCCTCAGTCTTGATCACGCTCCTCTCACCGCTCACAGAGACGGGTTGGGTTGGCAGCCGTCAGGAGCGAAATCTGAGTGGGCAGAGAAGAGGGAAGGGGCAGAGGCCAAAACAACACCAATCTGATCCAAGAGCTCCTGTTGCCAAGGTGAGTAGTCAGTCAGGAAGATAGGGAGCAATACATGTAAATATAGAAAGGGATTTGACACATCCTCGCAAAATGTCACATTCTTCAGCGTTAGCTTTCCTGGTCCACTGTGAAGTGAGGATCGCTCACGAGAAGAAAATAAAAAGTATGATTCAAAAAATAAAAAATTTAACATGACAAGCTAAATCTGAGCATGGAATTTTAACGGTGGAAGAACTTCTAATGTTACATCCCTTCTTTGGTTATCCTTATGTGGGTCCGTTTAGGACAAAAACTATGTTTTGCCTTTCTCACATTTCTAAAGACTCATACAAACACACAAAACATTACAATTGCACATATATACTATTAAAATGTGACACACATGCATGCAATTTTTCTCTCACAGCCATACACAAAATACAACAATTGCACATATACACTAATAAAATATCACACACCTACACACACACACACACACACACACAAAGCATACTATTATTCTGAATGATGGGTCGAAAATGTTGTGTGTGTGTGAACTAACACTAGACTGAATGAATGAGTGAATGAGACTTAATGTTTTTTGTTGTCTGGAAAATGACCTGTTACAAAAACATAATCAGCAGGATCAGCTTCAGGTCACATAGCAACCTGAAGCTGAGCTCCAGTACATTTGGTCATCTGGTTTTGCTGCTGTGTGCTTTATAATGTCTTCTGGAAAAGACAAGTGATTTGTTGTTCACCTGCCATCTGGAAACCACTTACTGCATTCTTGTTGGATGTAGAGTTATATAATTGCGGGTCTGTTTGGAGGCATTTTCAGGTGGAAGTGTAGACGTTGCTGGTGTGGCCAGCAACAGCTTTTTAGACTGGAAATAAGCTGCTGCTGGGGTGGAAAACTAACACTGTAAATCCTCTGATATTATATATGGTGGTGGCAGCATAATGCAGTAATGATACTTTTTCTTAGTGGTGGACAAAGAATTTGGTTGTAAAGTTTGACTGGCCCAGTCAAAGTCTGTACTTGACATGAAATAAGAATCTATGTCTATAAAAATGCTGTTTCTAAACTACATCCTTCCTGTCTGACAGAGCTTCATCAATTTTAAAAGTAAAATGTTTTCACAGTTATGGCGCTTCCTCACGTTAGTTAAAAAAAAAAAAAAAAAAATTGAAAAACTGAAGTATTGATTGTGAAAACGTTCATGAGGAATTAAAATAGTTGTGAAGACAATGTAACTCTTAGTATTCATGACAATATCATTTTTCACACCAAGCCGACATAAAACAGGAAATTTAAAAAAAGCAGAAAGACATAATGAGGAAAAGAAACATGTGATGTTTCTTTGTACCGTATTTGTAAAAATAAAATCTCCACAAATAGATGCCAAGCCCCAGGAGAGATTCCATCTACATGAATCTTCAGATCTAGGGTGTAATTAACAGAAAGTTTTAGCACAATTAGCTGCCTTGTTAGACTGCATTGATGCTAATTATGTTACTTCTCTTACAATGCTAAAGCAGAAAAATATAAAACTCATTTTAATATAAAATACATGAGATCCATTTTCCCACCCACACACTATATTACTTATTAGTTTTATTTTTTCTCTTCCAAGTAAAAATATTAACTTATGCAACACACTGTGTAGTCTGTTATACTTATGAGTTATAAGTGAACGAAGCTTGAAGGTTATTTATACTCTGTTCAATATCTAGATAGCAGAAACCAATATGGATACTTATTTTTTTCTCTCAACATTAACTTTTTAAAACTTTTTTTTGCCAACTTCTTTTATGAAGTGCGACAGCTTCGATCGCCTGGAGAATTTCTGTGTGCTCAGAGTATCAAGGTTATCTGTCTGGTACAAACAAAACTCTGGAGGCGTCCACCCACTGCTACCGTCCTCTGAAAAGGAAAGCGAGTTCCAACTACTGTCGAGCTTAAATTGGCCGAGATGAAAAACTTTTCAAATCTGACCCCTCTGACCTCTTACACCTTTCACAGCGCCGGAGTTATTGTTACTAGTATTATATTTTAATCAATGTTGCAGGACCTTCAAAGCTTTTAAAAATCCAGCGTACAGATGGGTGAAATGCATCCATGCCTTTCAGAAACAACGAACGTGCAATTTGGAACAACAGGAAGTTTTAAAATATGAATGTCCAAACTTTATATCTACTTTCAATAGTGCAGGAATATTGTTTTCAAATATTAATTCAATTCTCTGCCTTTAATGGAAAAACTTTCTCTGGCCTAAATAGTTTTTATTTGTCTTTCCATTTGGTACGAGACATCGTTATAGCTTGTGCTTCAGTTAATTATTTAAATAAATTTCTCTTCAAACGACATCAATTATATTTCATCTGAACATGTGAAAACTAATGCTTAGAAATCATAAAGGGCAATATTATTCCACCCTTTAGAAAGTATAAATTTAAATTTATGTTAATTTCAAAATTGTAGTTTTGCTTATGTAGTTATGTTTTTGTTGTTATTTGCTTTGTTTTGCTGTTAACTGAAAGCTAGTTGCCCTAACCTTAAAGCACTATTAGTCCTGTTTACACAAATGCACGACACTGGCACTGTATTTAGCAGAAGCTAATGCTAAAGCCTGAAAGCACTGACTTGATCTTCTCCTGAAAGGCTTAAACCGTCCAGCACCATTTTAACTTTGACAATAAAAGTTACATGTTATATAATAATAATAATAATTAAATATTCATGTATTTAATTATAATTATTAATTTATTAATTTATTTATGACTTGGTCTCTGTTGTTGATGTTTCATTTTGTTCCTGTATGTTTTTTCTTTAAATACATTTTGGGGCAAAAAAATTGAGAACCTGAGGGAGGAAAAGAGTCTCCACCCACTAAGAGCAGGAATATAAACTTCTTGAAGTTTTTTACAGTTGATAACCAAAACTGCAACATCCATCCATCCATTTTCCGTCACCCTTCTCCCTAACGGGTTCGGGAGTTGCTGGTGCCTATCTCCAGCTGCGTTCCGGGCGAGAGGCGGGGTTCACCCTGGACAGGTCGCCAGTCTGTCGCAGGGCAACACAGAGAGACAAACAGGACAAACAACCATGCACACACACACTCACACCTAGGGAGAATTTGGGAAGGCCAATTAACCTGAGAGTCATGTTTTTGGACTGTGGGAGGAAGTCGGAGAACCCGGAGAGAACCCATGCATGCACAGGGAGAACATGCAAACTCCGTGCAGAAAGACCCTGGGCCGGGAATCGAACCCAGGACCTTCTTGCTGCAAGGCAACAGCGCTACCCACTGCGCCACTGTGCAGCCCCAAAACTGCACAAAGATGTTAAAATTATCGTCTATAATTTAGCCTAAAAAGTCAATTTAAGTATTGACTTTAAGTACATTTAGCTAAGTGTGCTAAATGTTTTAATTGCTCTGCTATTAGCATGTTAGTGGAAATGAGCCCATTACTCTATAAGATTGAGGGTCCCACATTCACTGGCCAAAGGAACTGTATACAGGCACAGGCAGCTCTTTTTATTTTTAAAAAGAATGGTTCTGTGTCCAAGTGAAAACATGCAATAAACCTCAGAAAGAAACCACACAACCTTGTGAAAATGCTGGTTGAACCTGGAAAGAGCATCACTATCCACAGAGAAATAAGTCATGTATTGGTATGAAGGAAAAAGCCCTTATGTCAAAAGCATAATAAAAAAAAGCCAGATTATTGTTTGCATATGCACACAGGAATAAAGACCATTTGTGAGCCATGTCCTGTGGTCTGATTAGAGTAAAAATGAGTGAGTGACTCTAGTGCTCATTCTTCCATTTGGAAGAAAAAGGAGCATCAAGTTTTCTTTAATTTGTTAGGTGGGTGCAGACCCTCAGTAAAACACAATCATGTTCTCTTGCTGCAAACATATCATTGTCTTGTTCGATGACATGGGCTGGCAGCGCTGGACGGGGCATGAAAGAGATTCACACATTACATTCAGAGACCAAAAATGGCCTCAGAATTGTGTGAATGTGTGTTTTAACTTTTAGAGAGTGTGAGCTGAAAAAAAAAAAACAACACTTGGTGTCCAGTGAAGCATGTTGAATTTCATTTTCAGTTTTAACTGGCATCAGGACGTGCCTGTTTATGTGAAATAAAAAGAAATGTGTAGCCAAAAATTAAAAAACAAACAAAAAAAACTCTGCTAAAACAGTGTATTCTATTGTTCAGACAATGTTGCCGGATGGACTGTGGTTTGGGTGTGTGTGATGGGCAGATGGACGCTCGGACGAAGGCAGGTGGGGCGCCAGACAGACATTCTGGAGGGAGCGGAGGCGCTTCGCAGCCCTGAACCCCTCGTCACAGCCCCTCATGGGACGCGATGCCACCTCCTTCCCGCCCTCCACTCTCCATGCTTCACCCACAGACCCACACTCATACAAACATTTGTGGGCTCGTGGTTTGGGTGCAGAACTGTGGAAAGGAAATCGCTGCCATCTGTTGTGTAGACTCAAGGATTTCCCTGCTGGAGCACAGCAGAAGTTCCCAAGAGGGAAACAGTTAAAAAAAGAGACGAGGGAGGAACTTACTTTGCTCTTTTCTTTACTTAACTTTTCTTTGTTCATATGTGAAAGCACCAGAGCTATTCTTGTGTTCAAAATGCCTGACATGAGACAAAATGATTTTATCATGTAACCCTATAAAACGTCATGAAAAGCAGAGACGTGATAGAGGGAGGTGCACGAAAAGTCCCGAAAGGAGAAAACGCAAACCCCAGGACATTTTTAACCCTCTGACACCTGACATGTTGACTATACAGTCTTCCATGAGTGGGTCTTTTTGGACCCATGATGAAATCAATGTGTTTTTATGATAGTTTTGTAATTTTGATTCAAAATAATGTTTAACATGATACTTTCTGCTGTGTTTTATTTAACACAAGAATTATTTCATGTTTGAAATATTTTCATTTTTCACTTCTTTAAGCATTTTTAGAAGAAACTGTAGAACATTTGTGACGATTTGTGGAACATTTTTAAAACGAAATGACAACAGCAATTTTACAACAACAATGTTGGAACAATTTCAGCGTCCAGTATGTGTGTGTGGGGGGAGGGTGGGATAGAAAGAGCACAATTTTTGAAACTAGCTAGCCAACCAAGCTAGCTAACTTTTCATTACAAAGATACTGCAAAAAGATGACCTCCCCAAAAGGACGCACTTATGCATCAGAGGGTTAAAATTCAGGCATTACAGGTTTTATTTCACAGCAATTTCTTTCTCATATTGTATGTTCCTACTGCATAAAATGTTTCACACTATTTGCTTGTCCATTCTGACAGAGAGCTCCAAATGTGATAATGCTCAAAACAAGTTGACCGAAGGTGTGAGGTGAACAAATCAGAAAATCTTGCACAAAAAATAAAAGTATCCACTCCACTTTGTGTGCAAAGTCAAGGGTAAAGACAATGGGTAGGAATTAGATCAAAAGGACCAGAAAGTTGTGGTTATGGTAGAGAAAAGAGATCCAGGGTTATTTTAAAAAGAAAAGGCAAGTCTTTGTGCTCCCAACTTTATAAGGAGAGTTGCCTGTTCCAACATGACTGCACCTGACCTTGCTTTATGCACACGTGCATAAAGCAAGGTCAACGAAGACAAGGATGACCCAATTTGGTGTGGAAAAAATCTAAATGGTATGCACAAAATCCTGCCTTTAACTTTTAGAATGAATTGGGGCAGAAACTGAGCCAGACCTTCTTATCCAACATCAGTGTCTGACCTCACAAACGCTCTCCTGGACAAGTGTTAAAAAAAAACTCATAAGTAAACTCTCAAGCCTTGTGGAAAGTAATCAAAAATGAGTTGAAGTTTTTATTATTGAGGCAACAACATAATCAATCTATTCTTTTAAGTAACGGTGAGTCATCCAATACTTTTTTCATAATATAGAACATAATAAGATATATATAATAAGGTATCAGAGCAGCCTTTCACTTCACTGCTGTTCTCACCAGCGAAAGCTATCGTAGGTGAATCATTATCTGTTCATTTCCTTAAACCCCCATAGAACAAACTTCTCAGTTATTTGTGAAAAGCTCAGAGGAGTTTCAAACCAATGTTGACTACCAGCTGTATGAGTAGTAATTCACAGGACAAGTGATCAAGGTGTAGTAATTAAAGAAGAACCCCAAAAATGTTTCTATATTTGTTGCAAACTTTGTCCAACAATAAAGAAGGGATTCTGTTTGAAGAATTGTAGACATGTTTTTTAAAAAGCAATGTTTAATTTAGTCTTTTATTTTGAAATGGCAACGAAGTGACTCCTATTCTTTGCTTTAATGAATACTCTGCTTGACTTTGTTACTTTTGGCCATAATCATTTTTTAATTTAAACGGAGTATAATGAAAAATGTAGATTGTAATGTCTCAAGATGTGTGAAGACTGTCACACTGCACTGGTTCAGAAACAGTTATTTTCATTGTAATGAATAAATTAAAAAAAAGCAATAAAACATGATTTCACTGCACTTTAATTTGTTAGAGCAGTGTGCTGCAGCTCTGCTCAGTTGCACAATAAAAAACACTTCCCTACTTTTCAAGAAGTTCATTTTAAAAGGCAGAATTTTGAAATTTGTTTCAAAATGTTAATTTTGAAATAGTGGTAATAAAAGAAATGCATCAGCGTTCACTTCAACCCAACCGAGACTTGGGTTTGCTGGGAGACTGGAGTTGGATATCAGAGGTCCGCATCAAAGTTAGATCGCACATTCACACCTCCACAAAACAAACCAAAATGTCATGTTGTGTAATGGTTACAAAATTTTATTCAATAACAAAAACAGATGAAAAATGAAACATTGCATCTACAGAGAGAAGAAGTGTGCCAGGCATAATCATTCCGGGAAATTCCTCCCTAGGCAAACACACCAACACAAATGACAGACAAGTTGATCAATTTGCCGTTTAAGTAATCATTGTATTTACAAACTTCTCCATGAACTATCTGCTGCACCTCAACTCTTCTGTTGATGCCACTGGGCTTAGTGGAAGTAACTGGTCATGTTCTGTCCCTGGCACCAAATCAGATCTAAAACAAGGAAATGAAAAATGTCACCATGTGCAGAGGCTTTGTTGTGTGCTGCTGCTGCAGCTTGTTAAAATGCAACGTTATTATCTAGCTCCTCGGGTCAGGTCTCTGCTTTGGATTGATTATGTTGTTGCATCAATAAAAAAAATTACCGTCAATTCTGTGAGCTGCAGTATCTTTGAACGAAGTGTTTTTTTTTATAATTCACCACCTCCTGACTGGTATTATGAAAATAATTAGGAGGATTCATTAAGCAAATACAGGCAGCATGCCTGCATTTAGCTTTGTTCTAAACAATTGCATTAAATTGCTCAAACCTCACGTTGTTTCTGGTTAAAATCAGGTCTGATTTGAGATAAAAGAACCAGACGATCTGGTAATGGCTGTTTAAAACATCAAATGGTTTTCTCCACCCACTCTTTCAAAACTCTTTGTGATAATTTAATATCACATATTGCGCTAATGACAAAATGAAAATGATTTTATTGTGTTCAGTAAAGTGGCTGAAGTATGAACACTGTTGGCTCGGTGATGAAATGAACTATTCAGGTCGTATAAAATGCATAACGTTCAAACTTTAAGCTTAACTAAGATTATGTTAATCAGAGAATAATTTCTCATCATTTTCGGGTGACTCATAAACTCAAACATGTCACTTTTCACATCCTTATTGGATAATAACAAGGTTGATTCATTTGCAAGGTTACATAAATGGTTATATATTCATATGAAATAATAAAAAAAAGTTTACACAAAACCTTAAAAGACACAAGAGTAGTAAAATACTCTGACGTTATTTATCTGACCGTAGCAGCTTTTGAATCTGTGCGATTCTAAGTGGCTGCAATGCATTCACATGCAATCTTACAAGGTTTTTCTTGCTAAGAAAGGTTGCTAGTCTACTTTTGCAATCATTTTTAAGAGAAACAAAAGGATGTTTGCATTAGCTGATTACCTAATTAGCTGATTAGCTAATGCAAACATGGCGACAGTTTGAAGACTTAAATGTGCATACAATGATGAGTCATTTTAAGATTGGAGGGGTTTCAGTTTGATAAAAGTCCAATTTGTTTCATTTAATCTGGAACCACAAGGATTGTCTATTTCAAGGAGAGTTATTACCTACATGTGACATTTTAATACAAACAAACATCTCTGTCAAATCTTATAGAGTAAGGTTTCGAAGTTTTACTTTTTTTTTTTCACTGATTAAAAAAAATTATCTGCATGAAAACTTACATTTAAAAACAATAAATTAGATTTTCATTGATGAAACTTCAAATTATCAGTAAGGATTTATGATTTAAATTTATAGATTTAAATCTATAAATCTACAAAATAAAATAAAGGTTATTTTGTAACCTTTTCGGTTACAAAATAAAGTTTCTGGATCCTCGACATCCCTGAGGAAATTAACAGCAGCGTTTTTTACAAGCTTTCAGTGATTTCCTTCTGTTTTTTGTTCCCACTCTACCCAAATAAACTCAGCTACAAATACTCTCAAACATTGGCAACAAGAGTGGACTAAGCAAAAGAAGGAAGAAAATGTTTAAACCAGCTCTGACATACACACTGCTGTTCAGCTGGATGCAGGATGAGAGTTTCACAGCAGCTTCACTAAAGTTCCAGCACAACTTCTTTGTTCCACTGTCAGCACATTTCTTTACAGCAGAAGACAGGACAGCCAGAGGGCTGTCAGCTGCTTCATTAGGGATCTCAGCACATCCAATTACACAGTTACAACTGTTTGGTTAAGGGACAGAGTGGCTTGAGAGGAAGAAAATGAGAAAAAGAAAATGACACAAAATAACAGAAGAGTATTTATTGCGATAGCAATAAATACGGAAAGTAAGATGAAAAATCATCAGACTTTGTAATTCAGTATGTGGAGAATAAGCAACCTTGATTCATTGATTAGTCTGAAAAATTGTAGATATTTCAAGGTAATCACATCCATGCCTGCATAGTGTTTTACAATGAGTTGTATCACTTATTTGCTATGCTTCAATTCAAACCTCATCCCATCTTACTTTTTTTCTGCTGCAGTACGACAGAAAAAAAAAATGATCAAAGAATAACTATACATTTACTGTATTAGGCTTAAAATACTTTCTAAGAGAAAATTATTCTGAAGACACTTCTAGACATCCTAAATAAAAGCGTTCTATATTGATCTGTAATGTAGAAACAGGACACATTAATTTATACACATATATATGTATTAGAGATGTTCTGAGAGACAAACAGAAGTTGCATTTCCATTACAAATGTGTGGAAATCTTTGTCAGTATTGCACTAATGCAGAAAAAACACACTTTCACTGTTGCGGTTATTTCTATTACATATTTAACACATGTAACATCCCATGTGGATCAGTTTGTTCACATAAGTCATCAAAACTCACGCCGCTCCATCATCCTTCAGCTACTTGTTTGTATTTTTCACCAGTAGTAACATCCAATAGTTGATCATGTGACTTGTGTGATGCATAAAAGTGTTTCTATTGCACCTCATCCTAAAGTCCAAACTATTTATTGAAAAACTTTTTTTATTTTTTTAAATTGGGGTTTTTTTTTGAGCAAATTTATTTTCACTCTTCCAACATAAACAATTTCAAGGTCCAGTTAGTGTCTGGTAAATTAGTAAAGATTGCAAATTCTTTAGGTAAACATTTTAAAGA
This sequence comes from Poeciliopsis turneri, assembly GCA_922788865.1. Classification (NCBI taxonomy): domain Eukaryota; kingdom Metazoa; phylum Chordata; class Actinopteri; order Cyprinodontiformes; family Poeciliidae; genus Poeciliopsis; species Poeciliopsis turneri. The sequence continues at coordinate 1,089,989 of CAKLNU010000771.1, read as the reverse complement.
AAAAACTCAAAAAATACTTTATTAATCACCCACAGGATAAGTTCAGGTCTCCGGTAGCAACATATTCATACATACACAAGTGAAAGATTAAAAAGACATTAGAAATGGTGTCAAGTCATAGATGTACTAATGCAGCATCTGCTCGACAGGAAGAACAGTAATCATTTATTTTTTTGCATAATTGTAAGTAAATTCAGGCAGAAAGCAACCTGAATCAATCTGTGTGATGGAAAGTTATAGTTTATCTTTTATTTTTAATGGACCAACTGAAAACCATGTCTACTTACTGTGTGTAAGAACGCCTGCTTTTATGTTGGGGAAAAAAAACCTAGTGTGCTTATAATTTCTTTTTCACCAGGTAATGGCTGCCCTTGAGCTCTGATGCTTTCTTCATAAGAGCTTGGTTTTATAATCCAACCGTTTTATTTATCATGAGTCATTTTCTTTGTTTTTATTAACTACTGGTTTGGAAACAAACCCTCAGCTCAGAGAATGTCAAGGTCACCTTCTACAAGACTGGTAGAAGTTTTTGGACTTTATGTCATTAGCAGATCTGTTTGGTTGTGGTGCAGAAAATGTCTCATAGCAAACAACTACAAAAATGTACATTGAAGATGAGGCTTGACCCATGACCTTTTGTGGGAATTATGCTTGTAACAAACATTCTTACATCTGAACAAATATTCTCAAAGAACAATTGCTAATTTAGACATTATAGCAACTTTTTTGTTTTACCCTTTCAGTGACTTTTTTATGGCTATACAAAATTAAATTAGATTTTTGATGGCAAACATAAAATTTTACAAAACATGACCCTTGGCACGTGTTTTTAAGATGCACCACAAAGCGCCACATATGCGATGGTATTTCTGGGCTTATTTGAGTCAAATCTGCAGCCAAAGTCTCGAAAAGATTGAATGGGACAAATTGAAACTGGCTGAGTGTCTTTTTACAGAAGACACTCACGTGATATGTAATGATAAAATATGAAACGGCGATAAAATGACAATTTTACTCTGTGATTTTTGCTTGCATCTTTCCTTTGTACCTTGAGGTGAGAGCACTAACCACATCATCCTGTCTCATTTTAACATTTACAAAGCATGTTCAAGTTTGATCTGTCAAGTTGTTAAATGGAAAGCTAATCTATGTTTCATCAAAATAAACTGAGTTGCTATTCTGGTTGGATATGTATCTCTCGGCAGCCACAGTTTCAATGGTCACTTTTTCTTTTTTTTTTTTTTCATCTGGTCCAATTACATTAAGTCATCTGTTGAGAAGCAATAATGCAATTTTGGAAAGACGTCGATCCAGAAACAATAATCCGTCTTAATACAATCAAGATCATCACATGGAATTCATTCTTTCTTGATTTTGTGAACATTTATCGTCCTCACACGAACTCTCGTTGACGGCAGTGTCCACAGGTCAGCGCTGCGATTGGGCCAGTGAAACAATACCAGAATGTGTTTCCAGTCCAGGTTGGCACCTGCTGCTGGCAGAGTGCCTTATCTGGCTGGGACAACAGAGCCAGGCAGCCCAAATACCCAAACACCCCACAGTTGTTCTGTCTTGCATTTCCAGCCAGCTGATTAGCATAGACGCTTTGATATAAAGAAGAACACACTCTGTGGTACCTCAGTCCCGGCCTCTCAGCTGTCTGTTGCAGCCAGGTTCAAATGCTTTTATTTGCCACAATGGAGAGAGACGGCTGTGGGATTCAACATGGCACAAAGTATTATGGAGGTATTTCTTATTTATGAGTCAGGTATTTTGTTGTATGCTGTGTAATTATAATTCTGACAAATGTATAATTTAATGCTATTATTCAAATTCTATCATGAATGCAGCCAATGTTACACTACAGGAAGTAAAGAGCATCCCTGGCGGTGTCAAAGTGTGAAACATGGCAGTTATATACGTCATTCCAGATGTCTTTGTTCTTCACCTTATTTGCCTCTATGAAGGTTTATTCTGTTGGGTCTACGGAGTACTGCTTAATGTGTAAATTATGTAATCTGAAATTTAGTGTAGTTTACATTTCTCAGGAAAAAATAGCCAAAAGTTTCAAAAGGTCACAAAGTTTTTTTTGTTTTTTTTCACTTAAAATTGGTTTTCACACAGTGTGGCTGTTCATGATACTCTGCTAATGGAAATTCACACAGTTCTTTGCATAATTCTAGTTTTTATGAGTTTGTTGCTGCTGTAAAAATATTCCTTCACATTCAGTATTAATAATGACACGAGGAGCCGTATCTCCTACTCTCAGTGTGGAGTAAAGGAAGAATGTTGGAGCTTATAAACTCTGCATAACGCTTCAGCTTCTGAACACTATTCCCCAGCCCTCCTGGTCTTAAGCAGGAGAAGCTAATTTATGGCAAAGAATTCAAGAGATTCTCAGATCCGACCAAGTTCTCTGATTTTAATATCTGCCAGCAACAATGTTTTCTAAGCAGAACATTTTTACCTGGTTGAGCCGTGTTTTTCTCCAAGCATTGCATCTGTTTTAGCTTCATATATTACAACATTCATAATCTAAAAAAGATTTTTTTTTAACTCAGAAGAGTTTTTACTAACTCTTCTGAGTTAAAAAAAAAGATTTTTTTTTAACTCAGAAGAGTTAGTAAAAACTCTTCTGAGTTAAAAAAAAATCACATAGTGATTTTTTCTGAACTGTTTTTCGCTTTTCTATGGGACATTTGAAATGCTCAGATCTGGAGCTTATTTTCCGGATTTGAAATGATCCTACCTCATTTGACAATCTGCTGATAACATTTCTAAATATAGCAATCAAATTTAAATCTCAGAAGAAAACAAAGTTACATTCTTTGTTCCAGTTAGCCTCATTTTACATAAAATATTCACAGATATAAAAACACAGCTTGCATTTTTTTTTTTTACTCTAAGACATTGATGAGACATTCTGCACCACTGAATAATTAAATAATTAGAACTAAAAATCAAAATTTTTGGAGAGTCGATGATTTGATTATTATTTATGTGCTTCTTACTTTTTAAAGTTTAAAGCTGCTACAGACTCTACACGTCTTTTTCTTTTGCTACCATAATTTTTCACATGTTGACTGTAGAATTAAGTATTATTCTCGTTCAAGTCAACCTCTCTTTAACTTTTGTCATATATCTCGATTTACCACTAAGTGTGCTTCCATTGACTGTCTATCTGTTCTAACTGGAATTTGTAACGGAAAGGCATCTACTGTTGCTTATAATTTATTGCAACGTTGACCTGCAGCTGGGCTGCAGTGGATAAGAGAAATCAGACCGAATTGAAGAAAGCCAGCATTTTAAAATCACTTAGAAAGAAGAGGCTGTTTCGTTCAACAGACATCACACCGTAGGAGGGCTTCTTTCAGGTTCCCCTTTGATTCACCTCCCATGTAAGGCAATAAAACCTTGTTTATCATGAAAGTGCTTCCTGTCCTTTTCTATGATTCTGGATGTGATTAAATCTACATGAATGACAGAATAAACAACACAACTGCCGGCATCATTACAGCAATCTCTGCCTGTGTTCCCATCCTTAAATCTGAGCTCCAGCAGAGACTGTCGGCTCCTTAATTATTTGGCAAACAAACAACTTGCTTGTCATTCTGTCGTAGTCGATCTCTTCATTTCCCTTTTTCAACATTCCTGGCCTCACTGGCAGATTGCAGAATGATACAATGTTTCAGTCAATTTGGACCGTGTGCGATCTGTCAACATTTACATCAAGTGTCTGAAGTGTGTGTGTGAGGATTCGTCTCCTGGAGGTAATAACTGATGGCATTAATAACAATATTTGTATATAATATGTTAACTTTCATAATTATTATTATTAATATTATTATTAGTAGTAGTATTTCATTAGTTAGAATTTTTATAGATCTATTACATTTCTTGGTACTTTCATTCTGAAGAGACAATATCACAGCTGTACAATACAAGCCATGGTTAGCTCAAGAAAACCCACTCAGTAGACGATAAGTAACGTTTTCCATTGGTAATTAATCACATCACAAAGTTTAAAGCTCTGTTTCTGCATTTAATCATCTAAAAGGAGTTTAAAACGTGAAGAAGTATCTGCAATAAGAAGTAACTGAGCCATTTGTGTTGCTCTGTGGGTATCAACACATGTCTGAGTCTGATTCAGCTGGTGTAGGTCAGTTCCCTGGAGTAAAGCAACACTGTGCCTCCAGATGGGATTGTAAGTCGCTGCAGCCTCTTGTTTTCCAATCCAACATACAAGAAAAGGAAGAGGTCACATTCACCCAAAAAGGCTATCCTTTCCTCTCATCCTGCTCTAGTCTTGCCAGTCATGTGAAAAAAATAAAAATAAAAAAATATATATATATATATATATATATATATATATATATATATATATATATATATATATATATACAGTTTTCAATGAATTCAACAGTAAAAAGGAGAAAGCTCTTGGCACGAAACCTTTTGGAGAAGAGGATGGTTGTGGGAAAAAGCTGTCCAGATGGAGTTTATTTTTAATTGAAGAACAGACGGCTACTCTGTTTTTCCACTTTAACATCTTCACACACGGTGCAAATCCTAATGCCCGCTTCCTCACCGCAGTCCACAGACCAGGTGCCTGGGACATTTGTGGAAACTAGAATATGAATAAAGGATCTGTATTTGTCCTGGCTACGGTCCTGGGCAAAAGGGATGAAAAAAATAATAATTAGAAAATTGTAATTGTACTGCAAATATAAATAAAAAATAAAATAAAAAATAAAAAAAGTGCAAAATCTTACACAATCTTTGGGCTGCCTTTAGGATTGCAAGACAATCTGAATTATTGGGAGCTAAACAGAAATAATGTTTGGTTATTTAACACTTTGTGTGATGAGAAAAATTGCAAAGATTAAAGTAGTGGCATCTACAGCAAGACATTTTGTCCTCATGGTCTACATTACGGATATGTGGTTATGTGATAACATATTTCCATATAGTAAATGTTTTTAATTTGTTTGATTAGACAATAAGTGACATTTAACTGTAAACCAGTCAAAGAAACATCAAAAGCAAAGTAGGTGAAATTACAATGGACTATTATGGACTATTATGGTAAGAAAATAAAAATAATGAAATTACAACAATAAAGTCATTTAAATTCTAAGAATAAAGCTTTAATATAAGGATGAAGTTCAAATACAAGAATAGCCAAGGCACTATAATGTCATAATATTATGACTAATTTCATAATAAGGCCTTATTCTCATGTTACTACAACTATTCTCATTATTTCGAATTTATCCTCTTACGACTTTATTCTCGTAATATTATAACTTTATTTTCCTATTAATTTGGCTTTATTCTTGTACATCGTAATTCTTGTAATATTTTTTTTTTCCTTATTCTTGTAATTTTCTTTAATTTTTGTGTTACGATAGCCCAAATACTATATTGTATAAATTATGGTATCATATAAAACTTTCAGATAATAATGGAATCTGAGCATTTTTACAACTTTTTACCTTGCTGTTCTATGGAAATAAGACTCTGTGTCTCTATTTTATGTGTCTTAAGTTGTGAGATTCAGAAATTAACCAAATCTATTGACAATAGGAACTGGGACGTAGTGAGCTATCAATGTGCTACCAAGTCATTTTTTTCTCTTCTATTTTTGTTTTATTTGCTTCACACAGATGTACAGACTTGGGCAGACACACCTTTGCTAGTAAATTCTTAAAGTTGAATATGAAATGATGAGAATCAGTAGAGATGATCTGGTGGGAGTTTATCCATTATCTGAGCTTCACCTGCTAATGTGTGGTTTGTTTTCAGAATTAACAAAATGCAAAACATTTGATTTTCAACATTTCATCAGAAACTACACATGTCATCAATTGCATATCTTGCATTACCTAATTTATCACTATATCTTATGTTTAGTGTAAACTGAAGCAAGTTGTGTTTGTGGGAATTTTGCATTCCCAGATAGTCAGGAAGTATCACTAATTGCACTATAATAAATAAATGCATCCATCGCAGTGGTAGCTCTTTGTTGTTGAACTGTTTTGTTCTCTGTGTGGGATATGCAGATCCTCCACCACAGAGCCTTCTTCTTAAATTTTATGAGTATGTAAATGACTGCTGACATGCAAAGGAATCTCGTCATGACTGCCAGTGATTCACGGTTTGATTTCATCATGGAAGTCAAGGATGATGATTCACGTTAGTGGTGGAAGGACTTGGCATGTCATTCATATATGATTCTAAGCACCTTCTTCTCAGAAGAGTGACAACCTTCTTTATACACGTAAATAATTTTTTTACAGACGTGTGGGAGAGTGAGTTTATATGATAGCTGTTTTTACACATTTACTAGCAAGAAAATAAGTTGTTATTGCTTTATTGATACAATCGTAATAGACCAGTACCTCCATCAGGATTTTTGTCACATTACAGCCAATGCCCGCCCATGCCGCTGTGCCTGTCTGTGAGGTGGAAGCACAGACACTACAGCTCAGAGGAAGAGCTATGCCTTGACGGCGGGGCAAGGTCCAACCCAGGCATTTTGCAGAGTTGAATGGTTTCCATGGATATTAAAGGATTTCTCAAACGTGCTTGAATGATTCAAAGTAATACTGAAGCTATGTTTTTTATAAGGGAATAATTTTGATGTAAAGCTAAAAGTCCATTTTACATAATACTGCCCCATTAATCAAACCATATTCATCACTGCTCCAGTTACTCCACTGTTAGGACCATCTGTTAAAATCACCAAATCATGACATTCCCCATGTACTAAGGTGAACTTCTCTTCGCAGAGGTCCACATGGACTTCAAGTGGACATTGGCACAAATGTAGATTTTTACAGCTCAACAGCTCGGCAGGAAACTGTGTTCACATCGGACTGCTTTATATGCAACACTGAACCGATAATGTTGAGTTGGCGCAAATAGTCGCAAGGATGCACATCAGCCAGACTGCCACTCTGCGCCACACTAACAGTGGCTGGCCTGGTACCTCATTAAACTTGCAATCATCTATTAAAAAATGGATGGTTTAAAGAGAAGCGTATGCAGTCGGTACGCTTGACTGTGGCATCTCAACAGTCCCAGGGCGCAGAGTCCTCACAGCTAACAAAATTCACACAGTATGCCTGAGTATGTGGGAGCCTTTAGGCTAAGAAACAACATCTCAAGGTTTGAAAAGTAGGAAGAATTTGGTATTTACAGGCCAGATAGTTATAGAATCAATCAGGCAGCCAATCAACTCATGGTAACTCTGGAGGAGCTCTATGGATCCACTGCTCATGTGGAATAATTTGTTGACAGCACAACTAGAAGTAACACACTGTGGTAATTCTTTCCTTCAGGGAGTTTATCTGAAGATGACTTTTTATAGTCAATCATATGGTTGGAAAATGACTAAATGTCTCAATGTTAAAGTAGTAAACAGGAATTGCTGGCCATTGTGTGAAATCAGTCTACAGTCACTCAGGTAATCTTTTTTTTTTTTTCTACATATACTAAAAACATATTTGAAAAGTAAAATATATGGTTACAAGGATGAGCTAAATGTTTTTTTGGCAAAACCCATTAAATGTGAGTAGCAGGAGCCTATTTTATTTTATCCCTGGGCCATCCAGAGAGCGGGGCCCATAGACGCCGTTTTTGCTGTTTACTACTTAACAGTCAAGGCGGCATTTCAGCCGCTCCCTCACGTGGTGTTGATTATTCATATCAACTCTGTGGAACAAGGGAAGAAAAAAGTCAAGGAAAACGGCGCTGTGATGAAAGAGGGCGAAATATTGAGATTAGAGGAGGGAAATATTGGAAAGGAATGAAAATAATATACAGTGAGAATAAATGTGTGGCATGTGACAGAAAGAAAAACACAGCTGTAGGATTAGAAGAGAGAAAGTGTACAAAGGAAGTGGAGGAGAAATGTACCTGCCAGCTCTGTGCCACCCATCCTCAGGCCATCTGCTTCCCTACATCAAGGGCTTTGCATTGATTAGCATGCCATTACACCCTTCAGATGGGGTGTGTCTTGTGTGTTCATTTATACAAGCCTTGGTGTTTAAGCGTGTGCTGTCATACATTTTGCGGGGGTGTGATGCATCGGTCTGTGTGTGTGTGCTCATTGGTGTCTGACCGTGCCAGTTCTGTGTGATCTTGTGGGACTTGTTTGGCCATAATTACACCGGTGCATTGAGGGTTTCCTGATGAATGCCAGAGGAAGCCCAAGTTGAGGGTCTGAGAGGAATAACCAGGGTTACAGATCAAGAAGGTTTCCCCCTGAGACTTGACCCTGATTATGGTTTGACATCTGAAAGAATGGCACAGTGGGGCTGCTCAGGACAGGTTTAAATGACTAGGAAAACTAAGAGGTCGCCTTCCATGCCGAATATGATAAAGGTAAAGGAAACAAGGGAAATTTTCTTAATGAAATACTTTTGCAAAAATCTGGCACAAATCCCCTGTGGTCAGACTTTTTCACATGGAGTTTTGACCCTTTGCAACTACAGCTCTTCATTACACAAGACGCTATGACAGATGTTGGGAGTCGGGGACTGCGATTGTTTTCCCAAATTGTTTTTGCCAGGACAGCCATGGCGTCTTCTTGTTCTAGGAGACCTCATTTGTCTATGGAAGTAGAACGCCTAGTCAGGCCCAGAACCAGCCATATTTACAAATGTAAATTCGACTACATGCACAAGCTGCACATGTAGCTTTGATGGCACTGATTTAATTTTTAGAGCAAGTGTGCTGTCCTTCGTCAGTCAATGCTCAAGAGAGAAGGCTGTAAAAAGTGAATTTACTAACTTATGTAGAACTGGTAAAGCACTTTATATTTGGTGTGGTTTATAGTCAGAGCTATTTTCAGCACACAGAACCTGCTGTGTATATTTATTTGTATTTCAAGTCTACTGCATTTTAGAATTATTCTGATACTTTTTTTTTTTTTTTTTTCATTTGGGATCTTTGGTTTGGATGGTGCAGTCAGTCTTTCATTATTATGCATATGGGCTTGAGGATTATTAGAGGCAGAAATGGTTCCTGGTATTTTACAAGACAAAAAAGAAATCCTGCAACCACTACAATCTGGCACTGACATTTTGTTTACATTTTGTGAAGAAGAAAGTTGCTCTCAGTGCCTTCTTCTGAGGTTGTTGTGTTGTTTCCATGAACCACTGAAGGATAAAAGGCGCACAATTGGTCTGGATTGTTTGGCCCAGTCCAGTGTGAAAGCGAACTGCACCAAATAAAAATGTCAAATGTTTCAATTTTGGTCCAACCGAGTCCACCAGGCTGTCAGGTGTGAAAACAACCTCAAAGAAGTGCAGGCCTCTAATTGTTTTGCGGCTGAATGTAAATAGCTAACTTGAACATCCGTATATAAGAACAAAAGGCAACAGTTGACAGCACAGCACAACTTCCTACTAAATGTTGTTATAGAGATTCTATATTCCACTGCTTTGAATATTATGCAGACGACAGAAATATAGTGAAGTATTTCTGTCGTCTGTTATTGTTAATACATAGCAAGGCCTTTTGTGTGATTTTTGTGGTGGGATGGGAAGTCGAGATCTGTTACAGCTATAACCACTCCCAGATATACACATGCGGTTGGCAGAAGGACGCAGCGCCAGCTGCAGTTGATCCATCTCAAGCCAACAGGATCTGAGCAGCAGGCCTGTGATCTCTTTCATGTGAGAACACGCGCACACACACACATCCACACACGCACACACACAGAGAGTGGCTGTGTGGGATACCTTTACAAGCTATGCTGTCAGGTCGTCCTGTATTCCATGCATATGAAGCCTGGCCAGGGGAGGAAGAGACACATACGTGGGACATGTTGATTTGTCTTCACAGCCAAAGGGAAGCACAAAATACTGTACTGGGAGAGAATAAATGCAAAAATTATGAAAGCAAAACAGAAAAAGACATTGGTGAGCTTTGTTTGACCTGATTAAAGTTATGCTGTAAATCCTAAAGTTGTTTGTTAGTGAGTGGGCCAGAGCATTAAATTCATGTGTCTGGAAGCTAGAAGGGTGAAGGCTACGGGTCACAACCAGATCCATGTTTCAGAGACATGCTAAAGTCACTTTGTTTTGACGGCGCTGGCTAAACCCCAATCAACATCCGAAAATACCAGCAGTTTCCAGACAGCAGAAACTGGCTGCATTTAATAATTAAATCTATGTGTAAACTATGTGAAGCTGTTCTGTTTCTATCCTCTTAGGTTTATTAAGAAACAGCATCATGAAGTCTAAGAAACAGCTGACAAGTCAGGGAGAAAATAGTAAAAAACTTTTGAAACAAAATTAGATTGGAAAACAATACTCTGAGTCTTGAATGTCTCACAGTCCTCAGTTTAGTTCGTTCTCGGACAACATAGAGAGCAGCACAACTATATTACCTACCTAGACCTAAAGTGACAGCATGGTCAAGCAGAGCATAAATCAGAAAGGAGCAAATCGGTTCAGGTGACAGATTGTGAAGTGGACAGCTGTTCCTCATGTACTACACAAATCTGACCTTCATAGGAGAGTGGCAAGAAATCATTATTGAAAGAAATCCAAAAGTCACAGCTGAACTTTTTTTGTCTTTTGTGTTTGTATGATATGTTCAGGATACTGAACACATCATACGGCACAGAACGGCACATTCACAGCCATATTTTATTAAGATTTATTTGAGTGATGAAATATTATCAGATTTGTATTTGTGGAAAATAACTAACATATAATGATCAGATTCCAATGGACAATATTCATGTCTGTGGTTGTAGAAAAAAAAAAAACATTCAAGGGGGATTACTATTACAAGGTGCTGTAGAGTATATTTAGGTGAAATTTAATACATTTTCTGATGCTGACTTTCAGTCACTCAAAGTCACAGCCTCAATTCATATAAATATCAGAGATTAATGAGCTGAACATAGAGAAAAAGGCCAAAATAGACTGGGTGACATTTGGCAAGTAATCGACTCCTTTAATGACATCAGTATGGGTACTGACACAGATCAACAGGCTTTGATGTTGGTGAACCAGTTGTAAAATCACATATTTAAAATGACCTCACTGGGTTCAAAAGGGAGTCAAAATCATTAAAGATCACACACACTCTGTGTGACCTCAGTCAGCTGATACCTCAGACTTTATCTGAAGCCTCGAGGATTCTTCGTCTTTTGATATTCATACCCCACGCTTCACATTTAATGATCGCAAATGTGGCTTAACCAGAAGGTATGATCAGACAAGAAGACCTGCAAACATAATGATGAGCTTCACCGGGCGCCAAACGGCCCACAGGCTAATAAAAACGCCTTGTACTAAACAGTTACTATTGATTAAGTCTTAGCCTTTAAATTAATTGTTGTTATAAGATTAATCTTACTTTTATCTAGAGATGTCGGCTCCTGCACCTTCATCAGTGTTCCGTATGGTAATTTTCTTTGTTGGATTAAAGAAAGGAATATTAAAGAAAACAAAGAAAATGTTAGGAATTTACACAATGTAGTCACTAGAAATTTTTCAGTTTGCTGGTAAGAGAAATTTCAGTGTATTAGACTGAGTATAAATATTGTGATTTACACTTAAAGCTGTATGGTACACCTCCTTAATCAGTTAACAGGGATGGCAATTCAGCCAATAGCATGACAGTGATGCTTTGCATTAACTAGATGCAATAGGATGTCTTGCTGAAGTTCATATTAAACAACACAAAGGAGAAGAGAGAGAATTAGAATTTTTCAGTCCACCAATAGCTCAAACTCACAAATATTTGAGACCCCCTTTTTAAAAACTTTGCATCTCCAGAACCAGAACCAAACATGGAGAAGCAGCGTTCAGCTTCTATGCACCACAAATCTGGAGCAAATTTTCAAAAACTGCTGAAACCCTGAGTTCCTTTAAAACCAGGCTAAAATCCCCAGCTGTTTGTAATTGGCTTTGATTCCTAATAATGAAACATTGATCAATATATTTGATGAGTATTTGCTTGATGATTTTGATAATATTTGACAAAGTGTAACATTACTTGCTTGTTTCATAAATGTATTATGTTTTTCAGTTGTACAGCACTTTGAACTGCCTTGTTGCTGAAATTGCTATGTCTATCAGCTGGACCTGGTCTGGGGTTGCAGCCAACTTGTTAATAGTTGCAGAAACTATTAACAAGAATTACTCTCCTGGATTGGCTGCTTTGCAAACATTAGCCAAGAGCCTGTTAAGTAGTGTTGCATCTTGATATTTCAGTTTACTCTTCAATATTTTAGATATGCTTGCCTGAAAAATCTGCCAAAAGGCAGATTTACTATGAATAATTTGAAACTATGCTTCACAGAACAATCCACATATATTTTTGTGTATTGTATTAAATATTCATATAATCTGGCCAAAAATTGCCATAAACAATATGAAACCATATAGTGTATGAAGGTAGTGTTATTATGTTGTGAGTCATATATTCTTGGCACACTTTGGTCCCATTAACCAAAGTGTGCCAAGGATGCAACACCTTATCCAAATATAGTCAAACATTTCAAACATTTAACCCATGTTTGGCAAGAGAACGCTAATTTCTGCAGGATAAAGCGCCACAAAGCAGAAGTCATCTCAAACTTATTTTATGAACTTGACATTGACTTTACTTTATTCATGTGACTTCCACAGTCACCAGATGACAAGCCAGTACAGCACACTTGGGATGTGGTGGCATGGGACGATTTGCACCAGCGAAAATAAAACCATGATGGTGACATGAACTCATCATGTCTATACAAATCCATATTTCTGATAAATATTTTAATTGGCGTTAAACCTACAGCACAAAAGCTTCAGGCACTTCTGAAAGTAAATAGAGGGCAATGCAGTTATAGGAAGCTGTACCTAATAAAATGGCTGGCAGAGACAGACAACTACATCGATAAAGCTCATAATGGCATTGGCTGCGATTTTCAAAAGCACTTAAACAAGAAGTACTGTGGAAACTAAAAATATGCCACCATAGAGTGGGAGTACTACCATTTTGTTAGGCAGGTCCAGTGAAGTCTCTATAGAATCTTACTGCAGTAAAAAAAAAAAAAAAGAAAAAGAAAAAAAAAAAGAAAAACATTTTATTGAAGTTGTCAAATAGTTCTCAAAGTTTTGTAGCACTACTGTTTTCCAACGTCTGTTATCATGTTGATCCATTAAGAGCTTCTTCACCTGTTGGGGTACAGTGGTCAGAGTGTAACTGTAACCGGATCCAGGTTACATAACCACAGAGTGTATTATGTCACTTGTATATGTTTCAGAATGTAAAACTAATTTTAATAACATACAAAAATATCCAAGTAATAATAAATGGAGTTTGTAATGGATGATTTTATATATTAAAAGAAAAACACTATCCAACCCAATCTGACCTTAAGTGAAAAAAATATTTTCACCATTAAGTCACCGTTAATGAAGTTTTTTTTTTCCCCCCTTTTTTTTCTATTTTTTCTATTTATGTTGCTGTGACACACTCCACTAAATAAAATTTGACTTTTGAGTTTTTCCTGAAGTTTGTGTGCTTGTTTGAAACCCCAAAGAAGCATATACACCAACCATGTTCATGGGTGGCTCCTTACTTTGCATTCACTTAGAATAGGCAATATGCTTAGATTCCTGTTCATGTTGCTCATTTAATGTGCTCAGTCCCCAGACTGCATTGAAAAGTGACCCGAGAGGTCCAGGCCCAACATGTTGCATTTTTAGTCTTATTCTTATGATCAAATGTCCTCAGAAACATGGCAGCAAAAATCAGGAATGTTCTCTAACGGGATAACCATGTAAAACAATGTTGACAAGATTGCATTTCAGAATAGTATATCTAAGAATCAGTTGTAGAACTGCTTTTGTTATGATCAAGTTGTGATTTGTTCAGTCTAGGTTCGGATTAATGATCAACCTATTTGTGACCTTTTCATGGACAAAGTATTAGTTGGACAAAGAATGCAGACCACTCTCCTGTAAAGGTGACAAGTTTTATTTACAAAAAGAATGCAAAAGGTAATTGTGAGCTTTTGTCAGACTTGGCTTTGAGACCAGACTCTAACAAGTGAGTAACTGGGAGGCAAACAGGAAACAATGTGGAAACAGAAAGTGAAGGATCAATCACCAGAGGTGATTTTCAGGGAGATTCTGTCTGGAAAGTATCTCCCTGAAAATTATCTCTCAGGACACTGTATTGCTTAAGAGTTGTGACTGTTCAGCTTACACGGGATTGTTTCTCTTGCAGGACAATAGAAGAAGACCTCATGCACTGGAAAATGGAAATGATGCAACAAAACTCTGGCAGTGAGGGAAGTAGATACATACAAAAGTCTTTCTCTCAGAATAAGCTGCGGAGCAATCAGGTGGTCATTGCTGGAGGAGGCAAGAGCCTTTGTATCTTGATAAAGTTGACGGAGGCATCCCACAAAGTCAAAACCATGTGGAGAGAGCAATAACAGTGGTGCTCTATTTTGTCCTTTTACGCAAAATTAAACTTTGCGGATGTATCTATCAATCATAAGGATTATGAACTGCTTCATGACGAGCAGTTCATAATGCAGTTCATGAGGAGAATTTCATGGAGAAAGTTTAATAGCCGCATGACAGAAAAGCACATGCATGCAATGAAAGTCAAGTTTTAGACCTATTGTGGTCATGACTGTGGACTGAGCACTCAGGTCTTTGAAGTCAAAAATGGTGGGGGGGGGGAGAGGTTGTCCTTAGTGAATACTGCATGTCAAAGGGGTTAAATACCACCTTAAGGAACAATAGAATTGAAAGTGAAGGCAATTAGCAAATCAATAGCTGTTCAGAGCCAGTGGTTTCTTGGGAGGTTAAACATCATCATTGTAGTAAAGGGGCTGGCATCAATGTCTTTTTCCCTCTTTCTCCTTCTCTTTTCCCACTTTTCATTGTTTTTCTTCCCTGTTGCTAGCACTAATTAGCAATAAAATGCAGCTCTCCAAAAGCACTTCACTGGAAAATGGAACATTGATTTTATTTATGTTTGTATCAAGTTGGTTTATAAAATATTAAGTTGGGTAAAAATACTGCAAATTGATCGGGCTGACGAAGAAGAAAGAGGTTTGACAATCTAAATTATAAAGTGGAGGTTGTTCCTCCTAAAACTTTTACATAAAGGCTTTTAATCTATCACTCTGAACGCTCTGAAGCTGAGATTTCTTTAAAGAGCACATTGATTTCTCAAAGTAATTGCACACATTCCAAGTCTTGCAATAGAGAAAGCACACAAAGAGGACTCTCAGAATGTTCAGATGTGGCAAAGCTTGACAAAAGGAGGCGTTCAACTTTTGATAAAGATGTCTACAAAAGGTACTAAGAGTAAAAAAAAAAAGAAAAAAGAAACCTTTCTAGAACACGTGTGTTCTTTTAGAAGTGAGTAGTGCCATCAAACCAACAATAAGAGATTCAAATATTCAAGTTCAGAAAAACCTCACCTTTTAGGTTCAAATATTGTTCACATACAACCACATTGGTGACTTACATCCTGTCCAATGCTTGTCAGATTATGATCTGAGAACAATGCTTTGTACCTGAAAGCAAAGGGAATGCAGTGTGTACCTGTCACTTGGCTCGGTCGTACCTGACAGACCACTGGGATGTTGGGCTGATGGTGCGACTCTTTGAGGATGCCGCCGGGTGGACGTTTTGGTCGACACCTCATCCATCTCTGCCTCACCTACCCACCTGAGCCTGGCCTTAACAAGCAGATGGGGGGGAATCAGGAAATGGGAGTGGGACACAAGGGGACTGGTGACAAAACGGAAGAGGACAGGTGTGTAAAAATGACAAAGAATGAGGGGAAGTACAAACCAAAAAGATTCCATTGGTAATTGGTGAAACAAACACAAAAGGAGGAGCGAAATACTGCAGATTAACAGGGAAAAGTGTAAAAGACTAAAAGCTAGTTGTGGTCAGCATGCCTGATTCAAGAGCTGTCGTTGTATTGTAGTTCCCACAGAAATTTCACATTCAAAGGAGCGAAGGTGACCTGTGGTGTTCAGGTAGTGGAACATACCAACTGTCAATTAGCGTGTGCTCACTGGAGCTGTGGCAAGTTCAGTTAATGGGACCACCATGGTTTGGATGATGTGAAAGCTCCCCTTGGGTTTCAAGTTATAGGATTTTAAGGTTAAATGTTGGGTTTCACCCACAGCCATATGCTACATCACAATAGAAAGAGAATGTTCTGATTAAAAAAAGAGGTGTACTTAAAACTGTGTTTGTGAATGCATATTCTGTTTATAAAGCCTTACTTACAGAGTGACTACAGTATGGCATGTATTGTTTTCACAGGTAAAAGATTCAACAGATGTAGTCAACAAGTTATGCAGAAAACTAAAACAAAGCTTATGAATTTTACATATTTACAGTATGTATATATATATATGTATATATATACACTGCTCAAAAAAATAAAGGGAACACTCAAACAACACAATATAAGTCCAAGTACATCAAACTTCTGTGAAATCAAACTGTCCACTTAGGAAGCAACACTGATTGACAATCAACAATGATTTTGTTGTCAGCACATTTAACTTTGTACAGGACAAAGTATTCAATGAGAATATTTCATTCATTCAGATCTAGGATGTGTTATTTGAGTGTTCCCTTTATTTTTTTGAGCAGTGTACACACACACACACACACACACACACACATATATATATATAAAAAAATTCCCTTCTCACCCACCGCGGGTGGTTCTTATCCTCTGAGCTCGGGTTCTTATCCTCTGAGGGTCCTGCGTAGTATCTTGGCTGTGCCAAGGACTGCACATTTCTGGACTGAGATGTCTGATGTTGTTCCTGGGATCTGTTGTAGCCACTGCTCCAGTTTGGGGGTGACTGCCCCGAGGGCCCCGCACTTAGTGTTGACTGGGGATGTCGAAGTAACCATTCCTTCCCCAGTCTTTGCATGTAACCTCTCTGACTAGGGTTACTTGAGTAGTAGCATTCCAACAGATCAACATTTTCATCTCTCGCCCATTTCCGTCTTGTTCCAGTAGCCCATTTGTCATCAAGGTGCTCTGGTTCCCCAACACCTGACGCAGATGTCTGAGCCGAGTGGTTTGAAAAAGACACATAGGACACATCCTCTTTATGCCAGGTTTCCAGGCAGCTTTCCAATCAAACTGTTACATTTGGTCTTTTTATGTTCACAGATAAAATGAAGAGAAGGTGAATGAAAAGCAGAGTGTTGCACTCAAGTAGCTTAAAAATGGCTTAGATCTCTGATTGTGTTGAACTTTTAGTTCAGTTTTTGGATTTATAGGAAGCAGAGTGCTCAACAAAATCAAAAAAGCTAAATGTTGTGAACTTAAACACAACATTAAGTTCGACAGCTTTCGCAGCTAGTCGAAAGGTCCACATTTAAAAAGAATCACAACCACTCAAGACCAGTTTCAAAATTAAGAAGGCATTATGGCTCAATGGAAGTAGAATAGAGGGAAATGAGACACTGTCATGTACATGAAAGCAACAAAAGAACCAGAACTACAGTCATTCAACATCAACTCAAATGAGCTCCGCAAAACCACAGATCACTGAACAAAGAAAAACTAGAAAATGACAACCTGAAAACGACAAAAAGAAAACATAACCTTGTTACAATGGAACTGAATAAAGTAATAATACAAAAATATCACAAGTCACAGTAAATTAATACAGTAATAAGAGATATCTAGGTAAATTCATGTAGTCATTGTTGTATTCATTGAAGAGCTCTGATACTACAGGAGGTGATACAAGAGTGATGAAAGATTCCTTTTAACAGACAATGGCCTGTTAGCCTGCAAATAAATGCTCTAACCCAGTAAGGAATTGGTGCATTCCTAATGCTGGCTCCATTTTCAGTCTCCAAGTGTTTGGTATTCATCATCTGAATCTCAACAAGCCTTTTGAAAGTCTTTCCATGTTAACTTTCCACAGTTGCAAGGCTTCATTCATCATCTCACCAGTGCATCCATCAATATCTCCCACTAATGTCCAGAGCCTTGTAGAAAAGAGCTCTGCTCACTCTTTTTGAACTTCTCAACGTATGGAGTAGTAATTCACAACTGGGCTATGAAAATCAATGCTTGTATAGAGCTGCACCTATAGAAACTTAATGAACTACCTTATGAATCATTGAGCATCTTTTCAGACTTCATGGTTTGCTTTAAAGACATTGCCTCCTTTTTTAAAGTATTATCCCCAAAACCCAGGTCCCTAAAAAGTCTTATCTCTGTCATTAATGAATATTAAGTTGATTAATTTCCCCACACTTGCTGCTCCACATACTTAAAAAACAGCAGAGAAGCAGTGGGACGGTGCTGAGATGTGGTCGATAAAGCTCTTTGAGAAGAAGTGAGTCCAGTGGTGCGTGGGGAAGCTCAAACTCTCAAACTATGGTCTATTTTCATGTTATCCTTGAATCAGTTGGTGGTTGAGGTCTCTACCTTTGTCTGCTGGAGTTTTCAACAAAGCAAATCAGGCTACATTGTGCTTCAGGCACTGGGAGACATTGAAGAAAAGTGTTGCCTGCTTTGCACAGACAGTGTTGTTTGCAACAGGTGCTGCAAAAGCTCACAGAGCTGCTTTGCACAGGCTTTCAGGACTGTTGGACTGATACCATCTGGACCTGTAGCTGCTTTGGCTGGAAAGCCAAGAGATGTTGGAGTCTGTGATATAATCCTTCTGTCACGATTCGGTAAAATACCTATTAATGGACTGCCTGTACTATGACTGTCTCCTTGTTTACGTTTAAAGTTCATCCAGTTTGCTTGCCAAAGAATTCTGGGTATCCACTACAATCAGTGGATGAGCTGGTATAGACTTTCTCCTTCTCTCTGTCCTCTTTGGTCCTGCTCATTCACCTTTTCAACTAATCTGGGAATCTGGGATGAGTTGCTAATCAGCTACTCCTTATCATAATATAACCACCATCAATTTGGTTACATATAAAACCATTTGTCCAAAAGTAAAAAAGTAAACAAACCCTTCCAGCTGCCCACCATCCCAAACCAGAAGAAATAACCATCCAAAAAAGTAATGGCTCAGTCAGAAAAAGGTGGATTACTTTTTATTTTGAAAAATTGTTGCATTAGTCCTAGACATCGCCTATTGATGCTATTTTGACCTTGCCTTTTGATGTCCTTGAATTGTGGCCTTCCCTAAGACAAATGAGGGTTGCAGATCTTTAAGACATTGTTCTGGGTTGTTTTGTTGACTTTCTGGATGTCATTAATCTACTGTTGGGGTAATTTTGGTCAACAATCACTGCCTGTAAAGTTGACCACATTTTTCTAATTTTTTTCAGTGGTTTTCATTGTGGCTGACTGGATCCACAAAGCTTTGAAAAATAGTTTTCTAACCCTCCACAGACTTAGAAATGTGAGAGTTTTATCTTTTTTATTGACTTTGTGTGATCAGTATTTTGTCATGTTGTTAGACATCATTTAATACCGAGAGCTTGAAATGGAACTGAGTTTTTGTGGCTGTTCACAGTTAATTCATGATTTAAAGAGGGGGAATGTTTTTTTTTTAATGTGATGCCTGGGTTGAATTGTCCTTTTTTTCCCCTCCATTTTATGTAAATTTATCACTGCTTCTAACTGGTTCTAAACTGCTTTTTGCATTTGGTCTGGGTAGATCTGTCTGATTCAAAACATAATTTGTTCATAATGTGTTTAAAACAAAAGCAAAAAACATAAGAAATGTGTGGGGCAGCCATTTCTTTTTTTTTTACAGCATAGAGATGTGCTAATGTACAACATTTCAGCGCTAAGGGTGCAACGCAAGCGAATCAAAAAAACTACATATTAATTCACATTTAACATTTTCTCTTTGTGAATCAAAACGCTGCAGAAATGCCTCCTCTTGTTCTTTGTTTATACCATTTTTTGTTGTTGTTGTTGGTTTCAGTAAGAGCTTATCACAAAGCTTCACAAAGTCTGGATTACATTGCAGGTGTTGCTTTTATTTTGTTTTTAACTTTTAGGTGTGCCTTCACTGTGAGCTCTATACCATGCATTCCAGTGCTTCTTTGTGAATAATGGACAGAGATGTAGTTTTTTCTGTTACAGAACTGTTTAAAAAAAAAGCAAGAATGAGTGAAATAAATAGCTAAAAAGGAGGGAGAGCGACATGATGGTAAACACACAGCCTGGAGCTCATTAAAAGAGTCTCTCAGTGGGCTCAGTAGCAGCAGCAGACTTAGATTCAGGGTAGCCCTTGTCATCCTGGCTCTGTACTAAACAGCCTAATTAGACTTAGATTCTCTTCTGCTCCCTAATGATAGCTCTTCACAAACACAAGAAAAAAAATAAACAGCATGTTGGGAACCTTGGTTTAATGCACATGCATTGCTTTCCCCTCTCTCACATCAATAAGGACAGTTTATGCACTTGATTCTCTGGCTGCAGTGTATTTGTAATTGTGTGGGGATTTGGCAGTTCATCTGGTAGAGCTTGTTATTTTCTGTCGCTGTAATAGACAGCAAATTGAAAAATGCTGGTTCACAAAAAAAAAAAAAAAAACTGCTGTATTTGTTTGACCGTGGTGGCACTATAAATAACTTGCAGCACAAAAAAATGAAGGAAAAAAAAGTAAAAGCTTTAAAGTTAAGGCTTAGTGGCTTCAGCCTTCTGTGGTTTATGTAAACGAAAACCATCGAAAAATTGGATCAATGGTGGTAATAATGTACTAAATCCCTGATCATGTGATCTTATCTGAAATATGAGAGGAAATAAAATGTATGGAAAAAAGGCCATGTGAGCATCTGTTTTTGATTCCATTACAAGTCTATTTTATTTGCCAATTCACAACTACATCTTAGAGACATTAGAGACAAAATATTTATACACAGAAATGTATTATATATCAAATTAATCCAGTTTTTTCTGCAGTATTAAAGGTTTAAAAGTAGGTATATTTAAAAATATATATATTATTACTCTTTTATTCTAATCAGTAACACTTGAATAAGTATTTTTATAGTTATCAGACTTACAGTTTCTCAGTATTTCTTCTGTGTGCTCTGGTAGGCAAGCTGCAACATTTTTTACTGTCATGTTTTTGTGCGATGACAGCAAACAGTCTATTGCATGTGTCAGATGAAATGAAAGGAAAAGGATGTCAGAAATATGGAAAAGGTCAAGAGTTTTTTTTATTAAAACCCATAGCAGGCAGGTATCTATACAAAACTTTAACTGAATATTATTCACATAACAGCCATTACCATCTTTTTTTTTTTACTATTCTGAGATAAAGTGTTTTCCCTGGGATCCATCTGGTGTCCCCATTTCTGCATCTTTATCCCTCCCTTAGCACTGTAAACCAAGAGGCAAACATAAAAAACTAGAGTAATCAGGTTTATAAACTGGATCCATTTAATTTTATGGGCGTCCATTAAAATGAACACATTTCCATACAGAGCAGAATGGATTCTTTGCATTTTCATTCAAAGCATTATAACAAAGTCCAACTCTTCTCCAATTTTAGATGACATGGCAGGGTTTACTGAAATAACAGACTGCGCCGCTTTTTACGCCAAGCACCCAAACATGAGACAGGTTGCCAGTGAGTCAACCAAAACTTGCGGTCTTTCAGTCCCCCTTCACATATGAGGATCATTCATAGGACAGAGTTAGTCATTGAATAAATAATTGGCTTATTTATGCTTAAACAGCAAGAGGTTTAAAAAGAAACCAACTCAATGCTAAAATCATAATATATTCTCAGGGACACACACACATGCACGCACTCACACACACACACCTACACACACACACCGGCCACTCGATTAGAAACAGCTGTTCAGCTTCTTGTAAAAACAAACAGTGAATCAACTAGCTGCATCTTTAGCTAAATGCATTGAGGCATCAACACCTTGTTAAGACAACTTGCTGAAGTTCAAACTGAGCATCACAATGAGGAAGAAAGGAAATTTAAGTGAAATTTAGTTTGGCATAGTTGTAAAATCTGGAAGTTTGCTCCAGATTTGTGAAGCTGAATGCTGCTTCTGGTTTTGGGGATGCAGAGCAGATCAGAACCAGAACTAGCTGTTGAAACAACAGCAGGAAATCTTAAATGTACTATGGTGCTAGGCCATAATATATTGCCAGTGATTTCACTGGCAGTGATTAAGCCAGTGATTTCTAAACTACTAACAATATTTTAAAGTCTATTCTCTCAGTGGAAGAACTTCACAAATGAAGTAATGTGTTCCATCTTCCTGGTTTTAGTCAGAATGCCAGCAGCAGCGGTCTGGATCAGCTGCAGCTGGACCATTGATTTGTTGGACAGACCTGTGAAAACACTGCTGCAGTAAACAATATGACTAAAGATAAATGCATGGAAGAGTTTCTCTAGATCTTTAAGGGGAATTAGTCCTTTAATCCTGGAGATGTTTTTCAGGTGATAGAAGGGTGACTTTGTGACTGTCTTTATGTGGCTCTGAATGTTTAAAGCTTGATGTTTCCAGCTGTAGTAACTGAACTGTGTGCTGATCACTCCTCTGTAGGTCCAGAAAAAGCAAGATGAACAAGTTGGTCTGTTAGATAACATTTCGTATGCAACTTGTGGGCAGTCAGATACCATACTATGAGGGCTAATCCATTGTCAGGGTGGTGGACCTGGTGTTGTTCTGGTTCTGATCTACTTTTATCGTGCAAAAAGAAGTTTAAATGAGGGGTTTAAAGTTTGTGTTGACTAACTCTGCAGCTATAAGATTGGACCCCCCAAACTGTTGGTGTTTCAGTGCCACCTGTGGGAGGGCTTGTTACCATGGTAACCAAGTTAATGTTTAAGAAGTAATTGCTGCCTTCCACACCAGCAGTATGTAATTTTGATCCATTATATGCTATGAGGGCCATGAAAGAGGCTGGGCAAATTTCACGTATTTGTTTGAGAGCAGAGGTTTCTACCTCCTCGTTATCCACAGGTGTAGAAGGAAGGATTTTTACAGAATGCTATAAATTTATTAATGAATGGAAGAACTTAATGTGCATTTATGCATTTAATTCATATATTCCCTGTTGATGTCAATATATGTAATGTTTTTCTTTTATTGTGTGTGTGTGTACCAAGAGATGGGATCATAACAATTGAGTTTATGTCAAATTCATACAACTGTTTAAACTGTTACATCTAACTTGATCCTAATAGAGCAAACACTATAAATGTTTCAAGTATTTTAAAACCACTAAATTTTACTTGTAGTATCAAAATTGACACATTAGGTTCTATTTGGTTCTATATAGTCATACAAAAGTTGATATTGAGGCATAACATTCCAAAGTCATATTTACTTTTTCATTACAACTAAAGGTACCAAAACATCCCGTCACAACAGACATTTGACAAAAAGAAGACCTCCACCAGGCCCCTCAGTGTGCTCTTAATTTTTAAATTAACCAAAAGTAACCTAAAGCAATAAAAACAAGAACATTTGTTACAGATTTTGGTTCCCCACCAACTAAATTATATTCTAATTGCCCAAGGACTAACTAAATTGATATAACGTATGATTTACAAAATTCAACATCAATTTTCACAGCACAAAGAGTTTAGCTGGAAAAAGAGAAGTTGGACTTTCTGCATTTTGTCTTTTTAAGCGTCACAAAGGCAAAGATCTCAAACAAGCTCAGAAAGACAAGAACATGTAGAGAAAAAGGGAACGAGAAAAGTGAACAATCAGCTAACAGGGTTTGTCGAAACAGAGCTAGCTGGGGGCAACAGAGGCGGTGGGGTGGAGAGAGGGGCTATGAGAGGGGAATCAAGGGACCATAAACACACGATAAACACTGGACCCCCACAGGGGACACAGGAAAAATGAGTCCTGCTACTCCAACTGCATGCAGCATCTCTTGGCTGCAAAAAAACCCCCCAACAACCCATGCCACACGTATTAACGCGTATCGGCGCCTCCTGGACAATCAGATCCCAGGATGCATCACTCCGCCGCTCCATCTCTCGCTGACATGCAGGATTAGAGCGATCTGCTGTGATTAAGCTGCGACCAGAGAAGTTCAAGCAGGGTTTTGTGATAGTTTAATTCATGGGCGAAGAGAGGGGTTAAAAAAAGATTGTAGAGTGTGGTCGATTAAGCTCATTAGGCGTTTTGAAGAGGGCAGCCTCTCTCGCATCTCTTCCCCCCTTTTCTTCCTGCAATCAGATCAGGAATAAAAGTGGGGATTAATTAGGAAGAGAAGGCTCCCGTCGTCCAGGGCTGAGACTCTGGAGTTTGTCTCTTTCAGGCCTGATGGTGAGCACAGAAGAGTTCATCACTCCACAGCAAATTTACTCATTAAAGAAACTTTTCAGTTTGCATTTGCATAAAAAAAAAGATTTCTGTCCCAGTTAAAGCTGCTCAAATATGTTACAAAAGATAATTAAGTGCATTCATCACACCTTTCACACAAAAGGTAAAATGTTCTCCTTCCATTAAAGGAAGCGTTGATGTTGGTGTTGTAGCTTGCTAGTTGGCCAAAAATGTGCCGAATATTTTGCCAAGGCCTAAAAACTCTAAAAATCAATCAAGGAAGTTCAAAGTGCTTTACATTGTAAGAACAAAATAAAAATTTACCAACTGAGATTACATTATTTTGTTGAGTGCCATCATCAATATCATCAATATGCATCCAAATATTAGTTAGTCCTTCATTTATTATGATTCAAAATCCACCAGGTGGAAAGGAACTCAGAGAAAGAGCAAGAGCAAGAGGAACTCAGTTGACGGCTGTTTTCCAGTTTTCTGGAAAACAGAAAACTGTTTGTTCCAGATTTGTGGTCCTTAGAAGCTGAATGTTGCTTCTCCATGTTTGACAATTGTCCTGTTCTGCTCTGCATCCCCAGAACCAGAAGAGCTGAAGTCTGGAAGGTCGATACCACAGCAGCAGACCTTTAAGCCTTTCAGTCATTTACAAACTAACAGTATTTTAAAGTTTATCTCTGAGCTCCAGGCTTAAAAAATGAACTGATCAAACATGTTTATCAGGCCATGATGTCTTGAAATGTCAGAGAAAGGAGTCAGGTTGTGACAAAATGTGGTCAATGACTAGATATCAAGGCTCAGACTGGAACAAAGGGAAACATTGTCACATGGCATCCAGGTTTTGGCAAAATGTTATCTCCTCAAAACCTTTACTATAGGATTAGTGAGTAGTTTATCATATGCTGATATCACTACATCAATCATTACTGTGTAATAATTTGAAATTTTTCTGTCTTTTCATGAAATTAATCAATCTGATGTTCTTATTAGAATACAATAAATTAGTCAGTTAGCACTATAATATTATTCTTGTGGATTTTATTATTATAGGATCTAAAATATAATTTTTCCTAAGTAAAAAGTGAGTTTCATTCTCTAATTTTTACATGATATTTTCAAAATGATGATTGCCTCTTCTGCATATCCTCCTGTAAAATCAGGGAAACGACATTGAGGCTGCCCTGTTCTGGTATTTACATCCTAAACCGTCTGAGAATTGTGCAGATGAAGGACAACGATATTCAATGCTGTCTATTATTGAACATGATTCCATGAAGGACAGTTCATAATTTATTATAATCTATTTTTTTTTCTCAGAAGCATCTGAAACTCCAGTGAACATTCACCACATATTTAAAACCTTTACAACAACACAGGTTCTCAGGATGTTTTTCCCAAATGGAGCTCTTTAAAACATATTCCTTTATTTGATCCTAAAAAATTTATGTTTTAGATTTTTTTTTTCAACTTAGATTAATATGTATGGCTTATTTTATTTTTAGTATTCTTCTAGTGGAAGTGTTTGGGAAATGTGTATAAAATTGTGCACAAAATGCATATTAAACACATTTTCAGAGCAGCTTTTAATATATGACTGTTGTCCTGTTTTATAATTATTTGTCATTCTGTTTAATTTTTTTATGTGCTATTTATGTAATAATTCTACTTTTATGATTCTTTGATGCACTTAGACCTCTGTTTGTAATTTTACTTGATTCCTGCAAATTGTCAGTTTTCAGGAAAGCACTTATATTTATTATTATTACCATTTTTAAAAGTAGCTATGAGATGTAAATTGTCTGGTGCCATTCTGCTGTCATGAGATGTAAAGTTTTTAGTTTATTTCAGAATAAAATCAGCTGCTTTAAAGCTGTGAAGAAGTTACAAAATTCCTAAGGCTGGGAAAATACAATAAAAATAACAATAATATTTATAATATAAGAAAGAAAAGAGAAGCAGAAGAGGTATTGTAATGATTATTTTTTAATCAGGTCCAGGTTGAGGTTCCTATGGATCTTTTATGTGAAGGGACATTCTGCTCTTTCTAAAGTTTACCAAGCTGATATTCACGTTATTTAATCAGGCTATCCGCTCCATTAGAAAGCCTGCTGCAGTCTGCAGCTGTACATACAATGTTGTTTTCATACCAGCCGTACTCTTCAAAACACCATTACCTTAATAACATCAATCAGCAGCTCTTCCCAAACAGATGGCTTTCCCTCTTCCATTTTTAAGCCAAGAAATGAAGAGAGCCACACTGAACCAAACCAGGCAGGAAACTCCTTCTGCAGTTTCCTCTGGACTTTTAACTGTAGAAATAAAACAGTGTAGCTTAAAATGTTCCAGGGACGATTGACAAACTCGGTTTATTAGCATGTTTAAAGAATCTGTGTGGTTTGACTGCAAGTCAAACCACACCTGCAGTCAAACCACTTGCAACCAAGTGGTTTGACTGCAACCACTAGGCATCTAGGCATCTTCAGTCTAGATGCCTAGACTGAAGATGCCTTCAATCTAGGCATCTGATCCTAGACAGAAGGATCAGATGCCATATAGAAAGGTGAACATATCCTTTTTTACTCAAAGCTGGATTTCTTGCTGCAGTAGTGGAAACCAGGCAGAACTTAGTCTTTTCCTGTTGTATTGTAAGAATGACTGTTGACAGTTTTTTCCTTTCATCCAGCCATTATTCAGTCGTCTGGGCCAATCTGACCTGCAGCATTTGCACAAATCTATATTTGTTATTCTGTCTAATTTTCAACAGTCTTGAAAATTAGTTCCTAATCGAAATACAAACAAAAGGAACGTGTGCTCTGACTATGCCGAGATTTTCTATAAGGCCATAGATAGATTTTCCTTGACATCATTTGAGATTTCTTCATTTAGCTTTTTAGCACAGTAGTAACGGATGCGAAATAAAGTTAGACAAAGATTTAGAAAAAAACTCCATTGTTGTTGTGTGTAGGTAAAAGGTGGAAGTGGGAGATAAACTCACAGCAGAGTATCTTAACCCTCCTATGGTTTTAAGAGATCTAGTTATTTGGACTTTACAAATTTTTCTCATTTTCAGCACTGACCTTACTTAAAGGAAAAACTGGCTTACAGAAACTTTGTCTTTTCTGTCCTGGAAGGTATACTAAGAAGCTGGTTCAGTTGTAAAGCAGGTTAAGTTAACCTTGTGGTTTAGGTAAAGCACCTAATTTTCTTAACTAAATGATGCTGCAGGTTTATCTATTAGCAGGTTTAATTTTGCCTGCACTTGCTTGTGTACATTATTTTAAGTGTATTTGACAAATTTACCGAAATATAAAAAATGTCATTCAAACTGCATTTGCCTTGTTTTACTTTGTACTTATACTTTTCATTACATTACTTGAGTACATCCATTTTTACAGTAATTTCCATACTTAAGTACAAGACGATTCAGATACTTTAAGACTTTAACTCAAGTAACATTTCAATCAGTGACTTGGACTTTTACCAAAGTCATATTTTAGAGCGGCACCTATACTTGACTCTGAGATTTCAGTACTTTATACAACACTGGCACTGACGGTCTGACGGGTCAACCTCAGCCAGTTTCCTTGCTATCCGCTAAAATAATCATTTACCGAGCTGAGAGCACCTCTTACCGGTACCAGCTTGCACCACATTTTATCTTCAGAACCACTTTAATTAAAAGAAACATTCTACTGACATTTTGATCCGTATTCACACGATGGCATCACCCAGATGCTACTAATATGTTTGTAGTGCCTTTATGACACAAATCTCCTTCCCACCACATTCCAAAGAATGTGTTTAGGACTGATATCTGTGAATGAGGACATTGCCAGAGTAATGCTGCTGCAGCCTTCTGCTGTAAGGCTTGGCATATTGGGCACTGACAGATGGTTTTCCACATGTGTTAGTTGTAGAAAGTGCTTAATGTATTTTCTATCTTCTCAAACCTTTGATTTCAACATAGCATGTTTGTCCACACAACTAACATTCAGCTCAGTCTCTTTGTAAACCTGAGATCTCCTTTCTTCTGATGCTCGTTTAAAACTTTAGCAAGTTCTCTTCACCGTGGCCAGATGCCTAAGTTCAACTGGTGTTGTGTAATTGGCCTATTTGCAATTTGTGTTTAAAATCTCCAATAAATTGGCCTGTAGGTGTATTTTCCTCAAAGTGGATTAGGATGTCAAGGTCTATTTTGTGTTTTTATGCTGTTAAGAATTGAACAACAAACATACAGAAAGACTTGGGATACAATCCTGGCATTCTGCAGTCTCAACTATAGGGCCAAAATAAATTTAAGGCTTAATTTACGTCCCTCATTAAAAGTAATTAGACTCTCATCTTCAAGATAAAGCCTCACATTTGAAATGTATGCATGAACATCTTGTGTTTACTGTAGTGTGTTACTCCACCAGCTGTGGAAAACCGAGGCAGCTTTAAAGCGGCATTACTTTCATGTCAACAATTTATTACAGCATAAATTGTTAATGTTGTTAATAACTACAACATTAAAGATAATGTTGAACATTCTTATAAAATGCTTTGAGCATTCTTATAAAATTACAAGAATGCTCAAAGCAACCACAGTCAGATAAAAGCTTGATCTTGTTCTGTTTTTGATGTCGAGCTCTTCCGTTTTTTTCTTGTTACTCCACTTTTAGTTGACTCCTCCCTCTGTGCTGCTGAGCCAGATGTTTGGGAAATCCGTCTGCATTGGGAATAATTCATCCGCACACAACTGGATTTAGATACTACTATATCCCTAGCTACATCCAAGAGTATTAAAAAGGTCCACTTAGATTTTCCTAAGCAGACCTTTTCCCTAAGTGGCCTCGGGTTGTGCCTGGACAACCCGAGGCACCTTATTGTCATGTAAGATTTAAAGGCCAATAATCTAAACCACTATTGAGCAAAGTGAACACACTCCAGTGCTCCATTTTTTTTTATTTTTTAAGAAAATAACTCATCAGAAGAGCCGTTGTAACCCTTAGTAGTCCATTACTTATGAACGCTGATGTTTGTGATATATTATTTATTCAGTAAACACATTTCAAATGCAGAGCCATTTGCAGAATTTCTCTGCAAGCTGTTGAAAAGTATAAAGACATGCTTTGGGGAAAAAATGCCTTTCATCACGTAATGTGTTTTTTGTTGTTGATGTTTCTTCCCCTGATACATTAGGAGGAAAAAAACTAAAAAGGTGCAAGGAATTAATTTATACATCACAATGATGGACACTATTTTTGCTCTCAAATGGTGACAAACCTGTAGAGGGTTTAGATTTTGGTAAAAATTCATCTTGCCTTAACGGCCCTAAGTCCTATTATGACATGAAATTCAATGTTTTAGTTTGTTTTATCGACTTTATTCCTGGATGTGGATTAACTGTGTTTGAAACCTGCAGTGGAGAACATTAGAGTGAAACTCTTTGCTTTGAAAGCAAACTGAAAGCAGTTTCAACAATCACTCATGGACACGTCTCAACTCCAGAGATGTCCTGTCAGGATTACATGTTGCACTGTTCATCAGGTGCTTCACTTGGAGTTAAACACAAACTCCAAGTGAAACACAATTGTTCCTGTGATTACTGGTTTATCTCCCATAAATTGGAAACAGAGGAATCAAGATCAAGGTCTTCACTGAAATTCGGCAAAAAAAAGAGAAATAGTAATTCATCAGTGTATTCTTTCCTTCCCTGCCTGCTTTGTCAATACAAATAAAAGTGTTAGAGGAAACAGAGTACTAGGAACATACAAAGAAATGATAAAAAAATATATATAAATAAAATCACAAAAATAGTTGTAAAATTATGAGAATTTTCTAACTTATTATATGAATGAGGTCATACAGAAATAAACTCATAAAATATAGAAATAGAATGAAGTTGAAAATAAAGTTATACAATTACAAGAATGAAGTTGAAATAATGCAAGGATAAAGCCGTAATAATATGAAAGTTGTCATATATAGGGTCGTAATATTATGACTTTATTGTCATACTACAAATTTGTAGCAAAACTATAACTTTATTCTTGAAACTGCTTATTTAATGATAATTCTGAAAAACCAGTTGATAGAACCGTGGGAATCATGGGAGGATGTTCTTTATTTTTGTTGTTAAAATCTATTGCTGTTATTCTGATCACAGTTAATCACATGTCTTACAGATAGAAGCAATCCAAAAACTTTATAACTATTTTATTTCCTTCACATGTGCTGATAGCTGATCTTGTATGACAGCAAACATATTGTTTCACATTGATTAGCAAAATTTCTTCTTGTGAAGAAAAAATAATGAAATACCAAGCAATGCTTCAAATTGCTTTTCATGCAAATCAATAGTCATTACACAGTATTTAAGTCTGCTGTTGTGTCTATTGTCAGATTATGTCTCAGTCAGTTTTATTCAACTGTGTTTTGTTATCAGCACAGACAACAGGTTTTTCTCTGTGTTTACAGAGAAGCTTAATGAAAAACGTGGAAAAAATGGTGCAGGAAAACAAAGAAATGTCGATTGTTTTCATCTAGGAGTTTATTTCTATGTTTTTTGATTTAAAAAGATATGGATGTAAAAGAGATGTCATCATACATTCAGACAAGATGATACATGGTATAGGGAATGATGATATTTTATCAGAAAATGCCCCTTTTTTGTTTTTTTTAATATAAAAAAAAGTTTCTACAAACTCCAAACTGTGATTTAATGACATTTGCAATCAGTGTCTGTCATTGATTTGCCCAAATATTGAACTTTCTATCCTTGTCTACTTCTAAAGTGTTTATTCTGGACAAATGTAGTTTAAAGTAAGACTGCTGTGGCAGCTAAGTTCAATTGTATTGAACAATTGTACAATCTGTATTGTTCAACTGTACAATACAGAAGTGCAATTTTAGAATTATTTTTCTACACTTTAAGTTTTGTTACACATTTAATCAGGATTTGAGATGAACACAAGTTTAAAAAAATACATGTTCAATTACATTTAAAGTGACACTATGTAACTTTTACAAAAATATGTTTTAATATATTTGTTGAGAATGTCAATACAGAGTATCAGAGCCATGTTAAGAAAATAAATGAATAAATAAATTATGAGAATAAAGTTATAGCACTGCAAGTTTAATTTTATTCTCATAATATTATGACATTATTCTCGTACAACTTTTTTTCTTTTTCTTTTTCATAACATTTTGAATGACATACAACTACATTATGGGTTCTGGAGATGTACAACTTTATTGTTGTAATACTAAAACATTGTTCTTGGAATATTATGACTATATGTTAGTTTTTATGACCTTGTTCTCGTCATTTTGACTTTATTCTCAAAATTTGATGGCAATTATCAAAATTGTATGTTAATCTTTTTTTCTTACAATGCTCTTAATGTATTGCAAAAATCAAATGACCTGTTCACAGTTAGCGGCTGTTTTTGACGGTCAGGACAGAGCTGGCCTGGCCTGGTGGGGCGGGGCTGGCCTGGCGGGGTTGGCCTGGCGGGGTTGGCCTGGTGGGGTTGGCCTGGCGAGGCTGGCCTGGCGGGGTTGGCTGGCCTGGCAGGGCTGGGCTGGCCTGGGGGGGCTGGCCTGGTGGGGTTGGCCTGGCGGGGCTGGCCTGGCCTGGCGGGTTTGGCCTGGCGGAGCTAGCCTGGCGGGGCTTGTTGTAGCTGTGACACAAAACACAAGTCAGAGAACAGAGAGCAGACCGTCTTCTCCTGTGTCCCATTCAGCAGCATCAGAGCCGGTGGAGGATACAGTCACATTGTAATTACCTCTAATTACCTCGCCTAAAGAACGACACATATCACACATCCGCGCGCACACAGACACTCACACTCCACAACATGTAATCATGTAGCAAACACTATAATAATTTTTTTTTTTTTTTTTGGTATGAAAATCCCATAATGATAGAGAAAATTATAACAATTATTTTTATTTTCCCTCCCTGTGTTCTCCTCTCACTCCCCTCCCAGCTGCTTCCCCCCAGGTCCTTTTGTAGCATGTTTAGAAAAATGTGATTTCATATTGAGGTGGGTACAAAGTAAAATGATTGTCTCAGTCGTGATGGAGGTGTCTCAGAATATGAGTATGTAAAATAAGTCCAAACAAGAGACCTTTGTATGTCTGCAATCTTCTCTTTGTGCAGATTCTCTATTCTTATTCTTATCAGCTATGCAAACACATTGAGGTGAAAAGCAGAAAACCAGGGAACACTGAAGCACACGCTGCGCATATGCTCATGTTTACGCAAATTATCACACACTTGGACAAATTATATTTATAAATGCTTTATAAAGGCTTGTACTTTCATACGTGCACCGCTTTTTGAACATCAAACTCTTATTCAGTGTTTTGTTTACAATGAAGATTGTATGTAATTATGTTGAAATGTTATTTCTATTAGAGTTCAGAAACCCATTTAAAAGCAAAAAGGACAAAATGACTTCCCACAACAACACACATCTTAAAGCAGAGACCGAAAAGTACACACAGGCATAGACTAGGACGACATATTCATTGACACTCACACACACTTGCACACGCACGCAGCCACACACACACCTTTCAAACTAAAATCTAACCAGACTTTTGAAGATCTTAACCTCAGGCTGTTGCCTTGGTAACCTTTTCTTTAGGAATACAAATTCCCACAGAGAAACCAGAACTAAATATGAATAAGAAAAACAAAATGAATCTCTGAAACTGAATTAAAATAAGAAGAACATCAGCCAGCTGTGTTCAACATTCACACTTTCACAAAAAAAAATTGTCATTGAAGTCAAAGTTGACATGAATTTAGTTTGGAAAACAAACATTGACTTTGGAACTAAGTATAAATTTAACAAAATATATGTTTAATTTGGAGCTCAACATTTGGACTAAATATTGATTTTGGAACTAAACGAGATTTATAAATGTATAAACAGCATGGTGAAAGTATGACTGACATTCCATGGCTAAATAAACTTCATTATTATGGTAATTTTTTTTTCCTGTGTACCTTTACAAACGGCGCCCCATACATGACAGACTGTCCAGCTGTTTTTTTTTGTTTTTGTTTTTTTTAATGTTCTGTTCCTCTGGCCTCAAAAATGCATCTCTTTCCATGTTTCTTTCTTCTCTGGGTTTCTTAGCAGTCTAACGTCTCCTTATCCTTCACATGTTTACCCAGTGTCACAGGCGTAAGGATCCCTCCATGTGTTCATGCAGAGCAATTCTATCAATGAGCAGAAATCCAAACACTAATCCCAAGAGCACTTTCAAGAGTCTAAGTGTTTTGTTCCATTGTGGCAGTTTGCCTACACAGACCTTGTGATGCCTATATCTGTTTGTGTGAGAGCTTTCAATGAAGCATCCTAGCAGATACCTCACCACACCCTAAAACCTTAGCTTGGTTTGTGGGGTTTTTCTGTAACAAGAAATAGAAATTCAAAAGAGCTTTCAATTATGTGATAGAAGAAGAAAATCTCAATAAGCCTGCGATAAGAAGCACAGCTGTTGAACAAAATCAGAAGCTTTACACCTTCGCTCTCATCTGTTTTGTTAAATATATTCTTCAATGAATTGTTTCAAGGTTTGTAGCCTCTGTACATGGTGCAGATTCTCTACCAACTGATCCACCCAGAGACCTACATGTATTTTGTAATAGTTTTGTCACATTTTGACCTTCTTACAAGAACTCCTCTATAATACCCTAAAGTATTCATTATTAAATATGATCTAATGATCTCTGCGACAGACTGGCGACCTGTCCAGGGTGAACCCCGCCTCTCGCCCGGAACGCAGCTGGAGATAGGCACCAGCAACACCCGACCCCGTTAGGGAGAAGGATGGTCAGAAAATGGATTGATGGATCTAATGATCTTCTATGATTATGCCAAAAGTTGTGGCATGGCTATATTTGATGGTCAATATAGTTTACAGGTATCTCAGACAGCAAACCTCGGCATTTATATAAAAGTAAAAAAAAAAAAAAAACAGCTTAAATAGTTTGTCTGCCCCCCTCACCACATGTTCACACCACACCAAGAATAGGTAAAGGTTGTTTACCTCTGGTTTAGAGATACAGACAGAGAGATAATCACAAAAACTAAGGTGGAGGTTCCAAAAATGTGTTCATACATAAACTGTTCACACAGATTAGAGTCAGGTCAGCCTTTTGTTTAGCTCTTGTTTTTTAGTTTGGAATATCACATTTTTTTCTCTTTGAAGCTAATTCAACATACCATGAAAACTGCAGACTTAGTTTTTACAACAAGATCCTTCAGGTGTCAAAAAAAAAAAACTATTTTCATCAGTGATACTGTATATTTTCTCTCCACCATAGCTTGAGATACTGCAGCTGTTCTGGTCATGGTGACAAATCTGCCAAACATAAAATACATCAAGAAATTAATCACAGCACATAATAAAACACACATAATTTATGTTATAAAATGTAAATTAAAGTAACTAATTGCAGTGTTATTTTCCAGGCTTCTCTTTCGGACTGATTGTCATATTTATCAAGCTGCTACGCTCTTAAAGCTCGCATAGGTAGCAAGCTCAAAATGGAAAAATTTCTGTTAAGAAAAAGACAGAAGGAATCGTCATGTAGAATTACTGCTAAAATCCTAAGAGCTGTTGGTCAACTAAAAATCTAAAGGTATGAGGCAGCTATGCTAAACAAATGTAAAATTATTATCTAAATCAAAACTCAGAAAAACATTCTAAACAGTCATTTTTCTTTAGTTATTTTGCTGTTTGGGGGGTGATGGCACGAAGAAATTGAAGAATCCATGGGCTGGACAATGAATCTTGAACAATGACTGTGTCAAACTAAGTGTATGATCACATCCAGAGGTTTGGTGATTTATCATTTACAGAACCTAAGGAATGATGCTCTTACTGTTTGCCTCCAGGGATGATGACTCTCAACGCGTTAACACTTCCCTAACTGCATTAGTTCCTGTTTTCCACTTCCTGTTCACCATCACTTGCCTTTCGTCTCCTCTCCTCTTCCGTCGTCCCAAAATGAGATGAAGCGTTAGACTCCTCCATTACAAGATTGCTATCAAGGGAGTGGCTAATGGGAACAGATAAGGCTCCATCAGTTAGCCAAACCATTATCATTTCTTATTGTGAGAAAATCTCATTTGACTGTGTTTTAATTAAACTCTGGTGGCTTAGAGAAAAATGGCCGCCTCACATTCAGCAGGGCTGAACCCGGGGCAGCGCGGCGTTTCATTTGGCTCAGGTAACTTTTAATCATTCTGCCAGAGCAGCACAAACCTCAACCTCCACTGTGATATGTAGGCAGCTTATTAGAATCCACTCTTTTTCTCACCGCCCTGACTTGATCTTTTTTAAAGAAAACGTGGAAAAAAGCTCATCTGTTTCAAGGCCTGCTGCACCATGTGGTATGAAGAGAAAATGTGTGGAAGATGGAGAGAGAGAAATAAAGAGTGGTTCAGTGGAGCATAGAAATAAAAGTAGCTTTAATCATCCCTCCCCCTTTCCAAACCCATACACACTCACACTTAAGTTTTATAACAAACACTCCCACCTCCGCTTTTCTGGAACTGTCAGGCTGCAAAGAAAGTCCTCGGAAGACAAAAAGTACTCCTGGTAAGAAGAAAAAAAGAAGAACATTGATTTTATGATAGAAAATTAAAAGAGAAAGGACCGAAAGACAAGGAAGCATAAATATTGAGGAGATAAAATTTAAGAAATAGCAGAGATTGCAAAACTTGAGGATGTAAAGACATAGAAGCTCACCCCCTGTCTCCAGAGCAGTCCGGGTGTGCTGGCACCGTGGTTGGGATGTATAGTACCCAGCACAGGGAGGGACAGTGAATCTCCTTCAATGACACCAAAGCTGGAGAGCTTTGATTGAGGATGAAGCAGCTCGCATCACACAACCTCCTGCTGGTAGAAATCAAGAGCTGCACAAAGTGAGAAAAACAGCTTTGATCTGGCCACCCTTCCCCACATCCTTCTCCCTTTTCTCTTTCATGACTCTTCATCCTTCTGCCTCTCTCATGCTCTCTTTATCTTCAATCTTTTCTTGCTAAAAAAAAACTCCGTCCAACTCACACGTATGTGGTCAATTTTCAAGAAGAATGTATGTCTCTAAAGCTGTTGTCACTGCAACAAATGCTTGCATGTCTGAAAACACTTTTTACTTGGGAAGTAATGTGACTAAATGGAGAATGTTTGGGAGCTTTAGTATGGCACTGAGCCTCAGAGGGCTTTTGAAAACCCACAATATACCAACAGAGCTGAGGAGTAGGACCTTGGTTATCCTATTGCGTTGCCTACCTGCATTTTGTTTTAATGGCTTTGGAAGACATATAGACATTATATCATTCAGTTTGATTGGCCAACAAATTTTTTGTCCCAATGCCCCTGAGAAATGCAACAGAGTCCCTGAGGTAGCCCATGTGTCCTCATTTTAAATTTGACATGGCATTGTTATAGCTGTACATTCAAGGACTGCCAATATCTGACAGTTTGCCATTTACTGACATCACAGATTACCCATATCACTGATCTGTAATGCCAAAACAGTGCTCAACAAATTGAGCTCTGCGATTTTGACGTAACACAACAAGCATAATTAATAATTCAGCTGATATTTTCTGAAACTCAATGTTTTTAGGAAGCTGGAAATGTTAAGAGTTCAAACTGAACTTAAGTGTACGCTCAAAAGGCTGTTGGCTCTCGTTGGAAAGATCAAAGGTGTTAAATAACTCATTCTGCTACTGCTATCAATGGGTTTATTAGCCCAGTGCCACTGAGATGTCTCCTTCATTAGCCTTAGTAAAATGTCAATCACTGGGTGTGAGTGTGAATCAGCATCCCTACTAAGCAGACACATATGAAACCTCTGAAGCCCAGGGACTGATCATTCGCAGCACATCAGACATCAGGTGGGCATTAATGATGGAGAAGGAGAGGAGGGGCCCTTAAAGCATGCATTACTGAGTGGGTATGAAAGTGTGTTTTTTTTAGCTTGAATAATCCAATTCAATGATTTTTATATTATTGTCAAATCAAGGTATGCATTCCTGTGTTTTTAGCATTTGTATAATGCATACATATCATATGTTTACATACTTGACAGCTTCATTTGTTTTATACTCACCTTTGGTGCTAATGAGCAGCACAAAAACTTCAGTTTTTTTCTAAATTTATTTTCGCTTTTCCACATTGCAAAATTATATGGTCAACAGAAACTCAGCTGCTGACGTATCTGCCTGAGACAGAGTGCAAATTTAGAGATGACTGTCTACATTTACAGTCCGGCAACATTCAAGTTTGATTCCTAGCAAACTCGTACATGGAACAAGCCTGGCCGTCTCCTTTCTGGGAAATTCTGCCTGAAAGAATATCTCTCTTCCAGCACAGTCTGGTCTTCCTCCTCTTGACATGGATTCTCTCACGTCTCTCAGCAAACAGAAATACACGTTGTGAATGGTAACGTTGAGTT
Source organism: Poeciliopsis turneri (assembly GCA_922788865.1). NCBI lineage: Eukaryota > Metazoa > Chordata > Actinopteri > Cyprinodontiformes > Poeciliidae > Poeciliopsis > Poeciliopsis turneri. Next base: position 1,052,234 of record CAKLNU010000771.1, on the reverse strand, counting down.
TCTGCGCTGTTTTAGAATTGTAGTCTGCCTGTCATTTTAGCAATGGCAGTGAAGGAAGTGAGCAAAGCTGTTCAGTTCTTGTTGGTCATGCTCACAAACAGTGAATTAACATTTAGAAGTTACGTTTGGCAATAATTTCTGCAGTGGAGGATTGTTGTTTACCGCGCAGGTGATTTTCAGTAATCTTCAGAGTGTCAAACTGGTACATCGAATATGTCATGGATAAAATTTTAAACCTTAGTAGAGCCCACGCCTCCAGGGAGGAATTGATTTTTCTAATGGAACTTGTCTCAGAAAAAAATCTCAGACAACTTTTTTTTAAATTGAGAAAACCAAGACAATAAAACAAAGAATATAATAAAGATGGAAAAAAGACAAAAATAAATACAAAGGACAAGGCCTAAAAGCGAGTAATCATTAGAGTGAAGGGATCAAGAGGGCGCATAAGGCTGCTGGAGGAGCCAGGAGCCTGTTCGTTTGGCACCTTATAGGTCATCAACAAAACTTTTTAATCAATTGTAAAGTAACCTGGGAGGCAGTGAATGGCAGAAAAATATGTCTAGACCTTTCAGTTAGCATACAAGTCAGGCCTCATCAACACCAACATCCAAAAGTCACAATAATCCAGTTAGGATGTAATAAAAGCATGGATCATCTGAAATAGTCTGCCATATAATTTCCCTTTACATGAAAGTTTTGAAAAAAGGGCTGCTGAACAAATTTATTTGAAAGAAAAAACAAGCCTATTTTATAAGGTACAAGAGGATACAAGAGGCATACGACAACTAAACTTAATTTCATGTTCAATAGATTTACTGTAAATAGCGGTAGGTGTGAAGACAAGATAGTTTCAATTTGAATCAGACAGTGCTTAAGATAAGTTGTTCTTTGCACCCTAACCTGTTCATAAATTTAGATTTTTTCTGTGAAAAGAAACCAAATGATCACAGATTTGCCTATTCCAATATCTATTTTAAAAATTAATATCTAAAATATTCAAAAGAAACTGCAGCCTGAGAAGCTCAAATACCTTGAGTTAATAGTGATTACATAAAGTAGCTGGGCACAATGTTACTTGATACATCATTTTTTTCTTTACTCGGATCATCTGTGATAACACAGTTTGTAAATACTAGCGCCTGCAGTGGTGAAGATTGTTTCTGTTGTGGGTATTAATGCATTTTAAAGTACTATATATTTCAGATATATACTTGCATTGCTATTGCACCCTTAATTAATTTTTCTTACATTTTCCACTAAACAGATGTGAATGTTTGTTTTAGGAACATTTGCAAAATCAACACAGTGTATATTTTTCAGTATACAGAAAAAATATATATATCAGTCTTATTTTTTTTTACATCTCAAACATTTGGACATTCAAGGCTGCTGGGATGAATTTTAGTTGTAGCAGATCATAAATATAGCAAATATATAAATATAGCAAATCATTTTTTAACCACATTACAAAACAAATTTTTGTAGCAAATATTTTTAAATCAAATGCAACTATTTGTTTGTTAGGATTTTTTTGGTATGACAATAGTCGATTAACTGTTGGAAATCACAAAAAACAAAACATTGATATGTAGAGTTGTTGCTACTAGGTCGTCCAGAAGGAGAGAATGTCAATCTGCTTATAAGATTAGATTTACTTTTTAAAGTACATCGACTCAATGGAACTGAATTATTTTTTCAAACAAATACAGTTGGTTTGGTTAATAGTGATTATATTAACACCAACAGACTTTAATGAAGAAAGTCTGTACACAGATACCTGTCAACTCTAAGCCATTAAGAAACAGTTTCATTGTAATTCAAACAATTAAACATAGAAGCTAAATATAAAAAAAAAATAAAAAATAATAACAATAACAATTAATTGCAAAACATCCAAGTCCAGAAAAATCAATGTACTTCTGACATCTCCTTGTTTATACATGGAATTAGACATTTAAGAAAAATGCTGAAATTCATAAATAAATTTATTGTATTCCTAATCTAAGATGAAGGCTAAGAAAAAGAAATTCATTTTGAGAGTATTCATAATATTTCTAGAAACAAAGACGTACAAGAACAAGATAATATTTTGAAAATACAATTAGTATTATGTAAATAATTATATGACAAAAAGTCAAAATAAAACGAGAAGAAAAACTTATATTACCAGAATAAGCATAAAACTAAAAATAAGTCGTATATGAGGAGAATGTGTCATGGAATTGTATTTGTTTGGTGGAGGATGAAGGCACAGTGAACCCAGGTTGACGTGAAAAAACAAAACAAAACATGGTTTTAATGAAATCCAAAAAGAGTTCAAGGTAAAGGCAGCACAGGTAAGCAAGGAGAAGGAGCTCTGACACCAGTAGCAACGGGTAATCACAGAATACGAATAGAACAAGGCAGACGGGAACCAAAGACACAAGACCAGGATGTGACAGGGAGACACAGACGCAGGTGGTTTTAAATACTCAGGGGGTAATCAGGGAACAGGAGACACAGCTGGGAACAATGAAGGGCAGATGAGACAGGAACTAAATAAACACAGAAAACCAAATCTACAGTATGAAATCATTATATGAGTATGCCTCACAAAATATAATTACAAAAACAAAATGTAGAATGATAAGCATTCTTGTGAAGTTATACTTTGTATTAGTTTTACGAAGAAGTAAATACTTATTTTTTCCAGGCACATAGTGTCATTTTATATCACAATCAAGTAACTATGTAAACTTCAGTTGTTATAAAAATGCTATATTACATTATGACTTATATATATGTTGGAATATGACTTAAAATAAAAGTAACTTTATAATTTAACATCTTGAACTTGGGCCTCTGTCTCTTTAAAAACTCCTGTTCTTTCTGAAACTCCGCCTTCCGGTAACATGGCTCCTCTGTTAAGATTTTAACAACATTTTTACCAGTTTTTCACTGAGAAGTAGCTCCTATAATGAGCTCAGCTGATCCTCAGTTCCAATTTGTGCTAATTGCTGCAGGCTAGTCTGAAGGAGCTGAGTGGGGAGTCCTGGGAGAGAGCTGTTGTATGAGGTGGAGATTTGGAAGCTTGGAAACTGCAGCTGCGAGGACGAGCTCAGAGCGAGATCCACCCAGGCGTTTAGCACAGCTGAACGGTTGCCCGGGAGATTAAATGATTTCTCAAACATGCAAGAAAGCGTCAAGGGAACACTTCAACAATACACCATAAACTTGTTGAGCTGGTCACATCAGATTATGATGTGTACCTTTTTTTTTCCTCATAATTTTATCACTTTATTCTAATTTCAAAATAAAATCTCAGTCTGGTCCTAATCCTCTACTGTATGGCTCTCCATCATAATTATCAGCCTCAATGTACTAAATGTAACACTGAAGAGGTGTCTGTTTTAAACGCATGGTTTTACTGTGACTGTTTTATGCCATTGTAAAAAACAACAAATTGTCCTAGAAAACAAAAGGATAAGAAATCATCCTCTCACATCTTTGATGTCACAGAACCAGATCGCTGTTGTAATGTCTCACCTCCGAGAATGCAAACCGTTAAGCCGAGTTTTGTTATATTTTGAAGTAGATCCTGAACATTTCCAGGAGAACTGATTAAAGTGATGTCTGTCCGGGCGGTTGGTGTTAAACATTCTGATCAAGCTTAAAAAGGTTATCAGATATTGACCGTCCCGAGAGCTGACATTTCCCGCTCAAAGCCCAGCAGCGAGTCAACGTGTGAGAGAGCAGCAGCATATTTATCAGCCATCCTCTGAACTCGAAACAAGCCGGAACCACGTTTAAGTCGTTCATGCTACTTCCTTGTGTCATAACATTCATAGTTTCCTGTTCTTTATGTTGTTTGCTTTGTCTTTGCTTCTGTTTTATTCCACATCATTTAACAAGGCACAATTTACAGAGCTCAGGTTGAAGACCTTGATTTTGAAAAAGCTTTGCACAGGCAGATGTGCTCACACTGTCCCTTCGCTGTTGCTAGGAAACAAGTCATAGAAGACATAATGTAATCAGCTAATCTAAGGAGAAAATAGACAAACTTAGCATCTATTTCAGCTGCAGCGTGACACTTATTTTCTCACCTTGCGTATGTGTGCTGAAGTGTCAGTCGTTGGAACAAATGCAGGAAACTTTTTTTTTGTACAATCAAAGTTGTTTTTGAACGAAGTGAAACATGGTCCTTTTTACCTCGGAGCCCCATCAAAGCATGGTCATTTTTGCCTCAGTGCAGGTGCTTCCTCAATAAAAGCGGAGCCACATAAGTGGATGAATGAGAGGTGCCAGGAGCACAAAAGCAGAATGCAAAGTGCTTCAAACTCATTCAAAACAACTACAAAACACCCCCCCACACACACCTCCCCGTTCCCCCTACTGGTGATAGAAATGCATCATGTGTGATTATAGTCTGGAGGCACAACATGCCAAATCAAACCTAATTGTGGCAAAGAGGACATTCATGTCATGGCTCTAGCAATATTTCAACCCTTGATTTCAGAAAATGCATGTCATCAAAGCGCTTTTGGCTCTCCGAAAGTAAAAACGGCATGTTTAATTTAGTGAAAATGGTAAAAACGGTGAAATAATGGGCTTAGGGTGGTATCTATTTCTAAAGAGCTGGGTATCTGAGCATTTTCAGCTTCAGGCAAATGGAGCCATCCCTCTATTTGATCCTGATGAGTTTTTGCTAAGAGCTGCTTGTTTTCTAAAGCAGACTTTTTTCATTCATTTATCAAAAAAAGCAGCAGACATCGGTAAAAGTTTTGAGCATTTTCCCCAGTGCCTTTGCTGTGCTTCGGCAAAGGCACTGCAGGAAAATATATCTCACAACTATAATTATATACTTTATATCTATAAGGTGCTGCCAGGTACAATCTCTTCACTTCCATTCAGTCTCATTGCTCCTATAGCAACATCCACAGAGGGTATGTTGCTTCATAAATATATGTTTCAAAATCCCATTTTATTTTTTCTTCTAATTACAGAACAGTAAGCAGTTCCTAGCATGCTAACAAAGGTTGATCTTATGTGATCATGTACAAGGATAATGATTCTGAATCTTTTTCCACTTATTGTACCAATGTGTGTTTTGTGTCGACTGGTAGGTTTGTGCCTTACCAGAGGCACAAACCTCCAAACCTCCATCTTGTAGGGGAATATTTTTTCTGATTGCATCCTAGCTTGTAACTTCTATTATCATTTCTTGGAGCCATGTGTAGCGTCAACATCTCACAAAATTATGCCATGTATGACCTAGTTAATTAGTTCCAAATTTATATATGGATTTATAATGTGCATTTTCCTTCTTGTGACATTTCAAAAGTTTCCTTAAAATTCAGATAACAGATGAATGGAAAGAGCTTCTGAAATGAGACAGTAGTCTTTAGACTTGGTAACTATGCCTCTCCTTCCATGTCAGCTTGCTCCAAATGAAAGACAATGAAGTCCATTCTTTCAGTTACAATGGACAAAAAAACTGAACAGATATTCTTCCGGGCTTCACAGTGGAGCAGTTGGCACTGTTGCCTTGCAGCAAGAAGGTCCTGTGTTCTTTCTGCATGGAGTTTGCATGTTCTCCCTGGGCATGCGTGGGTTCCCTCTGGGTACTTCCATAGTCCAAAAACATGACTATCAGGTTAATTGGTCTCTCTAAATTCTCCCTAGGTGTGTGTGTGTGTGTGTCTGGTTGTTTGTCCTGTCTGTCTCTGTGTTGTCCTGTGACAGACTGGCGACCTGTCCAGGGTGACCCTGCCTCTCACCCGGAATGTTAGCTAGGAGATAGACCAGCACCTCCCGACCCCATTAGGGACAATTTTCTCAAAGGCAGTGAGAAAATGGAGGTATTCTTCCTTTTCCAAGAAAACATTTATTGTATGGCTTGGATGTATATATTTTTTAAATAGTCAACATTACTGCTGTTTAACTGAGAATGTTAGCCTAGTTACCTTTCACCTAACATTAAATTCAAACACAATCCTCTCAGAACATCTAGAACCAGCATTGGTCATAACATTTTTTTTCTTGTTCTTAGAGACGTCTACAACAATAATTACATCTTTGCTCGGTCAGGTCCCCAAGTCTATCTAATCTTTCACCTGACATTTTCCTGTCACCCCATAAAACGAGCAGACCATGTGGCACTATAGCTTTTCCAGACTGCGAGCCCTGACATTTTCCAGGTGTGCTCAAGCAGTTTTTAATACAAATCTGCCTATTCTGGCCTCAGGGGCTACGTTTGATTTGGATTTGATGTGATCTCAACAACCCTGGGCAGCGTGTGAACTTACCTGAGATGGACCATAAAGAGTCGGAGAGTGGAGATGATTTGCCTTGCGCTCCCTTCTTTCTTTTTTTTTCTTCCTTCAGCCGAAAAAAACAGTATCTATAAAGGATAAGACACTGATTAGTGAAGGGTTGAGAGAGCGTCGAAGGAGAGAAATGGCGCAGAGAGAGAAAATGGCAAAGATGGACTTCAAGAAGACACGACAAGGAGGGAGGAAAACAGAAACACGACAGATGAGCGGGCATAAGTTTCAGAAGAGACAGAGATGAAAATTCAAGAATGAAGGCTTTCAGGAAGAGGAGCGTGGGTGGAGGTGGAGATCTGAGGCGGCGTATCAAAGTAGGGGTGAAGTGCAGGAATGATTAAGAAAGGGAGGATGAACTGAAAGAAGCAATTAAGAGTGTAAGAGATGGAGGTGCATAAGGCGAAGCAGCTGTGCTACTTGTCTGCTGTGTTAAAACACCACAGAAGCTTGTACCTTTTAAAATCTACATTATAGTTCCTAACCTTTATTTAGCCTCTCTGTACATCTACAGGCTTCAGATGTTAGTCACCGTCCCCGGAAACGCTGAGTGCCTTGCTTAAAGCGCTCTCACTATAGTCAGTTCAATCATCCTCTGGAGTACAAGGTCGCCCGCATTGAAATAATCCATCCATCCATCCATTTTCCGGGGACCCTTCTCCCTAACGGGGTCGGGAGTTGCTGGTGCCTATTTCCAGCTGCGTTCCGGGCGAGAGGCAGGGTCACCCTGGACAGGTCGCCAGTCTGTCGCAGGGCAACACAGAGATAAACAGGACAAACAACCATGCACACACACACTCACACCTAAGGAGAATTTGGAAAGTCCAATTAACCTGACAGTCATGTTTTTGGACTGTGGGAGGAAGCCGGAGAACCCGGAGAGAACCCACGCATGCACAGGGAGAACATGCAAACTCTGTGCAGAAAGACCCCGGGCCAGGAATCGAACCCAGGACCTTCTTGCTGCAAGGCAACAGCGCTAGCCACTGCGCCACTGTGCAGCCTGAAAAAAAAAAAATAAAAAAAAAAAATAAAATAAAAAATAAATAATAATAATTCCGTCCAATTTAATAGATCCACATTTTTGTTCTTCCAATATGAAGAACAAAAAGAGTTTGAATTCCTGTGTGCGATGCCCAATCATGACAAAGTCAAGTTTAACACTGTCATAATAAAGAGCATAGCGGTGGATGAAAATTCACTTTCAGGATTGGTTTTTGAACTTGTTTTGTCAGAAATCATAAAGGAATATTAACTTTTTTAATCTAACAGAAAGAATAGCAGCGTTTTGGATTTCAGTGCAATGTTACATGCTTCAATGCTTGTGGAAAAAAACACCTGAATGACTGCAGGGTCATGTCAAATATTATGATTTAGCGCTGGAGCCAGAGGCATGTGAAAGCTAAGCTCAAAACTAAACTTTGCTGAAACATAACTTAATTCAAAGTCTTCATATAAATGCAGAAGCTGACATTAGCGCTACATGCATCACTCTTACATGTTTGCATGCAATAACTCTAATTCTGGAGTCTATCACATGGCTTTATCATATGAGAATCCTAACTGTATGGCAGCATCTTCACTTTTGCAAGGAGAAAGGCAGAGAGCAAAAAATCATAGCCATGTAATCATAAAATATATTTCTGGTATGTGAAGCAGCACATGAGCTGACAAATAATGACTTTCCCTGAATTAAATAAACCCCATTCCAATCGCCAAGGCAACTAATCCAATGTGACATCTTGGTAACACCTTGACCTCTTGTTTCTTTCTTCTTCTCTGCCTACCTGGCTGTGTCAAGCTGTCACTCATAAACCAATCACAAGCTAACATCTCCCTCCTCTGGTCTTCTGTCACCTTTGACCCTGTCCGTGACCTCGGGTCTCCTCCAATAAGGCTTGATGTCAGATCGACTCACTCATCTGTGGCTGCAGATAGAGCCGCCAATCATCTTGGATAATCAGAAATGGGCTGACCCTGAGGCGACCCGGCCTCGCAGACGTCTGACAGCATGAGAGGCACTCAAGTGGAACTTGCGGGGTATTTTCACAGTCTCCCTGCACACCTCTGCACCAAACTCACTCCCACACTCACAGCATTACAGGAGTGCAGATACTGCATCAGTAGAGCTAGGATGTTTTTGTTTTTTTCCACACGAACACAAAAAAAATCAACAAAAATGGCACACAACAGTTTTTACTACATAAAAGTAGATCTAGTCCTAGTTTACCATCTATGCTTCTGAGTTTCTTATTATATATATATATATATATATATATATATTTGTCAAAAAGCAACCAGAGATGGTTTAATCATGTTCTTTAATAATTTAAATTAGAACTGACCCATTTATTGGAAAGCAGTGAGTTTGTTTTGTTCTTATGTCCTGTAGTGAAGAAATTGGAACGCCATGGTCTTCAGTAACTATCTGCGTTTCTATTACAAATGTGTGCAAATCTTTGTTGATATTCCACTGATCAAAATGTGTTTTGCTAAAACACATTTTTGCAATTCCAGTGTTTTCATTAAACTGCAAATTAAATTAAAGTGATGTGAATAAACTTAGTTATGCAATAAGTCATTAAAAATCATGGGAGCAACAGATGTAAACAGTTATATGAGATATATTCATAATTCAGCTGCTGCTAGCGTTCATCATGTATTAGTGACAAACCCATGACTTGTTAGCGGCTACATAGGCGATGTTTTGTTGAAGTTGTAGCCGGTCATTTTACAGAAAAGCTATAGCTTCAACACTTCAGAATGAAGCACAACTTTTTCTGAACAGTGTGAAGCTGTGAGAGCTCTGGTGGAGCCAGCTGCACTTTGTCCGAGAAAAACTACCCCACAGAAAAAGCATCCTCCTACTACTTCTTGTCATCTTCTTTACACTTTTAGCCAGTAGTAAAATCCAGTGGTTGTTCATATGACTGATGTGATGCAAAAAAAATGTTACCATTGCAGTTTTGCAAAGTACATCAATTTTGATAGGTCTGAAAAACCACTACATCCTAGCACAAAAAACAAAAGCAAATTTATTTGTATAATTTCAATTTGCGCATTTCTGGTATAGTAACCATGAGGCTTAGGGGCTCGTAAGGGACAATAACACACACAGGTAATGCTGACGACAGAGCTCATGTCACACAGGCTTTGAGGTTGAGCGTTACAGTTAGGCTTACAGTCAGATGAAAAAAAGTCCCTAGAAACCTCAGTGAAAAACCTCCCAACCTGTGGCACATCTATGGTCAGACATGTTATTTGATGACTATCAGTAATATGGGTGTAATTCTTCTCTAGCAGAAATAGAAAGTGTAACAACATGATCCATCCTGCCTCATCGGTCTGAATCTCTATCAGCTGTCATCGATTCCAACACTCAGACCCAGAACACATGTCAAACAGGGTGAGCTAATAACCCAGAGCCAAATTCATTAAAAGACCTTGAATACACACTAACAGTGGGAGATGTCTGACCTCAAACAGGGTGCTTCTTCTGCAGTCTGAACTGTCAGTTTCTATCAATAACTGTCGTAGCATTAACGGCTGAAGCTGATGTCCAACCACAAACTTTAGGAGATCAGGCAGGCAGGTCCAAAGCAGTTTCTCAGCTACAACTGAGATACAGTAGTTTACTGCAACTGTACTCTCTGGTGTTGTCATATCACCACTTCCTTGGCAGCTGCAGCAAGATTTGGTTTGCAACTTGTCGTGTAACTGGCGGCAGGAAAAGCAAATGTAAGTTGAGAAAAGGTTTGGCAAAAGGCCGCATTGTTAGTATTCAGCCTTCAGTGACCTGTTGGGCAGATTTTTCAATCCTCTCCAGATTTTTCTGCCATGACCTGATGCTCAGAGAGATGGGTTGTAGAAGGCAGAATAAAAATTAGACCTAAAGCGAGGCATTCAGACAGAACAGAAGTATCAAAGGAAAATCAAACTCAGAAGGCTGTAGATGTCACGCTAGTTTCCTGTAGCTGAAAAGTCTCACAAGAAGTTTGAAGTAAATACTGTTGCTGTGGATGTTATATCACAGATTTACAATAGTATTTCTATTTTTTTTTAGTAGTGTTTTTAATAGTGTTTTCTCATGTTTTTTTCCAAGTGTAAATTTCCCATTTACACTTGAAAAGAAAAGATGAGAGAAAGCAAAAGGTGATGCAGAGAGTAAGGACAGAGTGGATATAAAAAGCCTGCACACACTTTGAAAGGTCATTTACCTACCAGGCTTTAAATGAAAGCCTGTCTGGTCACATTTATTTACTTTCACTTGCTGACTTGTGTACGACAGCTAAAAGAGTTTGTTGTATAAGTAAAAACTGTATCATACTGTTTTTCTTTATTTTTTTTTTACATTTTCTCTATTTCCTCTGTATTTAATCATTCTGTTTTCTTTTACAACATTAAAGATCTGTGCTATTGCACACGGGTTAACTGATGTAAAAATAATTATGGCATAGTGTTTAACTGCAGTCACTGTGGTACTACTGTACTACAGGATGTTATACATATGAGAGTATAAAATACAGAATCTTTCTGTGAAAATACATTTACATTTTAAATTGCATTTAACTTATTATATACAAACTTTTTGCAATCATCTTTATACAGACGCCGAGAGCAGTCGAACTTAATAGAAGATATTTATGTTGAAATTGCAAAAAATCAGTGATAGTTTTCTCATGATATTGAGATAGTTTCTTTCATTGTCACAAGCAGACATTAGTTGTTTTCTTGAGTTAAAGAGATGATTTTCTTTTCCTGGAAGCGCACGGTCAATTAATTGATGTTCTCAAAACCTTCCCAAGAATGGACTCGAGCTAAAATGTCAGATAGTGGAGAACTTGGGATTAAGCAATGCATCAGACTTTGTCTTTTGTTGAGGTCTAACACATGGATCACTACAGTCTTTTTGCCTGGGTATAAAGGAAAAAGACAAACCATAGTGTTGTGAAGCTCATGTTTTGTTTTTTCAACCTTCCATTGCCCTCAAAGTTCTAATCAAAACCCAGGAGGTAGTTTCCTTTCTTTTAATTCCCACTGGGGACAAATATTTTTTTACACTTTGAAAGAAGGTTCATACCGAGTCATTTTTCTTGACAATCGTTTCTCATGTTCCACATCCAAAAGGAATTTCTTACTTGCTGGTACACTTGGTAGTTTAGCCAGCCATTTTTTTTTGTCTTCCTCTCAGTATTCTTCTTTTCCAAGTCCAGGTCTTGACTGGCTATCGCTGGTTCCTGTGACTGAGGCTGCAGATGGAAGTTTCATTTGGTCTCACAGGCAATTTATCAACTCATTTCCTTTCTGCTCCATCTCCTCTGCTTCCACTGAGGATGAGTTCCTCCACTTTTTGGCAAACAAGCAGTCACCTTATTGAGTAACATGAACTGAGAGCTTCTCTTCAACAAGGAGCCTTTATCTACCACTGTCTTCATCTGCTACATTTATTACAATAAAGTTATCAAAAGCCCATCTGGTTCTGTCACTCAATTCTCAGTGATCGTTCACAAAAGTACGAGTTACTATTTACTGGAAACAGTAAACCTCCACTCTTAGCTAATTCAACCTTTGAAAGTAAATCACACTGAGACAAGCAGTCTCTTTGTTTACTTCACAATCTTCATCTTAAATTTGAAATCTATCGATTAAGTTACTAAATAACCTTTTTTCTGGCAAAGCTGTACCCGACTTTTAATTTTTAATAAGAAATTGAATAAGTAGAAATTTTATTCAGTGGTTTTTATTCTAGTGAGGAGAAGCTGCAGACATTTTAGTCATGTTGAAGGTGTTGATTTTTCCATGTTTGATTCCTTCTCATTATTTAAATTCCTTTTTCAGTTTCATTGTGCATTCTGTCACCCATAATAACAATAAAATGAATTCTGATTACTATCTATCTATCTATCTATCTATCTATCTATCTATCTATCTATCTATCTATCTATCTATCTATCTATCTATCTATCTATCTATCTATCTATCTATCTATCTATCTATCTATCTATCTATCTAATCTTCCTCTGCAGTGTCAAAAAGATGGAATCAGCCACTGATTTTGGTGATGTCGGAGATTTAAACATTGTATTTTGTAGGCTGAAAAAATGGCCTACAAAACCAGTATAAAGGAGAATTGTTAGAAATTGTTTCAAAGCTTCAGTTAAAAATAACACCTGAATTATTTATTCCACAGAAATAATAAATAACTCTTTCAGTTCAATCCACATCGTCCATATTTTATGAACAAGTTAAGGATTCAAGACAAACTGATTCATTATAACACCCAGTCAGAAACATTAGCGTAATTGGCATGATTGCTTCCCCTCACACCCACAGCCTAAACCTTCTACACTCTTCTACAAGCGCTCCTATCAGACAAAATCTATGCCAGCAACACAGATAACGTCTTTGTCTGACTCTCTTCCCCTTTCTGCCTATTGAAGTAATTTCATGCATATTCGCAAAGGCTAATTTTCTGGCACATACCCTAAAGGACTCCGTAGTTTTAATGTCTGTTGGTGGTGGAGGGGAAGCCTGAGTGCGCCATTGCTGTTGGTGAGATTTCACAACAAACAGCATACATGACAATGGCGATGAAGTTAGAACTCAGTGAGGCGGCTGGTTGACTGCTGGGTCTCAAAGGTTTCAGAAGTACAAGTCTGTTAGTCCAGATTATACTGGGAGAATTAATTGGTTTCAAATTTTCCCCTTAGTCTGATGGGAAATAATTTAAAGTTCACTAACAATAAAACTAAATGCATTAAATGACATTGCATTGTACCACATTGGAGATTATAACCTTAAATAAATGTCATGTTGTGAGAAATTGTAGCGAATGAGGGTTATATGTTAATATTCAAGGGTTCATAATGACTGCCTTGTGATTTATTCATTGGTCTACAGTTGCTGCTGACATACAGTCCCTCAAACACATCAAGATGCTGTTTATGGTGTCTCTTAGTAGCTGCACCTGAATCACTGCTTAACAACATCTTTGTTTTATTTCTGTTTTTTTGTTTGACAAAGCGGATGAGTAGACCTCAAACTGCATGCAGTAATAATGACTGGTTTCTGTCATATTTCTTGCACTTTTATTTTTTCATCTTGCATAATATTTTGCCATTAAAGTTCCATTTAATAAGAAACTCAATTGAAATCACATGTTCACTTGATGAGACACACACAAAAAAAAAACACTGTGATCCTCTGACTACGTCCTGTCTCTTTGCAGTTTCACCATGTGACTTGCGTGACGTGAGAAAGTGTTTCCGTTGTAGGTTTGCAAAATGAACTGATTTTAATTCAGCCAGAAAAACATATTAGTCCTCATAGCACCAAAACATTTTATCAGAAATGAGAGATTTTTCAAAATTGCCACATTTCCATTAAGAAAATACATTTTCTAAATGTCAAATTGCACATTTATATAATGGAAACACAACTACTATTTTGAAAGTTTGTGCATTTTCAAACTGCACTTGTGAAATAAATAAATATGGTGCATTTTGAGGTCAAGGATTTGTTTTAAGTCACACTTCCTGTTTTAATAAAGTTGTGTGTAGACAAGGATGATTTCTTGTTTTAAAATGAAATCTGTACAATTCACTTACAATTGAAGTTAATTGTACATACATTCACAAAACGCAATGTTTGTTAGTTATTGTAAAAAACTAACTTTTAGGTAATAATTACAATCCTATGTTTAACAGAGAAGCAGATGTTTTGCCACTAACAGACATATTTCCAGAGTTTTTAATGGAGAATAAACAAAACAGTGATTTAGTCTTCACATATGAAACAGGTCAAATAAAAGCAAAGTGTTTGTCAGAGAGCCCACAATCATTGCTTATTTGCAGTGAAAGCCACTCTGCAGTAATGTGGCCTTCAAAGTGTGCTGTCATTTCTTTCTGCACATAATGAATCATAAAATACTGTCATACAAACAGAATCAAAAATATTTTTTTTCCCAAAAATGTGTTATCTGCTGTTGGCATAGCAACAAACGTAACCCTAAAAGTAAGAAGTGCACCACTTTGCTGAAATTCCTGCTGTTACAGAAAGAAAAACACTTGTTTTGAAATATCATCATAACACAAGCCTTTCAATAGCTTTATAGACATATTGTGCAGTCAAGATCTGCACAATGTGTTTATATTTCCCCCAGGGTGCAGACAGTATTTAAACCAATGCACTTGTTTGGACTAATACCACATTTTATTACGGTTCAGTTTTGTCTCTGTAAAACAGTTGTTTTTTATATACATATATTTTGCCTGTTCAACGCCACTTTAGTCAGCCAATAAAAACTCTGACCCACTGGAGCGAGGTGAGTTAATGGCTGACAGACATAGAGTTTCAGGACAACAGTTGTTGGATCTGTTCTGGTTTGTTTCTTCTTACATCTTTCTCTTATTGCTATCTTATCTCATATTCTATCCTCATCTTGGCCTCAACACACGTTGGACTTCATGGATGACTCAGTTTAAACAATTGTTTTCATTTCTGGCCTTGGATTTTGTATTTTACTCCCTGTTTAATTTGCTCTGACCTTCTCTTCATTGTTCTGGTTCTGGTCTGAATTCCAAACTCTCTGTTCTTGTATTTTTGTCCATCTTGCATTCCGTAGCACAAGACATGTAGGGTTATCCTGCTGAAGTGGCCGAATGGATTTTTATCCCCTTTAAATGCATTTTTTTCAATAATGTTTTTTTTACTTCTGTATTTTTATCCTTTTTTCTCCAACATTTTACCTATTCTCTCTGAGTCTGGCTCTCCTGAAGGTCTCTTCTTCTTTTCCAAAGTTGCCCCTCTTGAAAATTACTCACCCCTCCATATAAACCAAAGAAAAGGCAGAAAATTAAACTGGTTTCCTAAGCTAAACAACCAAGACAGATGAACAGTATTTAATAAGTGTAGTTCATCTCCCCTAAGATCATTTTTGCTGCTAACTGATAGAATAAAAAAAACATCCCCTTCTATATGGATCAGAACCAACCTTTAGGTTAGTTTTACAACCTTGAGCAACAATGGATAGTTTTCCTAAGAAGAGTCCTCTGAATTGACAGACGACATCGGTGTCAGCATGTCAATAAATATTGATTTGTCCTGCCCGCCTCCTCACAGAACCTCAGCAGTCTCTGTGCTCCAGTGTTGGGAGTTGTGTTGAGAAGTTATAAGAAAAATGATCTGCGAGGTTAACGTGCCCTTGAAATGGAGATATGTGTTTGTTAAAGTATTTTCACAAAGTTTAGCTGAATGAAGAAGGGTTAGTCTGACTGCTGTTGACTGTGAAGTTGTGAAAACTAATTTGGTTAAGCAGTCAACACAGGGTGCTATTTTTTCAAATACATATTTTTTTTTTCTTTTTAGGAGTCAGTTTCAGTTTGTTGGAATAGATTTTATAGGCATTCAACTTTTAGCATTTTGTCACATTACGACCACAAGCCAGGATTGATTCTATTGGAGTTTGATGTGTTAGACTAATAAGAAACTCTGCATTTTTGCTGCGTTTTCATTGACCATGTAACCTCACAAGTTGACATTTCAAAGATAAAACTGCTTAAGGGAAACACCAATTTTGAAAAAACCTTTTTCAAGAAAAGTTTTGGCATTATGATGAGGTTTTTTATCATAATGCCATAATGATAATGGTTTTTTTTTGTAAAATTGTAAATGGAAACTTTGTTTTCCATCAAATTCTCAACAACCAAATGTTCCCACTGGAAGCAGATGGAGGATGATGGTGCATCGTGTTTACTAATGTCTTATTGTCTGAACAAACTTATCCACGGGTGATTTTAGTTGCGTTTCTTATACAATGCAAACAATGCAATTGCAAAATTGTGTTTTTTAAACATTGGCGGACTATTGTCAAAGTTATGCACACATTTGTAACAGAAAAGCAGCTACTGCAGAATAAAGTTACAGCTAAATATGGCTTTCAATTTTTTTGCTTATAAAATCCCAAAAGTCCAGAGGTCTCATCTGACCAGAACACATTCTTCTGTTTATTTGCTATGTGATGTCAAATTTATCTCATTTGACGTGACCAAACATTTCTTTCCGAATGCATATCACAGTTTGATCTAACTTTGAAATGGTACAATACCAAACATATTTTTAGTTTATATCCTTTTTTTCTCACAAACTTATACAGCTGCACAAAACCAGGTCTGTGCAAACAATAATGTTTTCTGTGAACAACAATTTATCAAGCTTTCATTCTGTATTTGAGATCTTTCTATTTCCAATTGATGCTCATTTTGCTTTCTTTTTACCTTTTCAAACCAGAAAATGATGAGCAATATTCAGTGAATACATTCAAAGTTGGCATTTTTTCCCCTACACATTCAAGAAAAGGTTTGTTCAGAGAAAATTCAACTTAAATAAAGATAATCTGTTTCTTTATGTCTAGCTGGTCTGTCTATGTCAAGAAACAACAAAACAGCTTACAGGTGGATGACCCAGATTGTACAAAGAAAAGGAAACCAGAAATTGGAAAGATGACAAAAGAGAAGAAGGGCATAAAAGATTTCTGGATGGAAGAGGAACATTTGTGACGAGATGGGGAAAAAAAATCAATGTGCTTCACAAAAGTGCATCATGGGTGGGAAGAGAAGTGGACAGAGGTTTGCAGAAATGGCTCAGAAGAGGATAAATAGTGTACCTGTGTGAAGAAAATGAGAGGCACCTACCATGTCTGATGAAAAGATAGATGGGAGGGAGTCCCATGAGGGAAAGTTGTAAAGAGTGGTAAAACCTTGGGTGAAGTAATAAGGGCAGCTTACTTTCCAAAGTAAGGAAAGGAGGCACAGACAAGATAAGGGCCCACAAAAACTACAGCTTTGATTGGTTGCTGTAGCAACATCAACAGTGACATCATGTCCAAAGCAACTGCAACGGTTTTGAGTGAGTCAAGACAAAATGGAGTAAAAATTGTGACATTTCACGTTCACTCTGCATGTGTTCCCAGTAGCGCAAAACTTTGTTAGACTTCTGCTAAAAAAACACAACATCTGGTTTTTGATCATGTGACTTGTGTGATGCAAAAAATTGCTTCCATTTCAGTTTTGTAAAATAAGCCAATTTGGAAATGGTCAAAACCTTTTATCAAAATTTTTTTCAAAATTGGTTTGTTTGCATTAAGTACATTTATTTGACATGTCAAATTATCCAGTTATATGGTCAATAGAAACACAGCTAATGAAATGATCTCGGTGGAAATATTCAAATTTGATCTCTTCAAGCTTTGCTCCACTAGAACTTTTTTTTCCAGAGCACCAACCAGTCAACAAGTGAAGAACTGACCTGAATCGTCAGAGACTCATAAAGGCAGTTACAAAGTGAGGCTTTTATCACCTGAAGAACATTTCCACGATTAAAGGACTAATGTCTCAGCAAGACCTGGAGAAACTCATGCCTGCATTTATCTTTAGTAGCATTGATTACAGCAGCAGTGTCTTTACAGGTCTGCTAGCTGATCTAGAACGCTGTTGCTGGCAGGAGGAAAGAAAACTGCAAAACAGCTGAAATACTGAGCTTCTTTAACCCTCAGACTGCGAAACCATAAAATCATCATGTATTGATCATTTTGATGATAACATTTGACAAAATGTAATGCTCATTTCATGTTTTGCAACTGGTTTTAAAGCACTTTGAACTGCCTTGTTGCTGAAATGTTCTGTATAAATGGACTTCAATTTGAACTACAGTGAAAAATAGACAGTTCTTTTATTGTCTATAAAATCGAATAAACTTCACACTTGAAGTGAACATTTTTAGACTGTCCGAGACCTTTTATTTTTTGAAGGTGTGTGCAGGAGTTTACTTGGCTACTGAGCTTTGTTTATTCATCTCCTACACACTGATATTAAATTACATGTGTGAATTGTCTCTTTTGGTTTCCAGGCATCTAAAAATGTCCCTTTAAACAAAGTTCATAAACAGTTACACAAATGTTTTTGAACAAAACAAGCAACGATCAAATCTTACTCCAACTATTGCCTTGATTTGAAAAATTACAATCCCAGCTCCGGGCATCAGGCTGTTGTTTTAATTTGGCTCGCTGTCTCCTCAGGCTAAAACACTTGTCTGCCCAGATCTCTCACTTTGTGTAAAAAAAATGAAAGAGCTTCTTCCAGACAAGACAGCTGTCGGTAGACGAGCAAAAAAATGCCCCAGGATTGTGTTTGTCTTCATCGTTTTGGGATTTTGGATGGACTTCATAAGGTTTTATCCTGTTTTACTCAGACATTTCTTACATCCTGAGTCTTTATGTCGTTGGTAGTCTTATTTGTTTAGAGGCCAGAAAACAATTAGTTTCAATAAAAAGCACAGTTTTAAATAAAAAAAATAAAACCCTCCACCAAAAAAACAGTGAGATGCCATTAAGGAAAGTCTAAATCCTTGCAGAGCTCCTGATAAGCTGGTGATGAAGCCGACCAGGTTTGAATTGTTTTGACACAACTAGCCCTCTCGGACCAGACACCATTATTGCCCATATCCTCTTCTCTGACAGGCTCGGCTCGACCCGTCATGTTACATAGCAATGCATTGTTAAAAGTGTTTCCGAGCCGGATCGAATAAGACGGAATGTTGTAAATTACATAACCCTGAGCGGAGGACCCTGTGGCACACCCGTTGCATATATAGATCCACACATGTGGAGACAAAGACGCAGCAAAAGGTCAGCGAGATCCCCCCAATTACTGCCAGTCATTACTCAGAGCGAGGGACAGAGGGGAGCGTAGGACGACACCATGGTTCTCAGAGAGGACAGCTGGTGGTGAAATGATAATAATGGTTGGATAAATAATTTGCCTTTCTCGCCACTGCTCACCCTCCTTCTTCTTCACATTCTGCTTTTCTCACTTGAGCCCTTTTGCTGTCATCTTCTCCGTTTTTTTTTCCTTTTCCAAGCAGAAAAGGAGGAGGAAGAAGAGAAGGAGAAGCCGGGGCACCAGCATTGTCCCTGCACCACCTTTGTCTCCTCTCTCATTTATTTCAATTTGTCATGCTTATCTCTCCTCCCTCAGTCTGAGAGAGGTTGGAGGAGAGGCAGAAGGTGTGGAGACCATACGAGGGGGGCACATTGGGAAAATACAGAGAAATGGGTGCAGAAATTGGTATCTGCACTCTTGCCATAATGAAACATTTAGATGCAGGCGCAGCTATGCCTCTGCATTAATGATTGGTGATGAGGGCCTTCAGAAAGGATGGAGTGAAGTAAAGGAGGGTTCGGAGTGCCGGGTATTTGGAGCATTTCAACCTAATAACCTCTTAAATCCAGGTCAGGCTGGAATACCTTCACATAATCAGTGCTGCCACCTTTCCTCAATCATCGCTTGAAAAGGGTTTGTGGTGTGCGCGCTGAGAAACGTGTCTCAGTTGGATAAAAACTTCAGAACGCCGTGCGCGAATTGTCTTCTATTTTTTTAACGGCAGGAATGGATATTGACATTTTTCATCCCAGTCATGATTTGGCTGTTCGCAAACTTGCTTTTAAATTGTTCCTCAGTGTAAATGGTAGCAGTCACCCTCCAGTGACAAAGTGGCTTTGGTTTGATGATTTACCACTTGGGTGGAGTGTTAGGATTTCATGTAGGAAAAAAGAAAAGGAAGCAGGCTCTTCGTCATCTGCTAAACGGAAGTCCTTGAACATAAAAGAGCAAAAAGAGAAAGTGGAAGTTAAACAAATGTTGGCCGCAGACGCAGACCCGTCCCACAGGCCTTATGGGGTCTGGGCTCAGTTTGCGGCGCTTGTTTCACAGCTCAGATGTGGCAAATTTTAAATGAGGCTGTTTATAAAACACTGGCATAAATATTAGGGCAAAATGTGAGTCATTCGAGAGCTTTGTTCTTTTTAAAATGATCTTCTGTTAATGTTCGAGGCACTTGGTGGATTTCCAACAATCCCACAGACATGAGTGTGCCGGCCATGGATCTGCCCTCAACACTTGTCACTTCGGATCTGTCGCATAACGCGAGCCGTTGTTGCTTGGAGGCTTTGTGTTATTATTTAGCACTGCCCAGTAACTGACTGTGACACTCGGAGAGAAAGGCACACCCTTATGCAGTCCTTTAAATGCATAGAAGATTGGATCACACAAAAGTTAACACTGCAGATGCTAACCAGGTTTTTAGATGTAGTGACAAAGATTCCAAGATGGCAGCACTGCCTTTTCTTTGTGAAGCAGCAGAGGTGAGTAACATTTCCTCAGTGGAGAACAAGCATCTGCACAGCGTAGCAAGAGATAATATTATCAGTTCATTGCTTTTGACTTCTGAATAATAGTTGTGTATGTTATGAATATATCACTGTCCTTTCTCCATCTCTTTTATCTGCTTGCGTGTAGGCAAGGCAATGTAATTTTTTTATATAGCACATTTTCAGCAACAAGGCAGTTCAAAGTGCACACACCTACACACACACACATATACATGTGATCCAGGTTCTTATATCCTTGTGGGTAAATATTTCTGTCCACAATGTGGGGTTGTGGGGCCACTGATTCTTTGTGATCCCCAGGAGGGGAAATGCTGTTCTGGGGTGGGGATTAGGTTTAGGACTAGGTGTGAACTGAGGCTTTGTGTTAAGGTTAGGGTAAGGATTTGACTGTAGAAAATTAATGGAAGTCACAAGAGACGGAGACACAACTGTTTGTATGCGTGTGTGTGTTTGCCTTCTGAACTTGTGCTCAGCTTTCAAAGGTTTTTATTGAGGATTTAACAAGTGGGCAATTACTTGTTTCCCCAGTGGACCAGGTTAGTTTGGCTAATATCACTTTTTTATTCTTTTGTACCTCAAACTATTTTCAATAAAGCACTAATTTAAACACATGAAGGAAGGTTGCAACACTTTTTATGTAATGTATCATTTTACATGCCAAGCTGTCAAATTTTTACAGCTTGGCAGAATTTGCCTACCCAAAAATAAGATTTTATAAGGACATAAAATAGGCAAAACATTATGATGAAGTGAAAAGAAGGCAGTTTAGATGTTGCATTAGAACTGGTAAATGACAAACACATATGAAGCCCAGGGTTTAAAATGTGCATAGTAAGCGACTGACAGTTCATTGTCTTGCTCGAGGTCACACTTCCAGTTTGGAATGATTGATCATCAAATGAACATCCTTGCGACTGAGACCCTAACATCTGCCTTTATCCTGTTTTTTCGATTCCTGTGACATTGTGTACAAAAAAACTGACAAAAATATAACTAATTTTCTTTCAAAAGTATATATATATTTTTTGTCATTTGGAATTTAAAGTTGTACATTTTGTTGTTGTTTTTTTTAAACAAGAAAACAAAAGAAAAAAGTGAGCTCTGAGTTTTATTTGCAGCAAATATTGTTGAAGTCAAAACAGGATTTCCGGTAACCATGATTCATCAGAAGTGAAACAGAAGAGCGGAGAGTTGGTGTGAGATGAAAACTGAGTGAAAACTGCATAACAAATCCCCAACAACGCATCAATGTTGCTCAAGTAAATTGGTTTCTTTTTTTCATTTAATGAATGCCTTTTTAACTTTTTCTACTTCTTCTTTTGTCATCCTGAGAGACAAGTATCTGCTAGCGTATGGCTCCCAGAGCCCGACACCCTGCATAACTCTTCCCCGTCTGACACTGTACTGTCATATCCTGCCGAGGCTTCATTAATTCCCCATCCCGGAATCAATGACTTGCCTTTGTAACAGATTTGCAGTCTCAGGCACTTTCTTTCTTGCTCTCTCTCTTTACGTCTTTCACTCTCCCTTCCTCTCAGTGGTTCAACCTCAAGGGAAGAGATGTGAAGATGAATGACAACAAGGTCATTTTACCACAAGCAGAAATGTCCGACGCGTGATCGAAAGCGCAAGTTTGTTATGTGGAGGCTTACAAGCTTCTGTATGTATTCTACAACCATGTTGGATTCCTGTGGAATATGAGAATACGTCTTGTAGTGTTGGTTTTGTGCCGGTATTAAAAATGTGTGGTTTTGTGTGTCATGTGCTGCCATGTCTGTTTGCATGCATTGAGTGTGACATCTCGGCAAATAGTGCCGTACCCCTAGAACCCACTCTGACACTCTATGTTATTGTCATTCGCTGGAAACCTGAAAGGGGCAAGGTTTATCCAGAAATATTCCATGACCTTTACACTGAAATGTCACTTTTATTTTGATTACTTTGTGGGCTACAGCTCTACCTGTGATATTTTTCCCCTTGTTGAAGTATAATTACTTAATAATTATGGGTAAGTTCTTGACCTAAATTGTAATCTGATACATAAACTAAATATATTTTTTCAGTCTATTACTGTTTTAATTTATATATATATATATATATGTTTTTTTTTTTTTTTTTAAGCAAGTTCAAAATATGTTCAAGGTACAGATTTACATTGTGATACCCAATATTAAAATCTTCAAACATCTGTTTCTTAATCCTCCCGTGGTCTTAAGAGGCATTTAGACCCATTTTTTTTTTACTCTGTGTGCAGCCCAGCGCGATTACAATGACTCCAGGTGCCCTTTTTCCATGTTGTTTTTTGTGTGGTTTGGGGAACTGACGGTCTGACGGGACAACCCCCTACTGTTAGACTGTGACATTTGCCATGCTCCTCCAGAGCATTGTGCTAAGACTACAGGAGAATTAACAAATGTTTCTCAGGAAAGTTATACCATAAATTTTTACTTTTGTGTATCTTGTTGTTCTGTCAGACTGTTTCTCAATAATCCGACAGGAAAGTGGATGAGAGAAGGGGAGCAACAGGACCCGAGGACAGAGTTTTTATGATTTAATAACCCTTGAACGTTTTTCCATTTCACGACACTACCGGCCATAACAGCTGTATTGCCTTAAGTAGGAGTCAGGCCCAGAATTCAAACCACGCCCTGTAAAATTTTAATGATTTTTATTTTTTTTATTAGAAAACCAAAATTGCAAGATGGTTGGTATCTTCTTGGATTCAGTTTTCAGATCAGTGTTTGTGAAAAAGACAAGGGTGAGTGACTGGCAGCTCAAGCAGAAGTCTTGCATCAACGGGATGAGGTGGCTTAACGGCAGAATTCCTCTGGAGTCTTTGACTTCAGCAAACTTGAATCCTGGAGGTTGCGACTAATTAGGATTGGCTTTTACTGGGGGTGTTTTCACCCGCATAACATGTAGAGAAGTGAACTACATATGCAGAAAACCAGAAAGGATGGAGGCTGCAGTAACAGAGCAATTTTATGAAAACTCTTTGTTGGTCAAACAACAGGAGAGTCAGTACTTATCGTGTCCATAATCTGGTGCCGCCGTTTTCTGTTTAACCCTTTTTTCTGTTAGAATCACCACTTATCTTGACCCTGCCTACTTCTTACTGATTTATATCCTCCACAACCAGAAAATCCTTCTTTCTTCCCATATAAAAAGTTCTTATGGGAAGATAGATGGATTTAAACACAGAACAATATTTGAAGACAACCCATGCTGTAAAAAAAAACAGCTGGTGCTTTGATAGGATGGTTTAGATCAGAACGAACTAATCAACGAACTAATCAAAGTTTAGTTCTAAATCCACTTGAGAACCTATTAGTGAAAAATATATATTTCCATAAGCCGCAGTATGTTAGGCTAGCAATGCTTCCAAAAACGTATTTAAGTAGATTCTTCTAAGAATACAACTAATTAAAAACTGTTTAATTCAGCTTATATCTGTAATAACATCACAGTACTATTGCAAATTACATAAGTTCTCCAGAGAACAGAAACAAAAAGAACATTCCCATGTTTAATTCCTGCTTAAGTTAATAGAATTAGGAAGTGAGCAGACAGGCCATTATCTCAGAGTCTAATAAATCCCACCTGTTTGTTAACCAACAGCCCCATTACCTCACCGCCGCCCCAGAGCCGATTTATCTGCAACCGCTGTTATGTCACTGCATCTGCAACCGCCGGTGAGAAGTGATAATGAAGTATCTCCCTCCTTTTTTTTAAAAAACTGTTTGCCCACTCCTTCTTCTATCCCACTTAGAGGGGGACATTTAAGAGCAAAGTATGACAGCGGGACCCCAGAGTTATCAGTCAAAACCGGAGGGAGCGACACTGAGGTGGGACTCCGTCTCTTGTTTGACCCTGCTGTTTGTCAGGAGACTCAATCAATGCGTAATTACCTCAGATGACTATCATAAAAAACAATGCCACGAGCCCTTTCAAGGTTACCCCCCAAGCCCATCACAACTGTGTTATTTATAAATATGGAACGGTTGTAAATGTGGCTGGCGAGCTGGATGGCGGTAACGGCTGATGGACGTGATATATTTCCAATTTGCACTGTAGAGATCTCAGTAGACAGGTCGATGCTGCTAAGAGCTGCTAAGAGCTGCTCTCACTGCGGCTAATAACGCTGATAATGAAGGTTTGTGCTCGAGTCTGGCTCTCAGGTAAAACAGATAAGAACCTTGAATTCGTTCGACCACATTGAATATGTCAGCAGTTCCAGTGATTCACTGATATTTCATCCACTCTCTACATGGAAATGTGAAAGAGTAATGAAGGGAAAGGGACACAATAAATTCTCAAATAATTGCCTGAATCATTTTTGTGAAAATTTTACTCAACCTAACAATAATTCTGTTTAAAGTAGTGCTTATAATGACTTGTTATAATAAAAATGGCAGTAAACTGATTGCAGTCTATTTGCTAACAGCCAGAGTTTGTTTGTCCATTCAGATTTGGAGCAGCTATCTCCAATAGTAGCCGTGCTTCTATTAGAAGTTCTTGTCTATACTCTGCTAATGTGGAAAACACAACTTCCATTAAATTAAATAAAATTAAAATGACTCTTAAATAAGCTTGTTCACATAATAAGTTTTTCATCAGTTTTTGAAATCATAGCAGTGACAGATATAAACAGATACATGAAATATAGTCATAAATCAGCCATGGTGGCGCCCTTCATTTATCAACCAGTCAGAGGAGACGTCTGTGTTTCATTCAGGCTTTGGAGCGACAAGCCTTGTACACTAGGGAGTGTACAAGGCTTCCTCAAAACCTTGTACACTCCTCAAAACGTGCACCGTTTTGAGGAAATTGTCGTCAGGGATTTCACAGGAGAGCTTTGGATTCAACACCTCATAATGGCACATGACTTTTTTCTGAAGCTGTGAGCGCTCTGGTGGAGTCAGCTGCACATTGTCAGAAAAAACAAAAAACAAACCATCATCCTTCATCCACTTCCTGTGTCGTCTTCATTCTTTTCACCAGTAGTAAGATCTGGCTATTGATCACTCATGTGATTAAAAAAATTTGTTTTATATTTAGCTGAAAAAAAAAAACACCTCATCTTAATGCAAAAAAAATTGTTTGCAAAACACTCCTAATTGCACTTTCTGAACCATTTGAAAAAAAAAAAGGTTTGGTGCCGTTTATTTTTATGTGTTTAGTGAGGTAGTCAACCTGTTGCTTTTTCAGTTTCTTCACTATTTCTTTTACATTGGCTGATGTCCTCCTAACCGCACTGACTGAACAAATGACAATTTTGTTGTCTTTACACATTTGACCAAACAAATTATCACATTTTGTAATTCAGTTTTTATGTCTGTGGTTAAAGAAAGAAAAAAAAACTGTCATTTTAGATTTTTCTGTACTGGAAATCTACGGTACAGAGAAATCTGACTAAACCTCAGATACTAATTTGAGGTTTAGTATCAGCCCATACTTAACCTCAGATATTTGTATTGGTGTCAGAATTGAAAAACATGGATCGGTGCATCCCTACAATGAGCGCTGTAAAGAACTTTGAAATGCCTTGTTGCTGAAAGATCCTATACAAATCAAATTTGATTGACTGACTTATAGAAGTTACCAAGTTCATCAGATGTTCTGCTAAATCTTCCAGAAATCATCTGTTGCAAACCACTTTTACTTGTTTGTCCATGCAGAGTTGGAGGCAAACTTCTATTAGGAAAGATTTCTAAACTAATCACATCCAAACCATAAAACGAAAAATGTCAAATACCAAAAGAAACAACATCAAGCAGACTTCCATACACGGTTATTGAAGATGCACATTAC
Source organism: Poeciliopsis turneri (assembly GCA_922788865.1). NCBI lineage: Eukaryota > Metazoa > Chordata > Actinopteri > Cyprinodontiformes > Poeciliidae > Poeciliopsis > Poeciliopsis turneri. The sequence goes on along the minus strand of CAKLNU010000771.1, from coordinate 1,025,897 downwards.
TGGACAGTCAACAGTTGGTCTCAAACATAAATATTAAATACAGACAGCATTATTTGCATAACCTCTATTATCTGTGTGAAAAATTAATGAAATGTGTTTATCTACAAGATTTAAGTACCAAAACCTCCCACTCTGAAGATGTCTCCACTTTTGTTCCAATTTCTTCCCTTCCTACCATTTCATCCTCTTACAAATTTCCTTCTGTGTGCCTACTGTTTCGTCCTTGGCTGCTAAGGCACTAGCACCATTTTGACACAATCAAAAAGTGACAAGGTTCTTCTTATATGTCATTGGACAGAATTAATGCTCTCATGCATAGAAGTAGTTACTTTTTTTTAAAATCCAAGTCATCTTTAACGGTAAAAGCGCTGTCAGGAAAGAAAAAAAGAAGCTTAATTAAAATTGACTTATGAGATACTGCACTACCATATGAGAAAAATATTCAGTTATAACATGTCACATCTCTCATACCCTACTTAGAGAACAGCTCACTTATGATCCAAGCCTACTTAGAGAATACAGAAATACTCCTCACTATCCATCATCCCATTTAATCCTTGTCTTCATCCTCCTTTGGCTGCCAAGCTCCTCATTCACTGGAACAGACTCTAATTCTAAGGTATCTATCAGCTGTCTCCTCCACGGTTAGTCACAGTGAGTCAGCCTCTTTCATCAACCTCTCTGTGGGATCCAGCTCCCCTGCTCCTCCTCATCACTCCAACTCCTTTCACCATCACCTGATGCCCCCTCAGGGAACCGTGTCAATTCCAAACCCATAAGGTGGGGTGGCTTGACACGGGCTTCGGAGGACTGCCTGCTCCCCTTTGCTCCCCTTTGCTCGATGGAGGATGAAATTAGGCTGTAATGGACCGTTCATAGCAGAGGGGTCACTCAAGACAACTAGGCAGTCGTGCTTGACCAGCACTTCACCGTAAACACCGCCGCTACAAACTATTCCCCTCATTCACCCTTGCTTTGCCCACCCTCCTAACCTCCAACTCTCCTCACATTCAACTTGCCTTTTTGCCCCACAGCTTAAAGCCATTTAACCCCTACTATGGGGCAGAACAGCCAGGGTCTAGGAGTGGCAGATAGGTTTATGCTGGGTTATAAAACCTTGGTGTTTAAGCCAAACTTGTTTGGGTTTTCCAAGTAGTGTGTGTGTGACGGCTATTCTCAGCTTGAAGGGGACCTAAATTACACTCTGCAAGCTAGAAAATACTGCATTGATTGCGCCGTTACGCATTTTGGTATCCTTACCTTACATTTCCAAGCAGATTTATTACCTTTCATTTCTAAATATAGCTGTCGTCAAGTAGCCATTCGCAACATTTTAGCCAAATAGGTTTCCACTTATTTCTCATTGAAATATATGACAGTGTGGGAATGAAACAAACAAACAAAAAAAAAACTGTCGCAATATTTGAAACGCCAAGCTTCATGCATGCATATGGTAATTGCTTGCAGTTGGAGTCCAACACATCCCCAGTATCATCACCATTCTCCCTGAGCCCCCAAAGAAAAACATGGATGCAGTCTTTTATGTACATCCGAGTCAGAAGTCCTCAAAGTTAAAGGCGCAATTACTGCGAGTGTCTATTAAAGGGTGCATAAAAGATGGGAGAGCAGGATTTGCCTCTACATCAGACACATAAAAATAAAGCAGGAATTGGAGAAGGAGGTGTGAACTCCCATGTTAGAGGAAAGGAGCACAATTACACCAAGGCTTTAAAGGACGAGGTAAGAGCTTGTCTTTAGAGTCTATTTGCTCCAGAATGAGCTCGGGAACAGTTAGGCAGGAGAGGAGTGTGGTGCATTATGGGAAGCTGGAGGCTATATTATTGTCATTTCCTCTTTCTTAGAGTACATACACTGGGATTTGTCCCAATGTTAAGAAATAGCTTATGGCATTTTAGAGTCCTACACATTTTTTTACACACCTTAAGGGGTTTTCACTTTTTATCACTAACCTCAAGCCTTGATGTATTATCATGGGATTATATGGGATTGAACAACACAGAATAATGCAACATAAAACACTTCTTTCTTTCGTTTTTCTTTCCTTGTGTCCTTGTACCTTCCTTTCTTTCTTTGTTCTTTCTTTTTATGAGATATGATATTCAGGCCCTGTGACTCAGTATTTTGTAGAACCAGTTTTATCATCTGGCTGGAGGTGGAAACTCTTCTGTGGGTCCAGCTCTATGGTAGAAATTACTTGATCTCTTTTACAAATTACAAGAAATCCAACTGCCATTTTTATTTACATTTTGTGGTTTTTGTGTCATTTCCTTCGTTGTTTCTGGGTGCAGCGCCCTCACAGGTGAGGAAGTGAAGAAGTTTTTCAAAGAGTTTGGTTTTGCAAACTTCAGTGTGAAAGAGAACTGCACCAGCTGAAAATGGAACAAATGTTGCACTTTTGATTCCCAAATCAAACCTAGACTATTAGTTCTGAAAATACCCTAAATCATAGTTTTCTCTTTGTCATTTTCACCATTAAGAATATAATGTTACATATCCATCCACATAAAATATTTACCATTTTCCTAAAACTCATGATCACCATCTTTATTAATGGGTTGGCATAGGAACAAGAAACACACAGGAAGCCAAAGAGTAATATTTTGATTTTATTTATACTTACATGGGGGCAACAAGTTGTTATTACTTTGAGGAGACTACACGGTTAAAAAGTCACCTTCCAGAGAGATTTCTCCTGAAATGTGAGGGCCATCCAGAGGGACCTTTATGGAAGGTGTTTCTTCAAATGCAATATCTCTAGTAAACATCTAAACAGAAGCTGTCAATCTGCTCCAGCCATCAGTACTTGAAGAATGATTATGATTGCTGTTCAAGAACTTTACTTTTTCCTCACTCCAGCTGAGAAATGCTGTTGTGTTGAGCTAAAATGCTGCTCATTATACTGAGACAAAGCAAAATTGTCAACCTTGTCCACAATGAATGGACCTCCAAGTATAATTACATTGCTCCTCATTATGTTAAATCTTTTAAAATTGTTAGGAGATTGAAGCCATTGTGTTGTGCTGCAGAGATTTACACCTGATGTCTTCTATAATCTTCCCAGTAGTTCAGAGTTTGTAAGTGCAGAGAGCTAAGCTTTGCTAGTGCTGTTGTTTCATCTGCTGTGTGTAATGGAAAATGTGAACCATGATTATGCTTCAGATGAAATGATGTATGATTTAGGCACCATGTATCTCCATGAATTTCTAGTTAAACATTTCCTATAAACACGTTGCACCATGACACCATGCATACCAAACCCCGTCCTCCTGCTCCCTGCTGGAGGGCAAACAATCGCTAGCTGACAATGACCACCATTGATTTTAGCTAAGTTGATAATGCGTTAAATCTTAAATCTACATGTGATGTCTAAAAAGGAAAGGGACAGAGTGCTTTGATGATGATTGTCAACACTATGACAAGATAACAAGACCAGAAATAAGTTTTAATTAAAAAAATAGCTAGGGAAATTAAAGTAGGTCAGTCATGCTAGCTTGACTACGTCAATCTTAATATGTAGATGTGCTGCAGAATTCTACATGCTTTGGTTCAGTTAAAAAACAAAGGCACTCTAACTCTCTGACAGATCATCATAAAACAGGCGGTTAACTCAATCACAGCAATGTTCAGATGATCACTTATTAATAACCCCAAAATAAACATCAAGCCTCAAAACATAAAACTGTAATGAAGTGAATGTTTGTTCTTTTTGTGGAAAATGTTTGCTTGTTTTTTGATACTGAATCCTGATCTACTAGTGGAGCTGTTGTCTGTTGGTTGCCATGGAAACTGGTCTGTATGTAATGAGGATGACACAGCGTGAGAAAAAATAAAAATATGAGTGATTTTGATTTGTTCTGTCTCCGTCATTTTCCCTTTGCTGCGATGAACTGCACTAAATAAATCATACCTACATCTCCAGGTTTCATGTAGCTATCAAGATTTTTCTTCCGCGTTAACGTAGCTGTGGATATCATGTAACAGAATCGTCCTTTTGACCTCCAGTGCTGTGCAAAATTACCTGCCAATGTATTTAGCAAGTTTATGTTTTATATCTTGTGCATGATAAGGTGGAGCTCACATTTTTGAGAACTTTGAACTGAACAATGCTGCATTTAAAATGTGGAGCATGGAGAGAACGTAGCTAACCTTCACGACATTTAAATACTCGCTATATGGAGGTGAATGAAAGACTTAACTGGTATCCTTTAGTGGCAGCAAAACCCAGTTATAGGTTACACAATAATAATAAAAATGGCTTCAAAATCCTTTGCTCAATAGATGAAAGCTATATTAGTGGCTATAACAATTCTACTTATTGCTCCTTTAAATTGCTCTGTTTGTGGGTGAGAGTGCAGTGAAGGAGCTCATCATTCCTAAGGTCTCACTAATGGTGGGTTGAAGAAGGGACTTCTGACGACTGTTAGAGTTTAACTGATAAGTCTGATCGGAGCACGACAAGAGCTGCAGTATGAAGGGTGAGGGGCCACTGTAGACTACTGCAAACATAAGAAGGCGGAAATAAAGAGAAGAAAAGGAAGGGGGAAAATTTCTCACTATTATGTATTTCACGCCAGACTGAGCATTTGACATATCCAATTTCTAACCTGAGACACTTACTGTGTTTTTGTGTAGCTCAAAGGGGTTATAAAGGAGGTTACCGGCATTACAGATCAGTGTGTATGTGTGTATTTGTCTGCACTCAAAGCAGCAGAGCTGAAGATAAAAAATAAGCATTCTTTTTTTGTATTGAATATGTTGTTTAAATATGCTTGCTGAATTTTAAACGCTGCTATCCTGCAGAAGGAAGTGTTTTATTTCCTATTGGAGCTCTTTATGTATTTGTGTGTGTTTTCACAGAAAAGAAATGATCACTTCACATTTGTTACCCTCTGGGGAGAGCCAGAGCAATGCCCGCAGGCGCACGCATACACACACAAACACACACACTCAAAAACCCTCCCTTTGCAGCCCCTCCTGAGGGCTTTAGCTGTTCCATCACCATTATAAGCTTTAAAGACAGAGTGAGTCATAGACCACCAAACAGAGAGCATAGAGGTTATTCTATGGTTTTCACTTTTTAAAAAAAGTATGCGAATTTCTTTAGTGTTAAACCACAACTATTAACATATCTAGAACTGACTAATTGCTCTGCCTGGTTTTCATCGCTTCAGTTGTTCCTTGAACTTCCACTAACATGAAGGAGGATAATATAAATACCAAAACGCAAAAGAAAACCCAAAGTTGACATGCCAAACACCAAAAATAAAAAGAAAACACAAAATAGTGCAGTGTCAAGAAAATGAAAAACAATTTATCATTAAAGCTAAGATATCTGTTACAACTATAATCATATAGGGATGGCATAATATGAGACAGATAATCTGAAAAGGTAGATCTCCTCCTCCTCCCTGAGCTGCTAATGCTATCTGAAGAAATGCACCGCTCCCAACCACTCAGAGCAATAAGGAGACTTACAGAAAAACCGCTGCTGTCATTGCTGGCTGTGGTAACTATCATTAGCTTTCAATGGCAGGCTACATTGTGGTGAACCAGCTAAGGTGTAGCTGAGCACAAGGGAGAGGATGTGAGCAGCATATACACATGAATGATTGACAGCACCTAGGCGCTCCTCCAGGCTCTGATTGGTTGTTTCTGACTGAGTTGTGTATTTCTATACTTAGCACTGGGCGAAGACGAAGATTATCTGCTGTTATGACATAAAGATTTTAACAAATATGTAACAAAACATACATTTTATAAAAATGACAACCTACAGATTTTTTTTAAAATAAGCCACAGTGCAGGAGTAAGTCAACCTGTGAAACAAAAAGAAGGAAAAAAATGTGACTTTGAATTAGCCTAGTTGAAAGTTGGAGTTAATATCATTGCAATGTTTCTCAGTTGATCTAAACTCATTCTGGACCAAAGCAGCAATGGTCATGGTTCAAAGCCTGGTACAGTGATGGCAGATGTGCACAGCCAGCTGAAGAGATGAAGAGATTACTTCTTTGCAGAGCCATGCTGGATTGGGTTGTTTTCTCATTTAATAAATACAAATATTGTTCAAATCATCTGTTTCTTTATTGAAGCATTATTTTTGATCATTTAAAAATATTTACAGGTGTCAAAAGAGTGCAAGGATAACAAATCTGCAAGACTGCAAAAACCTAGTCATATCACTTTCGGGTCTTGAATATTCTTGATGTGTTTCTTTAACTGTAGTTGTACACTCAGTGTTTTTTTTTGTGTGGGTTTTTTTTTTTCTGCTTTGGATTCATTTGTTTTCCTAAAGCTGACCTTGTGGCTCACCAGCCTCATTGTCATAATTGCCATCATCACAATCACTATTATCTTAATTGGCCTTATCTGCTCATTAGCTACTCGTTAGCTAATTGACTCTGAGAATATCCCTACTAACGCGTTGCGGGGCGACACAAAAGGCAACAGACGGAGATCAAGAGCAGACATCTGCCTGTTGAGGGAAGAAGGAAAAAAAAGTGCAGCGCGCCTTGGCTCATCTGTCACAGTAATGACTGTCTCAACAACTGTACACAGCGATTTCGAGGGAAAGCCATTGCTGCCGATGCTAGCGCCACGGCTACACACTAGGACGCTCTCCTTCCACTTGTTTTTGTATTACATGCACACTGATACTCAGTCGGATCATATAGGAATGAAAGGATCCAGATTACACACACACACAGTTATGTGCACACACGCCGACTCACTCGACTGAGTTTCTGTGTGTCATAAAGCCAATTAAGAGACATTCAAAGGCTTGGAAAGAAATACTGCAATTAGGTTAAAGCGAGCTGTGGAGAAAGCAGGGCAAATCCTACAAACCATCCAAGCTATCATATATTCAGGCTCATTAAAGTTTTCAGCTTTTCTTGTAATAACAGGGAGATGATTTAAAGTAAACTATTTTTTTCTTTTCCATGTCTCAGATTCTTAAAGGGCTTTTCCCCTACATGCTCCGTAAAGTAAAACAAATGTTTATATTTTTTTCCTCCGAAAACCATTTGTCTTTGCTGACCTTTTTCTAATGTCTGTGTTTTTGCTCGGTTGGTATTTTGACACCCTTCTAATGATCATTTTCTTTTTGTTACTGTTCAACCATTTCCTTCTGATTGTCGTTGCTTCCTCTTTATGTTTGCTTTAAATCTTGTCTCTGTGTTAGCTCTCTCTCTCTGGCACTGTGTGTAGCTTTAGGGTTCGGGTGGTGTCACTGGTAATAGGCTCCCATGGGCCCTTTCTATACTATAGCTGGGTTCTGAGAACTGTCTGCATAATATGAAGAGATGGGGGATAATCTCATGCCCTACTTTGGAAAAGGTTTGCTTTTGTGCATGTGTGAAGTGCAGTTTTAGGTTTGGGGTTAGGTTTAAGACTGAGGAGTGAACTGAGTTAAGGTTTGTTATTTACTGGTAACAAACCTCCCATAGCCTAAGGTTAGGCTATGGAAATGAATGAATGAACAATCAAAACTCCCTGTGAAGATAGAAATACACACTATACTGTTTGCAAACCTCCCATAGCCTAAGGTTATATATATATATATATATATATATATATATATATATATATATATATATATATATATATATATATTTATATATATATAATTTAATAAAAGAATCTACAGACAGTCCACACATGCCCAGTGCCATAGTATTGATATATTGTGACCTTCACCAGCTTTGAATGCAGAGATGTTTCCAAATGTTTGTCTGGCACTGTATATTCAAACACACACACATTTTGTTTGCACTGGGACTTAGTTGAAGTTAGCTGCTGGCTTTGTTTTTCTTTTCCAATAATAAAGGCAAACAGAGGAAGCACATAAAGAGAGACTGGCACAGAAAATTTCAGATGGAGAGTCTCAGCTAATTCCCCCAATGTCTTGTTACAGTAACCTTAAAATGGGCATTTCTCAAATTATTTGCAATAGGAGAGAAAACTTCAAATAATTTAGTTAGCCGTAAGCTTGTGCTGATAGCTGAGAAACAAGCCGCACCACACATGGAAACTTATGTGACCTTTTAGAGCTAGTGTTTGATGCCGGAAACAATGGGATTGATTGGTTTAATGCATCTCTATTTTATCAAAGCTAACTAGATTAACAACACATGCAACAGGTTGAATGTAAACACTGTCAATATAAAGATTTCACACACAGTCAGATTTATATCGCTTCATGAACCCAGGTTGTTTAAACCAATTTGAGCCACTCAAAACTTGACCTGTTTCAGGCAAAAATGGACACAGGGACTGAGTACTAAATTCAGAACAGGCTGGTATTTACCGAGGGATCAGCTTTTTCACAGTCAGACAGGCCAGGGTTCAGCACCAGGGAATCCATAATACAGGTCAGACAGTCAGAGGGTCAAAAGCCAGGAGGTCCAAATCCAGCGAGGTAGGTCAGGATCAGGGACGGAAGGGCAACTCGACAGAAGAGTGGAGACAGACAGAATACCGGTTTGGTTAGGGAGTTGTAACCATGCAATTAAACTTTTTTGTGGGCTAAAAAAGTAAATTTTGGTGTGGTTTGAATTTGTATGTGAATGCCAAGTGGACCAGAGACTGAACCAAAAGCAGAAAGCAGACTGTAGCACAAGGCATTCTTGGTTATTAGTCGTGCAGGTCTAGTGTTAGAAGGAGAAATGGCTTGTGGCCTTTTACCAAAGACAAAAGAAAAATCCTACAATGTCTAAATTCTGACAATATTTCATTTTTGTTTGCATTTTGTGAAGAAAAACCTTTTGCTCAGTGTCTTCTTCAGATGTTTTAACATCCAGCTGAAGATGTAACAAGCATTGCAATTTTGGTCCCCAACTAAACTGAGTCTGGATTAGAATCTCCCTTACAGGGGGTCAGTATTCATGATAACAGGAACAGACAACCGCCCAGCCATTTGCTCAATATTACAGGTTCCCCAGTGAATATTTGCTGTTACTGCAATAAGATAATAAATGTTCATAATCTTCTAATGGAACCTTACAGTACAGAAATCAAAATTATAATTTAATGTAGCCTTATGACATAAAGCTGTGTTCATAAAACCACGGTTCAACTTGTCCAGCAATCTTTAAAATGTAATTAACTGTAACTTAAACCAACTTGCAACTCTTAAATAAACTTTATTTATGAGATAAATTGTCACCAATTTATCTCAGAAATACATTTTAGATAAATGTATTTATCTCAAATAGGTAAATTTATTTATTCAGGATAAATAAATAAATTTATTACTCATTTGAGATAATTAAATGTCAAATTTTACGTTCAGATATTTATACAATGTAGAATTTGATTCTGCGTTGCACATCAGTCACTGCAGAGATTTTTGAAAATTCTTGATTTCCATGTTATGCAGAGGAAGAGTCCAAAAAAGAGACATAAAAAATAATGTCCTGGGGACTCAGCAGCAGCTGTGTAACCAGATCTACAGAGTCTCAGAAGGGGCAACAGTCCTGAGGGTCAGGTAGGTTTCCTCTTGGGGAAAGTCTTATCTGACACTTGTTACAAGGACGAGCCAAAATAAATAATTGGAATCAGATTATTTTTTTGTCCCTCTTCCCTTAAATTTTCTTGCTCTTTATTGTCGATGAAGCCCCCCTCCTCACTGCATCCATTCCCACAACACACACACACGCACACACACACACCACACACACACACACACACACACACACACACACACACACACCTCTTCTGTACTTTTATCTTGACGCACACTGTGTCCTGAAGTCTGCAAAAGCCTTTGCCATCACATCTCTCAATATCTTATCTTCAAGTTAAACGCCCACGGCTGGCATTTTAAGACGACACGTACCGACCGCGCATCCACAGATAACTACCGATACAACTCTCTGTCACACACACAATGGCCCACACACAAGCTGTGAGCGTGTGCACGTGTGAAAGTGGGCGAATAAAAAGAAGCCTATTTGTTGTCTTTGGTGTGATGTGCGGCGTGTTCGGCAGCCACGCACGTCCGTTTGTATCATTGAGAGACAGTGAGAGTGCATGCATTGTATCTGAGCCATTATGTCAAGATATACATTTCTGGGTGTTATTTCTGGGCATTTGACTGGTGCTAGCAATGGTAAGCACTGATTATACAGTAATGTCAGGAAGCCAGCAGGCAGCCTGGTTTTAGCCACAGCGGGAGGTCGCACCATCATGGCCATTATAGCCGCCTCAGTTTCACACGGAGAAATATACCAGCTCCGGACAAAAGGGTGTCTTTTCAGCAGTTGGTTTCAGTCGGATCGTACCTCAGGCTGGCTGTAAACAGCATGCCGTTTCTGTTTTTAATTGCTAGGTTGAGCTGTGGATAAAACACCTCCCCATAAAAGTGCTGGTCATTTTGCAGAGACTCTGTTAAACACAGATTTGTGTTAACTGACTCGCATTTAAAAGGGTGACTTTCCAGAAATCAAATAACAGCTCTTTGACTTTGGTGCTTTTCCAACGATGCCAAGCGTTTCAGTTCCATTTCATGAGACTTTTTTTTATTTTATTTTTTTTTTTTGTTTTGCTTTGTTTTGTGGCTGCAGTGACCTTGAGAGCTCAACCGAAGAGAATACAAGCAAACAGTTGAAAGCATCTCAGCAATACACCTAAAAGAACAAAAAGGAAAAAAAATCTTTACTTGCTGAATATAGTGGCATACAAAAGTGATACTGCTGTTTTTACTGATTTGCAACACTTTAGAGTTCAGAGAATCAGACAGCTTGAGTAAATATCAGATATCAAATACTTTTCAAATGAGGATCAATACCAAGCCTATCAAACCAGCCTGTCTCTTTGTGAAGAAGTATCCATCCATCCATCCATCCATCCATCTTCTGCCGCTTATCCGGGGTCGGGTCGCGGGGGTAGCAGCTTAAGAAGGGAGGCCCAGACTTCCCTCTCCCCAGCCACTTCCTCCAGCTCCTCCGGGGAATCCCGAGGCGTTCCCAAGCCAGCCGAGAGACGTAGTCCCTCCAGCGTGTCCTGGGTCTTCCCCGGGGCCTCCTCCCGGTGGGACGTGCCCGAAACACCTCACCAGGGAGGCGTCCAGGAGGCATCCTAACCAGATGCCCGAGCCACCTCAACTGGCTCCTCTCGATGTGGAGGAGCAGTGGCTCTACTCTGAGTCCCTCCCGGATGACCGAGCTTCTCACCCTATCTCTAAGGGAGAGCCCAGCCACCCTACGGAGAAAACTCATTTCGGCCGCTTGTATTCGCGATCTCGTTCTTTCGGTCATTACCCAAAGCTCATGACCATAGATGAGGGTAGGAACGTAGATCGACCGGTAAATCGAGAGCTTCGCTTTTTGACTCAGCTCTCTCTTCACCACGACGGACCGGTACAGCGCCCGTTTCACGGTGAAGAAGTAATCCCTCAATATATTTTTAGACTGTGACCGTTCACTTCCCCCATTGCCATTGAAAAGCTGTAACCTCATATTAGCAGTACATAAAATAATGAATCCTTTTGTATTGGATGTTCTTTACTATTTTGTTTCAATTTGCTCTCAAATCATACTTTTTTTACCTTGTTATTTAGAAATATGTACAAATCATAATAAGTTATTACAGTATTGTATAGATACTTATAAACTTTGTCCAAATTCTGTCCTAGTTTTGTACAAGATAAGTCAAAGAAAAAACTACAAAAACACCTAAAGGTCAGAATTTTGATGAAATATCAAATTTAAATAAAAAATATCAGTATCAGCAATACTGGCCGAATGCTTACTTATCGATACAAAAATATATAATATGGTAGAACTAGGCAATAAACCAAAAATTGACTGACACTGAAATTAATTAAATCGGGGGGGGGGGGGAAAATTATCTTTATCAAGGGAACTATTCAGTATATCAAAAAACTGATTTTAGGCCACAAGACTTTGAGTCGTACAAGATCGGACATTACTAATGGGAGATCTGGCTGTATGATTCCACCTATTCAACTGATAAGCCTGTTCACAGTTCCACCAGGTGTTTGCTAATTTCTGCTGGTTAGTCTGAAGGAACTGAGGAAACTTGGAAGGCTGGAAACTGCAGCTCCGAGGATGAGCTTCATCGCTCAAGGCGGTTCTCAGTCCCACTAAGCGTTTTCCACAGCTGGTTGCCTCGGAAAATTAAAGGTTTTTTCAAACGTATGAAAAAAATTTAAGCGATATTTTTGTGTATTTTGTGAGGGTATAACCTTATAACTTGATGGAAAGCTAAACAAAAGTCAATTTTTCATCAAAGACTTGCCGTTAAAATCCATCCAAAGTGATTAGATCTCAGTCATCCGCTCTAGTGAGAACAGTGTGTAAGTATTTCAGCCGGTGATGTAGTTTATGTCAAAGCCGATGTAAAGCAGGTGTTTCGTAAGACAAAACGTGAGACGAAGGAGAAGAGCTACAAGCTGCTCTCGCACCAAACGTATTGAAATTAAGCATTCTTGAAGGCTTGTGTTTGTGGTTGAGCAGTCTAACAGCTTTCAGGACGCGGCCCTTAATGGGCTCCGCGCTGCACAGCAGCTTCGTCCTGCCACCCGCTTCTTCACCCTCACTGATTCGTCATTAAACGTCGTCCAGACGACGAATTGCGCTGCGATAGGAGATCAACCTTCATCCTGTTTTTGGTATTTGTCATTATCCACTCCGCTGCTCACCGGCCAGTACTCCTCCCCGATATTTGTCCATTCAAAGAACAGAACCAAAAGGGCTTGGCTGCATAGAGGCAATTAGGGCCTCAGAGTTGAGAATTTTTCAAAGTTTAACTTTTTCCCTTGGAAAGGTTTGTTTTCAAAGTTTTTTTTTTTGTTTGTTTGAGAAAACTATATTTGAAAGACCAAAGAGCATCCAGCAGCATGGGAAGAGACACACAGGCTCTAAGAAATTCTCTGCTTAATGTTTTAAGTCACCGAGATGGTGGGGAGAGGGTTGGAGCAGAACAGAGAGCCCGGCAGCAGAGGAGAGGAGACGGCTGGTGCTGGTCATTAATAGTCAACCAGGATATATTGCTGGGGGATTTCAAACCATGGAGGCAGCTTGATAATTCAATCTGTCAAGCGCACGTTACAAGCTAGGCCAATTAACTGGAGAGGAGGCAGGCTTGACCCCAACATCCCTCCCTCCCCTTTCTTTTCTCGCTCATTCCTTCGCCGTTTGCAACATTCCCTGTTGTGTATAAGAGCAACATCTGCGCCGGTTAAACTGTCACGTCGGAGAGAACAGAAACCTGCGTCGATCGGTGCATGTCGTGTTGTTTCCTTCCGCCGTAACCATGTCTGCGTCCGCAGACAGATGGGACAAACAACCGTTGCTGCTAATGGACGGCTAATTGCAAACACTTGACAGCCGAGAGAGAGAGCTTTTTGACAAATGAAACCTGACTGTTTATTCTCTTCCTCTTGTTAATTCATACATTTTTCATTGTTTTCTTTTTTTGTTTGTTTGTTTCTGCACCTGTTGTCTCCCACCTCTCACTGTAAGAGGAGCAGAACAGAAGATTTAAGGTCCTCTCACTACCTCCGGACACAGACCCGTTTCCTTTTTTTCAGATGTTTTGGCAGCCTCCCCATGTTTCAAGCCATTTTTTCTGATGATGTTAATTAAAAAGTTGTGAAAAGCCACACAAAATGTTTATACCCCTTGACCTTTTTTCCAAGTTTGTATACAGTCCCTTTAAGTATGAATCCTTGAATAAACTCCAGGTAACCAATTGAAAGCATTGTGGTTTTGGAGGACTCCAACACAGGAAGGAGGCAGAAAGGTCCATGTTGGATTTGTGCTTTTGCAAAAAATGAGAAACTTTGGAAGGAAGGTAAAAATCTACTCAAGGATACATTTGAACAGCACCAGAGTTCACTCTGCAGATTTCGAGTAAAGCAGACAAAACAAATACAAATCACTAGCTGGCAATGTAACTGAGCCTACTTTACTATGAGATGTAAAAACACCCTGAGATGTAAAAACACCCATTTTAAAACATGTTTTAAAATGGCCTAGTCAAAATCTTGAACCTAATTCAACTGAGTCATGACCAGAAAACGCATGAAGTGAGGAAGGACAAGGTGAAGCGTGATATCAATTCGTCATGATGATCAGCTAATCGTTAGCTTGACTTGGCCATTAATTTAAATGTTTTTTGTTTTTTTTTAAGGTGAATCACTTGCCAAAAAAAAGCTGAAATTGTTTCACAAATACCAAGAGCTCTCTCCTTTTATTTACTGAAATGTTTTCCGTGTGAGGGGAGGCAGGTGGACTCAAAGCTCCCAATGTTTCATCTGTAATTTTCCTCAAATAACATCCGTCAAATGACAATCATTTCTTCAAAGGACAAAAGGGAGAGACGGCGTTCTGAAACCCAGCTCAGGTAACACCACAGAGAGGCATTTTGCCTATCAAGTGACTGTTAAAAGGCTTTCGGTATCATTAGAATTCTGAATGTTGGCATTCCAATTAGAGGCAATCCTGCTCTGTCAGGCGCTACAGTTCGCTGTTGAACCTCATGCAGGTTTGCTCTGCATGTATGAGAGTGTGTGTGTGTGTGTTTGAGTCCTTGTATATTTAATGTCGCTTTCTTTTTTTTCTGTCTTTTAGCAGCTGCACAGCCATCCATCACGCTTGCTGCAGGGCAAAAAAAAAAAAAGAAAAAAAAAAAAAGAAGCAGGTTGTCTGTGCATATTGCATGGCTGTGAAATCCAGCACATAATAATATCCCGTTTTGAAGACTTGCTTTGATAGTCCTCCACCAAAAGATGAGTCTCCGAAGAATTATTCGGATAAGAGCAAGCAGGCTTCATGGAACTGAACTCTAACTTTCTGTGAAGGGGGTTAGATGTAAAGTCTTGCATCAAAGCGCTTGGGAAGAAGCTTCAGCGCTTCTTCCGACCATTAAAAAAAAAAAAAAAGTAGTGAGTTTTGCAGGAACTCTTCGATGAGCTTTCTTCAGAGGAGTCCAGAGAGCAGCAGCAGCAGGTGGGGTGGGCAACAGAGAGAACAGGAACCCGATTAGCTTAGACAAAGAGGGAGAAAAGCAGGGGCCTGGAGAGTTATGTGGAAATCTGGATTCACTTTATCAGGAGCTGCTGCCTCACTGAATGTGACTTTTTGAGTTTAGCACAAGGAGCTTTTTCACCTTTTACTGTGAATTATACATCCATGTAATTTATTAGAGTTTAATTTAATTTTGTGATGGTTAGTTTCATCACTTAAATAAAATTGCACAAAGTGATGAAAAAGATACATAGTTTTAAAATTGTTTTTAACAATCCTTGAAAATGTGGCATGAAATTAAATCCTCTTGCAGATTTTCTGCTTTTGCTTTAAGTCAGACTTAATGTTATGTATCATTGGATTAAGTTAAATATCAATTCTATTCAAAATACTTTTTTTAACCCAGAAGGACATTAAATGTTGTTGGTACTCATGTTATCCAAGTATCCTCAAGGAGTCACTAGCTGTGTTTCCATTTCCATTCCAAATGTGCACAAATTATGTCAATGTTCTTCGAATATCAAAAAACACATTTCATAATCGCGGTGTTTCCAGGAAATAAGAAAGCCAATTAAAATGACTCGTGAATATGTTGGTTCACACAATAACGAGCTGCGTCATCAACTTGCAACTACTTCTTCTTGGTGGTTTGCGCCAGTTACCTACTGTTGCTGACCATGTGACTCGTGTGATGTAAAAAATCATTTCCGTTGCAGTTTTGCTAAATAAACCAATTTCAAAATGGCCAATAAACTACCTCATCCAAACGACAAAAGGTTGTTCGAAATGACTGTTTTTTTATTAAGCAAATTTACTTACTTTTGAAATGTTAAATTTCACAATTATATGATGAATGGAAATGTTCTGGATGCTGATGCTGTGAGCAGAAAGGGTTGTTAGCAACAGTCAATATTGCAACAAGTCTGGTGCATCCTCTGACAGAAAACTTTGGCTAAAATTCTGACAAATCAATATTCAGGCAGTGGAGACAATATTTCAAGTATCATGTCCTGGAAAACACAATCAGATATTGGGAAAAAGAGCATTGGACATACAAAAAAAAAAATTGATTGATGGAGCCTTTATTATGATTTCAATTATAAAGAGATGAAAGCTATTCACACCAACCAAATACACCATGGCAGCAACAACTCCCATCAATCATCTGTGATAATGAGTCTGTTTTAATTCAGTCAAACTGTTTTTTAAAGCATATGTGGTCCGTGTTATGGTCATGCCACACCTGACAGCACATGTTCATTTTATAAAATAATGCTAGTTTTATTCCATAACGTGACACACAGCTTTCACAAAGTTCTACTTTTATCTTGTCAGAGTGCACAGTACCTTCCAAAATGTCTTGGGGTTCACGAAGCTGTTTGGCAAAAACGCTCATTCTCATTCTTACTGCTGAGTCATGACCTCTGACCTTACAGTAACTGAAGTATGCCTGAAATTTCCAAACGCAGCCATACTGTTAATGTTTTTAACCTGAGCCTCAGAGCGTTGATGCTGTTTGTTCACAGTGAGACAGCAGTGCTACTATTGTTTGATCATTAAAGTTTTATGACATGTTTGCCTTTGCTCCCACTTACAAATCTTGTGAGTGTCAATTAGCGGCAGCAGCTCCAGAAGCCCTGCCAGCCAGAAAACAAACCTTTGTCTATTTTTTTTTCAACTTCAGACGGAGGAGGATTAAAGCAACTCGTAGAAGACAAAAGGGGGAACGCATGTTGAATTTGCATGGCAAACACTCCTGACATTTCTGATTTGTTTATCATGCCGCAACTCTGTCAACTGCTTTTTGACAACTTTGCAAGAATTGCATTTAGACCCCATTTACTGTTGTTCTAATGTACAAGAGAGGTGACAAATGTTTGATGTCAAAAAGGTGATCAAAAGTGTTCCATTGCATTTGCTTTTAACATCCAGCAAAAATTAGATGTAAAGTTAAATAAGCAATACGTGATGATGAGGTGATGACCAAGCTTCTACTTACTTTTCTATTGTTTTCTCTAAATGTAGCTTTTTTCTGTTAACCATAAAATTGCACAATTTTACAATTTGAGAATAAATTTGCTTAATAGTAACACACCTATTTTAAAAAGCTATTTTTAAAATGGTGGTTTTTAGGCCATATAGAGATTAGTTTATTTTTGCAAAACTTTAATGGAAACATTTTCCTTGCATCATAAGGCATGTGATCAACAACTGGATTTTGCAAATGCCACAAACCATGAAGAAAAATAGGTGCCAAGATCCTCCAGCGAGGATCTTGGCACAGCATGTTTTTTATGACTTGTCATTTTCTTGTGTGATTTTATTTTTATTTAATGGCAATACAATGGTAACTGCAAAATGTGGAGTTTTTTGACAGTAGCAGAATACTGTGCATATTTGTAAAAGAAACACAGCTGTGTCCATCAAGAAAAAAGGAATTTTGAAAAAGTTTGTCTTCATTTCCAAAACTAGATTCTGAAACACAGTGATAATTAGATTACTATAGTAATCTAAGTAACTTGTGTTGTGGTCATTCTTTGGTCTCCTCATGTTAAGATACTTCAGCTTTTCATTGAATCTGAAAACTTCTGTGGCTAAAGAAGGTAAAAGTCTTGAGTGCTTCTTTGGGATTTGGTTAATTTCATATTAAATTCCGTGCCTGTTGTGGGCAACGGGGCCCGACGAATACCCGTGGTTAAACGGACGGCGGAGTCCGGCGGTAACAGGCGCTTAAATTCTGTGTTTTTATTTCATTTTATTTCATTTTATTCTATGTTACATGACTTTGTATTTTATGTTTATGATGTAGAGCACTTTGAAATGCCTTGTAGCTGAAATGTGCTATACAAATAAAATTTGATTCTGATTTTTTTTTTTTTGATTAAAGGGTCTCAATAATGTCTGACCCCTCATGGTATACTTCACCCAGAACAGATTTGCACTCTGTTGGATCACTTTCCCTTCACTACATACTTCAAACACAAGGACAACTTCTAGAGATAGATGTTCCATGGGATCCTCACGTTCAGCCATTGTGGTCAGTCTCTGCATGGAAAGCAGACCGTTGAACTCCAGCAGAGGAACAAAACCTGCCCACTGTGGACACTGGGGTCAAAATCCAAGTCTTTACTGAACACATCAACTCGGTGAAGAATAACATCAGGTTCATGGGGGAGAATACCAGAACTAATAAGCTCAAGTAGCAAATAACAAGTATCAGAGAAACTATTTTAAACATGAAAAACCAACATTGAGCAAAGGAGATGATCTCAGATTTCATCTTTCTAACACCTGCAGGTCTGACTCATCTCTCCAGGCAGTTTTTTGCAATTTCCGCTTTGGGAGATGTGACCAAAACAGCTCACATGTCATAGTTAGAGACATGTTTGGATCATCAAGCAGCAACGACCCAAAAATGGAGCGTCCAGGGTGGGGCCAGACTCTCACATGCCCCATTAATGACTTCCTGTGACTGTTCTGTCTACAACTTCTCAGCCTGTTACTTCCAGAAACAGAAGAAGCGATGAAAAACAAATCAAGAGAAGTCCACTGGTGAAAAGCACAAAGGTTTCTTGCGAAAGTGAAATGTCTTGCTTTGCGCTATCCAGCATCTGTCAGCACATGACTTCACTATGTTTGCCCCTTCATAAACTTCTTCTAGTTTTGCTTTTTGCTTCTACAAGTGACTCCAAATTGTTTGTTTGATTTTCTTCATTTTGAGCCATTTTTTAGATATTTTTGCCTGCTCTTGTTGGAATGCTTGCTTCCCTTTAGATGGTTTATTGGCAATAAAATGTGTTTGTGGTTTGCAGCTACTGCTTCCGTCAAAAGCTGTTTGCCACCGGTAGAGAAGGTGTGGCAATTAACCAATGTACTCATCGCCACACAACTCACAAATGCAATTTCCCTTTATAAGAGAGATAAGCAGGTTTTTCAGTGTTATTAGAATTATTGCTACAGCAAACTAAGAAATGTAACCAAACAAATGAGACATTTTTGTAGAACATGGCTGAAATGCCGGTGGTTTAGCTTTTGCTTCTGTAGGCTGGTTGAGTCATATTTAACTGTAGTAAATAGATAATGAACTAAAACCTTGTCTAGTTGGGGAAGCACACTGAGCTGTCAGTCATGCTCTTGAGCCAAATGGCAAATTTAATGGGTTGAATTGTATTACTCCGAGACTGGCAAAAACCTTTGAGACTATTAAAGTCTAAACGTCTATAATCCCAATGTTTAGATCCTTAAAAAAAAAACTGTCCTGAAAAAAAGGCAGCCACATCCATTCAAGCTTGGCAACAATCGCTATTATTCTTCTACACAGCTGTTGAAAGCTGGTCTATTGTACAGCAATGAGATATCACTTTAATTTAAAAGAAAAGAAGCAAAGAAGACAGTGTGGGCTCTGATGTTTTCTCTTGGCGTCCATTGTGTCTTGGGAGCTAATAAAAATGAGACTGCTGTGCAGTAACAGCCTCAACAGCAGAACACTGTCCCCACCACATACACACACTCACACACACAACATTTTATTTTTTTTATTGGCTCAATAAGGGAGGACTAAGAGCATGGCGGAAGCTGTTTTCTGTGTGTGTGTGTGCTGGAGCCAAAAATCAAACATGGACTCACTGGCTTTAGTTTCTCTGGAGAACTTTGCAGAAACAAACAGCACTGTGATATAATTACCAACTGCCACCTGAGATACAATTGTGCATACACTTGTATGTGTGTATCATTGTGGATAAAATTTTTTATCTTTTTTTTTTTTTTTTTTTTTGGTTGTGCAGTAGCTAGCTTTTGAGATAAAACGGCAAAAAGTATAACGTTTTATCTCGTTAAAACGAGATAAAATGTTTTAACGAGAATGCAGACTAATGCAGTTCATTAGTCTGCATCAGATCATGAAGGTGGATCCAGAAAAAAATCCAAGACCCCTAACATCTGAAGGACAGAATAAACACATTGCCCTGAGATACAGCCCTGAAGAGAAACTCCAGCTATCTTCCGTCTGACAGCTCTCAGGGAAGCTGTAGGTAACAAATCAAACAAGGAAGTTGAAGCCCCCAAAACATTTAAGCGGGAGGGAAAAACGGTTTCACAATGGTTCTCGCCTTATCTCCCTTCAAACACCTGCCATGTCGTCTGCTACTTATCCTCTGATTACAGCTGTAGTCATTTTGCTGTAATTCGATGAAAAAAAAAAATTATTCCTGGATTAAATAAATATTGTAAGATGCAGACTGAGAGTCAGAGGGGGCGGAGAGAGAGAGCGTGTAGTGAAATATTCAAGAGAAATATGCTGTGGGAACATGGTGTTCTGAGATTGGAATAAATAAGTAGACAAGTTGCACGGAGAAGAAGAAGAAAAAGAAAAAGTCAAAAGAAGGTTTGATGTGGTGTCTAGTTGGGAGTTTGAACTTTTTCTCTTGAACTGTTTCACGGCAAACTTTCAAACAAGGTCGCATAAACTCGCACGGTGCGCAGTTCATGAACAGTTTCAGTGCATTTTACAGTAAATCTGTTACATCCAGGCCCAACCAGTATGAGACACTGGTACAGTCAGACTACTTTGAAATGAATGTCCACATGTTGCCTTACAACACATCTCTTATTGTAGCACACAATTTTATCATGATGTCAGAGTTCAAGTAAAAACTTTGTTTCTCAAACAGCATAAATTCACTATTTGGTGAATTTATGCATCTTATAAAGTCCATCTTAAATATTAAGCACATTTACTAGTGTACTTATACGTGTGCATACATATATATGTGTGTGTGTGTGTGTGTGTGTGCGTGTGCATGTGTGTGTGTGTCGTATGTTTCTATATTGTATGTAGCAACAGGTGGAGGAGTCTCAGCATTGCAGTACTTTATGGATAGAGCCGAAGAAAAGGTTTTTGATGAAACAGTTTGAGGGAAGAATTTCTGTGGTGTATTAATATAACAGCCACCGAAAAAATCTCGCAAAACTCGACTTACAGTGTAGCACATAACTTCCATGTTCATGATGAGGTCAGTGTGGTTCCATCAGCATCATCATAATCTGTCATTATCGTCATGCAAATAAGAAATAGTACAGAAATCCTGCAGAGAACCATTTGCTTTACACACTGACATTTAAGTTGATTCTCAAGACGAATCTGACCAGTAGGGGGTCCCCTAGTTGGGGGATGAAAAGTCTGCCGATTAGTTTGAAGATATGGAAACCTCTTTCTTTTTTTTCTTTTTTTATGCAACACAGTAGAGGTTAGACGTTTTCTGGCACTAATACGAGTCTGAGCTGAACGCTATCTTCTCAAGTATCAGTCGATGACATTTCTTATTTCTTTAAATGGAATCCGAGACAAGCAATGGAAAATATTCCACACATTACTTGCACAATTGCAGATACACTAAACAAGTTATTATTATTATTATTATTTGTCATCCTTTAAGGTCATATGTATTAAAACATGTAATCTTAAGTAGCAAATTGAGGTAATGTAAGGTTGTTTTTGACTTTTAATAGGAATTCAATCAAATCTTTTTCTGTGTTAATTCAACGATGTTTTTCTTATCACTATTAAAGCAAGAGATGGAGATGTAGAGAGATGTGTGATATTTGATTGTGATAGCTTTAATATAGGGGATATGACACTTTGATAATGAAACACAGCGCAAAGTGACTGTGAAAGTAACACAAATTAAATCAGGCATTTCATTTTTAATCTTCTGGCGCCCGTCAGATCGGCAGCAAATTACAACGTCTAAGTTTCTCTGCTCTTGCCCATCAGTCAGTCGGTGTTGCTTCATCCTTTTTGCTCCTGTTATCTAACCCCCTGTCACTCATTATTCCATCCCCCCTTTACAGAACCATTCAGTCAGTACGACGTAACACACGAGCAGCAGCACAGAGCTGTCTCTGCATCAGGTAAAGGATGGTGTGATGAAAGGCCAAGCAAACAGATAGCAATGCTGCCCTCTTCTGGTCATATGAATGAGTACTATCATTTCCACAATGAGTATTTTTTTTAAGAAATGGAAGAAGCTAAAAAAGTTTTTTTTTTTTTTTTTAAATATGAAATTGAAAATATTGCTAATTTCTATATTTTAGTCCCAGCTGTAATTTAATGGAAATATTAATGAAAACTAAGCAGGAAGATAAAAAACAAACAAAAAAAAAAAAAACGGACAAATCCGTTTTGTCTCCACGGTGTTGTAACAAGTTGGTAAATTCACCCTCTGCTTGCTTATTGTCTGTGTTGTATTCACAATCGTTCGCTACCACAGCCTGAGGCAAGATGCTGTTTCAAGTCAAACCTCTTATCAAGATGACTGACAGGAGTCGGAACGGGCACTTGACCAGGCGAGAGGGAATAGGGAAGAACTGGCTTCGCAGCGGGCTCCCTCAAGGCAAAATAAAATGGCTTCAGTGCCAATTTTCACTTGTCCAAACCTCTATTTTCAGGACTGTGGCTTTTTACCATTTGAAGCATTTGAACGTGCCGTTGCTTAGAAAGCAAACAATAAATAGAGTCTACATGTCTTTACTAAGGAGTTCCTGTCTGACATATGGGTGAAAAATCATAATGTTTTACTTTTACTGATTATTGCTAAGTACAGAATGACTTAAAATGTCTCAAGGTTTGATTGTTAATCACTAAATATGCTGTCCCTGAGTTTGCAGCAGGCATGACTTCAACTATTAAAGCAACACAACTGAAAACCATATTTTGACAAGTCAATGTTAAATACATGTAGACCCTATTTTATGTTCAAATCAATATCAATGTCAAATTGATTTATATAGCTCTTTAAAAACAGGCGTAAAACTGCATCAAAGTGTTGTACAAAAACGATAATAAAATAAGTTGGGGAAAAAAAAAAAGTATAAAAACAGAAGAGCTACAGTATCAGGCTTCAAATGAATGCCAAAGAATAAAAATGAGTTTTAAGAAGCGATTTAAAATGATCCAATCTGGGAAGGTAGATTATTCCAGAGAACAGGAGCAACAACAGAGAAAGCCTGATATATTTTTCTCTTAAGTTGAGTCAGAGGAACTTTCAGTAGCAGCTGATTATTTGATCGTAAAGTTCTGGACACAGAATAAAATTTCAAAAGATTAGGAGGACTTTATAAGTTGTTAAAAGAATCTTAAAATCTATTCAATAAGAAACAGGTAGCCAGTGTAAGGAGGCCAATATGGGCCTTAAATGGTCATGCTTCCTGGTTCCTGTAAGAAGCTGGGCTGCTGCAATCTGGATCACTTGAAGACGATGCATCTGGGATTTATCCATGCCTTCATATAAATCAAGAAAAACTGCCTGATCTGAAGGTCTAAGACTCGACTTGAAATTAAGTCATTTATAAGGATCTAAAAATGTTTACAGTGAATTAATCAAAATGCAAAAAATTAAACTGAAATTCAACTTAATTTGTTTAATACTATATAAAACATATGGGTTTTACTGTACTGGCAGACATTTTAATCTTGTGTCATGGAAAATCCAAGTAATAGAACAGGCTGTGCTCTAACAAGATGGTTGCTGTGGACGTCCTAAAGTAGGAAGTGCTAAACAACAATATATATGCACATCTCAAGCTTTTTAAAAATTGTTTTTAATATTCTCTGTAAAAAATGTTTTGCATGTGGGTGGTTGGTGGAGATGGAGAAGAAATCTGTTTTGCTTGATATCTGGGGTAGACTTGAGAGAGTTTCTGTTTTTTGTACATACAAATCAATCCAGATGTATGGAGCTGTGTGTACTCAAGAATCCAATCACATTCCCTTTGCACAGAAAGTGTGAAATTGAGTGCACATGACGGAATGCCAGACTCCTCCCTTTACACTCGCTCATCTACATATGCACATAGATGTAAATATGACCTTCCTCATATCTATATGTGGGAAGGAGAGCGTGGTGCGAAGGCTGTTAAAGAGGGGAGAAGCGGGAAAACAGAACTGAAAACGTGCAATGTTTTACAGGCAAAGCCAGACTCTATTATATATTTCAAAATTATACACCATGTACACAGTTTACACACAATTTTGTTATTAATTGCATGTGTTTATTGATCAAACTACTTTATATGGAAAACTGTACAACACAGAAGTAATCCTGTTAGTACATGTTAGCATGCAACATCTGCGTGAACGTCTGACAATGTTCGATTGTTCGATTTGAGATCGAAACAGTCAATTTCAGTTTTTTTTTTCTTTTTTAAAAAACTAGCTCAAAATTTGAGCTAATTTTGAGCTAAAGTGCTCAAAATTAGCTCCTTTGCTGTCATTTTCTGTTCCTTTCATCTCATCCAGCACTTGATTTTATATTTCATGATGTAAAACTTGTTCCTCAAAGATAAAGAGTGAGAAGAAGAAGAAAAAAAATATTTTGCAAGACTTATAACTTGCTTCCTGTCTCCTACAGACAAGGTTTGCTTGTTTGCTAACAATCTAGGCATTAATTTTACAACCGAATAGATTCTTAATCACACATTGCTAATCGGTGCAGCAAGTGGCTCATCGTGCCAACCCCACGTTTTCTTTTGTTTGCTAAATCGTCTAGAAGTCCCGTGGATAATAACATGGACCATTACTCCGGTCACAATGAGGAAACACATCCTTGCTCAGAATCTCATAACCTGATGGTGGCAACTCACTATTGATTTCTTTCATAACCCACCCTACATGCCTCGCCTTCCCTCTCCCACTCCTTCCTTCGCTGTCTCGACCCGCTGCGCTCTTTGTCACCCACAAACTAGGCCCATCTCACCTGTGCCCTTAAAGAGTAATTACTCCCTCCTTTATTTTCTCCTGCGTAGCTCCATATCGGGCCACTCATCTCTGACAGTGGTGCAGCTCAAATTAAATTCCATCATCTGATAATGAAAGTCATTAGGTCCTGCTGGAGCCTTATGGAAAACCAAACAAAGCCTAGCAAAGTCCATGTAATAACCCCAGGAAGGGACAACTGCTTAACAGAGAGAGAGAGACAGATGGAAAGGCTTCCTGGATGCATGGCCCCATTTACTAATTCATTTATAGACACGTTGCAGCGTGACATCACATGCAAGATCCCGCCCCCAACTCCCTGCTGGAGGACAGAAAGCTGCTCCCCGGCATTGACCAGCATTGGTTTTCGCTGTTAACGTAATGTCATAAATCTTACATGATCTCTAAAAGAAAAAGGGATGCAAATCTTTCCCATTAATTGTTAACTATGACAACTAGATAATGACATTAGAAAAAAGTTTTAATTAAAAAAAATAGCGAGGGAAAGGGAAGTCGGTCAGTTATGCTAGCATGACTTTGACAACATTAACATAGATGTGTTGCAGAATTTGGCCTGATGTGGGCCATGTGAACTCTGACTGATTATCAGTGGAACAGGTGATTAAAGTAGCTAATGTATCAGCTAATAGGCTACCTGTTGTAGCTAATTAGCTATGATAGCTAATCATAAATTTATAATGGGAAAATTAACACCAGTCCTAAACATATAATTTCATAAAGTAGGCTACTAAGTGTTGTGTTTTATGCGTGGAAAATGTTTGCATGATTTTTGGTGCTGAATCCTAATACATTAGTAGCACTGTTGTCAGTTGCTACGGCAACGGTTCTGTTTTTGGAGCGTAGCCGACACAGAGGGTGAGGAAAAAAAATACAAGTGGTTTTGAGTTCTTCAATGTTTTTTTCCGCGTTATTTTCCCCTTGCTGTGAGGAACTGCACTGAATTAGTAATAGTTACATCTCCAGGCTTCATTTAGTTAACAGGATAGTTTTACTGCGACAGCACTATCACAGTAGCTATTCTTTTTATCGAAGGCGAGTAAAAGAATAGTTGTTTTGCCCTCCAGCTCTGCACCAACGAGTAAAATTTTCTGATGTAACAATAACATATACCCTGTCTTTATTCAAAGAAATAAGAAGAATTGCACATTTAATGTAATGTTACAACATAGCCATGGCTTCTTCAAGACAGGTGCTCTGCTTTGGTTTAGTGAATGCTGGAAAAACTAACAACAGGAATAAAATACAAAAGCGCTGGATAAGTTATAAGTAAGACATGCTTTATCAAAAAGTTACCTGACGGCCACCTGCCTCTTTGGAGATCCTAAGCAAATATTCTTACAATCTTGTGCGCTCTAAATTAACATACAATTAGATTACAAATTGAATATGTCTACACAATAATTACAAAACACTTTTTACAGCCAGTGGACCCAACTCAGTTTCTCACACACAATTCTCACAATAATGGCATTACGACAAAAAATAGTCTGACAAAATAAATGCATCTCATGCAAAAGCTAAAAGCATATTTTCAAATGTGAACTGAAGCAAATTAAAATCTAAATATTTCATCTCCTGGAAACAAATATTTCTTCAATGCATAAATCATTTTACTGACACTTACAGCAGAAAAATTTGGCCTTCGAGGAGATTGCTGTGCAGCCTTTGATGTGTCGCCACACTTTACCCCTTCCTGTGGTTGAATAGAGTTCATTCTTAAACCAGCACCTGGCAGCATGATCGATAGCAACCCCAGTGTTCAAGCTAAATTGAATGAGCTTTTAAATGAGGTGGCATTTAGATTTTCCAACTCTATTACTAACATATGCAGGATATGTGACCTTTGTCACATCTGAGCCCTGGTGGGAGGCTTGTATGGTAATTAGCCACAGTTTTTATGCTAAGAGTAATAAATGTGCTGAATTATTTTATTTTTTTGCACAATAAACAACCTGAACATGATGGCTCAAATCCTCAAGGAATTCTTGATCTGTAGACTGCATAAAATGAAACTAATGTGAGCATGGCTCTTATTTGCAAGAATTGCACTTGCATTTTTATAGATCCCTCATTTTTGTTTGCGCACATAAATAATGCTAACACCTATCAAATTATTACAAAAGACTTCCCTACTCACCCATGTTTTAGATATAGTGCTGAAAAAAATGTATTTGCCTTCTTATATATGTTTTTTTAATCACAGAAGACAATGATGAACCTGAGTTCATACAAGAATTGTGATTTTTTTTGTTCACAGGATCATAGAGTATGCGTGTCCTTAAAAAATCTTAAAACCAAAACGTTTTAAAATTATAAAATTAAATGCAAGTTTTCTTCAAAAGCAGTTCTTAAACTGTTTTGTGACATAACTATTTCATCTCATTTATGTAGTTTTTTTCCAAACTTGCATGTTGTGCATAGACATCTGCACAACATGCAGATGTTCTGAGGCTACTGGTGACTAGCTGTTAAGATGCCATTGCTGGCTAGTGACCTAGCCTTTTTGCGTCTATAATGTTCCCCAAAAAAACTTTGATGAAAGTTTTTTTTTGATGTATAGAAACTACTGTGCTTCACAAAACTGCAATGGAAACATTTCTTTTGATCACACGAGTCACGTCATCAACAACCGACAGAAAACTGACAACTGACAGAAAAGACAAAAGGAAGGAAAGGAGGATGATGGCAGGATTTTTAATGAACAAACTTATTCACATCTGATTTTTAATTGTGCTCCTTATTTAACAGACATATGGCAATTCCAAATTTTAGCTGAATATTGATCACGTTAGTGCACATTTGTAATAGAAACTCAGCTATTGAGTCTCTTCCTGAATTGCTTTTGAGCGGACCGTGACATTCTGCTTTGTGAAAGAGAGAGCGCTTGCATTGAGATGATAAAAGCATGGCGCTGTTAAGAATTTCATGCCTCTAAACTTTATGAATACACATTAACAGTATGTTTTATTTATTTTTGTATAAACTCTTCTTATTTTGATTTGATAAGCTGCAACCTTCATTTTCATGTCTGCATTCATTTGATCTGTTAGTATAAACATCCTTTTTTATTATTAGATGAATAAAATCAGTCACAATGTGAACACCTTTGAAATTCTGAAAAATTGTTTTGTGCTAGACAAACAAAGTAGTGAGCAGCCTACTGCTGATGCACCTCTGTCACGATGTGGCAGAGAAAGCTGGAACTTGATGGACAAATAAAATGGTCGTTTTTCAGGACTGCGGAATTAGAAAGAGTCATTGCAGAAAGGCAGAGCGATGCTCTGGAGAGGAGTGAAAGTCGGTAAATAATAGAATAGTAATTGGCCAGCAGATATATGGTGCGTTATCAAGTCAGAGAGGAGAGGATAAAAGGAACAGTATGGATATGTAAGTGCATACAGCCAGTTTTATATACTTCTCGAAAGAAAAAGAAAAAAACTGTTCTGATGGCGGAAAAGTAGAGTAGCTGACTACTCTAGCTGAAAGGTGTTTCGTCAACACAAAGTAGTATAATTATGAAATGGAAGAAAATTATTTAAAGTTTTGAAAAGATGTTTTTCACAAGTAAAAATCAGAAACTAGAGGTGGACCAAGTGGAGTTCATATTGTTCCCATAAATCATTTTGCAATTCAACAAAAAGTTTGGTTTTGCCTCACCTCACCGGACGTTCTTCTGGTGAGCTGGCCTGGTACAAACCAGCAACATGATTGGCCCTGAGGAGAGCATGCTGCAACTCAATGACTCAGTGCAATCTGCTGGGTTTCCTTAGGCAGAAAACCTTTGAACAGATTTGAAAAAGCTGGATGTAATGCACTTTTTGCTAACTGGGATCAATTGGAACATGTGTGATTGAATTGATGTTTTTAGTAAAGTGCCTTGAGACGACATTTGTTGTAAATAAACACTATCAAAATAAACTGAATTGACCTGATATTGAATTTAATGTGACAAAATGTGGTTCTGAACAGTTTTTTCAAGCCAGTTTGTGTTTTGTTAAATTTTTACGTGGAAAATTCGAAATATTGTCAGTGGTACTTCAATTAAAACATTTGTTTCATTCGTTCAGATAAACACATCTTGTGGAAAAACAGAGGAAATGGCTATGTTTGCTGGTTGTAATTTGTGTGTGTGTGTGCGTGTGTGTGTGTGTGTGTGTGGCAGGAAAAGGCGGGGGGTCCCTCTATTACAACACTCAAACCATCAGCTTCATTAGCCAAACAATTACACATTCATGAATTTGCTGTTAAAATGGCATTTGCTGAGCCGAGTGTGCCAGCCCCTGTCAACCTTAAGTGCTGGGTAAAATACTTTTAATTGGTCTCAGTCTTTTCGCCTGGTCGATTATGGGGGCTGGCTTTTCACAGAGCACAGTTGAAACATGGGGGCTAAAAGCCTCCAAAATGGCAGCATGGCAGCAGCGGAGCGGAGGAGATGCTCTGGAAAGAAAGGTCACGGTAATCACCATAAAGGGCAGCATGTAAAGTAATTAAAGTGAGAATAATTGGCTGCTACTTGTTTATGTGCCTCTTTCTGTGTGTATTTGTAGCAAAGACAGCAAGAGCATACGCACTGTGGATGCCGACACCTAAAGGACAGATGGTAAGTGTTTGAGTGTGGATGTGAAGGCTCTCGGTGACATTCAGGTGAACATAAACCTGCAGCTGTGTTTCCATTTCAATTCAATTCAGCTCCACTCGCATCTTATTCAAAATCCCTCTGACATTTGTAACTACGACGATAACAAAATATCCCAACACTTATGACATAGTGGTGTGGTGATGCACACCCCTATGAGACGAGACTTTTGGAGACTATTTTTGACTATTTCATACAATGTATAATGTTGACGTATAAATTATGTCTTTGCTCAATCAGTTTTCCATAGCTCCTGTGTGTCTTAATGAAAAGTCAGAATAAGTAGAAAATTACTTCATTTTTACATTTTCTAAAGGTCGTAATTCCTCAAAGCTGCAGTTGATTTTACATAGATTTCTGTTAAAATCTCATCTTTTGTCTTCCAGCGGTGAATTGATGTTAATCTGCTAATAGAGCTATTTTTTTAGCATTGTGCTTTAGTGTAGTAATGCAAGACATTCTCTAATCGGTCACTGCAACATTAAATGAGGATTGTGATGCTTTTGGTCATAGGTCTGTAGCTCAGGTCTGCAGGACAAATCTGTCCTGCAAGTTCATTTCAAGCATTTACTAGAGCTGACAGGCTGGTACTGAGTAATTAAATAATGAGTATGCTAACAAGTGAATGACATTATGACCTATTCAATATTTTAAAAATCCTATTTCAGGCAAGAGATGATAAATGAATGATGCTGTATGATTCATTTAACTTAGTACTAAGGCTGTGAACAAAAAATATTAATAGGTACCAAAAAATTTTAAAAGCTACCAAAGGTACTACCAGCTTATTTTTGCTTATTTTGGCTGTCTATGCACATTTATATTACATTATTTTTGCTTAATGTTGCTTCATATTTTTTGCTAAATTTATTCAAGCAGATTTAGGGGTGAGAATAATTTTAGGCTTAACTGTAAAGAGCGATCAAAATTGGACTAAATTATTTTACACCAATTTCAGCTGTTTGTTTTTTAACATCATATGTTGGGATGAGTTAAATCTTTATTTCTAAAAATGCAAAAAGCGAGATAAAATTTAAATTTAAATTTAAATTATGGACGATTATGAATTATGATTATGAATTTAATTAAATTCAAATTCAAATTAGAGAGAGAACATTTTATCTTGGCTCAAGACTTTCTGCGTTGTCAGATCCACAACATCGATCTTGATGACCAACTTCTTAGACGTAACAGGACTAATATTATGAAATGAGAATAAGAGACACACTAATAGTTGGGGGAGGTTGAGAAGGTCGGAGAATGAGGTGGATTGATCGAAGTCTGGGTGGCAGTTAGTCAATATCTAACAACGGAACACGCAAAACTAAATGCCATAGGAGCAGAAGGCTGGATTTAATTGATGCATACTTCTCCCCTGCTGTACTTTGAGGGCCTAATCAGTTTAAGTTGTCTGGAAAGGTATAGCTGGCTGAAATCAATGTTCACCAGTAAAGAAGGGAAAGCAAAGGAATTACAAACCCGCTTTTCTTTTTTTTTTTCACTCTAAGTAATGTCATCGAATGTAAAAATGACATGTCTGGTTTTCTCTTTGAGGGGACAGCAGAGGCTGTTTAACTTTTGTTCTGCCCTATTGTTTCTTATCTGACTGGCTGATGGACAAAACATAATCAGTTATGTGTTTTTCACATGCAAGGGCTTTCAATAAAGCATGTATAAGAATAAATAAAGAATGTTTAATTGCAGCCCACATAGATGGAAGCACTCTCACCAATATTGCTGGAGTGATTCACATCTGTTTTCACAATGGGTGGCACTTACTGATAATGTCTATAATCAGCCTATTTAATGCTTTCAGCTGAGTGGCAGATATGAAGCAGATGGTGAATTTGCAGGCGTAGTCTAAACACAACCTGCTCCGTATTATTGAGATCAGCAGTAAGTTGAAGGCCACGATACTTCAGCACTTTCTGTAAAGGCTGGGGAACACGACGGTGAACTCAAGCTTCGCATTTTGATGAATCGTTCTTTGCAGGTGCAGAGGACCAACCGAGCATGGAAAAGACCTTGCTCGCATCCAACCGCTTGAATGCTGGGAAAAATAACTGAACTTTAACCTTTCACTGTAAATAGAAGAGGAAGATTCACTTTTTCTCTATGAGTTGGAGGCTTTTTGTTGAGCCAGAGTAAAGAAAATCTCTTCCCTCGTAAACCGATTTTAACAATCCTGCACTTGGTAAGAAACATTTGCTACTGTATCTCCTGTAGAACAACCAAAAGGTTTTCTGAACGAATCAGTTCTTTCTCATCTGTTCTCAAAATGATTTATATGGCGGGATGGTTTGTTGTGTCTGAAATATTTTGTCCTACTTCTTGTTGCCAGTCGTACTCTTAGGGTAATTTCTTGACAAATCAGGTTTGATAGTAATTAGAGTTGAAACACTTACCCACCATTAATTGTGATTAATTACAATTAAGTACAATTAATCACGATTAATGGAAATAAACGTCTTCTAATTCAGTAATTGATTAATTGTTAATTGGAGTATGGAGACTCAAAAAATGTCCATTTGCTGTTTGTTGCACTGTGTAAAAATATACATTTTGCCTAGAAGATAAATACAATAAAACACCTGTGTGAACATGTTCTACCCAGAACAGAAGTGGCATCGTTTTGGCTTCACCTGGTTCAAATTCTGTAAAAAAAATAATAAAATAAAAAATAAATAAATAAAAATAAATAATAATAATAATAATAATAATATGCGACAGACTGGCGACCTGTCCAGGGTGTACCCCGCCTCTCGCCCGGAACGCAGCTGGAGATAGGCACCTGCAACTCCCGACCCCGTTAGGGAGAAGGGTGACGGAAAATGGATGGATGGATGGATAATAATAATAATAATAAATCTTCTATTTATTTCCCATCCAGTTATGTACAGGTTATTGCAAAAATTAATCAATGAAATGATCACGCATTCACTAAAGGAATAGTAAATTATTGCATTTTTTGGCAACAAAATATTTATTTTCCTATTTAATAAAGGATTATATTATTTATGTGCCTCCTTCAATGTATTTCTAATATTGTATATAAATAAATGCTTAAGTGGTTGAATGAAAAATATGCAAAATGTGCCAATTTATTTTATTTTTCTTCTGATTAATCTTCCAAAAACCAACAAAAAAATTTCTAAATAATCAATGAGAAAAAATAATTATTGGTTTAAGTCATACTTATTAGTCCAGGTAAAACTGAACGTTTTTTTTTTTAAAGAAGCATTAATCCCAGTTAACTTTATGATTTAAGAAGGGATGGCTGGGAGGAATTTCTTTCTCACACAGGTCAGGAAACAACATTTTGTACTTACATTATTATTATCTGACGCCAAAAGCATGAAAAGAAAGAAAATGTGTGAAGGGCAAATATTTCCAATACCCGGCACTGTATTCATACAATCAGACATTATGAATACTTAAACTGAGACCCCTGCTGCTTGTTAATTTTATTTTTTTATTAGCATTTTAACACAGAACATAATGCCCTGCAGGCTATACTTATTGTATGCATAGATGTAATAGTATGAGAGTGCTATTAAAGCATATCTGCATATCTAATCAGTGTAAATACAAGTGAGTGTAGTGTACACCCTAATGGGGTTGAAATCGCTTCTCCTCGCAGCCATCAGGTCTGAGGATATGATCTTCAGAGCAACCAGCAACCCGTCATTGAAAATGTCCTTTGCGTTGACAAGCTGTCATTTACAATGCATCAGAGATAGCCTGTCGGAGGTAATCCCATTCAGCTTTTAGTCCAGCACTAGTCAAGCTTGTAAAAACCAAGAAAAAAAAAATCTAATTAACATTCGCAGTGACCCGAAAATAAACATTTATTTTCCCATCTTCTGCACACAGTGAAAGATTTCTGACACTGTCCTTTGATAGCCTGCAATTTCCATTTCTTTTGGGTTTTGCTTCTGCTTGTAATTTATGCATCAAAGTCATGCATAATTAATTTTGAATTTACCACTGGATAGGTTTTAAGACACCAAAACTATTTCTGTGGTAATCAGAGGTGGAGGTGGGGGCTTCGCTCAGTTCTACTTTTCGTCCTCCCTTTGGATTGAAACGAGGAACAAAACATTTGCAAGGTTTCATCAGGAGAACAGTGTCAACTACAACACAGCGTCTGTTGTTTTTAAATAAAGAGGTGCAAATTAAAAAGAAAATTTGAATATTATTCATCACAACTGTACTCTGTAATTGGATAGAGATAAGTCTTTGAAGTGAAATTGTACAAAAAGGCTTTAATAAGCAGAAGCATAGTTGTGCTCATATTTGGCCTCGAAGGTTGAAGCTAACGGCTAGTCCGTGAGCGGCTGAGTCCAAATCAGACTTTACTCTCTTAAAACAACGCTTATTCTCAAAAACATCATGGAAGTTTATGTGAACGCTACATTATGAACCTTGAAACAAGTGGTCCTGGACCAATCTGGGTTTTTATTTATTTATTTAGCTAGTACAAGTCCAAAGCTTATGCTAGTTATATAAGCCAGCACAGGCTAGCAAAATAAAATGTGAAAGTCTCTAGAAACTTCCTTTGTGATGAGTAAAAAGTCCAGTGAAGAGACAGAAGTTCAGCCAACAACTTCCCAGAAGAAGAAATTTCTTAAATGTAGCTTTAAAGCTACATTTAACAAACAATACAATAAGTTCTCCTTAAAATACAGAGTTATTGTCGGTTGGGATTTCCATGCACCAAGGCTGCTATGCCTAATTGGAGGAAACCAAACTCATAATGCAGCAATGAACCTTTAAAACTGCCTTTGATGGTATCGAAGGTGGGTTTTTTTATGAACATATTTTTTTTCTTGTGCTAAATCTTATTTTAAAGCCATGTTTAAATGTTGCCATAGCAACTAGAGAGCTTTGGGGGGCAGGGAGGACATTACTCATGCTATGGTCTTTTCACCTTTTCATAAGGATTCTGCAAATAAAGTTGCAGTTGCACAATGGACTTGCACTTAGTATTGTATTTTAAAAAATAACAGTTGTATCACTTTATTTTGATATATTTATTCACCAAGACAAGGTGTTTCCCAAACCGAGTCTGTCCTTTCAGCAGCATTAGCCGTCAGCCATCTGAAATCCCAGTGGTGATGTTGTTGAAACAGCACAATTCTGTCTTATTTTAATTCAAATCTCGGTTGTTGATTTTGAAAGCCACTCTCCTGGTGTGTTTATGTTCAGTTATCTGCCGGAAGCTTGAATCAGTTGACAGGTGAGATGAATGAGATCAATAACCTTGCATCCATAGCATCTGCAGAGGGTTGGGTGAGTTGGCAGGTGAACACAAAGACAGCTTTTTAACAGGCCCATGTTGGCTGTTTTTGAGGGATATAAACATTTTAATTAGTCTTGTCAGCTAGAATGTTTTCAAGATTTCAGAAAAATAATACAGATGAATTTATAAAGGAGGTCCACCTTATTTATGAACCTTTACTTGCAAATTATCCAAGAGTTGCACAGAAATGAGGCTAGGAG
Source organism: Poeciliopsis turneri (assembly GCA_922788865.1). Lineage (NCBI taxonomy): Eukaryota > Metazoa > Chordata > Actinopteri > Cyprinodontiformes > Poeciliidae > Poeciliopsis > Poeciliopsis turneri. The sequence goes on along the minus strand of CAKLNU010000771.1, from coordinate 990,976 downwards.
GTGGTGTGCCACAATCAATCGCTCTCTAAGGAACGATTGCTGAGAACATTGAAAATGTTTCTGGTAAAAGTCTGACATGAAAGTTAAAAAGTGGAGCAATTCTAAGGAAGTTACATAATATTTTCAGTTTTTAACCCAACCTCATAACGTATCGAAAGGTTTTAAATGTTTTAGTCAAAACAACTACAAACAAATAATTAACAGATCTTATATTCACTTGTAAAGTCAGATTAAGATCCCTTATGATAACAGAAATGGATATTATTAAACTTAACCCATATTTATATAGATATCTTTTGTTGATGACACTAAAACTCGTTGATATTTTGTCATTGACTTTCCATTTAGAACATGTTGCAGAACGGAAAAGGATATTTACGACTTCTTCCACAAAAACACACTTTATTCAAATTCAAAGTCCCCCTTAAAAGAAAAAGGTTGAATTAAAAACCAGAGTACAGCAATACTCTCTTCTATCCTTTCCTGTTTCTGATGACCGGACTCAAAACAGGTTTCAGGAGGAAAATAGCTTTGCGGTTAATATTCCTAGCAGTGCAGAAAAAAAATGTATGCCTGATGAGACAACCTGAAAATAAATTGGAACTTCAATTAGAGCAGTCATGTGTCAACATTAGCAATTAACATGGCATTGTTGCCCATAGCACTAATGGAATGGGAGATTGCTTTGGCTTATTAACAGCTTAAGTTCTCCGTCCTTCGTCACTCAATGATCTTCTTGCTTTTCCTCAAGTTACTTGGCTGCTTCTATTACATTAAAGTATAAATGTCATTTCTTTAGATTTTAATACAACATCATAATTTTCTTTAGAGGCTTTTGTTTGTTGGTGTCTCTCAGTTGAGCATTTCATTTAACTTCTAAAAGTCTAAAGATCTCACTTTAGAGGTTTGACATTTTTCTCAACAGTTCAAGTTCAAAATGGTTTCAAGGAGGAATTGGTTTTACATTGTTTTCTCTAAAAGTCTTCTGATGGATGTGGTATAGATAAAAGTGTTATGATGAATGTGGTTTTCTTAAAACCATAATTTATGGTTTTCAAAAACTAAACTCAAAATAACACAATAATTAAATCATAATGACAATAATTGAAGTGTCAAGAAAATAAAGTTGTACAGCAACAGTCATATTATGAGAATAGAGTTGCGTGAAAATACAATTAAAATGATACGAGAATTAAGTTTATGGCTTTATTCAAGCATTATTTCAACTTTTTTTTCATAATAATGATTTTTTTTTTTTTTCTTCTTATGATCCTAGTACTCCAAAACAGAAGCCACAAACAATTAAATGGATCATAATTTGTATTGATATTAAATGTGTAAATATGCAACTGGGAACATGGCTTTGAGGCCAGATTTTGCAAAAGAGACAAAAAGATGAGTGACTGGTGAAGAAACCAGTAAGTAACATTTAAGCAAGAAGTATTGGTCGGATTGGCAGGGAGAAAAGGGGTGAGCACAATCCAGATTTTACTTTAAACTCATTTTATTTTTTATGAACATTCCTCAAGAGTCCTGAGCTAAATTTTGAAGAGAATCCATGGAGGGGGCTAAACATTAGGGTGATGAAGAGGAGGACTTTCAACCTCAAAGACTTTGGCTAAAGAAAAACCATAAATGATCGAAAATACCAGTGGGAAAACGTAAAAAGATGGTCAGCAATTCCAAGAAGCGTTTGACTGCTCTACAGCCAATAAAGGCCTTTCCATTTATTATTGAGAAGGGCGGAAAAAAAAGAGAGAGATTGTAAATAATTTATGCACACTCACAGCAGGCAAAGTCGAAAATAAAAAAATTTTCACTGCTGTTCAAATAGCTTCCAAAGACGAATAGGAATTGGTTTAAATTGGCGTTGGCAGGTGGAATGTTTTACAGGAGCCAGAGACCGAAAATCAACTACAACAATCTGATCGTTGTATGTCTAGAAATGAAACTCTGAAAACTACATCCAGAGACAGTACTCCTCGATTATTGATTTCTCTGGGTTTTATCAATCCAGCACAGAGAAGACTGTTTACACTTCATGAAATATTTAACAGAACAGGTTAAAAAAGCAATTAAGCCTCAGACATAACAAAAGTCCAGATTCAGATGATTAATAGCTTTCAATAATGTGCTTCTGTCGCTTTGTTGTGCTCGGTATTTACAGCTCCAGAGGTTTTCATGAAATAAGGAAGGTAAAAGATGGAAATGTGAATTCAGGAATAGAGTGCAAATCACTTTTAAATCACACAATAATATTTTTTAAAAATGCTGATGATGAGCTTTGCATTCCTGTTAGTAATGACAGAAGGAGGGAGGAAGAGGTTCATTTCATCCCTCAGCGTTCTATCACTTTCCATTTCTCATTATTACTGGCATTTCTGCAGTTGGCGACCAGCGTAAATGACGTCAGCGCAGAGCAGTTAGCTCTAAACCGGTTGTGCTTCAGTGGAAGGATAATTCATTGCAACCGGTAAGCTGCAGACGAGCCTGGTTTTTTAAAGCTCTCCTGTCTGATCCTGTTTGCTCATCTTTTCAACGGCGTTAGATGTTATTCCCAACGCGGTCTTGCATTACTGATCGCAGTACAAGGCCGCACCCCGAAAGAGGCTTTTAGGTCAAAATAGGTAACGCAACTAATATTCATAATGCAATACTAATGTATTACATGTTTTAGATTAGTCTTATACATTGATGCATTAAGATTGGCAGCCCAGGTTTAAGAAGCACGTCCAGATAATTCATGTTTTTGCACCTTTTCTTTCTTTGCGTTCTCATGCTGTTACCCGTTGCTCTGTTTTAATGACATCATCAACAAGCATTACTGTTGTTAGACTGCAGAATTCAGATCTTTACTGTAAGCCAAATGTCTATCATTTCTACTGTGTATCGTAAACAGCAGGATTACTAACATATGTTGTTGTGGTTCCTTCTTCTCTCTTTCTCTCTTTCAGCAGGATTGGAGGCAGACTTCCATGGTGTCCACTTGTGCTCTCTGCTTCTTTTTCTTCTCCTATCTTTTCCTTTTAAACCTTTGCCTTACCTTTCCCCCTTTCTCTTCTCCTTTATTTTTTGTCTAAGGATCCATTGCATTTGAAGTCAACCTGAAGAAATTCCTGATCAAGTGGAACATCATGGTGAAAGCTGTCATGCTTGCTGGTGAAAGTAAATCTGTTGGGTCTCACCTTGATACTCAGACAACAATTTTGGGTGCCACGATCCTGGACACTCCATGTCAAAAAAGAAAAACAAAAAAATAAAGTAAGAATAAAAACTGTACATTGTTGCTAAATATAATCTCTTTTTTTTTGTACATACAAAACATAATAATATCAACAAAAGCTGATTTTCCAGAAGCAGATTACACACTAATTGGAACAAGACTGGATAAATAGTAGAGTGAAGAAAAATGTACACACAAGACTCATAATTAGGAGCGGAAAAAAAGCTTCAAATGTCGGTTCCGCTAGCTTAGGCTTCTCCTTCCACCACGTCATGCAGTCTGGCTTTCTAATTCTCCAAAGACCCCCAGGAGCTTTTTTGCTATGCTACCACTATCCTTCCAATGAATTGCTTATGCTAATGTGCCAGGGATGATATAGTCTCTGCAATTAAGCAATTAATTTGTCTGAAATTTACCGCTGTTTGCAAATGCCGTCACTTTCATGCCTTCTTGACCAAGTTGAGCACAGAATGAAAAGAAACTACTCAAAAAACAAAAACAATTTGTTTATTTTGAGGGAGAGGGGGCTCAGAGGAGGGAGGGAAAGGACTGCTGCATGACCACTGAGTCGTTTGGGCATTTCTTCTCACAGATGTTTAACTTGATTTAACCAAATAGCATTACTATACCTAATAACATTACACACACACAAAAAAAAATTAGATTTTCATCTCAAAACACTCAGCAACAATTTCCTGAACTCCTTTTTTAATCATCATGCTCATAACAGTGCAGTTAGGATTGTATTCACCATCTTGTTAAAGTAGTTTTGCTCCTTTGTCACATTTTTTCACAAAGTTCAGTGAGTTCTCTTTTGTGTTTTAATGTTAAAAACCAACAAAAAAAATAGCTATTTATACATAAATCAGTACATAAGTTTAAAAAAATATATTTTTAGTTTTTCTTTGAAGATTGCTTGACAATCCTTTTTCTGCTCTCCTTGTGTGTTTCTGAACACAATTTAGCAGTAAGCTTAACTCCCGTTGAAGGAATGCTTGAGTCCGGATGTAGATTCTTTATCTCCACTTTATTTTGGTGACCCAAGCACACGTGTAACATGGAGTAAACTGTAACACAAAAATGAAAAATAGCTGCATTTAATTTATAAGAAAAAAGTCATACTATGAAAATTATAACGCCATGCCCAGAATAAATCAACATGAATACATGAGCACCATGCAGCTATCAAATTCCACATTTACTTCACATTTTCTTAACAAATAAGACATTAAATAAAATCTACTCAAGAATATAGAACGAAAACTTACAGACGGTGATGTCGTTGACACAAACAAAAAGCAGATTACAACAAATGCACCTCTCAATGTGTGACTGACTGCAAACTAAATGAAGTGGCTGATTTCCTGACCTCCAAAATAAAATACTCAATGTGCTGTCACAAAATTAACACAAAAAACTTTTTAACAACAAATTAAAGGGCAGAACAATCCTTAAAAAAATGTTCAAAGAAAGCCAGTTGTGTTTTTACACCATAACGTCAAATTATGTCTACTTGCATCCTTAAAGTGACATGACACATAAATATATTGGTGAAGGAGGACAAGTGCTTGTCGCCTCATCGCACAAGTTCCATAGAAAATAAATTGAGAGGGAGCGACGTGTCGACAGTGTCGAGCCCTTTAGTCATAATCAGGTGGGTAGCAGGGTTTGGATCAGACAGGAGAGTTGTCTAACTCAGCAAAAAGAGTGTTGCGGTAGCCTAGATGGAGTACTATCCTTTCAAGATAACAAGGTAAACAGGGTTTGATTTCACAAATAAAATAATAGAAGGTAAAACTGGACTATTGCGCTGACCCAGATATCAAATTTTAAGACATAAAACAAACTAAACCCATGGGGAAGAAAGAACTGGACTAAACACCTCAGGTGTGTTTGCACAGGTCAAAACATAACCCCACGCATTGTTATAGTCTGATGTGTTTTCCACTGACAGAGGATCATTTGAGAGTGAAATCAAGTAACTATGTTACCTTCAGTTGTTAAAAAAATGCTGCATATCAAATATGACTTAAAAGAAATTTGCTCCTCTATTAACCCTTCAACATTTTCACCAGCATTTGACTGAGAAGTAGCTCCTACAATGAATACAGCAGTTCCACCAGGCATTTGCTAATTGCTACTGGCTAGTCTGAAGGAGCTGAGTGGGGGAATGGCTTGAAGAGTGCTGCTCTGTCGAGCAGAAGAAGTTCTGAGCTTCAGCTCGACGGTCCATCCAGGTGTTTTGCTCAGCTGAATGGTTGACATGGGAGATTAAAAGATTTTTCAAATATGTGTTAAAGAATCTTAAAAAAATTCTATTTTACTTAATACTGTCCTTTTAACAGATTCAACGGGAAAAGATGACATAAAAAGAAGAGAAATTAAAATACGTCTGTAAAATTGGAGGATGTTGTGATGGTTTTCAGGCAACGTGAGTTCATTTTTCATTTTTAAAGAAGTCATCACATTTAACTGGAAATAATATTTTAACCCATTTTACAACAAGTCAATTATGTGTTTCTGTCTGTGTTGCAAATCATTTGTAAACTCAATCATATCCTTGTTTATGTGGCTCTAATCAAGCCAGTGTGCCGATTGGTAGCGCTCTGCTTTTGCTTGTTTTTAACGTGCTCGGATGCGTCACTGACCACCTGCTGGGGCGCTTTGAATGATTACATCTCCAGCCAGACGGTCTGCGCAGCATTTCCACCATCATCTGTTGTGTTTTCTGCTTAAAAAACCTTGAATAAAAGTGGACACGGGCATGTCGAGTTTAAAGCGAAATTACATTTATTTATTTCTTTTCGAAAAAGTCAAGGCTTGTTATTATGGCAACAAAACGTCAGTGCAACATGTGAAATAAGCAGCAACCAGAAGCGGAGCGAAAGAGACGGGGTTGAAGATGAAAGGGCGGCTGATGGCGAGGGGATGAGAGAAAGAGACGGAGCGAGACAGCAACTGCTGCTCATCATAATATGATTTAGGCTGAGGAAAGGGATGGAAAATTACAGAGGCTTCTAAGTGCACTTTTTGATGCTGAAAGAGCAGGTAAGGCTCTTTGAAACCGACCTATCAGTGCTTTTTTTTTTTTTATGGCATAGTGCTGGTCCATACAGGCATGGGTAAATAACACCTGCAGCACTCAGTCAACGTGACCCAACATACAAACTCTCCTTACCATCAGACAGGTGTAGTCTGGGTGTGTGGGTGTGTGGGTGTGTGTGTGCGTGTATGCGTATGTGTGGGCGTGTGTGCTTGTTAATGTGTGAACTACTTTCTTGCTGCAGCACTAAAAGTAAACTGAAACAACAAATTGCTCCTTTTTCTGGTGTTGGTTTCTGTCTGCCCTCTTTTGGCCTTTCTGGGCAACAGTTTAGCTTTTCTACCTGGTTCACTGCTATTTTTGCACAAACATGTTCTTGTTTAGCCCATATTGTTTAACCCTTTTTTTTTTAAGAAAAGAAACACAGAACTCTATCATTTGCTTTCAGGACTTGATCTCAGACTCTGATCCTCGTCTCAGTATGTTATGTATTTTCAACTGTTCAACACCTGCTGAAGAATGTCGACAAAAGCAGGACGATAAGGCCAAACGAGATGTGAACACTGCAGCATTTTGTCAATGTTGCAAAGAGGGCTGTTAGCAGTGATTCGAAATAAATAACCAAATAATTTTAACCCAGTCTCAGAACAAATCTGGCAAATTTCTCAAATAGTAAACACAATGGATAGCTATAAGTTTTATTTTCTAAAACCCGCAATGTAGAGTTCAAAATAAAATAAAATAAAAAAATGTCAGAGCACTTTGAGTTAAAGAAGTGTTGTAAGTAGATTTGACTAAATGAGGATGCAAAGCTGTTCCAATGTGTTGATGGTCCCAGTTTCACCTTGACTCTGAAACAAAATCTTTCCTCTTTTCTTTCCCAGTGGCTGTTAACATCATCTCTGAAGGGGGTCAAACTGCAGAGCCGGGGAACTTACTCAGAGCCGACTCTTACTCAGCAACATTCATGACCGCAATTGTTTCAAGTGTCAAGAGACTACTTGCTACTATGAAATCTTTAAGAACAGTGCCTGTTTTGTGGCACAGCTTTAAACCCCAGTGGAAGATAAAGCTTTAAACTCAATTGTCTAACACAAGCTAACAAGCTTCAATCGCTTCTCTGGTTTTGGACAAACATGCATATACGTATGCATTGACCAACAGGGGACCCTCCCACAGAAAATAGTTTTATTTTTCTTATAGAAGTAGAAATAACTGTGCCCCTTGTCTATTACAAAATTAATCATGTAGTGTTTTTATATTAGTTTTATCAGTAAAAGTGAAGTGTTACCCCCTCCCAGACCAAAAATCACACATCTATATTTTCACTGATTTTCACTGGTTGTTTGTGGTCAGAACGGTGCATTTCTTTAGCCAGCAGCAGGAGGAGGTGGAGAAGAGTGATAGATTATCTGTTTCATAGCAAACTGTCACAACATGGTGACAGCTTTAACAAATATAAAAAAAACATTTTTTATTAAGTTTATTTTCTGCAGTTTGAACAAAATGCAACAGCATAGCACTTTTTTATAAGTCTGAATTGCTTCATGTATATTTTGCACATTGCCTATGACTGTTGCTGGTGGGGAGAGACATTTCAACAAGCTAACACTAATAAATAAAATTGATCAGCCTATTTGCTATGTTTTATGTGGACTGTTTCATGTAAAATTCACTAGCAGTGAATATTGTGCTAGTATCAGAATTGAACCAAAGAAAGCAAACCTTTAAAATTGTGAAACTTTTGATGGATCAGATAGACTTTAAGAGCAGCTGCGAAAGAGGGGCCTCAACTGAATTTTTTGTCATGGGGCCCAAGATTCCTGGCAGCGCCCCTGCTTCTATGTATCCCTCTTTTCTTTCTCTTTCAGTAATCCTTCACCTCAGTTTTTCTCTCTTCTGTACATCTTTCTGATGGATCTTTCTCCACCTCTGCATCCCAAGCCCCCTTTCTTCTCCCATGCAAACAGACAGACGGACAAATGGCCGGATGACTAGCGGAGTCAGAGATTTGCAGCTCCTCCTCTGCACTGCTATGATATCGAGCGCCTGCCCACTCCTGTCATCGTAGCACACCCAAATAAATTGCCTCAACACTCAGCCACTTCGCTCATCTGAATAGCTCTCCTTTCCTTCTCTCTTTTTTATTTCACTTAAGCTCTCCTCTCTGCCTCAGTACATTTCTCTAGAGTTTCATTTTTCTTCCCACCTCTGGCATATAAGCAACAGTGGCGTGACGTTAACAATCAATTTAACAATATATATTGAACACAGTTCCCAGGAGAAATTTGTAATCAAGAAGTGCATTGATCTGGTGTATTATTCTGTAGTTTGTTGTGAATGTTGGAACAAAGTCACATAATACTACCTGATTACTGGCAGATACACCTCAGCTATAGTTGCAGAAACAGACTCTGAACTAAGACCTTGTATTGAGTTTCTCCAGAGAGATTCTTAGTGGATTGCTTTTTTGCTTTGACAAGTTCTGCAGGCATTATGCCTCCCTTTGCTTTTCAAAGTTAGCCTGGAAAACCTCGATAAAATTCAGAATTGACCAAGAGAGAGCTTTTAAGGTAACAGTGTATTGAGAGCATATTATATGTTGAATAATTGACTTGGGGTGTTGGTGGACTTTAGTCAAAATGAAGTTAAGCTAAAAAGTTTTAATTTGGGTGACTTTGTATTTCCTCCATTTACTAGCTGCCTTGCAAATATCTGAGATCAGGCCAGAGGGTTTTCCAGGAGAGAAACTTTGACATCGCTTTCTACATCGGCACACTACCTAATTCTGAGATATCACAAGGTGCATTCAGGCCAGAATCTGCGCCTGCAGCAAGTTCTGAGTCTGCCCTTCTGTCTCTTCCAGGTGGGCAAAACATGAAAACCTCAGAAGCCGGACAGGTAGGAGACTTGCTAATTAAATGCACAAGCCGCCTCAAGTGACATTCTGATGCAGAAGAAATGAGCCAAATCTTATGACTCTAGAGTCAGAACCATGGCTGGCCAGAAAGTGTTGAACTTGTCATTCAAGTCTCTTTTATTCACCATGAGAGACCAGATTAGACAAACCCACATTACTCCAGAATTGGACCAAACCCAGTCCATTGAGCCATTTCTTTTCTTACAATCATTCATAAACAAGACAATTGAACTCCTTCACCTGAACCAGAGACTGACTAACGAACTGGAGAGAGGAATCCATGTTTTCATGGTTGAGGACCACGGCCTTGGACTTAGATGGGATGAAGCAAATACGGAAGATTATAGAATGAAAGTGTGAACATAAACACATCAACTACAAAAAGCAAAGATCAGACCCTCCTCTTCATGACCTCGACTTGATATGTTCTTGATGAACACCACTGAGAGGACTCGAGACAACAATGGTGGATTCTTTGGAGGATTTTGTGTCATTTCCTTCAAAGGTTCTTGGTGCAAGGGGTAAAGGTTCATCAAAGGATTTGACTCATTTGACACAGTTGGTGGTTGGCCAGTTTGATTTCCATCTATCATTGAGTCCTTTTGATAGACAGGACCTTTGGAACGGTTTCAACTGGTTCTGTCCAGCGATTTTGTTTCTCTGCCTGTTACTGAACCCCACAAGAAGAGGCATCTATCCATCCATCTTTTTCATCACAGTGTTGCAGGAAGAACGCTGCACAGAATTGAAGAGGTAGAGTACACCTGGGAAAGACTGTCTTCTTAATGCATAGCAAGGTCAATAACATTTCTGCCTCAAAGACTGAGTCTGGCCACTTTGAGTCACTTACATCAACTAAGTCATTCTTTTGATCGTAATTACCATCTCAAGACCACAAGTGATGGTTTGAACCTTGATAGAGAACTTGGTTTATTTGTCTATAGGCTCTTTCTTCACCACATTACTGCGATCACTTGTATAACTCCATACTACAATCATCCATCCATCCATTTTCTGACCACCCTTCTCCCTAACGGGGTTGGGTGTTGCTGGTGCCTATCTCCAGCTGCATTCCGGGCGAGAGGCGGGGTACACCCTGGACAGGTTGCCAGTCTGTCGCAGCATACTACAATCACCTGTAAGTAATATATTTTAGACCAAACCCTGACCACCAGGAAAAAAATCCATAACAGTGTTTGACTGAGAGCAAAAAAACGACAGAAACAGAAATGCATTTCAAGTCAGGTTTATTTGCACAGCACATCAACAACAAGGCAGTTCAAAGTGCTTTATGTAATAAAACATCATGTAGTCATCAATTATGAAACCAGAAATAAACATAACATTTTGTCAAATGCCAACATCCAACTCACGGAGCGAAAGCATCCATAAATATGTTGATCAATGTTCCAATTTTAATCAAAGCAACTCTGAACAGGTGGGTCTTTATCCCTGATTTAAAGCCACTCAGTGTTTCAGCATCATTGTCTGAAAGTTTGTTCCAGATTTGTGGTGCAAAGAAATTGAGTTCTGTTTCTCACACTGCATTTGAGTTTGCTGCGGCATCAGTTCATTGTGCTGTTCGTCTCCATCAGTCAGGAGGAAGGCACGGCGAGCCAGGCAAGCTGTGTTGGATGAGCTAGACATCTGGCAGGAATGACAGCCCCCATGTGACAGTAACTTCCTGTAGCTCCTGATAATTCATTTCAAAGATACGAGTGCAACTTCTGACACTCCTGGCAGAAGGTGCAAATGTCAGTTTGACACCTGAACACAAGGCTTCAATTTCATTGTTAATGCAGACGTGGCTGATGAGGCGCTTTTATTCATGCCAGCTGTGTGTTTGCCAGATTTACCTTCAGAACCACAGAACAGAGTCATTTTGCAGCGTCGGGACATGTTTTTCTTTTCAAGGATGTGATGCATCAGCATCTCTCTATCAACCCATTAAACCTTCAAATCCACTCAATAAGTAATCGACACCAAGACAGGAACTTTTAACTACATATAAATGACTATTTTGTAATCGAAATTAGCATTCAGAACCTGTGATTGTTCTTGCTCTGGGGTTGGCTGCAGGTCTTCTTCGGGCAAATCGCATCCCTTCAGGCTCTTTGGGCTCCGACCGAAGCACATAAGTGCCAAGTTCTTCTGCTCTCAACGACAGCAGCAGACTTTATTTCCCCCCTTATGAGTTGATTAATATGTAAAGTTGGAAAAGAGATGCAGGTGCATATGAATAAGTCTCATTCACCGCATCCCTCGGAGGCTGAACTGGGACACAGCTGTTGTGGTGCAAGGCAGATGACTTCAAGTCAAGTAAAAAATCTAATTCTTTTATTAAAATTAAAACTTGCCAGGATACGTTCATGAAGCCAGATCCATCTTTACGTCTTTGTAAGTCCTGTCTGTCACATAATTATTTTAGGGCTGAAACAATTAATTGGATTAATTGTGATTAATCATGATCAATCAATTGTATATCTTTTACCCCACTTCCTATTGCCAGACATGTTCTATAAGTGATTCCTTGATTGTTCAGGTTGGGCAGTAATTAGGGTTAAATGATTAATCTGATTAATCGTTATTGATAATTATTCAAATAATCCTCAACCTTATCAGTGATTAATTAATCGTTATCTGAAATACAGTCTCAAAAAAAGAACAACAGGCAGAGTTAGTAATTGACCCAAAGCCTTGCAAAAATATATACATTTTGCATAAAAAAAGATTTAAAATTGTTCTACCCAGAACTTCTGCAGTGACATGGTTTTAGCTTCACCTGGTTTAAATTCTTTAGAAAGCAAAATCTCTTATTAAACATGTTTTGCAAAAATTGGTCAACTAAGGATTACTGTGTTATTTCACTTTCTTATTTAAAAAAGGAATTCACTTGTTTATTTGCATCTTTTAATTTATCTCTAATATCGTATATTTAAAAATTACTTAAGTGATTTAATGATAATTCAGCAGAATGTGTAATTTTTTAAAATTTTGATCAATCGCCTGAACAATCAGTAGAAAAATGTACTGACTACTAAAATAATCTTTAGTTCCAGTCCTAATTGAATGTGATCAAAAGAGACATTTAGAACAGCTCCAGATGAATTTGTGTGGAGGAAGCAACAGAAAAAATATTTTATGAAAAAACTGAACCAAGGAAACCGTGGGAGACCAACTCTCTCTGAAACCAATTTCAACATGGCTGGACGACATCAGTGTCCAGGCCGCCTTAGTGCTTCTGACTTCTCTTATTCACATTTCCCTGTACCGCTGCATCTCACACTCTATAACATTTTACTCCTCACTGGTTTCTTCACAAAGGTGTAATTCTCATTTTGGTTTCATGATAGTTTTTACATATATATCAAAATAATTTCTAACAAAACGTGACCCACCTTTAGCTTTGATTATACACATGTTTACTATGTTCTGATAAACTTCTGTAAGGAACATCTTTGCAGACCCTTTAGAAAGCAAAGGGTCTGCATAAACTGGACATGCTGGACATAAACTGGACATATACCTTGCCGCCATAGAGACCGTTAATTCCCCCATCCAGTCTCTTTGATGCATTTAACAGAGTTAATATCATGAATCTCAACCTTGTCTGACTCTTTTGTGAAAACAATGTATACATACATATCTACGAATGAAAAAAAAGTTCATTTTCAGCTTTGCTTCGTCTATATGTTTATATTTAAAATATATTTATTGAAGGTTTTGGCCTGAATCTTCTGCTGTAAGAAATGTTGATGGGGTTGATGGGAGCAGATTGCATGACTGTCAACATTATCCCAGATATAAAACTCATCCTCATCAAGTGATAGTGATCACAAATGTTTGGTTATAGCTTGTCAGTTCTCAACAGGGTTACACCAGATCCAAAATTAAAGAAAATCACGATCAAGTGTTTGTCTATTTTCATGGGGATTTTCAGGTGATTTTTTTTGTCACAGGATTGGAGAGTATTCCAACAGGACTAGAAATGCATTCCAGAAAACAAACACTGTGCTGGCGTTCTGTGTGTACTCGGCATGCTGTGAGTGTTTGCTGGTGGAATGACAGCCATCAAAAGGGTCCCAGAGGGCTCCATTAAAAAACCTGAAAGCATGGCTTTATGGGTGAGCGACCCGCTGAGTGACAAATATCTCAAAAAAAGAAGAGTAGGTTTCTAGACGTTAGGATTTCTTCATGGTGAAATTCAGCAGGCAAACATGTTACATATGGTTTTATTCAACAATTGAATTTAATGTTGTATAAAAAAATTGCTTGTTGTGAATCGAATTATTTAATTCATCTTTTAAACCGCATGTTATGAGGGAACTAACATTCATAATTGTGAGGTATGTTTTTCAGTGTTTTTCCATTTTGTCATTTCAGACACTTTAGTATTTCAACCATAAACCACACAAAAAAATACAAATAAATAAAATGTTTCCCAAAACAAATAAAATAAATTTTAATCCAACAGACAAAATAGGTTACCCTTCTGCTAAATTATTGAATAAACAGACATATGAGCTCAACAATAAAGATATTTATTGTTTAAATCTGTTACTTAGCAACCATAAGATTCATACAAAGTGGTTGACATTCATCTGGCAAGTGCTGTTAGGAAATGTCATTTGTGTGTCAGATTTACCACACATGAAGGTTCCAGCCAGTACCTTTGTAAATTAAATGTAATAATGTAAAAAAAGAAATAAAAATTACATATGTATAGAGAAATTTAAAATTCTTAACCGGTTATAATCCTATGAACTAAAAAGGAAGGAGATAAAATCTATGTATTTACATAGCTATACTGAGATAGGCTTGTATGATGGGTACACTGTAGTTCACTCTGAGCCAAAATGAAGGAAATAAGTAATGAGTTGTGGATAAATATTCTGTCAAACAGAATATTTAATGTGAGACTCACAGCTCTGGTTCCGTCAAAGCGATCCAGACCAAAACAGACTTTTACGTGAACAGAGACTCAAATCTTTAGAGATTCTGGAAGTTTTGGCTGCATGAAAGAAGTTTTTTTTTTTTTTTTTCTTAAGCAGAGGAGCGAGTCGTACTCGCTCCTCTGCTGCCTCTTGCATCCGTTCACATAGGAGATGGATCAAAACATAGAAGTAAAACGTAAAAAAAGCTCCACGAAAGGGGAGTAAGTGAGTGCTCCATCCAGAGGTGGATTTGCCTCAATGACAAATACGATGTCAGCCTGATCTCTTAGGTTTTCACACAGTAAATAAAACACTCCAACCAGCGGCTGTTGAAATGGAAAGAAATGTCTTGTGATGCTCAAAGCCTTCTTCAGCTTTAGACATCGCTGGAGCTCTCCAGTTCCTGATTCTCTTGATTCACTGTTTTTGTCACTCCAAGGTTCCGTGGAGCTTTGGGTTTATTTTTCCCAACATGTCAGTAAACGGAGTTGCCTTTGTGAGTGCACATTAGCTGCTCGATGGCCTCCCATTATTAAGCATTATATTAAAAAATCCCTCGCTCACCCCTGTTTCCTCAAATGCAGAAGCCTTCAGTGTTTTGCCATTAATGCACTGACCTGCTGAGCATCCAGGCTAAATGGAGGCCATGCTAATTTGGTTGGATAACAACGACCTAAATAAACCCATCTGCATACTAATAGAGCATTCACCGGATCTAAATGAACATTAAGATGCTTTAATTTCTTTGTTCTTAACATACTTGCAAAAGCGTTCATACCCTATAGAGATTTTTACATTTTCACAGCACAAACTTGAATTTATTCTACTGGGCTTTAACTGACAAAGAAAGCAGGGAATATTAATGAAGTGGAAAGTTTTTCACAGATAAAAATCTAAAAAACAAATGTGCCAATAATATGAGTTTTTTGGTAATTTTTTTACGCAACTGCAGCTGCAAATACTAGCACGAGAGTGACTGACAGCGCCAACACCCTCCTGCAGCCTCTGACTGGTTGTTTCTGATCGATAGCTGTGTTTTTCTGCAGCTGGCAGTAGGACCACATGAGAACTTTTTTTTTTCACAGATTATCTGTCTCATGTTATACTTAAAGTTCTCTAACAAACCTCAAAGATCAGCTGCATTTCTATCCTTTGAGAATAAATTACACACAGATGGAGTCCATTTGGAAATAAGGTAGCTTAAAAATCCCCCGCTCACCCCTGCTTCCTCAAACACGGCAGCCTTCAGTGCCGCGTCGATTTTATTTAGGGGCATCAGATTAACAAGGAGCTGAATACTTTCACACTGCAGGAAGGAACTTTTATCATTTATCGGCAAAAAATTCTCAGCATGATAAGAATTTAGATTTATCATAGTCTCAATATATTTCAATGAATGACGTTAAATAAAAAACAAGTCTTACTGTTTTCTCCACTATTTTTTCCACAAGAGCATCAATAAATACATATCAGTAAAGTTGAAAACATGATTAAATGTATCTCACTTCTTCATTTAGTTTCCATTAGTTTCCGATTCAAATGGGAATTTGTCTTTACAATGTTTGCAGCACCATGAACGCTGTCACACATTGTCAAGGCCATAACTAAAACTGAAAATCATGATTTTTTATTGCGATCACAATAGTACTATAAGATATCGCTGTTAAAATTCCAAGTCTTTATCACCCAACCCATACTTTCGCATTTCAGGTTTTATTTTGTAAAACGAAAATGTAATTTGGCTGAAAATGCACGTTTTAGTTTGCTTTCTGTGGAGGCCAGTCACTGGGGGGTTGTACTCACACACACACACGCACACACACCACCCGCCACTCATTGCTTCAGTTTCCAAGTCTCCACTGTGAAGACATGGCAAGAGTCAAGCAGATCTTCTGTGTTTCCCAGCTCCCCTCGGTACAGCTTTGGCATCCACGCAGTGTACATGTCACCGCACTCACACACACACACACACACGCACGCACGCACACGCGCACACGCACTCACGCACACGCACTCACAGTCACAAACCGAGCCTGGCTGCTGACATCACCTCAGAGGAAGGTAATCCAGTTAGCTCTGCTGCCGTTTGTGGTCGCACGTGTGTTTAAAGTGTAATGTTTGCCCATTTTCATCATGGAATTAGTCAACCAAGAGTTGTAATTGATGCTTGATGAGCCAAATAATTTCAGAGAAAGACTTTGTTCATGTATCGGAGGCTTTAGCAGACACAGAGAAGTCTTTATCTCACTGTGCAGCTTCGGGCAACAGTTGTGCCATTTCTAATCTCACATTCAGCATGAAAACACAGAGACATTTGAGTGGCATTTGCTGAAATATGTGCAAGGAACAGATTTAAACAAGGTGTTAACACATGAAAGTATATGGAAATTCACTGTGACTGGAGGAATTTTACTATGCTGAATCAGTTAGAATCAAATTTATTTATCATATGCTTTCAAGGCCCAAATATTGATGAAAAACCTTATTTGTTGAAGCACATCGTGGAAAGACTAACATACTTGTTTTATTGGGGGAAAAATACCCTTTACGTAGCCTGGCCACTTCCTGTGGTTATATTACAAGCAAGCCAGTCAACAAATAGAAAGAGTTATTAGTGCGGACGATGATTACCGGTATTGGCAGAGGAGGACGTGAACGAAGCCCTTCATTCTGTCACTAAATCTGCCATTCTCCCAAATATTTAGCAATTATTGTTAGAACAAGAGAAAGGTTTAGGACATTTTATAACTAGAAAAGCTGTCATGGTCCTACTCCTAACAGGTGTGTTTACTGTGCTCAAAATTTCCGGTAGAACAAAACAAAGTGTAGAAAAAGTCCTGCTTTTACCAGGCTAACTTGCACCTGTTGCTAACATGCTAAAGCTGGTTTTATGGGAAACAACCTGTTGTTTTACGTTGTAAGGTTCATGTAGAAGTCTTGGATTCTCAGCTTTTGAGAAACTATTGCGTCCTGTAAGCAAGAACTCTGTTGAGATTTTATCCAACAGCTGAAGTTTTTCTGTGACATATGCAATGCGCCACGTCAATAATATAAAGTTACTGAAAATTGCCTGTGCTGCAAACAACAGTCCTCCACTGCCAAGGGAGAAGTGTTGAGCTGAAGAAGGCGGCTCTTCAGGTTGATTCAGTATTTGGATGCGTGGCCAACATGGAGTGAATGGCTTTGATCACTTTCTCTGCTGCCATTGCTAAAAGTACAGGCAGACAGCATATTTTTAATCAGTTCTTGGATTGGCACTGTTGCCTTGCAGCAAGAAGGTCCTGGGTTCGGTCCTGTTTTTCGATTTAGGTAGATGGGAAGAGGGCAGGAAGAAGGGGCAAAGTTTTGCAGCAAACGCACCAAGGTTGGGAATTAAACCCGGGATAATGACGATAAGGATGGGATCATGCCATGCGATGCACTAGCAGACTACAGTTCAAAAATTGAGGTCATTATTCACAACTCCTGTTCACTGATTAGCCCAGTTGAAATTATGCCAGAGGAATCTAAGTGAATGGGAGAATCCTGGAGGGAAACGGTCATCCACCAACCTTTTCTGTCATTTTTGCTGCTGAATTTGACTTTGTTGGCAAATTGAACTCTGTGTAGCACAGAATTTATCCTTAACAATTACGTGGTATTTACAATGCCACTTCAGTTTGCAGTCAAGCCCAAACATTTGACTTGTACACACAAATTTTAAATCTTCCTTTCTGAAAAGCGGGAAATCAACAGTCACCTTTGAATGTTGCGTCTTCTTAAAAGACCATTTCATGATGGGTATCAAACAACCCCAGATACTTTAGTTTCTGGTTGCTGAAGAGAAAATTCAGAGAAAGCTTCTGCAGAAAGAAAGTTCCTGTGATCTAAGCAAAAGTCAAAGTCTTCTCAAAGGTATCTGCGCGTTCCAGACATGAAAGTCCTGGTGTGCCTTGTGTCACTGTTTTCCTCGTTGTCCCAGGGCTTCACGACAATCTCTTCATGAAAATTCAGAAATATAAACAAGCGCGTCTGCACAATGCGATGAATACGGGGCATACAACGCATTCATGCAGAGGATGTAAATAAATAACATCAACCAGTGTCACCTCTCTGAGATAAAGGAGTTCCTGGGGATTTTGACATGTCCCATGCGGCTTGACTGTTTCCACTTGTCGGCTTAAAAAACTAATCCAGTTTCTTTTCACCTGAGAGCTTAGGCATGCAATGCTGCCGTTTCCGAATATTTTTTTTTCTTTCTGGAGTGGACTTAGCATAGATTAGCCTCATTTTCCGCCTCTTATCTTTTGTCCCTCCTTCTTGTCACCTTTTCTATTTGATTCACTCAACTTTGTTTGTGCTCTTGTTGACGGCTCCGGCTCTTTTGTTTGTTGCTTAAAGCGAGCGAAGATTTAGCCTCGTTCCGACACGCAGTTTGGCCTTGGATCTGAACTGTTTGACTTCAGGCAAACACCTTTTTTTTTTTCTTTTTTCTCCACCCTCCCTCCCTTCCTCTTGTGCCTGGTGTAATCCTTGCAGATAAAGCAAACCTCTTCGAACACACTGGAGTGTTGCAGTTGCTTAGGCAACAGACTATCCCATCTAATCCGACCTGTTCCCATCTCCCCAAAGTCTGAATACCTGTCGAATCAAAAGGCTTCTTAAGCTCACCGCTTGTTAGGTTTGCGTCTTATGAATAGCATCTTCAATGAGATTTCTCTAACATCTTGTCAGCTCATTCTCTGATATCAGAGCCGCCAGTGGTCGAAGTGTGTTGACTCACTAACCTTAAAGGGGGTAGGAAACAAGCAACTAAATTTGCTGGGAATGGGAATTAACTGAAAATTGCAAATTTAGGTGAGCTTGTCACCTTGAAGAATGCCACAGTGTTTGTCACAGTGTGCTCCCAACGTGTTTGTTCACAGCGCAGCTTCATCAAACTGACGTTACGTATGTCACGGCCAAACATTAGCGATTGAGTAAAATCACATCCAATCGTTTAAAACTTCCACGCCTCCAGGAAACCACCATTTCTCAATAACTGAAGGTCCAGACCCTGTGCATGAAGCAAAGCATAGAACCAGAGGCTGGTTTTTAACAGGCCAACTTGCACTTGTTGCAAATTGTTGAAGTTAATTTGATGGGAAATGGGGAATCACAAATAATCAGGGTTCCACTGCAGCATCAGCCAACTGTTTAAAGGTTTAACTGTTCCTTCATGTTAGCTGCTAAATTTAACTTTGTAGGCAAATCAAACACTGTCTAGCACAAAATCCTTTTCCAACAATTACACAATTGCTTTCTGACATTTCAAAATGCTTCAAGACTGTGTAGGTGCAGTGAAAATATTACTTACCGCTTTACTTTACTTTACTTAAATTCCAAACTTCAATGTTTCAGATCATCAAGCACATTTTAGCAAACAAGCAACCAAAAAGGGTGTGGCTGATGGGAATTGACTGTAAATTGCAAATTGAAGCCCTTGTCACCTTGAAGTGCACCACATTGTTTGTCACTGTGTCACCCCTCCCCCTCCCTGCTCCATTCCTTCAGTTCAGCTCTTATTTCCCGCCTCAGAATGAAATGATTGGAAGGGATGACGCCGCCGAGCGCTTTATAATCTCCCCTGGTGTGCCAGGAGCAGCAAAGTGTTGGGGACATTGTATTGATTTATATAAAACTCAATGTTCCCTTCACTGCCCAGATCTGAGTGTGTCTGGACCACGGCGGCGATAAGGGATTCCACTAATGTGAGCTCAGAGCAAAGGGGCCTTGATGGAAAATGGATAAGCTCAGTTATAACAACCTAAAAGTTTGCCCTCTCTCTGCTTCATGTGCATTCTTTTCTCTTTTTTTTTTTTTTGTTTTTATCGTGTCATTATGTTGCAAAGACTGAACTTGATGAAAAGGAGAATCCAGGATTATGTTCTTCAGAATATGCCCCAGGTGATTCATGGGAGGGAAAAAAAACTGGAATATGTCAAACTGCAGTGGCACTAGAAGCCTCTGCATAGATTTCAGCAGATTTATAAGACTAATTAGGCCACAAAACCCCAACCCACACAAGCTTACACAATTTTCCAGACTTTATTTTTGTCAGATTTTTCATGTGGTGTTATCTGAGAAAATGGAGTCATGAAGTGCTGCTGGCCTGATGAATAGAGCTCTTAATATGGCATAAAATTCATATAAGTACTTTTACTCTGTGTACTTTATGTCCTGATTATACAGGATGTCTCACAAATTGCTTCTTATATTATGTCATATTTTACAACTATGAAACATATAAAAATTATCACTACGAAACAGAGAAAATAATAATGCCGTCTTCACAGCTTTTTAAAATAGATATATATGTTTTAAAGCTTTGTTAGTAATGGCTTCCTTGAAAGAAAGTCAGGAAGTCAGTAAAATAACTCCAACATAGCAGAATGTATGGCTCTGCAATAAGCGTTGTGGATTGAGAGGCCTTTGAATCCTTGACATCATTATCTGGGCTCAGCATAACTAAACTTTAAATTTGATCAAAGCAATGAAATAGAATTTCAATCATTCTGCTATTTAGTAGAGAGAGAAAGCTATTTTAATACCAGACAACACAAAACAGGAAAAGTTAAGTAATTTAACTTGAGGAGGAAAACCATTTTGTGCCTTTTTACATATATAAACATCTAGTTTTGAATATGTAGAACCAAAATAAATCCAGATTAAAGACTGTACAATATACAGATGGATTTTCATAAGAAAAAGTAAGATAAAAATCTAAGTGGCTTTTAAGTGTTGAACGAACATGTTTGTCACAACACATCAAAAGCTGAGGCACAATTTCTTTTCTTCCTCTTTTATCAGAATGAATTGCTTTTTATTTAGCTCTCTTTTTAAATCAGAATACAGAGTAATCAACAGTTTCAACTTTAATTTGAAACAGAAAAACAAAAGCTCTCTGGGAACTCATTCTTCACCAAGGCTAATGCTTTGTTTCACAGCTTTAACAAACATGACTGTGAGATGCAGTAAAAACTGATGGATTTCTTTGCTCTGCTCACAATCTAAGTTTCTTTTACCAAGTTTTATTAAAGTTAATGTGTTAAGTTAATCAAACCTTGCAGAGGCAAACAAAGCAAACCTTTGAAAATGGGAAGATGGACTGTAAGTTAACGCAATACCATGGAAATAAAGCGCTGTTGACGACATGACCTGATAAGTACTTGGATTTTTTAAAATTTTTTTCACTAACTTCAGTATGTATTTTAAAAACTCTTCCATAAAATTCAGATTTGTGTCGTGCACTACTGCAAGTTGTCATGTAAATAATTTGTCTCCTCTGAGCTGTTCATGGAAAAGCTCTTCTGACTATCCACTTCATGAGACTGTTATGTACCAGAGTGTCTTCAGTCAGAGGCTTTTTCAGAACTGCAGGAATACAGACTGCTGCCGGAGATGCTTATTGTCTATCATTTACTGGACAATAAGGTCCAGTAAATGATGTCTGAAACCCCACAGATTGAAACTGTTCCAGGGATTGTTATAGCAATTCTCGTCATCAACTAATATTAATAATTTAAAAATATGATTAAATCCAGCTAAATGTGCAGGTCAGTGATGAAAACTGATTTTGATTATGTGAGGTGTCATGAAGAAGTTTGTTTCTAACTAAATGTGTTTTTCTGGACAGTCTTTCTGTATGTGGGGTGGCAGTTCCAGTCACACACAGTCATCATGTTATTTAGTAAGTCATTTATATCAGTTACAAAAGATTGCAAATAAATTCCAAATAGGTTTTTGTTACGGTTTATCTTAACAACATATCTCCCAAATATCATGATATAATTTTAATTCCTTTATAACATTTACTCAGTGATTACTACAAGATGACTTTTGAAAGAGATTTGTTTGGACTGAATCTTATTCAGGGACATCAGAGCTAAACACAATTGCAGGGGACACTTTTGTTTTTTTTGTTGTTTTTTTATTTTTTATTTTATTAGTAAAAAAATAGAAAGTCCAACATCATTTTTCCTCTACTTCACAATTTTGTGCTACATTTTGTCTGTGTCTCACTTTTGGCCCTGTTGCTACAAAATAACCATAAAAATTTATTTCAGATATATGTTCTAGCTAAATGTTTAATTATGAAAGCTAACAAAATTAAGCTAATATGTATTTTGTATTTTCAGATTTCTGAACAAAATGAGCCATCTGTTAAAAAAGGAAAAAGAAAAAAAAGAAAAACTCTGTAAAATAAAGTGAATAGTTTCTATCAGTATGGAAAATGAAGACATAAAACAAAGTTTGTTCTTTTGAAAGCCTGCTGTAGATTTTAAATCAGAACTTCAGAGCATAAGAGCAACCAGCAGCAGACGTTATATGAACTAAAACTATTGAAAAAACAGAACTGAAAGTGAGAAAGCATTTTTTTGTAAAGTGGAATAAGTAACATTAATTTTGGGGGAAAAACTATAGCTAACTAAAACTATATTGGCACTTATAAAACTAACTAAAGCATACAGAAATTACAAATATCCCTTGTTTTATGTTTATAAATCTATTTATTAGTCTTTTGAATTGATGTGAAATATATTTTTTCCATTCAAGCAGCAAATTACAAAACTCCATAATCTTCCTGACGCAAGAGTTGAAAGAAAAGTCCAGTTAGTCGGTTGTTCAACTGTAACAGAATATATTTTTTAAAATGGTTTCTTCTGTTGAGGATGAATTATCCAATTCACTTAAACATAAGAATGAAAAAAAAACTAAAACTACTGTTGTAACTAATAAAATCTATCAAATACACTTTAAAAACTAATTATGTGAACTCGTGTCTGTTGATGGAAGAAACTTTGTGATTCTGTTGTGATCCTTTTTAAGACGGCAGATTTTCATATGAATCCGTGAGCAATACAGATATTAATATCGAATTTATTAATTATCTTTAGTATTAATATTAAATTCAAGGGAAAAAATTCCTAAAACAATCATTTCTCCCCATCAGCAAACAAGCCACAAGACGTTCCAGAACCGTTTTATCAGATCGAATCCTGACCTGGATCTTTGTGGATTGTTTAAAGCTGAAGGGGTGTGAATAGTTTTGAGTCAGTTTACACTTCACAACAATTTCCCCCAAACTTTGACAGGCTACCTTCACAAAAACCAACGACGAAACATTTTGTTATCAACACACGAGTATGACGTGTCTTGTTGTTTTTGTTTTGTTTTGTTTTGTTTGTTTTTTTCTTTTGTTCATTTTTTTCCTTTTGTTTTGTTCTTTGGGGGAAACTGTCCTCCTCCACTTTCACACAGCGCCGCGGATGCAAAGGGCCACAGTGCACCTGCTCTGAAGCGGCGCTGCTCCTCCGCTGCCTCTGAACCTAATGATGCCTCACTGCAGGCCCATTTCAGGAACATCAAAGGATCAACTAGCCTAAGTGCTCATGCCACAGCGAGAGGGGTACAACCGCACCGTATTTGGAAACTCCCGTCACTTCTCTTTGTGTGTGTGTGTGTGTGTGTGTGTGTGTGTGTGTGTGTGTGTGTGCGTGGGTGTGTGTGTGTGTGTGTGTGTGTGTGTGTGTGTGGGTGCGTGTGCGTGAGTGTGTGTGTGTGTGACACAGAGTCGGCGCCTCGAGGAATCTCAGTCAAGTGAACCAATGGCGCCATCCAATGGAAGGTAAAAGCACTGACCTCTAGGATGATGAGGTTTGAATAAAAACAACAAGAAAAATCAAGCAGGCACCTCTTCGTTAGAAATATGACATTGGCAACAGATAAGAGAAAATCAGATTCCTATTTTGACTCTTTGGGGTTTCAATACTCTACTGTGTCTAATACCCTAATATTGACCTCTGACCTGTGAAAAAAAAAGGCAGTAAAACTCTTTCAGGATTCACGTTGTTAATATTGTTTTTACTGCAGAAAGCGAGCCTGACTCATCTCAACCTGTGATTTTTCTGAGATAGGATGAAAAACATCCTCCAGCAGCAGATGCTGTTGGAGGAAGGCCAGAGAGAGAGAGATTTATCTGTTGCTAAGCAACCACTTTGACTCTTTATTTTGTTGTTGCAGGTCCACTAACTAGATTTTTTTTTTTATTCAAGGTTGCATCAGAGTGGTTTGATTTCTCCGCAGTGCTGGAAAACACACAGAAATCAAAGGAGAGAGCTTTTATTATCGACACGGCGCCGTTAGTTCTCATTAACAAACATACAGGAGGGGAGAGGAGACGGTTGAGGTGGGGGAGGGGGCTCGGACGGCGTTTGGCATCGCAACGAACATGTTGAATAGGAGGAAAGCAATAGGAGGTGCTGCTTTCATCGCAAAAGTCCTGCGATAAAATTTGATGCGACTCACAGGCAGCTCCATCAGCAGCCTAAACATGTCGGGAAGAAACCCGCAAAATCTGTTTTCTTATGAAAATGTAGTTTTTCTTCTGTTTCCTACTGTTAATTATGTCAAATCTGAACAAATTATTGGCAAATGATGTTTGACCAACCCTCTCTGAAGGCGTCTCTGAGGGTGAGGAGTGTTTGAGTCGGTAAACCTCAAAGATCCAAAAAGCAGAGCTTGACTGAAGAGAATCACATTTTTCAGATCTAGTTCATAAAAAAATACATTTTAAAACTGCAACTATAGAACTGAGCTTTTTACTAATTTAGATTGTCTTTAAGCTTTAAGTATGCAGCAGCTACATAGCTGAATCGATAAAGTGAATCCACAGCTGATGCTTCTCCATAGCTTTGACTGTAAAGGCGATGTGAAGCGTTACAGCAGATACGCGCTGTTTCTCAAAGTACAAACACTCCCGTTGAAATGCCAGCTTTTTCAAGACTTTGCTAAATTATTTAAGGAGTTTTGCCAATTTTAAAGTGCTCTGTCCACTTCTACCGAAAAACAATCTGTTGAGTAAGAAACTAAGTAAGAAATGTAAGAAACTAAGTTTTCATAACTTGGTCGTATATTTTTCATTCTTCAACTATAACATTTTTGAAGTATATTTTGGTTGAACAGTTTCAAAGAGAGTTGTAGAGCGTTTGAGAAAGCATGGGACTGAACTTCTCTGAAATGGTTTGGAAGGAGTATTTGAACAAAACAGCAGCCGATTCAGGAGCTCTAATTTCTTTTGCTCTGTGGCCACAAATTCCAAGACAAAAGAGAGCGAACATTCAGCACTAGTGTCTGGACAGTTCCCACTGTGCATAACAATGTAATATTTGGTGTTTGCATAATTAAAATAGGATGTTATAAGTGTTTGTAGAAGGGATCCCGAGTATTTGCGGATGTCAGCTTGGAGGATTTTTGGTCCTACTTGTTACTTTATGATGCATAACCATGGGAATGAAGTTCTGCTTTTGCAACTCGAACAGTTAACCAAAACCTCAAGCAAAACCTGAACTACAACCACAAACTGTAGAGGATTTCAATTTGTGAAGTTCAAATCAAGGAACAATCTTCTGTCAGAAGCTTTTTAAATAAGTTGCAACAACATTTCATTTTCCCCTGAGACAAATTAAGTATTCTTGAACGGAATGTGAGCTGAATGACACTGTCTGGGGAGCTACATAAAACTTCAAATTGGTCAGATTAAAATACTGGCTTCTCTGAAGCCCTCACACATAAGGTCAGGACCCAGCAGGTTTGATTTGTTTGTCTCTTGCTTCCACTGTTTCCCTCTCAATTTCTGCTCTTGATGTTTCGTAAAAACGGTGAATATTGCCCGGTCCATTTGTGCCTTTTTTACTCACATCCCCTGTGTTTCCCCCTGTGACAGCCACTTTCAGACCAAAATAAGTCCCAATGCAGAAAAACATCACTCGACAAATGAATGTAATCTAGCCGTGGCAAAATGCTACATAACAACAGTCAATACAGTTTAACACAAAATGATTCGCAGACGTCTCGCAGATGGAGGGCTGTGACATTCTATTTGCAGAGCATGTATGTATTAAATTTTTCATTCTTAGCGTTTTGTTGTTTGTGACAGGGTTGGTGGCGTGGAATAATTCTCCTGCTTCAAACCAAAAGAGACAAATAGTTTTTGGCAAGTTGCTAATAGAGTGCAACGCACAGTTTCAAGTCATGACAAATGTCTTTATTTGCCGTTGAAGGGAGACAGACTTTCATTACGGATACATGTGGGAGAGATCAAGCTTGTCAAGAAATCAGGCTGGAGCGGAGGAATATAAACCGGCTCACATAAAGGGACAACGCTAAATAAAAAAAGGACTTGAATCAAACGGATGGCTTTTGAACCTGGTAGGAAGTTGCAGGAACGGAAAGGGGAGGACTCTTCCCACCTGGGTTTTCCTGTCTTCCATGATTGACACTTTCTTTGACTGTCTTTTGAAGACTTGACACATTATTTTCTCTGAATGGATGGCTGTGCATGATCCAGCTGTGAAGACCTCCCACCTGTCAAAAATGCTGCCTTTTTTCCATCTTCTTCTCCCTGCTGCACAAAGAATTGAATCCCTGAGAACCGTTTCTCTTCACGCTCTCCTACGCAGCACCCTTACTTTTTCAAACAAAAAAATAAAGGATACCAGGAAGCTAATACATGAAAATGTGTTTCTGAGCAAACTGAGCAAAGATGCATCAATACAAAGGAAAAGAGGCATTTTATGAGTCGAGCACAATTGTGGATAAGATCCATGTAAATTCTGAGGGAAATTAAATACTTCATGATTCTCATCTCCCTTCACTGCTCTATTGGGTCTTTCTCCCATTCAAGTGGTACAATTTCAACCAGACCAATCAGTGAACAGAAGGAGAAGTTGTGAAAGATGGCGTATCTATTCGTAACTATTTGTGACCTTAATTCTTTCTGGATGTAGCCTTTAGAAGAGCGTTACACTGGGTGTGTCCATATTCAAGTGCTGCATGATTCAAAGGCCAATTATGTTTCAATGAAGCAACAAAAGCTGTTCAGATCCGTAGACTTCTGTAAATCCACCTTTTCCCAAAAGTTAAAGAACAACTGGTGTATCCTTCACAGCCCACCGTATCCTGGCTGATGAAGCAGGAAAAGGATTTAAGTTTTAAATGGAAGCATAAATCTGGCAGTACAAAAATAAAAATCTTAAAGCAGCTGTAGTATTGGCTTTGTGTCATTGATGTTTTTCAATAATGTTTTTCATTACTGTTATTATTATTAGGCATTAATAATAATAATAATAATAATAATAATAATAATAATAATAATAATAATAATAATAATAATAAAAAGAAGAAGAAGAAGAATAGTGCCTTTTATATTATTATTGTTTATTTTTTTATCTGTATTTTAATTGTGCAAAATAAATTAATCTATTTCTGTTGCTCTAAATCAGTTTTTTTTCTGATTAAGTTAAAATCATAAAATGAATTCATTTTAATAATTAAAACGGCAAATGTACACGACTTGAAAGAGACAGTCGTGTAATTATCATTATTGGCTTATTGGCTTTTTAAAATGGTTTCTCCTCTGATGGTAGTTTTCATTTTGACCAGCAGGGGTCATTATTTACCCGTCTTCTCTGGCTCATGATGGCCTCATAGTTAACCATTTTTGAGCAATCTACCATCATCTTGACACATAAATGCAGCATTTTATATCTGTCAGGACAATATGATCTCTCTCATATGATCATCTGCTTCGCCCATAATCTCTGGGACCGTTATCAGTTTGTCTTCTGAAAACTATTGTCAATATTCCCTTTTAAACAGCATCTGTGTGTATATTTGATAGTTGCAGATAAAAATATACAATGTAAGGTTTTTCCTTTTTCCCTAAACCTGATAGATGATTTATTTTGTATACACATGCACACGTGCATGCACATGCACACATACATGCTTGCACACACATAAAGCTTTATAAAAGTGACTACACATCCTGAAATAAAAAGGGACTCAGATTAAAGATCTCCTTTAAAAGATGCATGATTACCACTTTCACCTAAAAAAAGTGGTCATCACTTTCTTTAGGTGAAAGAAAGTGCTTCATGAAGCACATGAAGCTTTATGTGCTTCATGTCGGGGCACATAAAGCATGTGCCCCGACATGCTTTATGTGCCCCGACATAAAGCATGTCGGGGCACAAGGAGAGAGCACAATCCACAAACCCTCGCCTGATGATGTTTGCTGCATGTCTTTCCCCTCGTCACCCACTGTCCTGTCTGACCACTTTCAAATAAAGACCACTAGAGCCAAAAAACCTTTTTTTTAAAAAAAGAGATGAAGCACAAGATGTGGGCTGCATTCAATGTTTATTTTCCCCTACAACTCAGAAGCTTGACATCAGTTGAAGGGAAGCAGCCATAACTATGAAAACTGTAATGTGGGACAGATGTGTTCCAAAGCTTCTCTGGCCGTTCAGGCACAATGGATCATGTTGCACAATAAGTCCAACTCAAACCAATAAAATATTAAGTGCCAGTTGTTGTTTGGCAAAAGTCGTACACCAGTTGTTTGGGGAGAGGGGGTGTCCTCCTCCACCCCCTCTCCCCACCGTCCCATTTTTCCTAGAAGTGTTTGGATTTTCTCCTGGGGAGCGAGAAGCAAAAACCCAAAGAGATGTTTATCGGTAAGAGAAGGTGGCAGATGGAAGTGTGGACAGATCCTGAAGGGCCGAGCGGTGGCCAGATGCATAAACAATGCAAACACACAAAAGCCATGCGGACCCCTTCTCCTGCACACAAACCGGTGTTGATATAGGAGGGAGGCAGAGAGAGGCTGTGTGCACCTCGCAGGCTTCACAGCAGGCGTACACACACTTTTAAATCGCCTAAGCCCAATCTGATGAAACTGAAACAAAGAAACCAAAAAGGAAAGTTGGAAGAAGTGTACAAATAACCCCAAAACAGACAACTTCCCTGAGCCTCGATCTCATTTTCAGAGTTAGCTTCATTTTTTTTCAATTGATTTTCTAACAGATTATACACCAAGCTTTGAAGTTCTGCACTGGGAATCAACCAAGTATCCATTAAAGCATGGGTCAGCAACCTTTACAAACCAAAGAGACATTGTTGACCTTTTTCTTGACACATGACTTATCATGTGTCTTACAATATATGTAGTCAATGTGGATATGGTTGTATTTTTATTTTTCCCTTGTTTTATAATATTCTATTGTATGATTTTTTTTATATTTTCTGGACAGGTGGTTGTTGAAAATAAAAAAATTCTTCTTCTTACCCCGCCCCCACACCATCCATCCATCCATCCATCCATCCATCCATGAACCCTAGCGGGGTCATGATGGCTGCAGGTGCCTGTCTCCTGCAGTCACAGGCGAGAGGCAGGGTCACCATGTACAGGTTGCCAGTCACTTCATGAACATCCACTACATAAGTAAACTAATAAGAATAATAATAAATAATTAAAAGAATTAAAAATGTGTTCCTAATTTCAGATAACAAAACTTTAACAGGAAGACAATATATCCATCCATCCATCCATTTTCCGTCACCCTTCTCCCTAATGGGGTCGGGAGTTGCTGGTGCCTATGTCCAGCTGCGTTCCGGGCGAGAGGCGGGGTTCACCCTGGACAGGTCGCCAGTCTGTCGCAGGGCAACACAAAGACAAACAGGACAAACAATCATGCACACACACACTCACACCTAGGGAGAATTTGGGAAGGCCAATTAAGCTGACAGTCATGTTTTTGGACTGTGGGAGGAAGCCGGAGAACCCGGAGAGAACCCACGCACGCACAGGGAGAACATGCAAACTCCATGCAGAAAGATCCCGGGCCGGGAATCGAACCCAGGACCTTCTTGCTGCAAGGCAACAGCGCTACCCACTGCGCCACTGTGCAGCCCTAAGACAATATATCAGTTATGCATTTATTTTTCATATTATCACTCACAACACGTTCTGACTTGCTGATTGGCCAGGATGAAATTCAAATGGATAAATCAAGCTCAATGGGAGAAATCCTATAGGGAGTACTGAAGGTAACTGCAATGTTGCAATTCTAATCCTGTTCAGGATTTTACTCAGTCCTCTAAATATGTGGCAGACCACTAAATGTTCCTGGAAGAGCATTCTGGTGCAACTTCAGGGAGATAAATTGGTTTTTACACCTTGTTCCTGGTTTCTGTCACAAGATGATAGGTGGCTTTAGTAAGGGTTTGGGCTTCCAAGTAGCTGTTTTTCTTGAGTGTTGTGAGGATCTGGGCTCAGCTGTGGACGGAACCCAAACAGTGCAAATGGCATCCAAAAGGTAGCTGAAGAGCAGAAGTCTACATTCCCTTTAATCTGGTCTTGATGTGGTATATGTATTTTTTGTAGGGACTGATTGTTTAAAAAAAATAGTGTGCTGTCAAGGTTTTTACAAAACGTGAATTGAAAATGCTTATTCCTGCCTCCATGCACAGTTTTATTGATGAATATTTAGGGTGTTTTTGCTTGTTTGTTTTGCATCAGGCCGTCTGGAGACCACATGGACTTGTGGTCTGGACTCTGCAGTTGTTTCATCTTGGCAACAACTTTTTAATAGCCAGCAGAAGTCTCTTGCTTTTCCCTAAAGAGACACAAAACACAGAATTAATTAGACTCAATCTAAAGCCTTTACTGAACAAACCCTGTGTGTGGCCAGGACGAAACTCTTTTTAAGATGCCACATATAGGAAGTAGATGGTCGCTCAACTTCTCAGCTGGCACAGAACACACAGCTGTCTTTAGTTTCACTTTGGAAAACTGCAATTACCTTATTTCTTACTCTGCCTGTCTGCCTGTCACTTTTTTTAATGACTTTCCATTCTTCCCAGTTGCAATCTTCCTGTCTGGTTGTGATGTGTGAACAGTGCCTCCTGGTGGCACTTTTTGAATGTTGCGTGATCAATTCCACACAAATCTGTTGTTTTGCATTATCTCTGTGAAACTCATCAATTATCACCTTCCTGGAATAATGACCTGTCATTTTCTACCAAAAGTAATTTTTTCCTGAAATTTTTTTTTTACATGATTTAAGTCAAAAGATGATTTTGGGGGGAGAAAAATCACATTTGGCAAAAAAATTTATTCAGGCCTTTTGTTTGGAAGGTGACATTATTACACATTCAATACACCTAGTGGATAATATATTAAACCTTTATTTTTTTGTAATTTTGATGAAATATGATTGAAAAACAATAATTCAGTGTCTCAGAATATAAGGAAACTTTTGAAATTTTATTGGGAACTCAATAATTAGAATTACCTGTAGGTAATTAACTCATCACGTTTCCTGAGCCTTTATATTGGCTCTCTGGATGAGAAATGAACACGCCATTCACTGGCGTTTCTTTTGAAATGTCTTGTTTTATTGATCTAATGTTATATTTTAATTGTCCGCGATACAGGATTTTAGATTTCAATCATTTAATCAAAATTCAAAGAATTAAAAGGTTTGAAATGTTCTTAAGGAGAATCTATATATATCCCTTTTCAAAATGAGTGAAAAAAACAAACTTCTTCATGATATTAAAATGAAATTGAAATTTATAAACCGAGAGATCGATAATCCTTAAGAACATATTTAATTTGAATGTGTGAAATTCATCATGTAGGATTCATAATGGACCACCAGGAGGCACTGTAAATACACCACAACGAAAATTAGGCTGGGGACTAATGTGTTTTAAAACACACAAACCGACTGTGAGAAATCATGAATTACTGTTTTCCAAAGTGGATCTGTTCTTCACTTTGGAAGAGTGGAGTGTAAATTCACTTTTCAAAAGTTTTCAGTCACTTTTATTTGCATACACATGAAGTCTCATGACATCACATTTCTTATAAAAACTGGCTCAACGGGCTGTACTCTGTTTAGGAGTGTGTTAACAAAGAATACTTAACCAATTCTTGAGGAGAGCATTTGTGAGGTCAGACACTGATGTTGGATGACAAAAGATGGGTCACGGTTTCTGCTCCAATTCAATGTGTCTGTAGTGTAGAACCACTAAGAACTAAACGTTTGGTGTTTTATTTTTTTATTTATTTATTTTTTTTGTGCAAAAATCTTCAGTCATGCTTCACACCTTTGAGCACTAGTGGTACTCAAAGTGGGTCCTCAAGGGCCGGCATCCTGCTTGTTTTATTTCTGTCCCTTTTGATAGTAAAAACCTCCTCAGCATGTTTGTGTTCTTAGACCTTGTAATGAGACATCATTTGGTCCAGGCGTGTTAAACCAGGCAGTGAACTAAAACATGCAGGATGCCGGCCCTACAGAACCCGGTTTGGACACCACTGAACTAAAATAGAAGAATGAATGAATTTTGATTATTTTGATTATTTTAATTTGTCTATAATTTAACTGTATTTATAGAGCACTATTTCTACAACCCAGCTTTACAGAGCTTGAAACCAGACGTTAGACATAAAACCACTAAAGAAACAAATATCAAAAATTATTAAACCAAAACAACAAACAGCTTTTGCTCAGTTTGAAAACATTTAGC
This sequence comes from Poeciliopsis turneri, assembly GCA_922788865.1. Classification (NCBI taxonomy): domain Eukaryota; kingdom Metazoa; phylum Chordata; class Actinopteri; order Cyprinodontiformes; family Poeciliidae; genus Poeciliopsis; species Poeciliopsis turneri. The sequence goes on along the minus strand of CAKLNU010000771.1, from coordinate 958,460 downwards.
GCTCTCAACTTCCCCTAAGTTATTTTTTATGTATAAATTCTTAGGTGCTAAATCACTTGGCTGTTTTGTAAGGTTTCAGTTAAATACATTTTCAAAATTGTTAAAGTTTTGGTTATCAACTTCAGAATTATTCAAGAAGTTAAAATGTTTTCCTGCCCTTATTTTGAAGTCTATTCATGCAGCAGTTCTGCTTCCTCCACTCAAGTTCCCTCTCTTTATTTCAAGAAACAAGAAACAGGAACAAAATAAAGTACAGACAGCAAAAGAATAAGATATTAACAAAAATACAATTCTGCATTTCAGGGCATTATAGAATATATAAGTTTTAATGTAATATGAATTAAATTGTTGCTTAAATACATGGTCCATGCAGGTTGAATCGTCCTCCTCAAGGACAAGTTTGAAGGGTTGCTTTTTTTTTTTTTCCAATATCTGACTCTCGCTATGAAATCAGATCGCCATGGTACCCAGAACTTTTATGAACAAAGGTATGGATATAAAGTAAAAATTATAATTTTTGTTAAAATTGTTTACAGTTTAAACAATTTAAACAGCTTAAACAATGTTTAATGCAGGGAAATCTAAACAATATTTTTCTTATTGTGATAGTTAGTTATGATAGTTACCCACTTCTTGGTTAAGACAGATGGTGGTTTGTGGAAGACATCAGGTACAGAATGTGTTAGCCTTCCTCAGCTGGTAGTTATTAATTATATTATGTATTGCACAGTTATTCTAATTCAAATATTATCATTTCCTTCAGAACTCGCTAACTTTGTGTGTCTGTTGCACGCTGAACCAATAAGGAGTTGGTTAGTTTGAATGAGCTCTTGCAAAACAACAGTTGACAGTTGGGATCTATGCAACACCATAGAAATTTAGAGCGGGACGTTTCCAGATGGGCTGGATCCCTTTCTTAAGTTGCATTGCCATTTATTATTTTTTGGGGGGGAAACTGAAAAATGTAAGATTTTCCGAAAAACTCTGGAGTGCTGCTGAGAGCTCTCTCACCCAGCTGCGGAGAGTGACACAGATGGTGGTGTGGACGGATCCTGAAGGACCGACCAGGTGTCTGGTGGCCATATGGACTCATCCTCTGAGCTGTTGGTTTCTGCTGCTCATCTCTAACAACAAACAGTAGCCTATTGTCATTAGCTGCAAACCCAACTAAACCCAAAGCAAATGTTGCAAATGTTGTGAACATTTGCATTTCCACTGTGGATAATAACAGAGATTAATCCAGGGCTGCAGGGCACATGTGAAACCAATACAATATGGATAACTGCAGATAAAGTGCTGCAAAGGACTTTTCTTTCTCTATTGTGAGGAATGACAGGGCTATTGCCATAATATGTCATAATGTGACTCAGCTTCCTCATGCTGTATTTCTTAAGTTGAATATAATAATAATAAAAAAAACGAAGCTATTTCTGCAGGACTATTTATTTCTACTTGAACCGAGGGGGTCCAAAGTGCAGAAAATCAATTACAGCTGATTTTCTGCTGTAGTTATTTGACCACGCAACTTTTTGCAGTTCAGTTACATTGTAAGGACTTTCATGCTTTATCTGCTTTTACTTTTGTTTTTTTTTTACTTGGCTAAATGCAACAAATACGACACAAAAGAGTGACCCAAAATTAAAAAAAGTTTTTAAAGTTTGGCCTTTTTTCAAAATGGATACTGCCTTTCAAATAATGCAAACCCTTTTTGAGCTGGGAATCTCCAGTAATTGATTCGTCCCTTCACATAAAAAAATCTACTTTTTATACTTTTTTTAACTGAAATACTGCATGCTTACTTCATTGTCGTGCTGATAAGAAAGAAAACAAAATCACAATTCTGCTTTTTTTTGTGTATGGTATTCATGTTTTTTTATTCATATATTTGTGGGAGACTTTTGAAGATTTTGGCTGGTGTCTCAAAAGTTCTGATGCACCAATTTAAGCTTTCTGGAGATATTTTCTTAAAGCAGACTAATTATGACTCAGTTTTGGTCATATTCTGGTAGCTTTCCACACAAGCAGGGTCCATTTTTACAGATTCTGTTCTGTGATACATTTTTCACTCCATATTTTTGATGTCAGGGTGCATCCAGCTTTTCATCTGTTTCACATAAACTGTGCTAAAAGGCTTTAGTGGGGGAGGGAGGTAGGGGGGGGAGACTGCTGTGGACCGAGTGCCACATGACTAAAGTTGTATACTTTGGGAATAGTTCAAGTGGTTGCATTGTGGTTTGACAACTCATTTGCTGTAGATCCAGGGTGCCTCCACCTTCTTCCAGCTGGACCCGAAACAGAAAACACAAAAGTTTCATGGAAGGAAAACCTGAAGCAAATCGATGCTGCAGAATCCAACGTTTTAGAAGAAGAAGGAAAAAAAAAGTCAGATTCGACAATAATCCATAGGATCAGGGTGGATGACGGTCTGGCCGTCAGGCCCGCACTTCACACTCTGTAAATATGAGCATATTGAAGCAAACTAACTGAGCTCATTTAAATGTCGTTGATGTGGCGTCTCCTCCTACTCTTTCCGACATGCCCCCTTTAATATGCCATCACTGCAACCGGCTCTTCTCCACTCAACCAGCTAAGGTGTACTCTCAATGGCAGGGTAATAACAACAGAGCAGACCCACCAAGGCTGGAGACTGAACAATACTGGAAAGGCATATGGGAAAGGGATGCGTCCCACAACAGCAATGCACAGTGGTTGATCTCTCTACGAGAGGACCATAGCAACCTCCCTGAGCAAGCCCCGGTCTCAGATATGAAAAACTGGACAGCACCAGGGCCTGACATGATCCATGCCTACTGGCTAAAGAAACTCACTGCCCTCCATGAGCGACTGGCAGGTCAAATGAACCAGCTGCTACAAAGTGGGACTCACCCTGAATGGTTAACTGAAGGGCGGACAATCCTAATCCAGAAGGATCCATCAAAGGGTCCAGTCCCACCCAACTACCGACCAATAACCTGCCTCTCCACAACCTGGAAGCTCATGTCAGGCATCATAGCGGCCAAGATAAGCAAACACATGGATAAGCACATGAGCATGGCACAGAAAGGTATCGGTGTAAATAGCAGAGGAGCCAAACACCAACTGCCCGAGACTGCAAAACCCGACACACCAACCTGTGCATGGCTTGGATTGATTACAAGAAAGCCTATGACTCAATGCCGCATACTTGGATCATTGAATGCTTAGAGATGTATAACATCAACAGGACTCTGAGAGCCTTCATTGCAAACTCAATGAGGCTGTGGAAAACCACCCTTGAAGCCAACTGCAAACCACTTGCACAAGTGTCCATCAAATGTGGCATATACCAAGGAGATGCTCTGTCCCCGCTACTGTTCTGCATAGGCCTGAACCCCCCTCAGCCAAATTATCAACAAGACTGGCTACGGATACCGACTCAAAAAATGGGGGCCAACATCAGTCACCTTCTACATGGATGACATCAAGTTGTATGCCAAGAGTGAGCGAGACATCGACTCACTGATCCACACCACCAGGATCTACAGCACGGACATTGGGATGTCATTCGACTAGAGAAGTGTGGTCGGCTGATTACAAAGAGGGGGGAAGGTGATCCGCACAGAAGGGGTCTCTACTCCCAGAAGGAACAATAGCAGACATAGAGGACAGTTACAAGTACCTAGGTATACCACAAGCAAATGGCAACCTCGATGAGGCCACAAGGAAAGGAGCAACAGCTAAATACCTCCAACGAATAAGGCAAGTCCTGAGAAGCCAGCTCAATGGCAAGAACAAAACTCCGTGCGATAAACAGCTATGCCCTGCCAGTAATCAGATACCCTGCTGGAATAATTAGCTGGCCAAAGGAGGAGATAAAAGCCACAGATATTAAGACTAGAAAGCTACTAACAATGCATGGAGGGTTCCATCCCAAATCCAGCACCCTGAGACTGTACACGAGCCGCAAAGGAAGGAGGCAGAGGACTAGTGAGTGTGAGAACCACTGTCCAGGACGAAACAACTAAGATCCATAAATACATCAGGGACAAAGCCTCAACAGACAATGTGCTCAGTGAATGTCTCAGACAACAGGGAACGGAGGTTGAAGTGCCAGAGATACCATCATGGGAGGACAAGCTCTCTACATGGGATGTACCACCAGCAAATAACCGAAGTGGCTGATATCAGTAAATCCTACCAATGGCTGGAAAAAGCTGGGCTCAAGGACAGCACAGAGGCCCTCATCATGGCCGCCCAGGAACAGGCCCTAAACACCAGAGCAATAGAGGCCCAGATCTACCACACCAGACAAGACCCAAGGTGTAGGTTGTGTAAGGAGGCCCCTGAGACAGTCCAGCACATAACAGCAGGGTGCAAGATACTGGCAGGGAAAGCGTACATGGAACGACATAACCAAGTGGCAGGCATAGTGTACAGAAACATCTGTGCAGAATATGGACTGGAAACCCCGAGATCAGTGGGAAACACCCCCAAAGGTGGTGGAGAATGCCAGAGCTAAGATCCTGTGGGACTTCCAGATCCAGACAGACAGAATGGTAATGGCGAACCAACCAGACATTGTCATAGTGGATAAACAACAGAGGAAAGCTGTTGTGGTAGATGTAGCAATACCAAGCGATTGCAACATCAGGAAAAAAGGAGCACGAGAAACTGGAGAAATACCAGGGCCTCAGGGAGGAACTGAGAGGGCCTGAAGGTGAAGACCACAGTGGTGCCTGTGGTCATCGGGGCCCTCGGGGCAGTCACCCCCAAACTGGAGCAGTGGCTACAACAGATCCCAGGAACAACATCAGACATCTCAGTCCAGAAATGTGCAGTCCTTGGCACAGCCAAGATACTGCGCAGGACCCTCAAGCTCCCAGGCCTCTGGTAGAGGACCCGAGCTCAGAGGATAAGAACCACCCGCGGTGGGTGAGAAGGAAATTTTTATATATAAGAACTTGGTCGAGAAATTAAATATTTCATGAGTTTCATATATTTCTTTATTAGTTTTAGCTGTTAAACATAATGATCAATAAAAAAACAAGGTCATGCAAATAAATATTATCATAAACAGTAATATGAGCAAAGCTCCGTTCTGTTGCCGCGCCATCGTCGCTATAAATCTTTATCTGCAACTGTCAAATACTAAAGTGGACCAGCGTCCAAAAAGCTTCTGCCATGTGGCGGTTCACTTTATACTGTGTTCATGGTACTTTATGTATTTAAACAGCATTTTATTGTGAAGAGGTGAGAATAGTAAACCTCTGCATTGCAGCAGCTCTCTTCTTTGCTTGTAAAAGTGTTGAGATAATATTTGGCAGGAGTGATTTGTTTGGGAGAGCTGTTAAATGTCAAACATTCGCCCAGATCCCACTAATGAAATTTGTCACAGCAGCATTGAGGCACTGTGAGCTGCAGTTTCTGCTCATGATCTCAGGATGGAGAACAATTCACACGAGGGAATCCAGTCAGGAACACGAGCGTGACGCCAGCATCTAAAACAACTGCAGGTCCAACATTCACTAGGCTCTGTGTTCATCGGTTTTACTCTCTGACACATTTTCATAGAAATTTTTTTCAGTTTGTTGCTAAATCTTTAAAGCTGCAGTATGTAACGTTTATGAAAAGTATGTTGTTTATATGTTTGTAAAAACTATCATTACATTGTGACAGTGGAAAATGAGATAGATAAACTGAAAAATATAAATCTCCTCTGACTTCTCCCAGTGCTAACAGGAAAAAAAAAACAATCAGAACCAGGATGAGAATTCAAGTGCTGTCAATCATTCTCCTGTACATGGTGCTCACAACCTCCACCTTCCTTCCTTCCCAACAAAGGCTGTCATGAATGCTATTGCTAGTTAGTATGACCACTGATGACAATGAGTTGTTTCTCTGCTATTAGCTCCTTTAGAGGCTAATAGCAAGTTAATCCTATTAACTTGCTATTAGTGTAATAGGATTAGCAAGTTAATCCTATTACACTGTCAATAAATGCGGTTGATTGACAGTGTAAAGAGTCACCCTTGGCTCTGACTGGTTATTTTTCACCAGGATTGCTGAGCTTCTTCAGAAGCTCAATTTTTTTCTGTCTCATACTTTTTAACAAATATGCAAAAAACACTTATTTTTCTAAGTTACCTGCTGCAGCGCTAAGCAGTTTTTTGCTATCACACAAGTGTATTCTAACTGCCCATAGAAAAACTATACTGATAGAGTTGATAATTTACAAAAAATCTACATAAATGGCCACAACAGTTACTTATTTAAAACTGCATGACCAGAAGCTGAAGATATAACACTGGAAAAAATCATGAAATATACGATCTATAATAATAGTGAAGAGGAAATAGAAAACACAAAAAATGATAATATAAAGGAAAAACAGTTACATAAGCAGTGGAGCCACCAAGTCACATCAATTGAAGATTATTTATTTTGCACCAGGTTCTGGACCAATGTTAAGTTTTGTTTTAATTAAGGAAATCCAACACTTTTATTAGTTCTTCATAGGTGACTCACTCTCAAAAAAGTTCAGGTTCAAGGACAGAAAAGGCAATGTCTTAGTTGTATACCTTAAAAACATGTCAACGAGATGAAAACAGTGTGTAAGTTCCACCGTCATTTCCTGGTTGCTGTTCTTAATAGAAACGGCAATGACGCAAATCATTATCAAGTTAAATTGTCTGGGCAGTAATCACAACAAGATGCTTTGAGGGAGACGTCTAGTGTCTCCGCCTGCTGGTGCAGAGAGAGGCAAATTAGTCGGCCAGTAGTCCACTGAAGTTTTGTCCACTCTGACCCAACTGGTTGGATTTCATTAAACCAGTGAGTCACTGCTACTTTTTTGCATGTTTCTGTCCTCTTAAATTAGCACTGAGAAAAGTGCTAATTTTTCTCAGTGCTAATTTCACACCCCTTTCCAGGCATCTAGACCTTATTTCCAAATGATACATTTTCTACCTCAGCACCTTCAGCACCTGATTAAATACATGGCCAAAGATCAGGGATGCACCAATCCACTTTTTTCACTTCCAAGATGTTACTAATATCTGAGGTTTAGAATCTGCCAATACTGATATAATACAGAAAAATAGTAAAGAATGGAGTCTAAAACATGCAGGTCAATGGGCCTTCAGGATCAGGGTTGGGAAACATTGACTTATCAATATGTCTTCATCAGGTTGGGAAATAGACCAGAAAGAGTGTAGTAGGTGATTTCAAACTATGACATGCTGAAAGAAAACACAAGGAATCATGACATGGACTAATGTTTGATCAGAATTAAACATGGACTAATGTTTATGATGAAATGCAGAAGCTGTCCCCAGAGACACAGTCTTGTATTTTTTATATTCATATACTAATAGGATTAACTTGGTTCTTTTCATAGACCCATTCTCATCTTCGGCAACTCTGTGTGGTGTAAAAAGACAAAATATGACACTGAAGCTACAAACTACAGAAGTGACATTCTCAGTATGTAGGGGACTCCTACCATCTCTCAAATTCTGATTTGAGTGTTTTTTTTTCTCTCGGTTTTAGTGAGAGGTGACAGTTACTGTTTTGTCATTTTGATGACAAGACCGAAGTGAAGACCTTTACGACAGAGGAAGTGGTTTGGTATTACAGAGGAAGAGCTGACTTAATCAAATACATGTTAGCAGATGACTACGATGGAAAATGTCTTCTTTCCTTCACCGTAACAGTGAAGGAAAGAAAAAACTCTTGTGCAAATTTAAAAATAAATGAATACAAATAATTTTAGGCGAAAAACGGCAAGAATTGAAGTTTTAGCAGGAGTATCATAATTAAGAAAAAACTACAATTTTCTGTGTGCCAGCATGGACCTACATACATTAAAGTAATAGAAAAACAAGTCATGTCAAGTTGAATTTTATAGCACATTTCAGCAACACGGCAGTTTTAAGTACTTTACATCATAAAAGCATCACACAGTCACCAATAATGAAACAAGCAATAAATCTTACGTTTTGTGAAATGCCATCATTGAAATCATCAATACACATCAAATATGTTGGTCAATATTTCATTTATTATTGTCAGGGTTCCTGTGTGCGTGTGTGTGAGTGCGAGTAATACATCTTTTCCAGCGAGGATCTTGGTGGTGAGTCTGGGCAGCCGTCGCAGGTGGAGCACATCAGCCTCATCAGAGTGATGGGGATAAAGCAGCAGCAGAGCCTTCACTCAGTGCTGGATGAGTAATGTTTACCGGTTGGCTCTCTGGCCATCTCTTGTAGTCAGCTGTCATTAGCCTTTGATCTGTCTCTTGAGCTTTTACCTTTAGTTTCATAGTCATCGTGTTTGCTGCCTCCAGGTTCATCACTGGATTTTCCAAGAAGGTGAACGGATGTTCACTGTTTCCTCCTCTTGTTGTGTCTACCTGCAAGTACCTGCCTCCCTGCTCCGCCGCGTCCCTCATCTCCACCCCACTCCATCGGACCTCCGACTCTCTGCCACTACCTTTCCTCGCCTGTCAGATCATCGTCACCATTCCCCACACAAGACCCTGGACATCTCTCTCCCTTGCCTCACCAGAACCATTCTGAAGTAAGCGGTTCCTATTGCATCTCTGATCCCCTCATTTCTGGTCATCAGTAACCTACCTCTCATTTCAGGCGCCCCCAATTGTGTGATGCTAACCTTGCCCCAGAAAGGGTCAGGAAGACCAGTCATTGCTTTCACTTTGAAAATAAACCCTATTTCCTTTACTTGGACATACAGAACCAACACAAATGTTGGTTCTGTATGTGGGTCAGAAGGGTAAATCGGAACATGTCAATTATGGTGCAAAAGCAGCTCTTAACAAGTGGATTTTAAGGCTTGATTTAAAGGAACTCAGTGTTTCGGCAGTTTTGCAGTTCTCTACAAGTTTGTTACAGATTTGTGGCGCTTCTCCATTTTTCTTTCTGGTTCTGGCCAGACCAGAACTTTACTATATTTTGGTGCTAGGCTGTTCAGTGACTTATAAATTGTCTGATTTATTTTTTATTATTATTTTTTTTTAAACCTGTGAAGACACTGTTGCAATAATTAATGCGATTAAAGAAACACGTGTGGATAAGTTTCTCTAGGTCTTGCTGAGACATTAATCCTGTAGTCCTAGAAATGTTATTCAAGTGGTAGAAGACTGACTTTATAAAAGTCTTCAAAAGTCCAGGTCTGGGAGAAGCTTTTAAATTAAATTGAACTTCTTTAAAAAGAAATAAGAGTGATAATATCGTAACTTTCTCCTAAATCTTTTTCCGAGGGTGCTTTTGAGAGATTGGTGTACTTTCCAACAAGCTCTCAAATCCTCAAGTCCTCATTCTTGATGAGGACGTGTGCTTCATTCAGACACAGCTTTGCAATTTTATCCCAGATGAGTAAATAATTTCCAACGCAAATAAGCTGCACATTAAAACTGCTGTTCAAAAACAGGGGAACAATGAGTTGGAGAAAACATATATTCTATGCATCATTTAGTTTACTTATCATAAATACCATAAAAGTTGCATTTACTGCCACACCTATTTTCTACTACGCCAAAACAAGTTAACGTAATTTACTTCAGAATGACTCACTCTAGTCTTGAATCATAAATTTGAAACAACCTCAGTGAAAGATTAAATTGTCCCTCAATAAGTTCACAGTCTTTTGAAAGGATGAAGATGAAAAAGCAGCAGTTTCCCACAGCACCGGCAGGCGAGGATGTGATAATGCTTCCACTCCCTTTAGGGAGGTTGACATTGCCACCAGTTTGTACTTAAATGAGCCCTATGGGTGGCCGGATAAATGCTAACACTGCCCTGGCGACCGCATGGTTGCTCCCTGTTGCTCCCAGCCCTTGCTCTCATTTGCGAGTCTGAAATTTCTGTCAAGTGCCTCCAAGAAGTGCAGGAGGCAGTGGTCAGGAGGTCTAATGATGGTGTTGTAGATCTAATGATGTGTGTAATTACAGCATTCTCAGATATGGCAGCATGCATGCTCGCATTGCTCACATGGCGTTTGCTCAGCGCCATGTCTTTAGACTTTAATCAGGTTCAGTCCTGCCCTGTAACTATCGTGTGGGCTGAATTTTGAAGAAAAATACAGCATGGATCCTAATGTTGCAGTTCTGTTGTACAATACACTGCCTCTGTGTACATATGAAAATATTTCATGTATTAGATTTTGAGACTCGTTTTCAATTATTGTTTAGGATCCCGATTAGCTGGAGTTTACACTCACCTACTCTTCCTGGCCTGAATCATTGAAACACCTCATACAGTAGAAATCATTCCAGTAAATGATGGACAACAGATTTAGCATACATAGCAATAAAAATGAATTACAGTTCATACAAAGTGTAGATAAATCCATAAAATATACAATACTTAGCCGTTTTGGTTGTAAGTATGTAACTCCTAAAGTCAAAAGCAACTCGATATTTGGACTTAAAAAAAAACAAAACTTCTGTTTAGTAAAGAGAGTTCCACTTTATTTCATTGTAAATTAAAAGTGCATTTGAGAAAATTAGTTTTACTTGAGGAATTTTAAAAAAATCAGCTGCATGTCTGGTGACAAAATCCATGTTAATTTAAATTGATATTTAACTGAGCAAACAAAAATGATGTGTTTTTGGAATTTTAAACTTTTCCATGTTGGGAATTGCAGTCAAGCTAAATCTGTATCACTGACTTTTAGCCAGTTTTTATGCGAGGTCAGATTTCTTCTCCATCAAGCAATGTTTGTCCAAGTCTTTTCTCTTTCATTTGCCTATAATAGCTTATTCTTTAAGCAGGTATTAAACATACTTTCTGTTAAAATCACATTTCTGTATTGATATTTTTTATCATGACTACTATTGGTATGTAATGTTCTAATCTTACATGTTATGTGTTCATCAACTGTAAGCAGGAACTGAAAATAGGGGTGGATGATATAGACTTAGAATTTTATCATGGTATTTTGTGGTACTATCGATGAAAAAAAATATTGCATTTTTTTATGTAACTGTGTGGCTGTGACTTTAAATGCATAGCATTTATAGATCTAAATTGGAAAAACGTTTCCATTGAAATTAGCTACTTCAGGGCACTGATTTCTGAAAGAACACACAGTAACTACCTTCAATCATTTCCAAATTTACTAATTTACTCTTCTGAAACAAATGATGGAGAAAATGGTACAAATGGCATTTCCGGTCAGTTTTTTAAATTCTAGATTATTAAACAAACTATCAAGACAATGAAAAATTTAAATTCTTATCATGATGTAATTTTTCACAATAAATGATAAACAATACAATGAATGGCCACTCCTATCATCATAAAAACAGACCTATTGGCTTGGAAGCATCAATTACATAATGTGTTTCAATTAGCAAATTGAGTTACTGCACTCAATTAACATTTCAATAGTTAACATTTACTAAATATGACTGGGGCTGCATTGATGGCACAGTTCATATTGTTTATTGTGACAAGAAGGTCCTGGGTTCAAATCCCTCTGCATAGAGTTTGCAGACTTTGCGTGTCTTTGTTCAAACTTGATAAATGCATTGTTCATTTATAAATGTTTCCAATAAAACACATTACAGTTTGTGGTTGTCATTTGACAGAATGGGAAAAGGTTCAAGGGGAGAAAATACTTTTTTGTAAAAATAACAAACAACATACTTACATTTTATTTGACTGTCTATTTTGAAATGTAGAAAACTCCAACTTCCAGTATGGATGGACACAAACCTCTGTTACTGGACACCGACTTTAATAAATTAGTTTTAGGTACAGTCAACATCTTTTCTTCTGTTGGTTGCTTCAATTCTGTTGTGCTTTCTGCAATTGATTTGTTGTTCAGCTTGCCTTCTTGCATTTCCATCATGCAACTTCTTTATATCATTTCAAGTATTTGTCTTTTTTAATTTCTAAATTAAGTATTGCTTAAACAAGAAATTTTGTCTTTGTTGTGATTTTGTTTTATGGATATCTGATGCATTTTTATCATTTCAAACATCTTAAGTTGGCTTTCCAGAGAAAATCAGCCTGGATACAATTTTAGAACCACAGGCCTGCATTCCACATGCTGTCTGAGCTAAAACTGGAGACTTTAGAGTGCAGTAATTTTGTCTTATATTTAACACGGAATTTGCAAGAAGCAAGAGGACAATGAGGACAATGAGTCTGTACATTGGCGTCTCACAAAACACAACCGCTTTCAACAATTTGGAGTCATTCTAATTTAAATGGTGCTGAAAATAAAAGGTGTTGCCTGCTACGGTGTTGGAATCCACACCAGGAAAGGATTTAAATAGCAAGATTTGTTGCCAAGTCTTGTTTTTCAAATTTTTTTTTTTCTCAGGAAAAAAATAAAAAAATAAAATAGGGCCCCGATGCCTGTGGTCATCGGGGCCCTCGGGGCAGTCACCCCCAAACTGGATCAATGGCTACAACAGATCCCAGGAACAACATCAGACATCTCCGTCCAGAAATGTGCAGTCCTTGGCACAGGACCCTCAAGCTCCCAGGCCTCTGGTAGAGGACCCGAGCTCAGAGGATAAGAACCACCCGCGGTGGGTGAGAAGGGAATTATATATATATATATATATATATATATATATATATATATACTCTTGATTCAAAGCCTATTGTAATTTCGAAGTCACTCGACTGTCGCATATACCAAATAGTGAAATAGTGGACTTCTGTTTCGTAGAGGTAATGTAAGAAATAATGCAGGAAGAGCCTGGCTGAGGTGCTACCTTCATGTTCTCCTTGTAAAGAAAGTTACCGCAAAGAAAATACCGCTGAAAAACAGTGGCCGAGTCTGAATTCATATATATAAATTACTACTCTGACATCAAGTTGTGAACATATACCGGCCTTTTATTATTCTTACGCTTAGCAAGTAAAGCGTACCAGAATGAAGATCCGCGCTGAGCCGAGTTTCTGTGCGCCTTCAGTTCCTGAATGCAGCTCAGATGATAGAGGGGGTGGGGGGAGTTGGTGGGTTGGTGTGACGTCATGGCACAGTGCCCCCTCCATGTTTGGAGGAGAAGTTTGTGTTGCTTCGACAAACTTCAGACACCATACTGTAGATGTGCGGATCACAGCAGACCTTTAACTCTTTTTCTGCCCCCTATTTTCCGCTGGTATCAACTTTACATTATATTACCTGCCGTACAAGTCATTTTTTTCGCTAGAAATAATAACGTTGGTTACAAATTCCGACCAAGGCTCACTCTCTGGGCTGAATTTTATGCTCCGTTCACGGACCTTCAATTATATCTTGGTTCCGCGGGTTATGTTTTATTGCAGCTCTGTTTCCGGTAGTTAATACATGGAGACCGTCTGTTCCGTCGATCGCCTCGCATGTTCGCATCCTCCGTCGGTCGTTTTCGTATGAACCGTTGCGAGACAGCGACGTGGGGTTGGAGGCTCCGCTCGCGGAGCCAGACTTTATGATGGGGATGCCCAGGGGAGGACGTCTGTTCCTGGCGACGTGCCTCTGCTCGTTCTTCGTTCTTGTTCTTTACTTCCAGAGCATCACTAAACCAGGTAAGACGCCATGCATCTACACACTCTTTTTAAACTTTGAGACATTATAGAGAGAATTTTCTATTAAAAATGTTCCATTTTTTTGTGACCAGGTCACAATACAGTTTTTTTTTTTTTTTAATTAAAAAGCCCGATAACTACAAATGAAAACAACAATAATAATAATGACAATACAGACCTTTGGGCACTTAAATAACTTAGAAACAACATAACTCAGTTGCCAGGACTGAGTTGCCTCAGTCCTGGCAACTGAGGCAAACAGTTCAGTGGGTCTGGTTGCATTGCAGTGTTATTGCAGGCTTACGTTCTAAAAGTGAAGAATGGAACAGCAACAACAACAAAACTAGAACTGTACAGGAAATAAAATATAATCTGAAAAAAAAGTGTTTGTATTGACAGGCCACTTTATTAGGTGCACCTGTTCAACTGCTTAATAAATCCTGTGAAGCAGTTGTATCTGAAAGCCTTGTTAATGTCAAATGTCAAAAGCCCCCCCCCCCCCCCCCCACACACACACACACACACACACACACAGTGGTTTAAAGTGATACAGAAGCAGCAGGAGCTGCATTAAAGCTCTCACTTGTTACGATCAATTGTTGCAGGTCTGCCAAGATGGGAAATGAACAGATTCCCATTTGGTCAGTATTCGGCATAAATCAGTGGTTCGTTTCTTGGCCAGGTTTGTTTCCTTAGATTCCAACTTAGCAACATTTCAAAGCCACAGCATAGCTCATTTTATATTGTTTCTGACCATAATTGTCCTATTGTAAACACAGTGTACTTTTATTTGGATGACTATGATCAAAAGAGCTCTTTAATATGATATGATGTGTTTTTTTAGTTTGTTTCAGTTTCGCTTGTATTTTTCATCAACAACAAATAGATAGACTCTTTAGTATGGGTGTAAAACAGATGGTTTGATTGAAAGTAAATGAAATGATGTATGAATAGGCCCACTGTGAAGACTGGAATGTTTTCAGAACCCCTCTCTGTCCCTCCTGAAGACCCCCTGCATTCCTCACGGCTGTATCCCCTTTTCCTCTTCATGCTCTTCTGTTTCTGTCTCCGGCTGAACCTCCTTTCTGCAGAGCAAATGGCGGAGTGACACTACAGTTTCTGCAGGATTTTAAAGGTAGCACGTGGCTCTTTGGATCTTTTTCTATGGCCAATTGATGTTTTGAATAGAAATGTAATTACGGTACAAATTCTGCCTTAAACAATTTTTTCATGTAATAAATTGATATTCCATGGTAGAATCACTCTAAAATACCTGTGGAATAGATAATTTTTTCAGTTGTCATCAAGTTCAAAACTGTTTTTTTTTTTTTCCAATTTCAACATCATATAGAAGGAAACATATTCATCTTCTTTTTTGCAAAAGTTTTAAGGTTTCCTTTATGACATCTAAAAACAGAAATAAAATGTTGTTCTTTAAAATGACAGCAAAGTTCCTGAAGTAGAAATTTATCAAAAAATCTAAGTTCTCTACACTGTAAAACAAAATCCCCTCACTTGGACTCAGTCTAGCTTTCTTATTGCTTTGACTCAATTAAGTTGTATCAACTTTAACTGGCAAGTTCAAAACACTTAATGAAATCTATTTACATTTGTAAATACATTAAATAAAAATAGTAATTTAAGAGAAATTTTTAAAATGTTTCCCCAACTTACTTAGTTAAGTTTTTACATTACTACATCAATTTGACATAACCTAAAATTTTACGTTTTTGTAACTAATTCCTAATTTAAGTCAACTTTGTAATGTTCATGTTTTTTTTTCCATTCTTTGATTATAAATTATGTTTGTGAGTCTAAATGAGAGACAGAGTTTTATGGACATTATTTTATTCAAATCAGGAAAATAGCATGCTTTCTGTGTCTGCTGAGGCGCAACAGTTAATGACAGAAGCAATTGACTCAAGAGAAAAACATTTTTTATTTGAATTGTTTTAAAGCTTGCATGACAAAGAAACAAGAAGAAAGTGAAAGCAGGAGAGCAATGGAGAAAGTGATCAGCAGGTTCTGTGTTGATATTCCATGGTAGAATCACTCTACAATACCTGTGATATTATTTTAGATATATTTGACAAATTGATGGGAAGTGAAAATTTGATGTAAGAAAACAAAAAACTCCACACCTGACCATTTCCCAAATCTCTTTGGAGCTGCTGTAAAACAACTTTTATTATTGCCAGACACCAAAACACTAACCACACGCTGCTGACCCTACAAATGGCACACTTGTAGCACTCTTGTTGACTTACCTTCACATGCCCCGCCCTGCCTGCCCGGCATGTTGGGACTCATCTTTTTGCTCAGAAAACCACACGTTTTTTTAGCCGGTCTGAGCCACATTAGATGGCACTAGTTCACATAATGTCAACAAAGCACGGGTCTTTCTGTGATTACTATTTATGCGGCCAAAGTGAAGCCAAAACCAACCGGTCATGTCTTGTTCGGTTCTGTGTTCCTGTGGCAATTTGTACCACTACTTTATTTTACTGGGCTCTTCATCTCAGAGAAGCCCAGACATTTTTCCTCCAACTTAATAGTCCATTTTACAGACTAAATATTCCATGAACTCTGTTAGTCTGCAACTTCAGAGCCAGAAATTTGAATTGTGGGATCTTGAAGCGCAGAAAGCCAGTACTTCAGGTACTCTATTGCAATTTAGTCAAGAAACATGGAACCGTGTTAACACTTTAAAAAGAAAGGCTTCGTATTATCATTTAGTCACCATCTTTCTGACATGGAGCTAAAGTTTTAAAAGCCTGGTTGGGAATTAAACTGCAGCACCTGCTCAACACACCAGCCATATTGGCAGAACACTGGTGGTTGAGAACAGATGGGAACTAGCATTAACCTACATCCTCTACTTTTAGTCATTCTTCCAGATCACTATAAAATTTGCACATTTTGATTTGAAGCTACAAGGACAGAAAAAGGCCACATCTCCCCTCGCTACCAACCGACATTTTATCTGAGGCAGATAAGAAATCGCTTTTTTGCCCAACTGTTAAGACAAACAGGAAAATGAGCAAAAGAAAAAAACGGTTCTGGCAGTTACTGGCTGAATCCTGTGGTTTGTATTGCATCATTGTGCTGGTGTGGTGGAATTTCTAAAAAAACTACAACTCTGCTTCAGTTTGTCAATGTTGGTTGGTCTTGCTTCTTCTGACTTGTTTTCTGGTGAATGACTTATTGTCATGCTCAAACAGTTAACGGCTAAAGAAGATAAGACACAGTTACCCCTTCAGTGACCTATCGGTATGCCAATTGGGGCGACCGTTTTATTACTGGACAGGAAGTGCATTGCTTATTATTGTTCTGCTTTCATTGTCTCATCCTGCTGCAACACTCCAGTGGCTTACAGGAAAGAAATACAACGCATGTCCAGCATGATTAGGAACTTCCAGTAATTCATATCACATGGATTTCTCTAGCAACGTCTAATATATAACTGAGTGCGTTCTTTTTCTTTTGATGTATAGTTATTAAACAGCTGTAGTGTGAAACTATTGAGCAGCTATGCATTAAGAAGTTAGACTCGTAATGGGCTTGAATCTCTGCCAACATTATGGTAAAGATGTTATTTTATTAAGACTACTTTTGTGGTCAGTTTCTTTTTATCTCTAGTTGCTTTTAATGCCTTTATTGTTACATAAGAATTAGTAATGCCAGTTCTAATTAGACTTGGCCATTTTTAAGCAATCATTGCCTCAGATAGAGAAGTAATGCAAGCAAAAGCTTGGTTCGTCCTTCACTTGTGAAAACCGTTAAGCACTTTAGGGGAATGCTCTGGATTGAACATAATTTAGTTTATGGGTGGTAGATTTGTTTTGCAGCTGGAACATATGACATAGCTCAGTTGGAATGTTGTCAGACAGTTGCAAACCGTCTTACAGTCAGTCGAAACCATGACGGTAACCAGACACGGATAATAACTTGTACAGTCATTTCCACTGGGTTCCTATGTAATCTGGAAAAGTCTGGAATTGGATTTTAGTGTTTTCAAGGTGATACAGGAGCTTTACTGATCTTCTTAAGTTCTGAGAAATCTGAATTGCATCTAGGGGTACAGCTAAAAATTGTTTTAATTATCGCTTATTCTGACAAATAATTTAGTAATCAGAGGCACATTCTTCAGATCATTCTATTGTCGACTTTGATCTTTTTAGACAATATTAGAAATACATCAAAATATGCAAATTGACCATTATTAATTTGAATTAACAATTAGTTTACACTTGATCATTTGTTTCAAAGGATACATCTGAAGAAAATAAAGTACTTCTAACATCAGCATGTGAAAAGCTCAGTACAGTGTAGGACTGAGCTGGTGGTCAATTTTTGGATGATTATTTGGTTAATAATTGGATTATAGATAACGTTTCCTTTATATATTTTTTTTTACAGAAAAAAGCTAAAACTGCGACACTTGAGGAGTCCTGGGTTGAATATCATAAATGCAAAATGTTATTTTTTTTTTTGGATAGTTTGGGCATTTATTACTGCGCTAATGTTGTTCTCGCAGCAAATGAGCTTTTATGGTCTGTGTACTCCAGTTAACAATTAGTCAGTTGCTAAATTAGATAACGTAATTCAGTAATTTAGTCATCACAATTAATCCAATTAATCGTTTTCAGCCTTTGTTGTAACGTTAGCTTCTATCGTTTGAACAGCTAGCATGTAGCATTAGCATTTTGGAAAAGTACCTCAGGACAACAAAGCAACAACAACATTTTGATTTAATTAACTATTTCTCAATACTTTATTGACTATATTGTCCCTACCTAAAAGCTACAACTAAATTTAGGAGATTTTTAGTTTCCCACTGTGTATTATGAGCCTGGTGGGCCACCAGGCTTTACTTGTGTTCCCACTAGGATAAACATTGTTTACTTATCGAAGTTTTTTTAAATGTTTCCATTTTTTAAGACATTATTGTCAATGTTGAGATATTAATCTTTCAATCTTTCAATAACATGATTATCAAGTGATATTTTCAAATTTCCTGTCAACTTTAAACATTTTTAACTCAAAAACACAACAGGCTACTGGATTAATGACTGGCCTGGCATCCAACCACCGGGCTTATCAATTTCTTGGGGGTAAACCCTATTTTATATTCTTGTCTTTGTATCTAAATCAAAAGCAATGAAAAAAATAACAATTGCCTTGTCTGAATAATGTATTTTAACTGTTGTAATCAATATCCTGTCTGACTTTCAGTAGAGAAAAGACAAGTGTTTGCTTTTCAGTTTAGAAAGCAATAACAATAACTTATAGACAATGGGAAAAGCAGCCTTTTTAATAAAACTTTATAATTAAGATGGAAATCTTCTAATTCATTTTGTTTTGCTGAGCTGCAACGTTATCTGGAATCTGTTTTCTATAAACTCACAGGAGAAACGTTAAAGCTGGGGTTTTCTGTCATAAGTCCTATCGTTATTGCTAAATTTGTGTGTGTTGCATAATGTCTTCATATTGTTCATACTTTACAATAGTCAGTTTTTTCCCCTGAGAGGTTCTATTTTATGCGTTTTCCCTGACTCAGCAGTGCCGCAGCACAGCATCCTTTCGGTGTATGAATGAGTCGCTGTCGACAGGATCTGAGTTCATTATAAAATAGTTGGGTGAAGTGTGGGAAGTTAAAAAAAAAAGGAAACATCAGAGGCAGGAAACTGCTGCACGAAGAAAATAAATGCTACATCCTTACACATAAATGTATTAAATAATATGCAAATGCAGTGCCGTTTTTAACTTTCATCCAACCTGTTCTTCATTGGTACCACTTCTATAAATATGGAGGAAAACTTACTTCTGTCCTCTATCGACTTTGGAAAACCATAACAAATAGTCTGCCCGAAAAAGACGAGTTGCATCCAGACACGTTTTTAGGTGCTTGTCAGTTCCACAGTGGTTGGATCTGTTGTGGTTCTTTCATAACTGCTGGCACATCCACATCCACATCCACTGGTCTAATCTGAACCTCATTTAAAAGAACAAGTAAACTGCCAGAGCTGGATGACAGACTTGTAATGGCTGTTTTTGCCAGCTGCTCTTCCTGTTCTGGGCTTTGATTTTTTTTTTGCCAGCATATCAAAACAAGGTCCTCTAATTCCGAAGACATGTTATTCCTTCTGGCTGTTATTTTACGATCTATTCAAGCATATGGGGCAAATCAAACTCGATCCATCCTGTACACCATTTAGCCTGCTGCTGCTTGCCTCATTTTAAATGAACAACTGTGAAAGCAAATTTCTTGTGCAGTATAAATAACATCAAAGACAGAAGCGTCAAGGTATCCTCATTGATGCTTTGGAAACTTGAATCTGAACAGTTTGGTGTTTGTTCTCAAACTCATAAGGTTGTGGCTTCTTAGTCATAACATACCATTGCCCCCCTTTATGCTGAACGTTGTGATCTCCTGGACTTGAAACCACAAAATAATGATCATGGTGGATTAGAAGACATCATTAAACTGGAGGTTTACGCCATTAAGTTGCTGTAAATCAAGAAAAACTTGCGATCATGACTTAAGTGAAAGGAGAAGCTTTGTGATACCACACTAATTGCCATTATGCTAAATTTACTATTATGTCAATCGATTTTGAATTCTGTTCAACTACAGTCCTAATCAAGGGTATTGGCAGGTCAAAATTTTACAAAAATTGTTTGTTATGCATTGCAACAAATCTGATTAGTGTGACTCTTGTCGTCGTAGTAATGAAGGTAGGTTTTAGACACCACTTTCAGCACCCAAATTAATCCAAACATTAACCAACATATTCATATTCCATATTCACATAACGGGGAGAGGCGTGTCTGAATGACATAAACAACATTCTTAACTACAAAAAGACCCAATTCAGCACCAAGCACCACAAAAACTGTGCTCTTTCCAGTGCTACAAGGCTGTGACCAGAGCAGCATATTAACAACTGGTCTGAACTGCAAGGGCATTTAAATTGTTCCAGAATGTGACCTGGCCATTCAGACTCAGGTCACATTTGAAAAGATTCGACACATACTGGATTTAGAACCACATTTGCAAGTGACCTGGGTTGCATAAAAAAAAAAAAAGAAAAAAAAGAATTGATCTGTCATTCAGGCTGTCATGAAAAGATCAGATACAGGTCACATTATGGCAAAAATATCTGATTTGGATCACTTCAGGCTACAGTGTGAATGTAGCCTAAGCATCTCCTGTCTGTGTAAAACTGACTTTTCTTATCTTTGCTATTTTATGATCATCCGTTTCGTTCAAGTAAATATTTCCACGCTGGTCCAGTAATCCATTTTCTTCACGTCACACTGATGTGATTCCTGACTGATGTGATTCTTTTTGGTGTCCTGAATACCTTGTATTTCTCTCTGTGTGATTGGTGAATGACGCTGACTAGGTAATTTTAGTAAATAGCCACAGACTCTGTTGGCTGTGATGACTTGATGGACAGGCCTATCACAAATTTTCTAATCTACTCCTGAGGAACTGCCTATGTTTGACTGAAGTACTGATGGCCCAGATTGCATCGGATATTTTTCACGGTACTTTGACTCTTATTTCATTGCAGCAGAGATTACTAGATAGAATGAACATTTATGAGGAGAAATAAGTGGATAAAAAAATGAAATTTGAATTAGCTCGCACGGTGCCATATTGTGCCAAAACGCCTAATTTGCAGGTTTGTCTCAACTTGATTTCATGACTGACCAATTATCACCTCTCCAAAACGTCAATGCCTCTCTGTTTTTTGCATGAGTGTAGGTACAAGTGGTCAGATATTGTGGTGTGGTTTTCTAGATGTTATGTAAAGCTGCTGATGTCTTTCAATATTCACATCACAAAGTTAATTTTTTAGGTGGAAATGGTTGATTTTTTTTTTAACCATTTTTCACTGTCCAATATCTTCATCTAGTGTGACTGAGTGTTGATTTTTAGACCTCTGGAGTGTTTTATCTTTATTTTGATACCAGAACAATTCAAATGAACTGTGTAGTTTCTGAAATATAACACATTTTTGTCATTTTACAGCTGATTTCTCAAGAAGAGGCTTAGGATTCATGGGTATGTCTTTTATTTAAATGGGGACAAGAGAAAATATGGTTCTGAGGTTTTCTGATTTCTTTTTCTTAAAACTTTTTCTTTATGACCTTTTTATGTGGAAGCAAGCAAGCAGATTTCTGTTCTGCATTTAAGACTTGCTACATGTATTCATATTGGTCTGCTTACTCTGTTGTGTAATCATTGAATTAAAAAAAACAACTAAATATTGAAGGGAAGATGCAGTATCTGTCTCTGCCTTTGCATTGTGAAAGAAAACAGGAAGTGTGATTGTAGAGCAGGACTGTTAAATGACGTTAAGCTTTAATATTTGTTGGGAGCATTTAGCCTATAGCAAATGCACTGTGCAGTCAACAGCTGTCAAATTTCATTTAACTTAATATGTAAAAGTCAGTTCTTAACAGAAAATCTCCCTGAAAACAGTGAATGACTTCCAAATGTTACCACCCTGACTGCTTCTTATTAAAATGTATTTATGCAGCTGTATCTAATGCTGCTGCTAACAGGATAGGGCCCCACAAACCATTGACAGGCCGTCTTCCCTCAGTGAAGCCATAATCCATCAAGGTGAAGTCTTTGAGCGTTCCAGGGAAATTGGATTTGAAGCTGCTTATGTCGTTCACATCAGACGTGAACGACATCATATCCTTTAAGATGAGGCTCTTTCAAATGACAAATGAACTGGTTTATATAATGACTCAGGAGCAGAGTTACTCATCTACAAAAAGTGTTCAGTTGTTCAAATAGGAAGGAAAAAAGCTTGTGCTTGTGTTGTTCTAATTGCCGATATCAGTGTGAATTTTGTTCCATTTGAAAATACTTTATACCCCATTTTCTCCATCAGACACTTCCAGTGTTTTTTCACACTGAAATTAGCTTATTGAAGCTGTCATTACATGGACATCCTTTCCAGCGCAGTTGAGTAAAAATGTCCATATTTGCTCTACTGATTACTCATTTGTTTGCGATCCATATCTCTATTAAAGAGGAAATGCATTATTTTCATTTTATTTGAAGAAAGGGGTAGTTAGTTTAGATTAGTTAATGCTGTATTTTTTGTCCTGATATGTACAAGGCCTAATGGAGCCCTTCTTGTCTCGGAAGGAAGCAACGTGACATCATATGATGGTTATACTGTTGAACCACATGTACCCCTAAAAGCAGAGTGTTGGAGCGAGTGGTTAATAGGATTGAGGGCTCATCTGCAGGCAGTATTTTGTCACTTCCTTGCTGTGAAAGGAAGTGGTGGTTTTCTGGTGCATGTGACAAAACACATCAGACTGAAAGAGATGCGGTCTGTGATAATAACTATGTAGTAGTCTGTCTGCTTTTTACATTGACACACTCAAAATGCAGGAAAAGTCCATAAATATGTTAGATCAAATGAGATGACATATTTTGTCTTTCACATACTAATTGAGTGGCATGTATACATGTAATAAGTTGATTAACTCTTGTTTTTGTGGATTTGTTTGCAACTTTTGTTATATGTTGCTTTCTGTCATTACCAAGTCTCCCATAAAAAAGTAATTTTAAAGGAGACCTGGCAATAATAGGCAGCAGCAGCATAATTTCAGTGATGACTACCTGGTTAAATCAAAGTTAAATAAATAAATAAAAAATCAGTCTCTGTATACATACACAACAACTTTATTGTAATGATGTTTGAGTCAAATCCTGTGTTGTGACTGAAATTTGTAGTCAGCTGTATTGCTCGTATTCAGCTAACTACATGCTTTTTTAAGGTGGTAAAACAAACAGCTTGTGTTTCCTCTCTGATTAAATTTTTCTGCTGTTGGTCTGAGTGTTCAACCCTCATACAGTCCTAAGAGACAGAGTTGTTTAAACCCCACAAGTTCTGTACTCTGTGCTCGATCCAGCAGAATGACAATGTGCACTTTTATGAGTTTTTATGTGTGTGTGATTTTGGAAAGACCGTCAGACGCTTATCTTGCCCCAAGCTGCTTCTTCCCTGTCTGACTGGGACATTGCCGTGCTTCTCCTGAGCATCACACTAAGACGGCAGAAGGATTAAGAAACGGGGTCCATTGAATCCAGCGAGCTTTACCCCGTGTGCGTCCTGGTTGGGGTCGCACCTATCCCGGAAAAGTTTTGTCATAAAACAAAAGTTGTTTACTTTGGCATATTCTGCTTAACAAGTATGCTCTTATTTTGTCATTCCACCACTGATGAGCACTTCCACCTCATTCTAATGATGAAACCCTCATGCTTCATGCTGTTTTGTTCTGGAAAGTCAGTGCAAAATGGAGAGGAGAAGCAGCAGATAGGGATCAGAAACACATCGTAAACTCGGCTAATCTTCAATCACCTGAAGTTTGAACTTGTGTTCTATGAGCAGCTAATACAAGAACTGACAGGAAAATATTAAATATATTTAGCTTTGTTTCTTTCTGTTTAGCTGAAATAATTTTCCCATATTTATTGTTTTGACCTTTAGCAGTTCTTGTTTTATTTATTAGTTTGCATCTTAGTTTTACAAAGTATTTTAAGGTTTTTTTTTTTTTTATGTACAGTTGAGATTGTCTTTTCTCCAGATTTTTGAAGAGCACTAAATTGCTGATTTTACTGATTTCATTTGTACTTTTGAGTAAATAAATTACCAGTGATGTTATAAAAAATAGTTCAAGAACTTTTTACAAATCAGTATTGATCAAAATAAGTGATTTGAGCTTTTGAGAATGCAATCTGTTGTTTAAATAGTTGAAATTACAATAAATGACAATGCATCTCACATAATTAACTGTCTCAGTTCATGTTCTGTCATTATGTATTTAAGTATTTATGCAAGCAGAGCCTCTGACCTACTTTCTAGCTTCCTGAGGAAGGGTCATGAGTTTGCCCGAGGATTATTTGATGCTTGGTTGGTTGTGTATGTAACCTGGATTTGTCAGTCTGATAAAGCAACTGTGAAACTGAACGTCTCTGCAAGAATAAAGATGTCTACAAAATATTCCAAACATTCAAAAGCTTCCATTAAAAATTCTAAGGCTCAGAATAGTTTGGCAGCAGCGTGATGACTGTCTATTTGTGTTTTGTAAAGGTGTGTTAAACACTGCTGTTAAGAATATTGAGGATTTTGATCTTGTTCAGAGTGCAGAAGCTGAGCGCTCTTCAGTAGACCTGCTGCACATTTTGCTGTGTCATTGTTAGCGCTGTTCTTCCGCTTGTCTGGATTTTTTCTTCCTCTAATTTGAGGGAAGCAGTCATGATTTACATCTTGACTTTAAGCTGCAAATCATGTACTGCAGTACGGGTTTGTATTATCACAGAAATTCCAGTTTAAAACGATAACGTAATAGAGCAGTGAAACGAGAATGCCTTTAGAATGTAGTAAAGTCAGCAGGGAGCACATGTGAGCCCTGACTGGATTTTATACACAGTGTTTTTATTGCTTATATTTTTTCAGCATGCGTATGTGGAGTTTTCATCATAAAAAAATAGTTCCCTTCATGCTGCTTTGCCCTGAAGTTACCCTCACCCCCTACCTCTCTTTGCCTTTTCCTTACTCTGTGATTTTGTTCAATATCATTAGCATTGTAACAAATCCCTTTTCTTTCTTGAAGTGCATTTTGACCTTTAATGCTGTTTACACACCTTTTAGTTTGTTGGATTCAGTTTGATTGGAACAAAATTTCAACATTTGTTGCATTTTCAGCTGCATTGTAACTCATGATCTACACTCTCTGAAAACCTGCCCTCTCCTCACCTGTGGTGGTGCTCCACCAAGAATCACAGAATCAATGGAAACGACACAGAGCGCAACTTCCTCCTTCACAAAATGTAAATAAAAATGGAATGGCATGAGACTTTAGTGGTTCGAGGATTTTACTTTTGTTACTGGTAAACGATGACGACTCATTTATTTCAGTGTGTCACCAAGTATGTGTCTGCGGTCATAAAAATGTCCATGCGCGTCTGGCGGATGGCCGCACTGAGTCCGTTTGGAGTATTTGCAGACCTCTGAGAAGTGAAGTACACCTGAGTCTGTTGGAGGCAAAAGTAAACTGCATCTGCACATATTACACAGCAAGTTTTTGCAATGTAATCAAAGAGTTAGTTCATGTCAGAAACCTTTCTCAGCGAGGCGGTGAGAGGTTGAGCAGCTAACCTCATAAGCTGGCTAGCTGGTCTTCTCATAAAAGAAGAACAGCTCATAATGTGTACTCATAAAAGGTTAGCTGGTCAACCAGCTAATTAGGTCAACCTTATAGGTAACCTCAAGAGTGCCATGCATCCCCCAGAATGCCTTGTGATTCTGGAACAGAGTTCAATGAATTGATCAAAATTCTCAGACATATTTTCTTTTGATATCAATATCTGTCTATCGCAATATATATATATATATATATATATATATATATATATATATATATATATATATATATATATATGGTATTGGTAGGGATCGTTCTCAATGCTGCATTCACATTCTCAATGAGACTTTCACATGGTACTTCACTCAGCCGTTGTAATTGGCCGCCGGGGAGGCCTGGTTGTCATTTGGGTCATGATTCTCTCTCTCAGGTCAGCAACTGTCTCGTTCAGCTCTGATTCGCTCACTGGGGCCGTGTATCCCCTCACTGGGTGGGGACTTGTAGTTAAGTCCCCACAGTTCTGACATCCGGGTTCCTCCCTTTTGCCGTAGCATTTGTGTTGTATCTCGTCAATCTCAAGTTGTGATAGCAGTTGCCATTTGCGGATGTTGGAACACTGAGCTACTAGTTGTTTAGCGCTTAGTGTTGACTGGGGATGTCGAAGTAACCATTCCTTCCCCAGTCTTTGCATGTAACCTCTCTGACTAGGGTTACTTGAGTAGTACGCAGGCTATGGAAAACCACCCTTGAAGCCAACTGCAAACCACTTGCACAAGTGTCCATCAAATGTGGCATATACCAAGGAGATGCTCTGTCCCCGCTACTGTTCTGCATAGGCCTGAACCCCCTCAGCCAAATTATCAACAAGACTGGCTACGGATACCGATTCAAAAATGGGGCCAACATCAGTCACCTTCTCTACATGGATGACATCAAGCTGTACGCCAAGAGTGAGCGAGACATCGACTCACTGATCCACACCACCAGGATCTACAGCACAGACATTGGGATGTCATTCGGACTAGAGAAGTGTGGTCGGCTGATTACAAAGAGGGGGAAGGTGATCCGCACAGAAGGGGTCTCACTCCCAGAAGGAACAATAGCAGACATAGAGGACAGTTACAAGTACCTAGGTATACCACAAGTAAATGGCAACCTCGATGAGGCCACAAGGAAAGGAGCCACAGCTAAATACCTCCAACGAATAAGGCAAGTCCTAAGAAGCCAGCTCAATGGCAAGAACAAAATCCGTGCGATAAACAGCTATGCCCTGCCAGTAATCAGATACCCTGCTGGAATAATTAGCTGGCCAAAGGAGGAGATAAAAGCCACAGATATTAAGACTAGAAAGCTACTAACAATGCATGGAGGGTTCCATCCCAAATCCAGCACTCTGAGACTGTACACGAGCCGCCAGGAAGGAGGTAGAGGACTAGTGAGTGTGAGAACCACTGTCCAGGACGAAACAACTAAGATCCATAAATACATCAGGGACAAAGCCTCAACAGACAATGTGCTCAGTGAATGTCTCAGACAACAGGGAACGGAGGTTGAGGTGCCAGAGATACCATCATGGGAGGACAAGCCCCTACATGGGATGTACCACCAGCAAATAACCGAAGTGGCTGATATCAGTAAATCCTACCAATGGCTGGAAAAAGCTGGACTCAAGGACAGCACAGAGGCCCTCATCATGGCCGCCCAGGAACAGGCCCTAAACACCAGAGCAATAGAGGCCCAGATCTACCACACCAGACAAGACCCAAGGTGTAGGTTGTGCAAGGAGGCCCCTGAGACAGTCCAGCACATAACAGCAGGGTGCAAGATACTGGCAGGGAAAGCGTACATGGAACGAAATAACCAAGTGGCAGGCATGGTGTACAGAAACAACTATGCAGAATATGGACTGGAAACCCCGAGATCAAAGTGGGAACCACCCCCAAAGGTGGTGGAGAATGCCAGAGCTAAGATCCTGTGGGACTTCCAGATCCAGACAGACAGAATGGTAATGGCGAACCAACCAGACATTGTCATAGTGGATAAACAACAGGGGAAAGCCGTTGTGGTAGATATAGCAATACCAAGCGATTGCAACATCAGGAAAAAGGAGCACGAGAAACTGGAGAAATACCAGGGCCTTAGGGAGGAACTGGAGAGGGCCTGGAAGGTGAAGACCACAGTGGTGCCTGTGGTCATCGGGGCCCTCGGGGCAGTCACCCCCAAACTGGAGCAGTGGCTACAACAGATCCCAGGAACAACATCAGACATCTCAGTCCAGAAATGTGCAGTCCTTGGCACAGCCAAGATACTGCGCAGGACCCTCAAGCTCCCAGGCCTCTGGTAGAGGACCCGAGCTCAGAGGATAAGAACCACCCGCGGTGGGTGAGAAGGGAATTTTTTTTATTTTATATATATATATATAATATATATACACAGTCCCTTTACGGTGACATCTTTGCACAGATATATGCCAGTGCCCCTAGAAATCTGTGTAATTAACCCCTAATGGACTGGTGTAGCTAATTAGCGTCGTTCCAGTGTAATAAATAATCTTAATCCTGAGCTAGGTTGTGCAAAAAAAAAAATTAATTAATTAAAAAAAAAAGTTCAGGCTTGTTAATGTTTTCTACATGTTATATATTACAAAATTTAAAAAATGAAGTTAAAAACTGAGTTTTTGTTTGACATGAATTGAAATGTTCTCTCTTTTTGTCCTTTAGCTTTCGGAACTTCCTGTTTTCTGCAGTCGCTGTAAGAGCAGCTCTGTAAAACAAAAGTCTGTATTGTTGGGTAAAACGGTTGTGCAAATGACTGTTAAACAGAAGAAGTCAGGGCGCTGTTTTTTTAAAGGCAAAGTTTGTTGGGAACAAACTATTCCTATGGATTGTTTAAAGGAAGTAGAAAGGTATTTCCTCTGTGAATAAATCAGAGCAGTGGAGTGGTGGAAAGTTGGCTTGGAATGAACTGGAAAAATATGACAGTGTAAAATGATTTAGTATTTTTTACAAGCACTTAGAGTAATGTGTTCATCTTAATAGGTACCCTGTCAATAAACCACTCTATTAAAATTTTCAGGAAAAATGATAGGGGTGTTGAAATCATGCTGATGGATGCATTAGAATAGAGATTTTGTTTTATTCGAAAGCTTTTCTTATTTAAGATGTTCATGAATCACTTTTTGTTCCATAGAACCGGCTTTGAAAGCTGACAGCAGACCTGGGAAAAGTAGGAGAAGTCCTTTGCAGACCCTATACAAAGGAGACCAGGTGACAACAAATATACACTTCATGAATGCAGCAACCACAAAACAATTACAGCTGCATCTCCAAAACTGTTGACATAGTCAGAAAGTTGCCTCAGTTTAGGACAATTCTTGAACTTGACTCATTTAATATTTCTTAAAATGACCAACCAGGAGTATGTTGCATAACTAATGCATGACTCTATGCATTACAACTCAGTAAAAATAATAATAATAATAATCTTTATTGTCGTTACAGAAACGGTGTCACGAAAAAGTAAACGAAAAAGCTAAATGATATTTATAACAGAAAGTGTGTGATTGTCTCACATGCTTTAGCAATGTATTAGTGTTTTAACAATTATACATCCTTCATGTAGAGCAAAAATGCCCCAGCACATGCAGACAACCAGCTCTTGGTTCTCCTAAATGCTAGAACAAAACAAAAAATAAGTATTTTGTGGCTGAAATTCCAGCTGGAACTGCTGCTGCTTCTAAACGCAATTGTTCTTAGCATTTTGTTTGCAGTTAAAGTGATTCTTAGATATACTTGCAAAGAATTTTGCAAGATTTTTTTCCTCATGAAACTTCCAAAATCTACATGTGGAAGAAAAGAAATAGCAAGCATATTGGACAAAAATTAAATCTTGAAAAACAAAAAAATTTAATTAGTAACGGGAAATACTGTTTTGTGTTTCATAAATAAAAATGATAACGACAGAAAAAAATCAGTCTATTTCCATCAGTGAAGTGTTGAACGATGAGGCCTTGATGTTCGTGGCATTGCTTCTGTTTAAAAGGCGTTTATGTGTTTGGTCCTCCTCTCACTCGACCTGCTTCGTCCTCATCAGAAGCAGCTGAAGCTGTCGGCAGCTCAGAAGTCCCTCCAAGGCCGCAAGGAGTTGTTGGAGCAGGCATGTCTGAACCACACGAAGAAACGCCGGGTGCTTTCGCCAGAGGATCTCAAACACCTCATTGTGGACGACAAACACGGTCTTATTTACTGCTACGTACCCAAGGTTGGTTTTCTGTGGCATAAATCCCACGTTTGTGGAGCTGGAGAGAGAGTTAATAATCAAGGACCAAAGAAGCAGGAAGGCAGTATTGCTTTCTACTTCTTTTTTCTTTTGTTGTCATAATTTATAAGTAATAATAAGAAGAAGCATGTTCTGCTATTAGCTCTACAGTAACTTTCTTTATCTTCAGTTTCTGTTCATTAGATGCTGAATGGAACAGCTTTTAGAAATATAAGTAAATATTGAGCAGAAGAAGCACAGTGAGTCTTCAACTTGAAGAGAACGTGAGGATGAGTGAAACCAAGCAACACATCAATATAATCTCTTCACAACTTTAATCTTCTGTGTCTTATTGGACATTTTGTTTGATAAACCACATCACATTTGTTTTGGTTGTGTTTACCAGGAATGCCCTGTAACAGAGTCCGTTTCCTGCCTTTGGAGCGGTCTCTGGTCCACTTGCTGTTGATATGCATTCAAAGAGTTCACTTTAGCCGAACCCAGAGCTAGGTTTTTAGACAGAAGAGAATTTGCTGTTCTGTTCCTCATCAGAGTTCGATTACGAATTCACTCCTTCCCACACACACAGAAGTTTCTAGTCAAACGAACTAGACTTTGATTAAAGTAGAGTAAACAGGGCTGATGTGAATGCACCCTTAGAAGTATCTAGAACTATAGTGGATTGATTGGGTCTCACTGCCCTCTGTTTGTCTCTGTTGGATGACTTCCAGGTAGCCTGCACCAACTGGAAGCGTGTGCTGATGGTCCTCTCCAGCAACGGCCGTTACTCTGACCCCCTCGCCATTCCTGCTAACGAGGCCCATGTGGCGGGTAACCTCCGCACGCTCTCTGACTTCTCCGTGACGGAGATAAACCAGCGCCTCCGCAGCTACCTCAAGTTCATCTTTGTGCGGGAGCCCTTTGAGCGCCTCGTTTCAGCCTACCGCAACAAGTTCACACGTAGCTACAACACTGCCTTCCACAAGCGCTACGGAACTAAGATCATCCGCCGGCACCGGGCCAACCCTCAACCGGAAGCCCTGGAGAAAGGAAACGACGTCTCTTTCCGGGAGTTCATCCAGTATCTGGTGGACCCCCGGACACAGCGGGAGGAGCCTTTCAACGAGCACTGGGAGCGGGTGCACTCCCTCTGCCACCCCTGTCTGATCCACTACGATGTGGTGGGGAAGTACGAAACTCTGGAGCCTGACGCTCACGCTGTGCTAAGGCAAGCGGGGGTGGAGGGCAAAGTTCAGTTCCCGACATCTA
Source organism: Poeciliopsis turneri (assembly GCA_922788865.1). Taxonomy (NCBI): domain Eukaryota; kingdom Metazoa; phylum Chordata; class Actinopteri; order Cyprinodontiformes; family Poeciliidae; genus Poeciliopsis; species Poeciliopsis turneri. The sequence goes on along the minus strand of CAKLNU010000771.1, from coordinate 927,228 downwards.
GCAAGAGCACCAGGACCGATGGCAACATGGCAGCGCGCTTCTTTAAGCACATCAGCCCCTTTTATCAGAAGAAACTGTTCAATCTCTACCGCATGGACTTCTTACTTTTTAACTACACCACACCGGAGTATCTGAGGACTCGATGATTAACAGAGACGAGAGGATCCAACGTTCCATCCACACTTTAGAGTGATGATTAGTTTGCACGTTCTGGTTTCTGTTGAAACGACTGATTCCTACAGAGCCCCTAAAGGGACATAGAAGAAATAAAGAAACATTCTTGTGTGCGCAAGATACTTTATCTTTATTTCTTCTATGTTCCTTTAGGGGCTCCGTAGATTCCTACCTGTTAGAGGAAACAAACTCCAATTTCTCAGACACACAGTTTCCAGACTGATGTAGGTGAATCACGAATTCTTACAAAGAGGTCGTTATTTTTTTGTGACCATTTTATTTGACTCCTGTTGTCGATGAGCCGGTGAAAACGCCTCACCAGCGTTCCTGCTGTGCCCACTACAGTGATAATCCTCTTGTAGCTTTCCTCTTATAGGAGAATCAATGAGCCATAAATGAAAGCCGGTGTTTTCCAGAGGAGCCGGTTCTCCTCTTTAGCTGGCGATTGTGCTGACTGTGAAGTTTTCCTCGGATTGTTTCCGAACTGTTACAGAAAGCCTTAATTTATGTACGTATGTCAGCACAGAGTATTTATTGTCGTGTGAAGCGAGGTGTGAAAATAATTTAAATGAAAGGTCAAGAGGTTTTTTTTTAATTCTTTTTTACTAAATGTTAGAGATCAGATTAAGAAAATGTTTTGGGCATCTGGTACTCTTCTTCAGTTCAGTGAAATTCTCTACCCAGCATCTTTCCTTGCCCGTATTTATCTCTGGGACTCTGGGGCTGAACAAACAAGCGCATAGCTGTGGTCACGGCGGGGTCCGGCCCAGCGCTCCCCCGGTCAGAGCCGCCCTTGTTAGAGGCAGCATCGGCAGACGAAGGGTTAAATCCACCTTCAGCCCTCTGCACTGCAGCGCCTTGTTTCAGCAAAAATGCCTTGGAATTTCTGGAGGAATAATTTGGAGCTTTCCATAGGAAAACAGCTTCTTAATGGGCTTTACTGTCTTCTGCACCCAAAAGAGGAAACTTTGACACACTTTGTGGCCTTTTCTGGGTCTGTAGTTTGGATTTTACTGCACATTAAAAAAGAAAAGAGTCTAACTGTTTAACAAGTACAGTGATCTGTCATTGAGTTGCATTGTGGGTAGTGTAGGCCCAAAGAATCTGGAGATTTATGTTCTTTCTTACTTCAGCTGCTGAACCTGAACTTTAACTTTAAGAAAAGTGTTATTTTTGTATAATTTGTTTTGAAAAACAATTAAAGAACTGAAAGGTCTACTGTGTAGGATGATGCCTTGCCTGTCCACCAGTGCAGGAAGTTAAAAATATTTCAGTTTTTCAGTGCTATTATGGCAACATGTGGATGTTGCCATAATAAGAAGTGAGAGGTCAGTGTTGTTCTATTGCTGCTTTTAGAACCAGTTCCTGACAGAGAACCATCTTGATGCATCACCCCTTAAATCTAAATTTGTGTTTTTTTTTCTGTTTTTGCAATCAGTCACTGATTTTGTAGTTCTATTTAAGAAATATTTGCAAATTTCTTACAAAATCTAAATATAGAAGAAAAAAAAAAGTTTTTTTTTTATTTGAATAACATAAATAACATAAAAATTTTTATTTGCCAGATCCATCACAGTCTGACTTCAGTGAGGATGTGGCAGCAGTGTAATAGAAGTAAGAAATACTGCCACCTGCAGGTGGGAGTTAGCATCACTTAAGCCCAATGTTTTTGGCCATTTTTACAAAAAAAAATCCCAAAGTTCATAAATCTTGAAATAAATACACACAAAATAAAATAAGCTACCTATTTAAAAAAAATTATAATAATAATGAAGACATTTAGCTGATGGAATACTTATTAATTATTTAATAACAGTATTTATTTATTTAATTTTGAATGAAACATCTCTCCACAAACTACAAAATTAAATTATTTTTATAAAGCATGGTAGTGGTCCAATCAACACTCAGCCCACATCCCATAATGTCAACCATGTAAACATTGACAGTACTTAAGTTAAACCCAGCAAATAAAAAGTGTCACTCAGATTCAGACTCATCCAGCCGTTTAAATGTCTTCTGGTTGTTTTTATACTCTATTAAAATGTTCTGTGATGCACACCGTGAGATTTGGTTATCACTAGACTTGAAAAAGTCTGAAATTTGCACAACTTGGAGGAGGCAGACCTGAAAGTGTTAGAGGAACTGTGTGCGTGTGTGTGTGTGTTTTAACTTGGGAACACTGAGGGATTCCCCAGAGGGAAGAAGTCTGGGTTTCGCTCCTGAACCGTTTCAGTATTACATGGTGGTGCTCAATTAATGTAACTCAGCAAATCTAGGAGGATAACACATTTTAACACAAGAAAAGATACTTTTAACACGTTTTTTCACATTTGTCACCTTCAGGTTTACTTCCATTGCATTTGACTTTGTTAAAAAAAAAACAACAACAAAACATAGTAGATATTTGGCCCAGAAAAATCTCCTGCTAGTCATTTTACTGTTACTGCGACTTTGTGGAGGTAGTGTGCCAAGCATTTGAATATGACCGAAATAATCTGCTCATGGTGGATACTTTGTTAACTTTGACTGTAATTGATTTTGAATCCATCCTCTTCTATCCTAAAGACGCCAAAACTGAGAGAGCAGAGAAGTCTGCGTTGGTGATTCTCTTTCTAATTTGTCACAGATTTGTTGACGGCAAATCAACTTATTGCTGAGGATTTTATAAAATGAACATGTCTTCCTCTCAGCCAATGACTGAACAAGACTTCAGTCTCTCCTGTTGGGTCGGGAGGTGTTAGGGTTAATGTTAAGACTGCTGACAAACTGACTGGGCAGCAGAAATGGAGGTTCTGAAGAAAAAGCTTCTTAACGACCTACATATTTAGCCAACTTATGTATTTGCTTTTTACAGAAAACATTAAAGAACCAGTTTAATTTTAATGCTCCAGATTAAGTGTTGCAGGAGTTCAGTCCTAAAGTTCCCCAGAGGTAAAGAGGTTATAAAATTTGTTATTCAGAAAACAGGTTGGCCTACACTTCTGTTGCAGCATGCAAACTTTCATTGGTGCAGATAGAACATTTGCGTAGCGTAACATGAGAGAGCATTGGCATTTGTTTTACAGGTCTGATGTTTTCCTGACTTGTAATCACAAAACTTTGACATTTAAAAAAAGTTCAAGCTATCCTGGATCAACCAGTCTGATCAGGCCAAAATAAACCAAACTTAACTCACCACCAGATATGCTTTATTAAATCAAACAATGAAAATACAATTTTCTACTTTCTTGCTTTCACTACCCGCTTAAGCTTACACAGGTGATGGTGGGGAAGCAGCACACCTAAAAGACAGTTGTTTTTTATTAAAATAAAACCATTAACATGTAAGACGTGAGACAGCACTGGCAGCTGAGGTGAATACATTTAGAAAGGCCTTCTCATAATCATGTGGCAGTGTCAACATTTAAATTCAGTACAAAGTTTTGCCTACAGAAAGCTAAAACTGTCGCAACATTTCAAACACTTAACAAAATTAGATTAGATTTAAGTAACAATACAGTTGACATTCATTTTGATTTCAAGGCAACTTGATGCTACAGATGAGTAGAGATGCACAAGTCAGGCTTTTACTGGCCTGTTACTCCAAATTCTTCCTCTTATTCTTTGGTTAGGTGAAACACAAACACAGTACTGCTGCAAATTATCAGCAGCTGTTTTTCCATTGCAAATGTGCGTAAAACTTTGTCAGAAAACCCTACTTTGCAATTGCAATGTACTCCACACATGTGGAAGGTGTGTGATGTCTAATTTCTGCAGTTTTTAATGCCTCATGAAACAAGTTATCTAAAAATAACTTGTTTATGAGGCATATATCTAAAAATATATACCTCTGACATATTTCCTGCTTATTAAGCCTTAATAAGTAATTTTTAAACAATACTTTCAAAATCAGAGCCATATCAAACATAGAAAAATGTTTATTTTTTTTAGTTTTTATGTATCAAACATACCTGAAAAAAACAAACAAAAAATAGAAAAAAAAATGTGTTTCCATGATTTTCCTTCCAGTTAGAACAGGGCGATCTGGCTAAGAAAACTTTATTTTTTTCATACCAAATTTCTGATTTTAATTGATAGTTTTTCCCCCCATCTTCTTTTCTCAAGAATAAATGACCAATTACAAAAAAAAATATTTGTGAAAACTGGCTTTAGTATCAGTCATTTTATCTGTTCTGTATCTGTTCTGTAAGTTGATCTGAATTCGAGTTCCAAATAATTAGACGCTCACATGACTCTGAACTACGGAAACCCAAGGAGTGCATGTGTGAAATAAATCCAGATTTTTCTACAATTAAATACTCAAAAACAAATACATTTGGTTAATTAATCTGAGTTATCGCTCAGCCCTAGTTCCACTTCAAGTTCATCAAATTCAGCCTTGGTGGTAAAGCATCTGGTGGGCGATGGGATGGAAACAGAGGAGTCCTGAATCTGACCTGAGATCTACAAAAATAATTCAGTGTGAAACTTGTGCAAATACTATAATGTATAGTGTAGTGAGAAAGTCATTGCTCCCTTCCAGGATAGTATAAGTAGATATAAAATGCCGTTTTTAAATGATTGTTTCATTTTCTAAGGAAAACAATCTATCCAAACCAACTTGGCTCTTTGTGAAAATAGAATCACGTCCCTTGTAAAATAATGAATTAACTCACTTTGTCTCTTTTCACTTTTTGACAACGTAAAAGCAGAAAAATCAGAAACCTGTAAAGGGTTCAATACTTTTTCACAGCACTGTCAAGTAAGAACTGGCTTAGATTTCTTCTATAAGCATCTTTGAAAAATGAATGTATGTAAACATATGAGATTTTAATGGTTCTGAGAATTGAGCTTCTTTAACTCTCCATATCAACACTCAAACAAAAGCTGAAAACATCTTAATTTAGTGAGGTTATATGAATTAAATCACAGCAGAAAAACTAAAATATTCCAATGTACAGTTGGTGAAATAGGTGGACTCCTTCTCAGTGTTTTAAATGAAATGGAAAAGGTTAGAACTACATGGAACAGAGATTAGTGAAAGAATAAAAAGAAACTAAATCAGGTCGTTGTTGTCTTAGCAAAGCTCTGTTGGTAGATACACTTTGAATGAAAAAGACTAAACTATGTTCTGAATCCTCAAGCCTTCCATTTGTGACTGCAATGTAAACTTAGAAACATGGCTTGTTTGGAACAAGGAGAAACTACAAATACATGACTTCCTTCTGATTAAGGATGAATTCAAACAGTCCTATTTAGTCCACTTGAATTGAACTGGTTGGTCTAGAAAGCCTGATTCGTTTGAACTGAATTTCTGGACAAATACAGTGAAATGAGCTTGAATTATCTTGTTTACTAATTTTATATCCAATCAGATTCTTTGTCACTTTTGGTGCTACCAAGGAGACGTTCAGAGAAGTGGTGAACGCTGCCTGCTTCGATTGGCTGACGGCAAACATGGATTTTTTTAGAGAAGCTCCAGCTTCTGCTTTCAGAGGAAGTTCACTAATATGTGAAGCCAAATAAATCTCTCCCCACTCAAAGTTTCACTGGAACTTGCTAATAAAATAAATCTGCCAAAGAGAACAGAAACTAGAGAAGCTGTACATAATGAAGAAATCCCTGGTTTCATCAGATAAAGTGGTTGATTTGACTTTTAGTGTGCCCTGTTCTTTCTCTGAACACAATAAACTTTTCATTTTATGAGACTGAGAGGGTGTGTGTGACAACAAGAGTGTGTGCTTCAACTTTTATGAGTCAAGAACTTTCCTTCCGTTGAGTTTTGCTCTGATATGTAACTCTTCCTTTCTGAGAACAGCTACATATCAGTCGTCCTTCTTTGTGTCGGTAAAAAGGTTTTACCTTCTCACTGTGGTATAGATTAGTCAGTATGGTTGACCACTCCTGTAGAGGACATGGAGGGCCACTTACCCTCTGACCTGAAACTGTCTGAGAGCGTCTGGAGGACTTCTCCTTCGCTCCAGGTGGTTGAGGCTCCTAGTAACTAGCTGCTAGGAGACAAATTCATCTCCACTTGACTGAACGATGTGAGCCATTGACTCACTTCTGTTGCTAACCCGTGCAATGCTATGTACATTTTGAGCAAAGAAGCTTGGCACTACAAGGCTAAGGTTGTAGACAGACATATGCAGTATGAAAAGCACAAAGCTGCTGCCAAGAGCCACAAACAGACCCCAGAAATGTCACAGCTACCACTGGCACGGATTTAAAAGCAACATTTAGTGCGTCACAAACTCTGAAGTCAGCAGTTTATTGGATTTTAAACGTGGTAGTCAAGTACCAGTCTGACCTATTGAAGAATTTTATTTCAACCAGGTTGTTACTATGGAGGGAAATACAGCGTAGAAGGATGACAACAAGAAAATGAGTGGAGCCTGGAGCCAATAGAGCCACAGATGCAGCCATGATGGAAAATATGGACAAAGATTAAAAGGAATAGTGGTCAATGTCTTCAAATAAAGAACTAATCTGACATGATCCATCGTTTATTTAACATTTCTTCTTCAATGGCCTTTTACATTTGATATAACTTCTGTTGTACATTTCTATCATGATAGAGCTCCTATTTTATTTTTTTAATGAGATAAGAGCTCATGAAGGAGATACAGAAACATCCCCATCGCACCGGGACAGGTGAGTTATAATGCAAAATAATTGGATTGAACTGTTCGCTCATGTTCAATCCAATTAGTGTGTAGCAACTTGTATGTCCTCCAGCATACATGTATAGAGCGGCGCGCCTAAAGATGGCAGCTCTAAGTCTTTTCTGTAAGCCCAACTCCAAACTGAGGCCAACCGCTCACCGCAGGGACTCCACTGCTGTTCCTCGAGAGTGAAAGTAAAGGCCTGGGTTGGTAGCGCTTCAGTTTGTACTGGCTCAGTGATCAAGATCAGGAGACTCTCAAAATTGCTTTAGAAGAAAAAAAAGTGGTGCAGTAAGACAGGTATTATCTCAGCGTTTGTTCGGTGATTAGTGGGAAAAACTTCACAGGCCCAAACTGTGAATCACTGAGACGCAGCGGAAGCAGAGGGCCAGGAAGCCGGTTCCCAGCAGGTCCCCCAGAGCGGTCAAGTATGGGATGGAGAAGTTGTCGGGGTCCAGACTTCGTCTCCACATCAGACGGACGATGAGATCGGCTACGTATAGAAGAATGGCTACCTGAAAAAAACAAAAACAAAAGAGAGCGTTGGGAACAGCCTGCGTTTTGGGTATTGATAAGTGAGAGTTTTGGCCAAGTAACATTTAATACCCAACTGGAGATGTACGAATCGAAAAAGTATTCTTGAATTTTTTCACCATTTGTCACGTTACAACTGCAAACCTCAACATTTTTTTTTTCTACAAATCAATATTTGAAAAGGGTGGCATGAATGTGTATACAGCTGCCCTGTGACCATCTTTTGATCTGGTTATAGTTACAAGTCTCTACTAGTTTTCCACATCTTCAAAATTTGGTCATACTTGGGATGGGCAATATGACAAACTTAGATTTGGATTTTCTTTTCTAGAAAAGGTGTCAGGAATGTTGATGAGCTACTAAAGCAGAGAGATTGCCTAAAAGGATCATTCTGTTCATTTCAGTTCTATACTCTTGCTCAGATTAATGAATTTCATTTTACTTGTTTTCTTTCAACTTTAAAAAAAGAGCATGTGGCCGTTATGAAATGGTTATTGGATTTCATAATAAGCTAATTATGTTTTGTTTGATTATTTAATCATTTTGGTTAGTGGACGGATGCAGTATGAAAACAGAGTTGAAGGTTTGGACTGGTAGGCTACAGATGAAATGCCTATGTTTTCTTAGTCTATTTGAAAATAAAGTTGCCATTAAAACCGTACTTAGCAACCACATCCTCACAACACATGCCAGTTTGTGAGCATCCATCAAGTGGATCAAGTCAGACGTTTCTCAGCAGATGTGAGAGCAGAAGTTGGTGAAAGAAATCAGGAGCTTATTAAAGTCACTGAGCAGCAACATGTTTAAGCCTCCAGAACTGAACAACAAAACAGTTTTGTTTTCAGTGCTACAGAGGGGAACTTTTTTTTGACAGCCGTTATTGTCTCTGAGAGTCTGAATATGCCCAGCAGAACAGTCAAAACAATAACATCTAGTTAGTATTTATGGCAATATGGCAAACCTTAAGACAATGAGTGAGGATTTCATTAATGATGAAGCAGATGTTAAAATATTTCAGCAAGATCTTTAACATGCGTATATAAAAACCTGGCACAGGTGTATTGAAAAACAAACAGACAAGGATCGCTGTTAGTGGCCACTTTTCAAGATGGCCACCATGTTATGGAAAATTAAATTCACAGATTAATGAGGTCAGTAGCAGGGCTGCACTTAGCTGTGTTACTGCTAACCCAAAACACAACAAAACAAATGGAAGCTAATGGTAAACATATTAAGGTTCATTCAGCTCATGCAAATGGGAAACACTGTATGCCAAAAATGGTGGCCATCTTGAGTAATGGCTGTCATCAAGTGGCCAACAGGAAATATAAAAAACATTAGGCATAACATGCTAATTTCTATACTTGTATCCACATTTTCTCAGTAATATGCTTCACTAGAAGGGACTTTAATATATCACCATATTTAAAATTTTACCTCCAAAACATTTTAAAACTTTGTGTTATTTTTCCCACTTTACAGTTATGCACTGTGTTGTGTTGGTCTACCACAATAAATCTCAGCAAAATGCACAGGAATCTGCAGCTGTAATGTGATAATAGGAGGAAAAATTGACACATAATCTTTGTTGCATGTTACTGAAGTTCAAATGATTAATGTCATTGGATTTTGCAATAAATGAGAAAAAAAGTGGTTGGAAAACTAAACAAAGTTACTGAGAAAATATAGAGCAACAAATATTTAACAGAAAAATAAAGCTAATGTTCCCTGATAATGGAGAAGAGCATTTCAGTCAGAAACCTTAAAGAAATCATTCACCCTTTTCTGAGACTTATTACCGAAAATTGTCCAGCAGTCAGTGACTTCACTATGCGTGTGGGTGTGCGTGTGTGCGTGTGCATGTGTGTGTGTGCGTGTGCGCGTGTGTGTACGTGTGTGTGTGGAAACTATCTGAGGCTGCTACAGGTTCAGAATTTGGCTGACAGGCAGCAAACTTCTCAAACAAACACCAACACTGGGCACCAGTCACCTCACAGTTGGGTAACAGGTGGTGGCAGCCATTTTTAATCGGACTGTGAAAAGTATGTGACGGCTGCTTCTTGGTTCACCTGGTTCATGGGAAATCAGATAACAAGTTACATAACACTTGTTATGTAAATAACAAGTGTTTTCTACCGCTTCAAGGTGTATTTGTGGCTCCGTTAACAAATGCACCTTGTCATACAATCGTTTTTGATAAGTGAGGCGCAGTGTGTTACCTGGAGCAGAGCCGCACACAGGTAGCAGATGGTGAAAGCTGTGGTGATGGGAGCCTCCTCTCCCTGCAGCAGAGAGATGGCGTAGAGAAAGACCAGGTGCCCGGGCACGACCAGCAGCAGCAGCACACGCGCCGACTTAGAGTTCACTCCTGGGACGCAAAAGACAAGACGGAGCGTTATTCCCTCCGCTCACCTCACTGAGTTTCCTCTGATCTTCCTGATGTTCCCATGTCTGCTGCTCAAGATGAAAAACACAGACAGTTTCTGTTGTTGAGGAGATGAATCTAGATGTGTAACCAACAGCTACTTAGTAGTTGATTAATCTATTGATTATTCTGACAATTAACCGGATGAAAAATGCCACATTCTACTGATTTTTCATTAACAACTTAAACTGTTTTATACAAAATTTGAAATATATTAAAATACACAAACATCTTTAAACATTTTTTGTGGCATAAAATGCAATACCATTGCATTCCTTTTTTTTTTTTTTCCTCCGAAGAGCTTTTGTGGCGCTGGTGGCTCACATTTTTGACAGTGGACTGACAGGAAGGAGGGCAAGGAGAGGGGGGAAGACATGCGGCAAAGGTCGCCGGGCCGGGAGTCGAACCCGCGACGTCCGCGTTGAGGACTGAGGCCTCTTACATCATCAATTGTATTAATTCTCTGTTACAAAAACCAAGGCCTCAATTGCCTTGGTTTTTGAGGCCTTGGTAGTGGAGAAGAACATTTCTTTAATACCTTTAATACTCAATTGCCAGGAGTGTTTTTATTTCTTTGTGATTCTTTATGTTTTTTTACATTTTCTGGACAAGTATTTAATATATGATCATAACATGAAAAAGCTGGGAATCGTCTTAGGGAATTATGGTTCTCAAAGATAAACTGGAATGAGCCACGACTGGTATTAGAAGGTTAAAACTGGAAATCATACATTGGTCACACACCCCTGATTAATGATTCTATAATTCAGTCTTATTCTGTTTTTTTTTAAAATGCTAATAACACCAAAAATGTGTCTTTAGTCATGTGAGTTCTGTAAGGAATATCAACATGAGAATTCCTTGCTAGTTTATCAGCAAAATAAATAAATAAATAAATACAATAAAACACAGAGGTAAAACACCGTAAGTCTCATTGACACCGCCCAGACGAGCTGGTCTACCTGAAGAAAAGAAGCTGACGCAGGGATTGGGCCAGTGTTGGCTCATCTTGCTGGGCAGAACACCTGGAGCGCTCCAGAAGTGAAGGTATGTTGAAATCCTGCTGGCCTGGATGGCCACCAGGTTTCCACCCACTCCTAACAACCAGGCAGAGCAGACAGTCACTTTCTGTATGGCACATTTAATAATACAATAAACAACAAAAACAGACACATTACACTACAGTGATGGGATAAAGAGAAGTCATTTATTTTATAGTTAATAGTTAATAATAATAATGAAGGTACATAATATTACCACTTGTAATATTATGACTTTATTATCATATCATTTCCACTTTATTCCCGTACCACTCTTTATGCTCGTAATGTCACACATATTTTCATAACTTTATTACTTAATTTTTATACTTCTTGGTGTAAATGAGATATTTTTCCTGGAGGATGTCTGATGTGACAAAGAGGAACTCTGTTTTTTTCTGACAAAGCACATTTACAAAATCACAGCTCAGATATTGGCCACAAAATCTCTGATCAGTGCGTTTGTGCATATTCCATTTTGGTGTAATTTCTGCTGAATTAACAATTAAAACTTCAGAGAATTTAAAAAAGGCAACTCTTGACATCACATTTTATCCAAAGACTGACCCCACACACATCCTAAAGGAACAGTTTGAATCCTTCTCAGTGGAGCGTCGCCGTATGGAGACGGGTTCCTCGGCCTGCAGAAGTAAACGCTGCTGTAGTTCTGCAAAAATCATTACGTGTCAAACTCTGCATAAAACTGTCTGAGCTGCATTAAAGAATACATTTTCACTTGTTGTTTTATTGTGCCATAGATGGCCAGCAGTTTTTGTCTTTCAATATGACTTTATTTGGTCTGAGATCATTTATTAAGCTCGTCACTGCCTTACCTTTAATACTCATATTAATTTTGCTGTTGACAAGGGTCTCTGAGCTTAACACATTTATGTCAGACACATTTCTAAGGATCTCAAACTTTTAACAATGACAGATGGGTTTTAAGGAAAATGAGAAAAAACAATCTGCCTGGTTTTATAAGCACATCAGAGGAAATTTGAACCAGATTGGAAAACTTGGAATTGAGCTGAGAGGAAGGATAGAGAACCAGAGTGGAAACTAAATGAGAGCGAGTGACAGGCTGAGTGGCTGGTTATTAAAGGCCCTGTCAGCTGTGTGGGGACTCTGGCTGTGCACCATCAGTGGTTCACAATGACTTCTCTCCTATACTCAGAGGATCTCTGCATGCGTCGCCTCACAGCCAAACCTCTCCATTACAGGCCTCTTTTTTCCCCCTTAACTTGCCTTCACTTGTGCTTCAGCACATTTCTTCCAACTTGAAGCTTGAGAGCCTTACATAAGCATTTGTTTTTCCACACTTTTTGTCACTTTATAGTTCCAAACTTCAATGTATTTTATTTACTGTTTTATGTGATGGCAATGCGACAAATAACACACTGTCACCCCAAAGCGTCATGGACAACGGTATGGAATGAAAAACATTTTCAAAAATGCACATTCAGCTCTGCAGAGTTGACTTCCTGCCAAAATGTTACAAAAACATAAACCGCATGCTGTTTCCATCACAAATATGAAGAGAATTTTGATATTCTGCTAATTTTGAAAAACAAAAAACAAAAAACACAATGTTATGATTTTGCGGAGCTTCCGTTAAACAAGAAACTGAAATCACACATGAATATGTTTACTCAGGCGAAAACTCTTTTTGTGAAATACACTAATTTCATTACGGCCAAAAAACCACCTCACCCTATGCGAAATGTGAAAACTTTTTATCACATTTGTTTTTTTGAAATTGGGGTGTTTACAAATAGCCAATTTATTTTCAGAATACTAATTTGTACTTTATTAGTTATATTGGTAATAAGAACCTGAAGCAGTTTTTTTTAACCAGGCCAAGTGTTTTTATTTTTTTAATCACTTTTGGCAAAAAATTACTTCATATTTTGATAAAGTGACAACGTGGCTTTTGGCAGAAACTAACCACAGAGAGTGGAATTGTTTCGAGAAGAGTTCACTTTGTACACGAGGCACATGTAAAATATGTTTTATGTGCAACGTTTTGGCAGGTAATTAATCCCAAATTGTGATGCACCTAAATAAAATCCCGGGCAGAAATTCAGATGTCAGCTCAGGAATCCCACGCATGTAATGGAGATCCAGGATCAATCCATTCCAATGTTCTGCAGTTGGAGCTTCTCAAAATGCTCCATGCTGCTGTTTAGATCCCAGCTCTACATGGTTCAGCATCACTGACTTCAACATGCTTTCATATTGGAGCCAAATGTTTCCCAAAGCATCATGGATGACTTCAGATCTCTCTTTTGCCTCTCAGACAACATATGGTTTCACTTCATCCCACAGTTGCAATTTAAATCAGAAAAAAAGGAAATGCTTGAGTTGGGGCAGCATTGCCCCAACTCAGAAGCTCAAAGCTATGGCTGTTTTCCACTCTCATGTGGTGGTTATGATTGTTGCTCACGTCTATTTCAAACTAAAGATTATTTCTATTCCATTTTAATGCTAATTGCAGGATTGATGCTGTTTTATTTTAGTGACAGTCCTCCAACACTGCTGGAGTGTTAAGAGAAATAGTTATGCCTGTAAAAGTATGCACATCCCTTTAACTTGTTCATATTCTGTCACATTACAATCATAAGTTCAACATATCTTGGAAATGTTATGCACTAGGCATAAAATTGCATAATTGGGAGGAGGAAAGAAAATACAAATCAGTGTTCAATTAATTTTGAATCTCAGTATAATATCCAATTTGCCCAGAGTGTCTGGATGTTTCTAGAAACCTTCCACTGTCTGATTATAATTCAAATATTGTGTTGCTAGCATCTTTCAGCAAATTGAAACTGTTTTGAATATCCATAACTGGATTCAGTAGAGAAATCCATCTACACCAATATGTAATATATTAGAAAATATATATTAAGACTCAGTGATTCAGTGAACTCATATGAGCCCTATAGCAGAGGGAAACATTGGCATAGAGCTGGTGACGCTCTGGATTCTTCCAAAATGACTTCTGGTTATTAAGAAGATTAAAGAGGTCTCCTACTAAAACTATATTCATAAACATCTACCCTGCTAAAGTGAATATTGATTATGGAGTCAAGAGAAAGTTGGACATAACTGTACATTTTGTGATTCCTGTCCTGCAGCTGTTATCTCCCTGTTGTGGTTTTGTTCTTTTGTTAAGGTTTTTGGCAGAATCTTTATCCACAAGATAGAAACACAATTTACTCTCTCATGGGAATGTGTCTCACTCACTGAGGAACACATGCATAAAGCTTCAGAGTTTCTCTATTATTGTTTCAAGCTAAATATTATATTCATTTTTCCAAAAATGTTTGATGCATTTTACAGTGAAGTTAAGTATTATATTTATTTTTCATGAGTCAAACAACTTTCATTCAATGTTGTTATACAGTAAATGTCATAAAATATAAAGTTTTAGAGAAACTTTAGTGCTTTAGCATTAGCTTCCACTAAATAACATGTTGGTATAGCTCTTCAGCATTAGCAGAACTAATGTTTAGAGTTAGTGCAGCTAATGTTTCAGTGCCCACCAATGAATTTCTGTTTCTCTCAATGTATTTTAAAACAACAGTCATTTTAAATGCACCAATCCTGTGAGTTCAGAAATAAAATAAGTCAGAACTTAAGCAAGCAATTTACCAAAAGGTGAGGAGGACAGAGGAGAGGTGTCACAAGAAAAGAACCTTACCGTTAATGACAGGTGTAAAGACAGCCATCCCCTCAAAGTTGGGGTCACTCACTGTCTTGTCCAGGATAAGGCCCCCAAAACTGAGCAATGACAAATCAGAGCCATGTCAGTAACTGGTACTTAATTTTTACATTTTTTAATTTTCACTTTATCTTTGTCTGCAATGACTCTGTAAAATTTAATTTCTCAGGAATTCTTATCTATTTTAATTTTTTTTTACATTGGGCAAAAGAAACTAAAACTTAACCTCTGCTTCTTATGAAGCAGAGGTTAAAAACTTCTGCTCAGTGCTGCAGCTTCAGCTTTACACGTCTGAAATAAATAATGTCATTTCTACCTGCTAATGGACATGGCTACTATGACAGGCTTCCAGCCAGAGCGGAGAACCTCTTTGATCTGCGGACTCTGTCGGGCCAACACCACCCACAGCGGGATCAGAGCCAGGAACAGCAGGCACACCGAGGGGGACAGGTACCAGAGGTCTGAGGGTCCAAAGACATAAAACCAAACCGGAGCTCATCTATCTGCGCTAGGATCGCTATCCAAGCACAGTGCAGTTCTAACATGTCAATTACACTTTTTTTTCTTCAACTTAACTTTCCAATAATTAGTTACAGCAATATTACCAATAAATATGTAAGCTATAGTCTGGTCATAATATAATATTTTATATCATAAATATTTTATTAGTATTATCTAATAACTGTTGAATTAAACTGACTCTGCATAATAAACCTGAAATAAATTCAGTTCAGGTTTAACTTGAACTCAATTGTTACTTTAGATCAACTTTTGATGCTCTACTTCACTGACACACAGCTCATGTTTCCGACTGAAATTAAACCTGCTTGATGCTGCCATCTTGTGGTGTGATCCGGAATAGTCCAGAGGAAGCTCTGAGTCTCTGACCTTTATACTGGTAGAGCGTACTGCTGAGCCCGGCCAGCAGGGACAGAGTGATCAAATCCCCCAGGCTGGCGGCGATGGGCGTGGCCACGTTGTCCGGGTTGATTCCCACCTTCCTAGAGCCGATGATCACTCCGATCATCACCAGGCCTGCATGGGAGGCAGACACACGCAAAGCAGAGGCAAAAGTCTAACTTTTAAATAAGGTTTACATGAAGCAGAAAAAGTGGTTTGTTTATTTGGGAAAACCTTTTATCAAGTTGGTGAAAACCCGTCAAGAGTTGATAAACGTAATGATGCCTGATTTCATTGATTTTTGCAATAGTAGTTATAGATATTCCTGTGAAAAGAGAACAACTAAAGATTTTAATCTATTTATTGCAACCATCAATGAGTGAATAAAATCAATACATTAATTTATTTAGTCATTATCTAAATGACTAAATATGTCATTTAGATTCATATGCCTGCATATGAATCAGCAAAGCAATTTTGTAATCACATGTCTTAAAATAACACTTGTGGTACAGCTTTACACCGCCATAACTATTTTATTTATAGCAACGTTGCATGTTATTGTTTAAATCTGGACGTTTAGTGCATGCATACAACACTGGCACAGACAGAACGCCGGTGGTAGCAAAATTCAACTAAATGAAACCTGGAGATGTAGAGATTATTCATTTAAGAAGAAATGATAGCAAGGTAGGTTTGAGGGGGAAGTGATCTCCTGTGTTCAGATGGTCATTTATTAATAATCCCAAAATAATAATCCAGTTTGTAACAAATTATAACAAACTGAATGTTCTGTTCTTTGTGTAGGAAATGTTTGAGTGTTTTTTGGTGTTAAATCCTGAAACATATTGTGATGTTGTTGTCAGTCACCATGGCAATGGACCTGCATGTAGCGCAGCTAACACTTAAAAAAGAATATGAGTGGTTTGGAGTTATATTTTGATGTTTTTTTTTTTCTATGTCACGTTTCCCTTTTCTGTGTTGAACTACACTAAAAGAACCATAGCTTCGTCTTCATTTAGTTAACGGAATTGTTCCACCGTGGCATCGCGGATATAGATGGGGAATAAAAGTATCGTTTTACCCTCCAGCATCCAATGACTGAACTGATCTGTGGTTTAGGTGATCTCCACATACCCAGGGACAGAGCAGCTACAAAGGCAGTGGTGATGCTGCTGGCACACAGGACGGCCGCCTGGTCCAGCTCTACTCCTCCTCTGGAGATTGCACCCAAGCAGACGGCTGCCACTGCCGCCAGGAAGCCGACCACCGTGGCCTGGACCTGCACAATTCATCAAATCCCGTCTTTATCGTTCAATCAAAGCGCTGAAACATGCAGCGCCGCCTATGAAGAGGATGTTACCTGAATGAGAGCCAGGTTGCTGCACACCATTGTCCATTGTTTGTCTGGATCATCCATTTGGCCTGTGTTGGCCTGCAACCAACAGGAAACACTCACATCTATTTCAGTGTCATGGAAATGATTGTTTTACCCATATGCTATGTTTGAATAAATGATGATTCAGGCAACTGAAAATAAATACATAAACTAAATTGACTTTAATCTCAGAATTTTTCTCAGAATTCTGACTTTTTGAATTCTGAGATTAAAGTCACATTACAAAGAAAAATATTCTGAGTTTACAAACAGAATTATGATCTCAAAGTCAAAGTTTTTGAGAAAATTCTGAGTTTAAAGGTAGAATACAGGGGAAATGTCAGAAACTAAAGAGCTCATCATGCTGTCATAACTTCATGGCCAGTGAATCTCACCAGGATGGTGTATCAGACGGAGGTGGAGCTGAATGACTAGAGTTAGAAGAAAAGCGGTTTGTTCTTACGGCGGTGGAGAGCCGAGCAGCCAGGGTCATCTCCAGATTTCCTTTGAGGCCGACGAGAGCCGGAACCAGGATGAAAACCTCCGTTATCACCTTGAACACCTCCCAGTGCTGGAACACACATTCACATGGGAAACTGAATTTCAAACACTTACAGAGCAACAGAATACATAAAATCATCAAATATCTTTATGTCAAGATAAAGATGTTTGCATCTGGACCTGATGCAGTCAAATAAGTCATAATGCTAGGAGGTATTCTGAGTTAACCCAGTGGCCAACTTTCTGGGTTGATGAGTATTATAATGCAGGAAGGCAAGCTGATGGTCCAAGATCTTTAAATAATTCAGATATGAGCAGAAAAAGAAGACATGATGGTCAGGGAGGAGAAATGGACAGCGAAAAGGAAACAGTCTGCAAATGCATGAACGCTATGAAGGGAGAGAAAGACTGACACAAAAACAGGCTTGAATAGAAAATGCAATATACAGTAGGCATAAATGAACTAGTTTGTCCTGAAACCTATATATGGTAAAACATGGTCTTATTTTGGTAGAAATGACAACAATGTGTGCAGCTATTAGAATATGTTTCTAAGATGGTTAAATAGAAAATGAAGTCAAGGAAAAATGAAACTCTGAGGTTAAAGAGTGGATAAATTCACTTCAATTCAAAATTCCTTTACATAAAGGGAAGCTAAATGTTGTCGTTCCTCATATTATCTGGGTATCAAAGAGTCGTTGATGTTTATAAAGCTGACTCACAATGAACTCATGCGCCACCTTTCACTCAAAATAGTTCACTTGGAAGGTGTTCTTTCAGAGCCTTATCGGCATTTTGTAATCATTCTACAAAGACTGTCTTTCCAGAGAATATAATATCCTCAGCTTGCACATACTCAGTGCAAACCTCTAAAAGCCCAGCAATAAAGACTGAGTAGGCTGACTGATAGTAGCATTTATAGCGGTTTGTGTTGGGTGTGCAGTGAGACTGGTGAGCTTATATCTCCTCCCTGCATGATCTGTGTCTGCACTTGCTAATTGGTAAAGTGTATGTAAATGAGCTACAGCACCAGCCAATCACAGACAGGTCTTCTTTATCCAATCAGATTATGTCCTTCAAATACTGTATTCATTTGGATAAGTCACAACCAGCAAATCATTTTTTACACTAAACAGTAGGATTTAGAAAAACACAATAAAACTTCATTTAATAAATGTGTTAATTTTGTACATATTCAAGCACACATGTACAAATATTCAAGTACGCTTGAATATTTAGGCAAGCGTAAAAATTTGTTTACTCATCGTTGTCCATTTAAGATATTTATTTTATTTTACTTTTAAATGTAACCATCATTCCACAGCTTTTTTTAATATCCACTGGTTGATTCCTAACTTACTTTGCATAGAGTTTTGTAAGACTCAGTAGCTGGTCCTGATGTATTGCCAGTAATGTCTTCCAATAACACATAATCATCTAGTCATATTTTCACATTTCCTGTTAACTTGTAACATTTGTTAACAAACAAACATGGACCGTCAGATCATTTATGAGTGTTTTTAGAAGGGGTATCAGATCTGTAGTCCCGAACTCTTCCAAATACTGGGTATACTGTCTCCGAAATAAAGTTAGTTTTGAAACATTTTGACTGTACGCCGTACATCAATTTCTCATCCCCCAAAAATGGAAAATGCATATCTAAAGTCTATTTCATACTTGCATAAGGTCCATTAGGATCCCAGCAGAGACCATTCCAAGTCCTGATATCAGGTACGGCACCATAACCTGCACTGCGATGAGCCAGGAGCTCTCTGGCAGGAAACCATGTTCAGATCGAGTCAGCTTCCATGTCACGCCACGGAGCTTCTTGTCCTGGTAGCGAAGCTCCAACTCAAGACGAGTCACCACCATGTCGATGAGGGTCTGGAGGTCACTTTGAGATAAGATATCCCATATTGAGAGAAACTTCAAGCAAAACACGAGTAGTATTCCCTTCCCGTATGTCCCAAAAAAATCTTGGATTGGGTCAGTAGTCCATTTTGTCAGGCAAAATCAAAATTAGAGGCTTTAAATCTAAATTTAGGGCATGAAGTGAGGCATTCTTGGCCAGGTAGTGAGTCAGCAGTGACGACGTACCTATCTGTCAGCCTTACTGGGGAACACATTCATTAACACCATTTCTGATTCATAGGTCACGACATTCAGTGAGCGCTGGTTCTAAACATCAATGTCTAAATTCTTGATTAAAAGGTAAATTTACTCCAACATGTCAGATAGAGAGCCTGAAGACGATCCATCAGCTGTCGAAGAGGTCTGACTGAGCTCCTGTTGCTCTCAGATCACTTTGATTAACTTCACAGAGGGAGTTTATTAAGTTGAGATGTAAATCCTCCTGATCCGATCTGAAACACATTTGACCTCCATCTTTAAAGCAAAACTGTATCCTGTCACTGGTGTCAGTTGCTCTGTGGAAGAAGACGAGGCATATTCCCAGAAGGTCTTAAGAGTCAGAATCAGTCTGTTGTCTGATTTGGCCAGGCTCAAAATGAGGGTCAAAATGAGAACCAGGGAGTTCTGTGAAGCTGGTGAAAGATCCGGTGAGAGGATGGAGCAGCCGGCTTCTGGCAGACACAAGTGCCTGTTTCCTCCTGTCGGCATCAGCGTATCCTGCTCAGTGGTGACGTAGCGCGAAAGAGGCAGGGCTGTCTGGACGGTGCAAACTCTGGAGGGAAATGACTGGCTTCCCCTCCGCTCTCCTCCTCTATACTCCTCCTCCTTCTCCTCCTCCTCCTTCTCTTCCTCCTCGCCAAGTGACACCTCACCCTCCCCACATCGGACGGCCATCCTTGCATTGCTCCCTCTCTCATCCACCTTGCTCTGATCTTGCTCTCCCCGTATCGTGACTCATTCTTTCTAGTCATCTAATTGTTTACGTCACTACCTCATATCCACCTGCTTGTGCACATCACGGAATGCACATCTTCTCAGTCTGTGTGACGCCACAAGACCGAGGAAACACACTCACTGTACAGCAAAACACTGACCTCATTTCAGCAGCTCAGCAGAACTAAAACTGATTTGAAAAACACTTTTTCAGGTCAGAACAGCACTGTTGTTACTGTACAGTAACAATATGTTAATAATAGCACTTCATAGCACCTTATAGAGTTCAATATTATTTTATCCATTTTTTTTTCTGTTTTTAGTCACTACATCTTCCACAGAACAATTGGTATTACATTTATAGGGAACTCTAGATTAATGCTGAGGATCAATAATTGTCACAATCACAGCAGAAAGACTTTAAGTTATAATTTTCCAGAATCTTTCGTGTCCACCTGATTACTGGAGGTCCTGGGATGACCTTCAGGACCTGGAGGTCAAACAAATCAGTTTGCTTGGTTCAAGCCAAGATCAGCTCTGTGTCATACAGTATTGTGTGTGTTTATATTTGTGAAATGCTGAACTGCACATTAGATTGATGTATTCCATCAGGAGTATCTAAATCATGTATCTAAATCATGTCACAGATATTTATTGTCAACCATTTTGTTAATTAAGTTTTTCTTTAAGAGGATGTCCCATGTATGCTAGTCTTTAGCTGCTCCAGTGCTAACACCAGCCTATGTGTGCTAATGCATAGCAAGAGAAGAAAGCAATCCAGTGGGTTACCAGCGTAATCATGCTAGTTGTTAGCTTAGCCAAAGACCAATACTAGCTTATCCAATGTTACCATCAGCCTTATCAGTGCTAATGGACAGCAGATGAAGAAGGCGACCGGCCTTTGCATGCTAGTCACGAGCTTCTTCAATGTTAACACAAGTGAACAGATTATTTTTCTTTTACCTGAATCAGCCGTTCAGGTGCCAGTGCCACCCTATCATTCTTCAAATCAGTAGTTAGCTTTTGGCCCTAATGCCACGGCATACTTTTGAAGCAGCTGGCTCACTCTAGATATGTTTCTTAATTCTTGTCTGTTATAATAATCACACGTTCCCAGTCTTTCCATCTTATGACAGGAAATTACCACTTAAACATAGTGGGATATATAACTGATGTTTTTCATAGATCTAAAAGCATAAAAACAACCAGATCAACACTAAATGAAATTATATTTTTACTTCCATTCTAGTGGAGTTGATCAAGCAGATAAATACGCTGGTATATGCAAAAAAAAAAAAAGTCCATATTTTTGGGGTGACAACCCTGTCTTTGGATTGATGTGACTAAAGCATCTCATTTAAGATGTAAAATTCACTACACAGAGCTCCTATATGGAAAAATAACGTTTCCACAAGAATCCACAGGAATGAGGAATTATGTAAGTAGATCTTCAGAAGTCAGAATCAGACTTCTGAAGTTCAAACCTTTACAAAAACTGGAAATCCAAAAGTCCAGACAGTGAATCTATAATTGTTGCCACAGTAATTTACGAGAACAATACTTAATTTATAAAAAGAACAACTCACTCCTTGAGCTAACAGAACAGTGATTTTTGATTATTGAAAGAATATTTAGCTTCCTAGCTATCAAAGGAAAGATGTATCATTTTAAAGAGCAACATGTTATCATCCTGCAGTGTCAGGTTGAAGAAAAAAAGCTACTTCAACTGCTCACTCTAATAATCCACCTGCAATAAAATCACACGAATGGGCAAAGTCCGTCCCACCCTCAGTCTTTTTTAAATTTGTTTGTCAAAGTAAAGCATTTATTGCTTGCTGGCTTCTGGGAGGCTTTCCAGCTAATGACATGTTTAGAGCTCATTTCAGCACAAGAAATGATGCTTTTATTAACCAGGAGTAAAATTGATGTGATGTTAAGTGGTCTATTAAAATCCAACAGATGTTTTCTTTTTTTTTTATGTCTTTGAAGCAACAACAATTATCATCTGTGTTGCGCTGCGTAAAAACAGGAACAGCAGGAATATAAAAACAGCAAATTAGACTCCTGGGGTCAGAAATGAAGGTTGCATATTGTTATATATGACAACAAATGTGGAATTAGCTAATTGACTCTCTGGAATCAGAACCCTAACCGGTTAGAGAAGGTTTTTGTTTGGTTTTTTTTGTTTTGTTTTTTTCATTTCAGTCTGATCGACACGTCCTTTAGCGTCTGCAGAGAGCTCTCAGCCAAAGTCGTGACTGATCAGCGCTGTAACAGATACTGTACGCTGATGATGAACAGATGACAAGGATTTTAAAGGACAGACAGAGGAAAACAGAGGATGCAGAACAGTGAGAAGCAGACACCGACGTGTCTGACTGCCTCCAACCTGCTGGCTTCAGACCAGACACTGGGCACGCCCCGGTGATTACTACTAATCAACCAAAATGTCAGAGATTCCTCTACTTTACTGTAAAAAAAGGTTTATTAGAGGTTGGGGTTGCATAATATTAAAAAGACGTGACTGCTGCATTATTAATGAATGCTGCAAATGATGACATAAGTGGCTATTTATCCACATTTTCCTTATTATTGTCTGTCTTTTCCCATCATCATAATGGCATCATCATTCTCACTTTTATTCACTCAACCACTTTAATCTATATTGATTATTTGCTTCTAGGGCAGTGAGTCCATCCAGCTGGATAACATCAGGCTGATCACGCGTTCCTACACAACGCCGACTGATCTGTTCATGTACTTATTATGTTCATGGCGGGAGGAAAAAAGAAGAGGAGAAAATTTCAGCCAAAAAATGATCTCTGAAATATTATAGAAATAAAAATGTGGAAATATTTGAGTTTGAAAAGTTGTTTTTTCATTAAAATTTAAATTTTTTTATTTTTGAGCAAATTTTCGATTTTTATCAGTGAGGTTTTTCTTTTTTTTTCTAGAAAATTTCTGAGATTATCCCCAAACGTTTGGAGTTTTTGGGAGAAAATTTATTTATTTATTTTTCGATCTACAATGGCCTCAATACATTGTAGTTAATGACACAAGGGTCAGGACCCATAAAACACAGAGACATGTTATGAAAGGAAACCGTTCAAGCCTCTCCGAACACAAACTGTCTGGATTCTGCTTGGTCATTCTGCCCAGAAAGTCTGAACACACGATGAGAAGGAAGAGGCTTTTATACCAGCAGCAGAACGCCTAACAAAGTTAAAGTGATGCCTGGAAAAGGAAGGGTTGCAGTGCACTACAATATCCTCCTTCAGTGCCTTATCATACAGTAGGTAACCAAACACTGCTTCCTTAATATCCCAGCTTTGATTAGCTGAGTAAATACACCACAGATCACTAAATGGAATGTTCATTTTGATTCAGAAAAGCAGTTTTGTCCATTAAAACATCAACCATAAATAAGTGGTAACAGCTACTTATGAGCGACTTAACTATTATATAAATAAACAATACTTTTATGCTTAATGCGTTTAAAAAATGACTTCAGGAGAACTGCCACTTCTCACTGCTTCACGCCAAAAGCAATGTGTTTTTACCTCTAATTTGCAGTGAACAAACAAAATGGCAATTAACTAAATTCCTATTGTTAGTGGTGAACTGGTGGAATCAAACAATGGAGACCAAAACAAATGCTATGGCGGTGAAACAAAGTATTTAGTCTCTTGCACAGTTGTCCTGTTCCCAGTTTTAAAATCAAACAAACACAACCTGAGTAAATACAAAATGCAGTTGCAAAATGATGATTTTGTTTATTAAGGAAAAACAGATACCCAAACTAAATGCTTTTGATGTGAAAAAGTAATTATTCTCCTTGTTAAATCATTTAATTAAATTTAAAAACATGTTATTGATTCCAAAGGGAAAATAAATGTTGATGTTCCTCACAAAGAGATGCATTTTCTGCTGGATTTTAAACCAACCTGTACATTGTCCAGCACCATGCCGGCCATCACCATCCCCATCCCAGCCAGCAGGTAGGGGAAGAGCACCTGGAGACAGATTGCAATGGCCGACTCCTCCTCCACTTTGGGCCTCTCCTCTGGCAGCTTTTTAGGGGACGGCTGGAGAAGCTGGGATGATATGAGGTCATCTTGTGCATCTAGGATGTCTGGAAGACGGGCAGTTGGACTTCCAGTAGGACTCTTCCTATTGGATCGGGACTTTTTGTTCTTCTTCCTTTGCCGGGCCTGTTGTGGTTTATCATCACCGGGCATGGCGGCTGCGGCGGTTCTGACCAGACAGGTTGGGTTGATTTAATCTAAAGGATACAGTGAGATGTCAGAGTTTGAGACAATTATTATTATTTTTAAAAAAGTGTCTCACAGTTGCTAATCCTAAATGTTAAAAACCTTTTGGACACCAATATCTGTACTTTCAGCTCAGCCTTACTAAGCTTCCCAATAGCAGCATGTAAACATGTCTTCCAGTCTAAAGCAGAGGTGTCTAAATTTTGCACCATTGCGGCTCACAGACAGCTTTTTAAAAAAAATCAAAATAGCAAAAACTACTTTACCTGCTCAGATATCGAAACTGATCAATTTTGTCTTGACTGGCTGACTGATGATCGACAAGCCAAATACTGAAAAAACTGGTATTATATTTGTTGATTTATGAAATCTATCAAACCTAAAAGCCCTGGGTATATTTGGTCCAGGAGTGTGTCGACTAATGTCAGTGATGTTTTCTAGTGTGAAGAATGAAATAAAGATTAGAGAGATATGCTTTGATGTAAAAATTATAAATTAAATTAAAAAACTACATTTCCATCATCAAAAATAACAATTTGTCTTTTATGACATAAAATCATTTAAAAATGGTCAAAATCAGAATCATGAAGATCAGATGATCCTGAGGAAAAACAAAAACAGCGTCAGCTAAAGGGCTTTTCTGTGCATTTTTTTGTCTTATTAGCTGAAGCAACAATCAAAGTTTTGCAATGGCTTTGTCAAAATTAGGAGCTCATCCTGATTGAGATGTTGTCTCAGACCATTATAATATCTGTGCATGAAGGAATACCTGGAAACCTTAATGAAAACAAAAATCCTCCACCATGAAGATGGAGTCTGAAAGTCAAACAGAGCACTTTGTACACGACTTTCTCAATCCATTTATAAACCAATGTTTTACAATACTGATGTCACACCTACAGTTCCAGTATTTGTGTCGAATTGAAACCTAGTAAAGGTGCGTTAACGTTCCTAATGCCAGATTTATTCTTTGTTGACTCGTTCAAGCTGCCAGAAGAATCAATAAAAAGGCGGAATAAAAACAGCAGTACACACACACGTCCACAAGGAGTCGCGGCAACTCCCGCGGTGTCCCGAAAGCTCCTGTAACACCACGAAGCTTTGAAGGTTTCCTCGTTTTGTTTTCT
Organism: Poeciliopsis turneri; assembly: GCA_922788865.1. Lineage (NCBI taxonomy): Eukaryota > Metazoa > Chordata > Actinopteri > Cyprinodontiformes > Poeciliidae > Poeciliopsis > Poeciliopsis turneri. Next base: position 901,666 of record CAKLNU010000771.1, on the reverse strand, counting down.
CACATTCCTTCATTGGAAGCTGCCATGTGTGCATCCCATAATGGATCTGTCACGGCAACCACGGTTACACAGCCAGGCGCCCTCTGGTTGGAGCAGATTGGTGGAGTGAAAATTTGTTCCGCAACGTGTCGAGTCAGCGTGTCAGTTGCGGTATGGCAAGCCAATTTATCATATAACAACATGTTTACTTCTGCAGTCTTCGCAGATCCCTGGGCTTTTTAAATAAACGTGTAAACGAAATTTAAACGAAACAGAATTAACTTTATTTGTAAAATTTAGGATACATATTTCTATTTGTTGCAGAAATGCAGGTATTTTAAGTTTTTACTTTTTGCTATAGTATTTTTGCTGTGTACATTTTGGTGTTTTCTATTTGTTGCAGGTACACTCTGAGTTTCCCCATTGTTGGCACAAATCATTTTAAATGTCCCATATAAAAACCTAAAATATAATTTAAAATATAAAGAAAAGTATTTAGTGGTAACGCTGCTGTCACTTTAAGGATATGAACTGTTTGGCACACATGTATACAGCCTTATTGAGAACCCCTGTGGTTGGGTTGGGTTCTATGTTGGTCAGTAGAAACCACTGACCTTTTTGGCAGGAACTGCAGTGATTGAATTTTCCGATGACAGTATTGTACATTACTTTACCCTTCTTGCTGCAGTGACACTGCTTTTAGACTGTAGCACAACGCTCACTCAACATGCGTTCAACGACTCATGGCTTAAACTTTCACTTCTTCCGCACACTGGAAAAAACTTAGGATAAACCTCTGAACACAGAAATCCATCAAACAGTTTTCCTTTAGCTGGAGCTGTTGTGCCGTTATTGTTCAGTCCTACCGTTTGTCTTTAGCCTTGGCTTGTCAAAAGGAGTCTGTGCACTGCAGAAGTATGTCCAAGCTCCCAGAAATAACTCTCCAATGTTGTGTGTGTGTGTGTGTGTGTTTCTGTATCTAAATTAAGGCTATCTGTATGATCTGACTTTCTCATATATGTTTGTATGGTAGGCCCTCTGTGTGTGCATGGGCAGCATATGAGGCAGAGTGCATGTATCATAGGGCACCGTCTTAAATTACATGGCATTAGCAGATAAGGTTATCCCCCGGTCCTGCTGTCTCCTTCCATCTCTTGTATGCAGGCTGATGGCAGCAGGCAGCTGGAACACTTCAGTCTTTTATTCATTAAAACTTTAAGAGTAGATTGCTTGGAATTTGAAAAAGGGACATAATTACCTTGCATGAATAATGATCACTCCATCAAGCATACTGAACTACTTTATTTTCAGGTAGAAAAAGCTTGGCAAGATACCCTGGCAATTCCGTTCAATTCTCATCCCCCTTCAGTGCTTCACCTGGATTTTTTTCCTTTGAAATGGATTTCTCCAGAAGAATTTCTAATCTCCCCAATCAGTGAACAAAAGGAGTAGTTGGGTAGTCTTCCTGGCAGTAGAGGAAGTGAAGGAAGCCATTCAGTCTGTGTTACCAACTCGTCCAAATATTGAATTAACATTTATCGGCTGGCTCGGCTCTTCTCCCTTTTCAACGGGGATAGTTGTTTTCAGTATGCTTCATAGCATTGAACTGGTGCATTGCATACATCACAGGCAACTTCAACAGCGCCCTCGCCTCCAGGAAGCAGTTGTTTCTATAAGGCTCCCTCAGTGTATGATAAGCCTGGCAGCCAGCCTTATTACAGTACCACTCACCATTTTAATGTTTACCTTTTATAAGACTTTAGTTGGTATTGTTAATGATGTCTTTCAATAACACATAATATCCTGTCAACTTAAAAAAAAAAAAAAAATCAACTCAAAGTCATGGTGGATGAATGCTGGATGACCCTAGCATCCTTATAGTAAGTTTTCTGCTGGTAAGTCTAATATCTCAATAGCCAAAGGCAAGGACTCTCTATAGAAACAATTTTACCAGGCTACAGGTAAATGCTTGTCTATTCGTTTCAAGAAGTTGCTGAGTTAGCTTTCTGCCATGCATGGTGCTTGACATGTGGGCCAAAAATGATTCTCCAGTACAAGAACCAAACATGGAGAAGCAGGATTCAGCTTCTATGCATCAGAAATCTAGATCAAATGTTTGGAAAATTGTAAAACTGCCAAAGCATTGAGTTCCTCTAAATCTAGACTAAAATCCCTCCTGTTTAGAGTTGCTTTTGTATCTTAATAAATGAAACACTAACCAACATTTTTGAATGTAATGTTTTGATATTATTTTTTTCTCTCTCTCTCTCTCTCTCTCTATATATATATATATATTTATTTATTTTTTTTTTTTTTTTAAGCAACTCAAGAATTGTGTTCCAAAATTAAGATGCAGGTGAAACCTTTGTTGCCCTTTTTTAATCTTCTACCTCCAGAAACAGTGGCATGTCAGTTTCACTTACTAGCAATGCACAACTCCACCACTAGATGTCAGCATGGATTAAACAGTATTTGGAACAGACATCAGAGTTCAAATAAAGCCTTTGCTTTTCTAGGCTCGCTGCTCACTGCCACAGTCAAAACAAAGAAGCTTTTAGAAACACACACATCCTGTTGGACATGGTCAGCAAGACAAGTTGTTTTTCTAGTTGTTTGAGGTAAAAAAATAAAATCAGGCGTTGTGGGTCTTTGCAGCCCTTAGCTATGTTGACCTAGCTGGTACAGGCTATAAGTACAGTAACATGAGCCATGCTGTAGTTAGAGAATCCTTCATCTGTCATTGTGAAGTTGATCCTATAAAGTCCCATAAAGTTGACTTTTCAGCTCCTATCGGCTATAATCAAAACAAGGACTGGCTCCGACAGCCTATAGATTCTGTGTTTTGTGCGAGTGTAAGTGGTTTTCTTTATGGACAGTATAAAATTTGTGGGTTTCCTTGGCCTCAGATTATAATGGCCGGGTTAGATTTGGGATTTTCTGCAGCTTAAATAATCTTTTCTTGCAAACACAATGCAGAGGCATGCTTGGACAAACACACTGGAAAAAACGCTTTTATATCTGTTGTTACAAGAAAACTAAGTTTCACCTTTGAGAAAAAATTAATAAATAAAAAAAGATTATAGGGAAGCCTCTGGTCTTAGGTAAAGATTTCAGGATAAAATAAACATTAAGGGACAAGTATTGCTGTCAAACTGAAAAGCAATAACACAGAATGGCAGGCTGCCACCTGGAAAGGCAAACAGTTAAAGACTAAGACGTATCAGCAGACAGGTAAAATCAGCTGAGCAGCAGATTTAAGAAAAAAAGAGTAACAATATTGTTGTTAATAAGTGTTCTACCTAAAATTACACTAATCAGTCTTTAGAGTCTGTATCTTTAGAGTATCACTTCAACATTTTAACATGGTCAGGTTAGAGAAAGGACTGTAAAGGACTCATCAGCTTCACTTCACTGGTAAACTGTAATAACGTGCAAATGATAAATGCAAAGTTTTCTGGAAAGGCTTTCTACGTGGATTATTTCTATGGAAATTTCTGACCATTCCTCCAGAAGAACATTTATAAGGTCAGACACTGATGTGGGACGAGTGGTAGAACTTCACAAATGAGTGATGTTCTCTGTCTTCCTGGTTTTAGTCAGAACGCCAGCAGTGTTCTGGAGCAGCTGCAGCTGGATCATTGGTTTGTTTGGCAGACCTGAGAATCACTGCTGCAGTAATCAATGTGACTAAAGATAAATGCATGGAGGAGTTTCTCTAGATGTTGCTGAGTCATTAGTGCTCTAATCCTGGAGATGTTCTTCAGATGATAGAAGGCTGACTTTGTAGCTGTCTTTATGTAGCTCTAAAGATTCAGGTCTTATATGTTTTTTTTGTAATTGAAAGACAAACACAGTATGTTGGATCAAATCCATACATCAACCCTGTTAGGATAAATCAACAAACATCGAGGTTGGCCTATACAAAATGAACTCATTTGGTTCTTCAGCTGTTTTATATTAGCTTTTTTAAGAGTGTAGAGGAAATATTTCATAGATGGAGAATTTCATTACATCGAATAAATGTAAACCTTTAACTAAGCCACATACAGTAATCAGTACAGTAAACAGTGTAACGTTTCAAACTGACCAATCTAGGATAATAGGACCAACATGACATCATTCTTTTCTTCTTATTTTTATTACACTATGTTCAAAGGAAGAAAGTTGAACTGATTTACTTCCTTGCACAATAGTTTTATTCATTCAACAAGTTTTCCTTGGAAGAGCAGTTCTTTCTTCCCAATCAATCTTAAAATCCAATTTGGCTCTTTGATTCTAGAACATGGTGATGTCTACAACAATAAGCTAAGTCTGTGAAATGTTGTCAAAATCTTCATCTAAAAACATCTCAGTAAACTAGTTTTGATAGAGTTTCCATAAATTTCACAAAAATATGTTTTCCATGTTGTTTCTTACTCTGACCCGCCTCATAACTGACACAGCAATAGGCAAATCACTGGTTCTCAACCTTAAAAGTGGAACCCGGTTATTTTAAATCTGATGTCATTCCCTTATTCCTGTTGAAACTGCAAGGTTAATGGAGGACATTTTGCAATAATGTTACATAAGGGGCCCATTTATTTGTCAATCTCAGACCAAGCGGTCTACTGCCGATTGTTTGACAATAATGCAGAAGCACGCAAGTGTCATTGTTATCTTCCACTGAAAAATAAGGCACATCAACATTTGTTTAAGTGTTCCTCCATCTCTAAAGCATTTGATTTTCACAAACATATTTGCAAAATCATTATTAAACAAAAAAGAAGACTGAGTAAACTAAAATTGTTAGTAGTTCCATTAGAGGACAGAGGGAGAAACCTGAATTGTAAAGTAAGGGAATACTAGAATAATGTTGTGTGAGCGTTTAGCAGAAGGAAGGACTGGTGCACTACTCTAATTCAAGATATTATCCATGGAGTTGAAGCCTACTTGGTCTATTTAGTCCTCCAAATAGGTAACGACCCAATTCAAACCACTCAGTCACTAAAAATGGCTTAGGGACTGCAGTGTTTTGGAGCAATAATCTCAAAGTCCGGATCCCAAAATGCAGAACTAACTAGATGTCTGAGCAAGGCAAGCTGTAACCAAGATGAAGTCCTAGTTCTGCCAGGAGGATTGGGCCAGGAACTTTGAAAAGCTTATAGAGGGAGTCATATAGTTCAAAAGTCAAATCTATCAAAAATCTATATATCTGGAAGTGTACCTTTTGATTATGAAAAAAGGAAATGTAAAATAAATCATTTTATGTTTCCTAAACAACAGGAAATACATAATACAGGAAAAGCTGAAGTCAGGCAGTAAAAAAAAGGTGTAAAGTCACTCAGTAAAAGTACATATGTGGCTTCAGTTTTCTTTGTTTTGTATTTACTTCCTTGTGACCATCAGAAGGAAGAAAAAATAAGTCCTGCTCCTCTGGAAAGGAAATTTCTCTTATGTTAAGTGCCATGGATGTTAGGTAACTGTGGCCTTGTGTAGGGAAATCATCATGGAAACTTGTAATGCAGCTATAAATAAATTCTCCTGCACTCTGTTGCCAGCCACGCTGTCAGTCCCAGCTAGATGTACAGTGCCATGTTCTAGCTGCTATTTTAACTATCTACTTGCCTCTCTGCATATTTGCTTGCCATTCAGTGGATGAACATGTGGCTCTTCCATTAAGTGGTTGCACAGTTTGCATCCAAAATCATTTTACAGGAGAGGCACATTGTGGTTCACGTGGGCTGATACGGTATAGACTGCCAAACATCATGTGGACGACACATTTTACGGTTTACTTTGGGGCACCTGTTGCAGCTCACATTGATGGCCTTGTGCCACTACCGTTTCACCCACTTTATCAGGGCCCAGCTGACCCAGTGGAAACATACACAAACTGCAAAGTGAAGATGGTAGAGAAACCAAAAAAAAAATACATTTATTCACCAAAAGACTGTTTCATCATCCTCATAGCAACAATAAAAAAAAAGATTAACTGCTATTTCTATCATTCACATTATTAAAAGTCGGATTTTACAAACATCCAAGAATGATGTTTGGAACATAGATGAAACTGTAACCTGAAGGCTTCCTCACAAGGGTCATCAAACTTGTCACTATCATTTTCTTACCCGTTCAATTATTGATGCTGGCAGCATCCAGTATGTACTGTATGTGTATATATAAACACAGTGGCCTGGAGCGTTGGCTTTCACTAAACGGCTTCCGATGATGTGTTGCTGTTGAGGTTCAGCGCTAATAATGACACTTGTTGCATAATCGTATGGAGCCTTACAGTGCAACTGCAGCTCATAAAAACAAGTTCTAGTGTTTTGTGCTTTTAATTTGTTTATTGACCTCAGATTTCTTATACCTATAGAGGCTGCAGGGTTAGGTGGTTCTTAGAACCTTGAAACAAGAAAGAACCAGGAACAAAAACAGCCTGGGGTGTATTTTTATGGAGTTTGAATGTTGACCTGTGAGATAATTGTGTGTTTAAAATGCAGTACAATGTTTTGTTTTCCTTCAGTGTTACTTATTAAACACACAGATAATAAGCATAAGTATAAAAAAGAATTTAATTTAAATAATTTATTATACTTTTTATAGTTGTATTGTAGTTTGTTTGTATTAACTTTATTTATGGTATTGATAACATTTGTGTATTTGAGTCATTTGAACCTTGTTTCTGTAATTGTTTTTACTCATTTTCTGGGGACAAATTTTCAACTGTTGAAACTCAGAATTTTCAAAATGTATTTTTAGAACCATTCTGAGACTGATCTCAAAAAATGAGGGTTTTTTTTGCACAAATGTTTGAATTTTGGAGGTCAGAATTTTTTTTGTTTATTCTAGAAAAAATAAATATGTTTGGCAGCAATTCTTTGACAGACTTTTTTTTTGCCAGAAATTTACTCCCCCATTCTGTTTTTCTATCTACAATGCTACTAGTATGCTGTTGTATAATAAAAATATCAAATGAACACAATACTTAAAAAAAAAAAGAAGGAAAGGAAGGTAAGTTATTCGAGGGACATTTAATTGAGCAGCATTACCTCAGCTGAAAGTATCACAAACAAACAGAATGTCAGACCAGATGTGTCTTCTATGAAAAAAAAAAGAAAAACAGGAAAGACAAAGTTTAAATAACCGCATATAATGTAAATTGGAGATTAGCAGAAGAAGAAATTAAGGACACGAACTGACAAACTGATTCGCAATTTTCGACCCAGTATTTGGTTAAATAAATAAATTGAAATAAATTCAATTTATTTTCCAACATACGTATTTGGGTTGAAGAAATAATCCAGCATCCTAGCTTCTTAACTTTAACACTATCTCAGCCTTTAGGGTCCAAGTTGCTTCATAGCATCTTGTTTTCTGTATATATACCCACATTTCTCTCCGGTTACATTTTTTGTTTTTATTTTAAAAAACAAAATTACAATCCAGATATTAAGTAGCTCAATAATCCACCATCTGCTACAAGGCTTAAATGGGAGGACTGAACAGCTGAGGTCACAGGTTCAAACAGCAGAGTCAAAGTCTGCTGCTCAGCATTTTCAGAGTTCAAGTGGGGCATGGAGGTCAGGAGGCTTCCACAGCGAGGCTTAAAGTGTTGGTGTGGTCGGGTCTGGCACGTGAGAAGGATTAACTGACGGCGTGAAAGACGGCATGGCTGCATCACTTGGTTCCACACACTGGGACTGACCAGGGAGGCCAAGTGGTCAGAGAGCTCTGAAGTAGTTTATTAACCACGTGTTTGAAAATATTAGGTCAAACCAGGGGGTCCAAATAGAAGGTGGAAAATTAACACAGAGTCAGAGAAATTAAAGTCCATTCGTCAGTAAAACTTCATCTTTTTATTTTTGGAAAATAGTGGAATTGATAGAAAATTATAAAATAGCATTAAAAATGCTAAGAGAACAATCAAGGCCTTCCATGACCTCTCTTAGGTGCTGCTACTTTTTTTTATTGAATTTGATGATATTCAAAATCAAATATTATATTTATATCTGACATTTAGTCATTATTTAATAGTTTTCTAAAATAAATAAATAAATAAACCAATGGTGAGCTGTGTGAACTCTCAAAAATCCGCTAATGTGTAAAACCAACCAATTATACCATATTAAATTTTGATGGCTTTGTAATTAAAGCAGTTACAATATGTTCTGCCTGTAGGGGCCACCAATAAGTGTTGGGTTGTACATCTAAAGAAGACCCAGCAGAGAAGAAAAGAATCTGGAGCAGAGTATGTTCTCTATGCATGTGCTGGGAGGGTTAGCTGTAAATAGGAAGACATGCTATTTGGTTTTGATGACTTCTTGGCAAGACATTTTTTTTCTGAAATCACTTCTTCAAACTTGAACTCACAAGTTGACAGAATTGATTGTTGTCAGTGGACATAAACAGGACTTGTGCTTCTATATGTGTTTAAATAATTAAACTTTTCATTTTCTGTAGTAATTTGGCTGAGGTACTTTTATTCTGTTCCCTTATTAATTTTGGGGGAGTTTATTTTTTGTTTATGAATGAAAGGAGACAGTGGAAGGGCTCACAAATTATGCAAAACTTGTATGGGTTTCTTAATGCTGTGGTTTAGGGCTAATGCGGAACTCTGAAAGTGGTTATTGTTGTTAGCAGCTAACAGTTAAACAGTTAATGAAGTATTCACATATCAATAGATGTTCTGTCATTTCTCTATTGTTCAAAACAGTGGGTACTTCTACTTAAACAATGTCAAAGTATTCTGGCACCGGCTTTATCAGGTCATTCATACATTCCACAAATTGTACAGTAAATTTTTTAACAACTTCTAATCTCTGAATAAGATCAATTCAGTTCAGTGAGTAGGACGTTATCTATGAAAAGGCCAAATAATTACATGTAGTTGTTGAACATGCAGCAATTCCTCATCCTGAACAGGCAACAAGAAGAAATGAGTGTTTAAAGAATACCTTGAATCGAAATTTGAAATGCTTTTTTTCCAAACGTACTATGATGTTGGGTCAAGACAAACAAGAAATAACTCTCTTTCTACTACAGAAGAAACTTGATGATTTTTACTATGCATATCTTTTTACAGACAAAAAATATTCAACTTATAATTTGCTTGCAAATATAACATTGGGTCTTGCATTTAGTAGGAAATATCATCTCACTGCTGAACTGAGTGCCAAAAATGTTGTCACTCTGCTGCCCTAGGATACTTCAGAAAGGTTGATTGCAAGCAGCAGTGGCCTTACATAATGAAGTGAGGAGAGTCTTTGATTCCACACAGACTCAGCCGCCTGCTGCGAGCAAAGGGAAGCAGGCCAGAGAACGGGGAAGGTTGTAAAATAAATAAAAAACAATAACCAATTCTTCCTGAGGCTGTGATCATTGCGGTCTTCCAAAACAGTGCAGCAGCTGTACAGAGATAAGGGATCATGTTATGTTCTTGGAATGCCATCTTCAAATCTAACTGGAAAACTTTAGTATTGCTACTTATGACAGGTCTTCTTCTGTGCTGTAAATCTATGAAGTGCCTCAACGGTCTGTACTTAGACTTGTTTTATTCTGTATGTATGTAGATGTAAAAAAGAATATGGGTCTCAACTGCAGTAACAATGGAGTTGCTCTGGTCTGTTTTTGTGAAGGAAGAGCTGAGCTGACAGGTGAGGCTCTAGCTTTATCAACACAAGGACATACCATGTCTCCACTATTATCATAAGCTATGAATCATGTCTGAACAATGAAGATACTAGATAACAGCAAGTGATATATCCTCCCTCCTGAAGTTCCTAGGCACTGACGTGTTGAGAAACTCCATCAGGAGCCACAAAGAAACGATGAACATCCAAGGCAAACTTTGCTGGAGGAACTATATACATCCACTATAACAGATTGGGATCTGAAGCTGGGGTATTAGGGATGATGTTGGTAGTAATTGGTGTGTTGCAGGATCAAATCTCAGCTTGGTCTATCTCTGTTACTGGCAAGACACTTCACCCATCCTGATGGTCAGACGGCCTGGTGGTACTGGAACACTGCAATCTCGCTTCTGTCCGACTGACCTATGGCTACAGCTATGGCTACAATGTAGTAGCTTACCAACATCAGCGTGAGTGAATGATTCAATTTAGGATAAAGCGCTTTGGGGGTCCTCTAGAGTTGATAAATGCTATACAAGTACAAGCCATTTATAGAAAGACTTAGAGGGACATCTAAGATTCCACACTAACAATCTTTCACCTCCGTTACCCTGATTCAATGAGAAAAAGAGATTGACTGGATGGATGGATAATCTTTATGCTGATGATAGTGATGTTTACCTGCCTCTGCTGATCGATTGATTTCTCTGAGTCTAGTAACATGATCTCCAGAGGTTTTGATGATTATTTACACATGTATAGTTTCCCCCCCAACAAAATCCCCTTTCCTAGTCAAATTCCAGGTTGTTTTTGATAATGTTTTCACAAATATAGCTAAAAACAACCCATGTTGCCATTTAAGCAATTGGAAATTATCATACACTGTCACAAAAGTTTGATCAGTCCAAGTAATTTAGTTGTGCCATAGACGATACCCACTGAAGAATAATCAAACAACTTAGGATCGATCTAAAATCAGAACTGTTAAGGTGTCAGTTTTTGTCATGACAAATTAATGCTCAACACTAATATTGTCATGCTTTTTTCTTTTGAGGATGTGTTTGCGTTAAGAAATAAAAGTGTAACCTTGAAAACAGCCTCGCTGCTCACGTGTTCTTTGTGTATTTGGTAATCCGCTTGTTTGACTCCAGGCCTGAGTACACTGAATGACGTGAATAAGTGTCAATGAACTGCTTTTTATGTTCTGCAGTGACTCATGCGCTGGAAAACCTTCAAAGTGAACATGCTTGGTTAGAGGAGGGAAAGAATGAGCTGCAGTTAGTGAGTGAATGAAGGCAGAAAGACATTTCCTTAATTATTAAGCAGGAATATTATCAGATAAATCATGAAGTGAGCGACTGTTGATGGTGTTATCATTGGTCAAAGCCCCACCCTGACCCTTGTTTCGTTGTTTAATGTCAAGAGTCATGGCCAAAAGTTTTTGGAACAAAAATTTGTAGATAATTTTACAAGTCTCAGATAGAAAACTAAAGAACAAATATTGAATAGCCTTGAAATTATTTATTTGCAAACATCTCAAATATTATAGTCAGATTTTTTCACTTTAGCAGTGGACATTTTTTCTTCTAGATTAGATCAGTTAAGATTGTATATTTTTTTATTTTCTGAAACACAGAATAATAACAAATTTAGCTATAGAATATTTTATTACTTATTTCAAATTTTAAAAAATTACATCCACATAATTAACAAATATTTTTTTATCCCAAAGCAACAAAGTAACAGAAGGCGGTGAGCTTTCTCATATAAGCAGAAACACAATTCTATTAAATTATTTAGGCAAAATAAAAAGTAAAGAAAAGATTAAAGAATCAGGAATGACAAGAAACCTGGCACACACATGTCTAAACCTTTATTTTTAAATTTCAAACAAAAAAATTGAGAATGTAAAGTACTTGGTTTATGAAGAAAGAAAAGAGAAATATGCTTTCCATAAGTTTAATGGGACATTTCACTGCTTTGGTCCAAAAATCTCTATTTGCCAAGAAGCTTTCAGAGCTTCAGCCAAGTCCTCAGGCTTCTTCTGGAGGTAATCAATCACAGAAAGACCAAAAATATATACTGATCAAGGTCTACTATCAACATATAAAACAGATTTGTTTTGTAAACATATTACTTAATTTATTTATTACTTCATTAATACTTTATTTTGACCATCGTAACATTTTTCCAGTGACTTGAGAAAGTAAATCCTGAATTTATACATTAAGACTGTGACTTTAATCGACCAGTTTGACATGCTAATGGAACCCAAATGAACACAAATTAGTGAAGTGAAAAGAAAAAATACATACATAGCACATTCCAGCACATTTCACTAGAAGTGCAAATAAATATAAGGCAGAAAGTTTCAGTTCAAGACCAAGTAAATACAAAGCCAATATCACCGATATCAATACCAATTCTGGTATTTGGTATTATCTAGGTTTGACAGAACTTCTCAACTTCAGGAGTTTTGTGGTTTGTCCTTTAAATTATTTTTTTAAAGCCTTGGATAGAATTTGGACACAGTTTATAGGTATCACAACAAATAGGTGTGCATTTTTTCTAAATAAAGTGCAAAGATTTATAATTTGAGAGCAAATTATTGGTGTGGTTACATGTTTTATATCTCAGTGTTGATTTTTATCTTTTATGAACTGAACAATCAAGAAATACACTGCCTGGCCAAAAAAAAAGTCGCCACCAAAAAATGGTCACACTCTCTAATATTTTGTTGGACCGCCTTTAGCTTTGATCACAGCCCGCATTCGCTGTGGCATTGTTTCAATAAGCTTCTGAAGTGTCACAAGATTTATTTCCATCCAGTGTTGCATTAATTTTTCACCAAGATCTTGTATTGATGATGGGAGAGTCTGACCACTGCGCAAAGCCTTCTCCAGCACATCCCAAAGATTAAGGTCTGGACTCTGTGGTGGCCAATCCATGTGTGAAAAAGATGTCTCATGCTCCCTAAACCACTCTTTTACAATTTGAGCCTGATGAATCCTGGCATTGTCATCTTGGAATATGCCCGATCCATTTGGGAAGAAAAAATCCATTGATGGAATAACCTGGTCATTCAGTATATTCAGGTAGTCAGCTGAACTCGTTCTTTGGGCACACAATGTTGCTGAACCTAGACCTGACCAACTGCAGCAACCCCAGATCATAACACTACCCCCACAGGCTTGTACAGTAGGCACTAGGCATGATGGGTGCATCACTTCACCTGCCTCTCTTCTTACCCTGATGCGCCCATCACTCTGGAACAGGGTAAATCTGGACTCATCAGACCACATGACCCTCTTCCATTCCTCCAGAGTCCAATCTTTATGCTCCCTAGCAAACTGAAGCCTTTTTTTCTGGTTAGCCTTACTGATTAGAGGTTTTCTTACGGCTAAACAGCTGTTCAATCCCAACCCCTTGAGTTCCCTTCGCATTGTGCGTGTGGAAATGCTTTTGGGTTCAGAATTAAACATACTCCTGAGTTCTGCTGTTGTTTTTCTTCGATTTGATTTGACCAAACGTTTAAGTAATCGCCGATCACGATCATTCAGGATTTTTTTCCGACCACATTTCTTCCTGGAAGACGATGGTTCCCCACCATCCTTCCAGTTTTTTATGATGCGTTGGACAGTTCTTAACCCAATTCCAGTAGTTTCTGCAATTTCCTTCGATGTTTTCTCTGCTTGATGCATGCCAATGATTTGACCCTTCTTGAACAGACTAACATCTTTTCCACGACCACAGGATGTGTCTTTTGCCATGGTTGTTTGAGAAATGACGAGTTACTCATTGCATCAGCTGGGGTTAAATAACTTGTAGCCATCTGAAAGATAATCGCCTATGCAGTAATTATCCAATAGGAGGCTGGTACCTATTTGCTTAGTTAAATCCAGGTGGCGACTTTTATTTTGGCCAGGCAGTGTACATCAGGTACATGCCATCAAAAAAAGTCTCAGTAGATTATTGACTCAAGCTACTTTCATAAAAGGAATGTTGCTGTCAAATCTGTTTTGACTGGGCATTGCAGAAATCCAAGCGTTGCTGCCTTTTTTAAAGTTGAACAAATGCATCATTCCCACAGTTAAACATGCAAGGTTGGAATATTTAACAATGGATTGAAATGTTTTATGTGCTTCCTCACTTTTAGACTTTTTTTTTTTAATATTTAGGAAAAGAGTTCTAGTTTTGAAACCAACAAATCTCAACTTTGACAACCTCTTTGCTGTGAAAAGTCTATGTTCCCCCTATTGACTTTAGGGTTATTGGGACACCAGTGGGGAGCAAATGATGGCTGTGGTACCATGTTAGGATATAGCGTAAAGTGTAAAGTCGAATGTGTGGTGGGCTGCACAAAACACGTGGAATCTCAGAGAGCTGGAGACATCTGCTATGAAGGATCGAATAATCAAGTATTAGGTTTATGGAGATATAAGTTTCCACTTGGAAAGCTATCCACTGCACTTCCGGTATGTCACCATTGTAAACTATTTTATATTTATGCAAGAGTTGGTCTATTAAGATAGATATGATAATCAAAAACCTTCTAGTGGAAAACCAGAAGAAATCAGTTAGGGGTTCAAAAAAAAGAAAGAAAGAAATGGTTCACAACAGCATTCTGAGAAATGGTTCACAACAGCATTCTGTGAAGTACAGAGCAACCTGTGGATTAACAGTTAGAGGACAGATGGGAACTGTCCTACAGGCACATGCAGACACACACATCCCCATGTATGTAAATGCTTCACTCACACTGTCCATTCTACCAGACAAAGCTGATCCAAGATGTGCTGGATGTGATTTTCCCATCCCATTGTGGTTGTTTTTAGCATGATCTGGAATTGTTTTACTCAATGAATGGTTTCTCTTCGAAATGTACGGGACTGCTCTGACATTCAAAAGAGCCGAGGCAATTATTGGAAAACGCACGCATACAGACTCCAACACACACACACACACACCCCCCCACACACACACACACACACACACACACACACACCCACGCACACATGCAGACAGGAACCACAGCAGAAACTAATGCTAACCAGGAAATGTGGGGCGATGACAGTTTCTGGAAAACACATTGTAGGACTGGCCATGTATTTTCTTACATAATTCTCCCACAGAACTATTGTGCATTGTAATCATAAAGCATCGCGGTGAACGAGTGAGGAACGGGGCTTCACGGTTCTCCGACTCACTGGCTGCCTTCCTTTATCGACTTCTTGCAGGCGAGCCGACCTTCACACTTCTCTGCCAACTATTCCCTAATCACTTTAATAATTGGTCTGAGCCTTCAAGAATGGATAGTAAAACAGTCAACTCTCACTTTTTTGCTCTCCGATAGGATTGCATAAACATCCAAACACACACGCCCACTGCCAAGCTATAAACAACTGTGGCCTTATACGATTCGTTAAGCACACACACACACTTGTGGCTCCTTTGCTGCTGGATTCGTAGCATGTGGTAGTGTTTAAAGCTCTGTCTTTAAGACGGAACTGAAAGCTCCCTGTGAGTGGATGTATGGGTGTGTGTGTATGTTTGTGTGAGAGTTCCTCCTCCTCCTCCTCCTTAGATCCTCTACCCTGAAGTCTCAATTTCTGTACATTCCTGAGGAAAGGAGAAAGCATATATCCCAGGAGGAGCCCTGTTTTATAACAAACACTGTCCTGGGCCTCTAAAGCACCCGCTCCCAGTAAAAAGCTGGATGAACCCTGATGTAAGGAGTCCCTCACAACCTTGTCGACAAGGGATAATGTTGCTTTGAGGTATACTAGAGAGCAGGGTTAAGAAATGTTCGTGATAAACTGATTTACACCCATTTATGGTTTTGCTTTGGCTACAGTTGCTTGTAAAAGGTGAATTCACATTTTATCTATGTGGATTCTATCTGTGTTGCAGCCACAGAACTCAGGAATATTTTAGTACCTCTGTGTCAATACATTGTGCTTTGAACTACCTTTTGATATAATGGCAGGATTTTCATAAATGTGTGCTAAATTTTTCTGGTGTTCTGCGAATGTTGAAAAAACAGTTCAGCAATTGCGGCATTTACATAAAATAGGAAATTAAATTATAGCCACATGTGAAGAAGCTTGTTCAAATGAATTATCAAAAATCATGGACATTAACACTAAAAAATGATCATATTTCGCTCGTCATTGGTTATGAGACGAAAGAGCTGTTGGTGCATCAGCCTCCTTTTATTTGGGAGCTGTTTGCGACATTTTAGTCAATAGTAGTAGGTAATTTTAGAGAGCTACAGATTCTACGCTTTAGAATGAAAGACTTAACTTTTGATGGACTATATGATGAAATGAGGCCTATGCTGGAGCCAGCTGCATTTTGTCCAAGGAGACCAGTGCATGTAAATAAGTGTCCTGCGGTTTACACAAACTGATGTTTAGTTATAAAAGTGTTTCCAGTACAGTTTTGTGAAATAAAATGATATACAGTTGAAAAACCACCTCATTTCTAGCTCAAGCATCCTTTCAGTGAAAAACGTGAGTCTTAGCGTGACACTCAGGAGAAATGCGACAGATGTCATGGTTGGGCAGCAGGGACTCTTAAAATCGCAATGGAAACACAGCTAATTACTGTTTTTAAGATAGACATGAAAAATTGGTACATGTCATGGGATTGGATAGTGTTTATTAGCCGCCATAGCTAGAAACATTCATCTACAGGCGCCATTGCTATGCATTGAGTCATGTCTACAGAACAGTACAGTTCTAATGGGGGATAAGGATGTATCTGTCACAAAAATGGTCATGGCAGCCTTATTTCTTATCTGATTCCCATAAATGCATCTTCAAGCAGAGAAAATGCTGATGTTGTGATAGCCAAAAGTATGTATTATCCATAAACATAAATCTACAAGAAATTTGGTCTATGTCAGTCTGTCAAGATTTGAGGGATTGATTCAGGTTTGGACTTGGCATGTTGGATTAACAAGGTCAGTCCAACATATGAGTATACTTTAATCTAAACCACTGCAGCTCTGGCAGTATATTAAGGGTTGTTGTCCTATATTTAGATGAATCTATCTTCCCACTAAATATTACCAGTTTCCATCTCCGGACAGAAGACAAGCAAGCCCACTGAATGATGATTTCCACATTAAATGTAAGCCGGAAGAGTTTTTTCTGAAGTGATCCACATTTTTGCCGTGGTCCCTGCAAGCCTGGTTAGAAACTTTTAATAAGGCTTCTTATTGCTTTCCTCCAGCAAAGGCTTTCTTCTTTTCTCAATAGGAGCCAGATTTCTAAAGGACGTAAGTACTTTTCCTCTTGACAGACTCCAACCAGTGTGTGGATCTCTGCAGCTCCACTTGGCTGCTTCTCTGTCAAAGCTCCCCTTTCATGATGGGCAACTTTTGGTAGGTCTGAAGCAGCAGGTGTCAGATTCTCTTTCCAGTTTGTAATGATCGATAAAACAGTGCTCAGTGAAATAGGTCAACAGGTGTGAATATGTCTCCAAGAAACTGAATGTGATGGACAGGGACTGTTTGTTTGCTCTAAACCTTTTAAGGGAGAAGAAATTTGAAACGGCATCTCACCT
The DNA here is from genome assembly GCA_922788865.1 of Poeciliopsis turneri. NCBI lineage: Eukaryota > Metazoa > Chordata > Actinopteri > Cyprinodontiformes > Poeciliidae > Poeciliopsis > Poeciliopsis turneri. The sequence continues at coordinate 884,507 of CAKLNU010000771.1, read as the reverse complement.
TGCACTGAAACATTTGAAACAGCATCTACTTAGATGGCATTTGGTCCGACTCATAGGCAAGTTCATTTTTGTGCAAGAAACGTCAAGTAGCATGGATGAATCGTGCAGATTTGGAGCAGCAGATTTGAATTTAATGGAGATCAGATTTCTTGGATGAGGCTGAGGTCTAGCCTGGCCTGCTTGACACAAAAGAGGCTTGTTAACTATTAGTTAAAGGGCAAAATGCCTCCACAATCTTCACCATGCTCAGTAACAATTTCAGCTTCAGTCATATGAAACATTGTGTGCAGGGAATCTTTCCTACATCTGTTGCAGCTTACAAATGTACTCATCAATTTTCTACAAACACAATCACGACAGAACGTATATTTGCCACCGTCACATGATGCAAATACCAAAAAGTGACCCCAATTTGAAACCAGTAGATCTCTCTTTGTGGGTTCCTGGCAAAACATAAAGTTCTGGTTGCTGCAGGGAGAAGCTGACTATTTTAGGGCTTCAGTACCACACACCTAACAAATGGTTGCAGGTAATGAGTTTTAATACAATAGTCACAACGTATGCCAGTACTTCTCAGAGCCAGCAGCCACAGAGCATGGAATAATCAAAACTAAAGACATTTTGGATAAATATGCACTATCAAGTTTTTAACCTGAGTATTAAGAGAACATTGGTCATCGTATGTGGATGTTGGGTGGCTCGTCTACTAAAAAGAGGAGACAATTCTTCCAACATAAAAATCATCCAAAGCACACAACCAAAATAACAAAGAAGTTATTTCAGGAGCAGTTAGTAACACTTCACTTCCACTGAGTGGTACAGCAATGGTCAATGTGATTCAGTACACCAACCTATAAAATAATATGAACCGTTCACTTCTAAGTCCACTGACAATGATACAGAACAGATAGAGTGAAGCTGTTAGTGTCACAACACAGTTCATTAAATGGGGGATGGAAAATCATCACTGCTTGTGTCGCATTTGTCCTCACACTGGTCCAACCAAAGTTAGGTGCTTGGGTTGGACTCTCTCTGCCTAATGAGAGTCCAATAGGCATCGCAAACACTCTCCTGAATATGCCGGCCCGAACCACACTGTCCCACGATGTACCGCTCAGTGGAAACAAGACTCAAATGTATCCAGAGGCTAGTGTTAAATCTGACACACCATCCCTGAAAATACCAACTTTGCTCATTGTATTGAGCAAAGTTAGGAACTAGTCCTTAATTTCCCCTTTACAATAAAATAAAGGCTGTTTCTATTCTATTCTAGATACAATTACTCTGTTATTGGCTTGACATATGGGGCAACAGCTTTCCATCACCTGGAAACGACAGCTAAAGGCAACAGCTTTCCATCACCTGGGGTGAAACACAACACACTGGAAGAAAAGTGGAAAATGTTCAACTTTCTTGTGTCACAATCTTCCATGTGAACATTTATGTAGAGTTGTGGAAGTAGTTTCACTGCACCATATACTCTTTACCTCTACTTAAATAATATTATTTTGAAGTACCGCTACTCTTATCTGATACTATACCCAATGATGTGTAAAAGCAATGAATACCTATGACATGTGTCTGTTGTCTGATTTAAACTTATTTACAAAAAATAAAGAAAAATGCTTCACCTTGTTATTGTGGAATTTCTTAGAAAAAAAAATCTGAAGGACAACAATTATTTGTTCGTCTTACCAGTTGTTGAACATGAGAGTTGAAGGGTTTGGGATTGTTTGGGAGCAGTAATGAAGTTGAACATGAGCTCTTCTTGAAATCTTAATGTCAATGGATGTTGTCATCGCTTAACGCTAACAGGTTAGCAGATCATGAGCAGGACAATGATTCAAAACAGCAGCAAATCTACAGCAGAATAAAGTAAAGACTCGAGGTCTTGGAGTGGTCCAGTGAAAGTCAAATCTCATCCTGGTTGAAATGGTAGAAAAAATATCAGGATAACCCAATAAGTTAGATTGAAATGATAAGGCTTTCTTTGCAACCAAAGTATCTTATGGAAAAGGGTGTTTTTAATGAAAGAGCCAAACTTTGATGTAGATTGTAGTTCCACGCTTTGCTTTCTTCTTGCACAGAGCTTTCCTTAGTATAATCACAACCAGGTTTTCAATATGGCCACTGTAACCAAACGATAAACTACATGTGTTAAAAAGGATCATGTGCAGGTTTTTGGAATAAATGGTTTCAATCCGCTAACAACCTGGTAGATTCTGCCCAGAACAGTTGATGAGCTGCTGGAAGGTTCCTGGTGACGGTCCTGTGAGTTTTCATCAGGACATTCAGATTTTAATTTTACCCTTTCAAAAAATGGAAACACTGTGAGGTAAAACAAGAGTGTGTTTGTATGCTGGAGCGGCGAATGGAATCAGATTGGCGGTTGAAACAAAGCTCTCAAAGATCTCTGTGAAAGCATGGAGGGGGAGAGGGGTGTGGTGGCTCTTTACTCACTTTAATCAGGCTGATTTTCCTAGAAGCTACATCCCAGCAATGAAACTGGTCACTTCACTGTGATCTCGCAAACAACCAGTTATACAGCACGTATGTTTCCGTGATGTGTTTATGAATATGAATTTGGTCAATCATTGGAAAGTTGACTCAGCCATTGCATCAGCTGGAGGAGTTTTTCTTTTCACAAAGTTTAAGCTGGTCTTGTTTAGCTGTGAGGAAGGCTGAGAGAGGGAGCTGCAAAGAGATTGCATATCTGTTACAGACCCTCCAATGCAAACAAACAGCTGGCAGTGCACACTGCTGAAGCAAAAACATGAAAAAGATCCAACTGACCTGCTGCAAGAGCTGAATGTGTTTGTGTGAGATCATCATGAAGGGCTCAGGAGATACACAGGAAGATAAAAGCTGCACAAAATGGAAAAGATAGCCTCTCTGAGGATCATATTACTGAGAGATAGGACTTTAAAAAAAGTGGCCTCGGCTATTTTTTCAGTTTTTGTCTTTGTTACACATTTTACATTTAGCCTCGGTAAATACAATTAACAGTAGCTGTGATTCCACTGACTACAAAATTGCATTGATTGGAATTATAAATATAAATATTCTTATTGGAAATGCGCCAATTTTGAAAAAAACTCAAAAGTTTTTGCTCGGGGTTGAGGTGGTTTTTCAGCCATATCAAAATTAATGTATCTGTATGTAAATCAAACTCATTTAAAAATAGCATATTGTACTTATTTATCTTTGTTTGCGATCAATATTTTCAAAACGGATTATACTAAATCTGTAATGGTTTGATACTTCTGTTTATTGCACTGTGCATGAAACATGCTAAATTTGAAGCAGAATGAGGTTTGCCACCAACACAAAGTGCCATTGTGTATCTGCCAAGTTCCTTACTGTATCTAATGATTTGCTCTCACTGTGTCATTTGGACAACATGCAGCAATATAAACTCAATTACAGGTTTGGACTGGCAGGGCCCAACATCTTAAACAATTTATTTGATCATCTTTAAGCAGATGTAGTATTTCATTATTAAATTTATGCATGTAACAATCAGAGGTTTGTCAGTTTGCGACTCTATAAAGGTTAAATGAACAGACGTGTTCCTGGTGTTGTAAAGACGTTTTTACAACTGGAAACATAAGAGAACACCAGAACACTAGATTCAAAACAGTATAGAAGAGCTACGGTAAAAAGCTGCATGAGTGGCTCATAAATGTGGCTACCGACGTAAACGGCTTCAGGTTGAGATATTCAGTTTCCACAACTACAGTGGAACACAGCGGCTGCCAGCAGCGGGAATAATGAATCCGCTTCAGTTTGTTAGTGAGCTGGGTACCAGGCTTGGAGCGCTGGCACCACGAGCTGGAAATGTAAGTGATGAAGGGGGTCACCGGTTCAAATCCCAGGTTAATGAGGAACACACATACATGAACAACTAATCGGTCAGTAAAATGTTCTGTGGCAATTTCTGCTGCCAAGTAATGACAACAGCTACTGCTCGTTTGACAATTCCTGTGCCACGTTTACTGTGAAGAAAAAGCTGTTATTCTCATCAACAAGCTGTTGATTCCAGCAAGTTCTGCAATTCAAAAGCTCATCCTTTCAAAAGCCACTGAGACTAAAAGACTGAGGAAGATGCGCACATACGCACATCTTTTGTTAATTTTATATTCTACTATGATATTTAAAAGTGGTTTAGTCTCTCTATCTGTCTACACAAATGACCCTCCAGGCGCCATGTTGCAGTTGATTTGAAGCAGTCTAACTGGCTAACATGGATCATAGCTCCACAAATACTAATATTGCTCTTTAAAAAATGTGTAGTAAGTTTGTTTAGGACACCAGTCACAAATAACTGGAATTTGTTTCACTAAACTGCTCACAGTAACTCCCTATTTATATTTATTATTTATTGATACTCAATAAAAAATTGTGAGTTTCTTTGGGGTGTTCAACATAATTAACTGGAATTTCTAACAATAATAAATAAAACTTCTTATCATAAGAAGTGTATCACGATAAATGACAAGTAATACAATAAATGTCCAGTCCTGGGTTGATGAATGGAGTTTTTCACCTAATCCTTCAATAACACTTCTGTGTGGTCTTGTATTAAAGCCTCTCACCACCAGCTCCTCCCTCCAGGCCCTATTAGAATAATTACGGTTTGTTGTTTTTAACTGCAGGATGCTCCTCTAATTGTTCTGTTGATTCAAACACATTTGAATCATTACTACTTTAAGTTTCCACTGTGACACAAAACTAAAGTCTCTTGTTTAGAGGTCCAGATTTAGACAAGGATAAAAAAAAAGATACCAATAAGATATTTCCTCACGTGACTTACTAGTTTATGACTTTTAAGTTTTGGCAAACTTGCCCTCGTAAAAGCAGCCTTTCGAGCGTGTTTGTTCATTCCTAGAATGCTAGAAGGCACAGCAAGCTCGGAAAACATTACCAGAAATTTTAAACGAGCCCAGAATCCCATGCAAATGTCAAAGGTGTTCACAATATCTCAGCCAGATGTATGATGGTGCAGTTTCAGGGTCACAAAGCTACATTAAAAAAAACAAAAAAAAAACAAAACAGAGCTGCGTCCAAGAAGTTGTAGGGAAATCATTGGGCCCCAGGTCGGTAACTTTCCAGGCTTGGCTTGGTGTTTGTACTGCAGCCCGAGGAATGCAGAGGTTGTTTTAACATTACAATGGCTTGGCAGGACTGTACTGCGGCCAACCACTCGCTCGCAGACACCGTGAGACGTCTCTCTGCGGTGCCTCCAGCATTGTGCTACGTGGAAGGAAGGGCAATTCAGAAAGCGCCACGAGATATGTTTGAAAAAGGTTCCTGAGAACGGGTTCTGTTGAGAGATGATCCGCAGAGCTCAGCAGGGCATCTTGGAGTGGATTACAGTGAGACAACATATCACATTAATAAAATGAGCCAATTTGTGTGCTGGTTCTTTGGTTTCACATAAACATGAGGGAACAAAGAGCCCCGGGACTTTTGATGAGAGTTGTGTTTACAGACCTTTCTTCTGCTGGATGAAAAGGGGGATATGTGCTGGAACAATAGAAATATAGGACACATTTCCTCAGAAACGTCCAACACTGAATCATGAAGACTAAATGCTTCAGAGAGTTACATAACAAGTCATGCTTGAGATCCTTCTTTGGTTTGTTTTTCTGACATGATGATGGCTCTCGGTTCTCGCTTTAAATGCTTGGCTAAACAAAATATGGATCAGTTAGCTGTTGAAATATGCAACGAGTTCTTCAAATGTTGACTGTTAGTTTTAACAAGATTCTTGTCAAAATGATGTTTTGGAACAAAAGTCCACATTCACATAAAAATGTTGAAGCTGCACTTCAGCTTATTAAAACATTATTTTTTAATATATTTGTTGAAAGTGACGTCATTTTGTGACAGTATGGCATAAAAACAGAAACAATCAGAGCCAGAAGGCTACCGTCAATGCTATCTCTATTTAGTATAGCCGCCATCAGCACACTGAGCAGCAAGTTCATGTGGTTGATTGACAGCACTAAGTCCGTCCTCTTGGCTGTCATTGGTTGCTTTTTGTCGGGAATGGTGCATTTCTTCAGCAGCTCAGGAGGAGCTGGAGAAGATTTATTCAAAGGTTATCTGATAACAAATGTTAACATTTTCTTATTAAAGTTACAAATTGAAAGCTTAATATATAAGAGCATTATTCATAATGTGATCTATTTCAATAAATGCTTTATTAATACAGATACAGCAACTGCAGTGGCAGGAACATGAAAGCATGAAGTCATTAGTTCAATGGAGATTCCTGTGTGCAGAAGTTTTTACTTTTTAGAGTTTTTCTTTTTTATTTTGGTGTTGAATTAAAATTATGATTAGAAGTAGAATTACACCCAAGAGGAATTTACTTTCTTTCTTTTTAACCGAGTCAGTTAGAAATACAAAACTGATGAATGACTGATGAAAGCCTTGCCAGGTAAAACATAAACTCACCACAAAGGCACAGTAAACAATAGTGAAGCCAAACTAAAGCAGGCTCCCATTTAAAATGTGTCACAGAGCAACAGGGCTGACATAACTTACATCATAACTTTGAGTTTGCAGACAGACAAAAGGACAGTTATTATATAATGTATTCAATAAAGCTGCACTCCAATGTTTTTCTACTAAGTTTGAAATATGACATTAGAAAAGGCTGACAGAAACAACAAAATAACTTCTTGTATTTCACAGAAATGTTTTTACGTTTTTGGGTTTCCTGAAATACTTTTAATGCGCCAAAAGGGCAATGAGAGCACATTTACTCTGTAAGTTTAGATGATCTGATGAAATTACACTTTGCATAGTCTTGTTGATTCACTTCAAATCAATAGATGGAAACATGATTAATTTGCTTAATTTTATTTCTTTTTTTACAGCATTTTAAAAGTTTGGTAAAATTCAGATGACACTTGGATTGGACAACTAAAGACAAGGAATTATGAAAAAGAACTGGAAAAGTTTGACATCCTGCTGTTCTTCATATTGGCCTCTTGTCTTCATGGCTTTCCATTTGAAAACTGAAGTATACATTTGCCACTTAAATGAAGGATTTACAATTGGTCGATTAGTTTCTGAGAAATCTGAAAGGAAAGAATCGTTTATTACCAGGGATTTTATACTTTGATGTTATTGGAGCTCTGCGTCATAAAAAAATCGGACAGTGTCATGTCACGTATCAAAATGCTAAACAAATTAAGTTGGCATTAGCCTCTTTATGTGACACATCATGTACTTTTTCTGTTTCAAAAGCCTTTAAAAGATAAACTCCTGTCCACACTTGCTCTAGTCCTCCTTTGTGTTTCGATGTGTTTCTCACCCATCTAACATGCCCAGGCAGTCAAAGTACATTTTCTCTGATAGATGGCATTTTTTCATTCCTAGAGCTTGTCATGCTTGACAGCAGCAATTTATGGCTATTTGACAGACCTTGTCCCTTCTGCCTTCTTTCATTTCAAAAGTAAAGACTTCTGGTTTCAAAAGGATTAAAGCTATGGTTTCAAGTTAAACCATTGTTGCACAAAGGTTGACATTTGCATTTGCAATATTGAAAGCCATGCATTTTTATAGCTTGCTTTTGTAAATCTCAAAGTAAAAGCATAAAGTAAGCTCTTTTTGCTTGTAAATCCAGGTAGCCTGCAGGGGTTTAGGGTCAAAATATTTAATGAACTAAAGAGTTTTGTCAATTTTGGCAAATTGCAGCTTCAGTAGCTAATGACTGGCCACTGGACCAGATGAAGCTTCATTTTAAAGAAAAGACAGATTGACAATGCAAGAAGAAACAGGTTTTTCACAATATCACATATTCTGATTGTTCTTGATTAGAGCTTAAACATAAATAAATAAAATAAAAAGGGCAGCAGAAAAATGACTCAAAGAACAAAGCACACCGACAGTCGACTGATTTTTTAATTTTTTTTATTTTTCATAATGTCTCATGATGTTGTGAGTTTTAAGCATTGAAGTTCAACGGTATGTGTGACTCAGACCTCCTGAACCGCCACACATCTGGAGGTTTATTTCTTCTCCAAAATGAATAACTTTAAAGCTGCATTTTGTTTACTTTGGTTATGGTTGTCTGCTATTAAAACATAATACTGTGCCTTTAAAAGTTTCATAGTTTATCTGAAACTTTGTAAAATTGACATTTCTTTTAGCTTTATATCATGTTATAATATTATTCACTCTTCAGAAACACACCTGGAGTGTTGCCTGGATTCTTTCAAGCATGTTTGATAAATCCTTTAATCTCCCATGGCAACCAGTTAGGATGCAGAAGCGCTCATCTTTAAGTCTCCAAGCTAAACGTCCAGCTTACAGAGCGCCCCTCAAAAACAAACCATGCTTTGGTTCATAATCTCAGTTTTCCATCAACTGTATATGCCTTCACATACACATGGTTGAGTTTGCATGTGTATAGCAACCACATAGCACATCTGTTACACACTAACAAATTCTGCTTAACGTTGGAATCAACTGCCCACTTAATTGCATTAGCCAGAGGGGCTCCTCTGCTCGACTCTGATCTTCTTCCTGCTTCCTCTCAAGGCTCTTGGATGGTAAAATTACCTTCCACAGATACTTAAAGTGGCAGAGATGTTATGCAGATACATCTGTGAAATACACCACTACACGCAAAGCAGCACAATGCATGTAGAAACTCATAATTTAATGGAGGAAGAAAACTTGAGAAATCTGATTCTGACAGAGTTTCTTTTTGTCATTTATTATGTATGCCAATAAATGACAGAAACATTACTGTGCTATGATTAATCTTCTAGATTCTCTTTGTAAAAGCACAGATCTTAACGTGACATGTAGACAGAAAGGAAACCATGGAAACACTGAAACAAAGGCAAAATAAGGCTTTGCTGACAAGAACCATGATGGTAATATTTTTATGATTCGAATAGTAACCAGATGTTGAATATATAGTACACAATCCCTTTGCAAAAAAGCTGAAAAATGTCAATTTGCCAGCAAATCAGGAGTAAACTTACAGTAGGTTCATTTTCCAGTAATTGAACTCAGTCCAATCATTGTGTAGAGTGAGGAGAGCTGAGGAATTAAAAGCCAAACAAATTTCATTTAAATAGGTTGCTTTCCAGGATATCTATAAATTAATGCTCCTAAGAGTATGAGTTCAAAAAACATGAATGAGAAAATATCTAGTTGCAGTTTTAACTTCCAAGACACATTTTGTAAAACTAATGAATGTTCTGTCTGCAGTCTAGAGTTCCAGTCTGGAGCTGAATGCTGCAGATAACTACAATATTTCACCCAAATATTAAACCACTTGGTGCATGCACATACTTTGCAAAGATAATTCAGCTGTCATCCTGAGGTGATCAGGCAATAAATAGGTGGTGATGAAAATACAAGATGGTGATATCACAAAGATAACATACAGTTTGACACAGGTGCACATTGGAAATGTTGTGCTCTTAATGCCAGTAAACAAGCTGCCTTTCAATTGACCATGCAATTGCATAACTGAACACATCAAAATTAAAATTCACTAAATGGAAACGCAGCAATTTAGAAAAAACTAATTTTTTGATCAAAAGTTTGGATGAACAAAACTGCAATGGAAATGCTTTCTTTTGCATCACGAGTCACATGATAAACAACTATTTCCTGCTAGAGGAACAAACCAGGAGCAAGACGACTACAGGAAATAGTTGGAGGATGTTTTTAATTACTTATCGTGCAAACAGACTAATTCACTTGTGATTTTTATTTGGGTTTTTTTGTTTTCACAATTGTGAAATTATGTTTTTTGACATAAGTGCGATGTCAAATGTGACTAAGTTCTGTGCACATTTGTAATTGCAACACATTTACTGGCTTGATGAGCAAAATCTTCTTGACAAGATCACTAGCTGTGTTATAGCAGCTTTTGATTCAACTCCAACATAATTCCCCCTTTCTATTAGAGGGTTAAAAATCTATACATAAAAACAATAAAATGTTTACACCTGTCATTAAGCAATTTATTCCAAATTGCCACGTTGTGAAGTGCTTTTAAGCACCCTTAACTATGTGTTTGGTGAAAATGTGCAGCTAAGACTATTAAAAATCCACCTTGGAGGTCCTGCTTTGTTCATGTAAAGAAAGTGAACTATTTACCAAAACCTGTGACCACTGTAAATCCAGTTTAAGGTTCACCTCGAACTGGCAGCATTCCAGAGCTTGTCCTGCACACGAGGCTGAGATTATTCCTGCAGACAAAAAAAGGAGGAATGTCACAAGCGACTCCAGCAACGACTACCTCTCCTTGTAACATACGTGATTCAGGCCTTCAGCTGCGTTGCTTAATATTGTGTACAGTATGTAGCTCTGTGTGCTCAGGGATGCAGCCAAATTACTTCACCGCAGTGGAGTGGATTGTGGCGCCAACAACTATATTGCTGGCTTTAGTCCGCTGTTTTCCATCCCGCTTTTTTGTTTTTGTTTTTGCAGGCATGCAGAAGAATAATTTGACACTGAACTCTGTACTGTAAACCGACTCAGCTGCAAAGTATATGAAGTGTGTAAGAAATAGAAGATTTTTTGTAAAGTGTGCCTTTGTCTTTCACAGTGGACCCAAGAGTCTCCTGAAGGTGTAATAAAAGCTCTGATTTCAGAGCCAAAAGCCTCAGAGTTTCTGTGTAAAACGGTCCTTGGTGTTGCTGCCTATTAACTGTCTCATTTATCCTAATTTGCTGTGGACCATTTACATAGTTAGTGTTCACAAGAGCCCTTAAATTGAGACCACATTAACTTCAGCAACAGGCTTTGGACACATGTATTAACCACTTTTCAAGTTAACTTTCCAGTTAGGTTGTAAGTTTTCAGCAGACTGAACACTAGAACAACATGGAGTCAAAACACTGATGTTTTCCAAAAGACGGAGGGCCAGTCGCTGCATTTTCACAACAAATGTGGATAAATCTTTTTTGACATTCTCCTAATGTAAAAAAAAAACAAAAAAATACTATTTTGCATTCGCAGTGTATCCATTAAATAAGAAATGCAATTAAAATCACACAGTAATAAGTTTGCTGATATCAAAGGCAATTACAAAATCATGGCAGCAACAGACATTATCCCTGATCAGCCATCAGAGGAGGCATTGCAGCAAAAAGCTCCTCATATTTGGGATCAGCTCTGCTGCGTTTTTGTAAAATTATAGTCAATGATTTTACAGAAGAGCTATGGATTCAACACTTTAGGTTGACAAACTGACCGTTGCATAATCTATGCTAGGCTGCAAGATTATGCAAGATTATAGCCAGTGGCCTATATTTAGGCCACTGGCTAAAAATAAGCACATCGTTGCTTATTTTTACACAATGGTGTGAGTCATGTGATACAATATGTCTATTGTTGTTTTGTTGGAAAATACACCAATTTTGATACGGCTGAAAAACCACTTACTGCTTCTGCAAAAACATTTCACCAAGAAACGTGAAATTTTTTTCCCCAAAAATAGGTGTATTTCCGTTAAGCAAGTTTACAGAATTTTATGATTCATGGAACTGCAACAATTTTCATTTTCACTGAAAGTGAAAATTATGCAGGATTCTGAATGTAGACAAAGGAATTTTATAAAGTGGCCCAGGAAGGTCAACAAAATGCAAAAGTCAGCAGAAGTTATGTTAAAACAGAAGTTAAGATAAACTTAACTTCTGCTTTGCATTGTTTCTGATGAGGATTTTGCATTTTCTAGACCCTTCTGGGCCACTGTAACAGATATGACCTAAACATCATTCACTATGTTCAAAAATGGCATTAACAGAAGAAAAACACCCAATGAGAATTTGCATACCTGATACAGAGACTTGTCTGATTTATTTGTGATATATATCTGTCATAAAATGGGTTGGTTGAAGGTGAGGATGGACACAGTTGGATCCAGGATTAGGTGAAAAAAAATCAATGATTCAAAAAGGCACAGATGTTGAGAGCAGCCGTCTGTGTTGACTGTCCCTAGCAAACCGTGACATCACGGCAGCAGCGAGCCGTGGCGGGTCAGAAGAAATTAGGACAGTTCTGCTTGCCTTAATATTTCCTGCTTTTCAGCTTCAAATAAAGGACAATTCCATGTTTGATAAGATAAGCAGAAGCCTTAGCACAGCCATAAATCCCTGTGCATTTTACACATCGCAAAAACACTCAGAAGAAAACGAACCAACATTATAGCACAACCAAGTAAACATTAGTTTGTGTCTAACTATGAAATTTTTTTTGTCTGGTCTGATGAGGGACTCATAAATACAACCTTAAAAGTAACACATTTTTGCTTAAATATTATTTTTTATATTTTATATTTATACTTTTGTGAGGCACTATTTTCATTGCATAGAAGGACATAAGATGGTAAGTTGGTGTATTGTTTTTTTTGTTTTGTTTTGCTTTTTACCGGAATGAAAAAAATGTTAAATAGACATAACAATCAGGATTATCCTAACTGTTTTTTTTTAACGCATGTGCTCTCTTCCATATCCAGGTGCAGGGGGTACAGGGTGTGCCCAGTGTACGCGTGTGTGCCTGCGCAGTTTGGCCAACACATCCATGTGCGTATACCTTCCCACAGGTGCCGTAAAAAGCAAAACATCCATCCACATCCCAATCTTGCCACCTTCTACCACATGTTATTTATGGTGGTGTAGCACCTCTGAGGTTACATTATGCATGTTTACACTCATTCTAACAGCACTTTAAGAAAAGAGGCCTCGAATTAAGACGTGCACATGCACTTCTGAAAGGCACTGGAGAGAGTAAAGCTCTCATTCAAAGTTGCCCTCGGGTCCTGTGAATGTATGGAATTCACAGCGAGGGGCTGGGTGGGGGGGCTTGTTTGCAGCCCTGCGTCTGCTGTTGTGCAGATGCACAGATGTGTGATACTCTTTGGATCAGGCACACACGCAGCTGGCTGGAGCCTTTTGAACTAAAGCTTATAGTCAGAAAATCACTTTTGACTTGTCAGCAAACACAAACAAAACTATAAAAGTGCATAAAAATAATGAGAAAATATGCAGACACATGCATAACCGCATGTAACCAGAGAGTTTAAGTGCATTTTTTTGTACTGCCTGGTCGTGCCTAATGCTAAAACCCACCAGGCAAGAGTCAACTCAGTGTTTCTCTCTCTTCATGTATAGAGCAGTCATCAGAGTTTAGGGACAATTTTTACATTTGAATAATGAGATAAATTTGGGAATTAAAACTCTTTAGGCAGAGCTTCCATCCTTTTATTAGTGGTTTGAATTAAAGGTAAATGAACACAGTCAACATAGCTGACAACAAGAATGTAAAATAAGGTTAAACTGTAATGAATAACTGAACAAAATAAGCCAAATACTTTGAAAAAGTTTTCTTCCCCCCACCTCTGGTGGCACTGCACCAAAAACTACTGAAGGAAATGACAGGAACAACTCAGAAGACAGAGCACAACTTTAGTCTTTGCAAAATGTAAAGACTTTAATGGAGTGATGTCAGATTTTGGGGGCTGAAGGATTTCTCTTTTGTCCTTGGTAATAGACCAGAAGCCCTGGTCTTGAGCATTTGCTTCGATTGTATTTACCCAGATTACCCAGCGCTAGCCATGGTTTGCTTCCTGCGTTTGAAACGATCTCTGGTTCAGTTGCATTCACATATGCATTGATATTGCACCAGAGTACGAATAGACCAGAGTTCGCATCAGAGTTGAGTTGCGGAATCTCTCCTGCCCAAATGATCCGGACTTTCTCGGCAAATGGACCAGAGCCAAACAGAGCTGGTGTGAATGCACCATTAGGTGTGAAGCAACAGTGTCTGACTAAGGTGGGGCAAATTGTGTCCCCTTTTGCCCACTGCTCTTTCTGCTACTTCTTCAGAGTTTCTGCAAGCTTTACCAACTCAAATTTAAACATTTTCAAGACCATGACCTGTATTGTGACAGGAATGCACAAACGAAAGTCACATTTTATAGTTTTGTATTTTTTTTTTTTGGGTTCCTCCTACTCAGCTGTATTTTGCTCCATAGTAACAACTTTGTTAAAATAAAATTCAAACTGGTGCTTGACCATTTGAAATCCACTACACCTCAGACCTTAGAATTTTTGTTGGACCAAATGCTGCTCTTCGCTCAGTGCAAAGAGCAGCACTGAAATACAGGTTAAAATGTAATGAAAATATTCTACATGGTGTCAAAAGTTACATAAACCTCAGATTTACTGACTGACATTTTAAACCTATCACATAACAGCTCCTCAACTGTTATGTGAGGTGCTTCAGCCACCCCATGGGATCAATGAGCCAGTGGTGAAGACTAACGTTATTCTGCCAACTGCTGATAAATTTAAACCTACCCATGGTAGACATCAAAAAGCTAGTTAGCAAGCTAGGGTATACCAGCAGCTAGTTACTGGTGGCCTTAACCGCATCAAGTGACAGAACATCCTCAGGCATGACTTTTGTCCAGAGAGAAAAGAAACTACATCAATTAAAACTTTGTAAGGCTGTGCAGACATGCTGCTCTTTTAAGTAATTGTTTGGCATTTATTGTTGTTTATATATGTTTCCTGCATCATCCAAACATTTAAGTTCATCAGTAAGATGTGCTTTCCTGGAACATGTGAGACCTTCCACAGCTAATCCGACATTTTGCACGGAACGTTAAATCTGTTTTTTAATAGTAGCTTGAATATATGATGAAAAACAGAGTGAATAATTATTTCCCACCTGAACTGCATTTGCAAATTTTTTTGTTTATGAAAGGATTTTTGGTACAAGCTATAAAACCAATGGAAGTAATAAAACTGAATGAAAACATGTTATTAGTGGAATGTTAGTAAGTCTAAATTGTGTACTTTTGCCAACCCAAGTCAAGAGGACCAGCTGTTGGCTCCAGATTCCAGTTTACTTTGAGTTTAGATTGTGGTTATACGTTCATAGTCCTGGTATCAATCAACTAGCACCCAGAATAGAGACTTTGGTTGCAGAAGTACTAAAAATGCCAATAATTAACTTGAGCACAAACAATGGCATCCATTATTTCCCTGGTCTACACCACAGTATGAGATTACAGCAGGTCCTGCCTGCCTGTCAACTTTTCTCCAGCTTTATGCCTCTTGACCAACAATAAGTCGTTACCCTGTTACTTTAACTAGCAAAGGAATAACATGAAGCTCAACTTCCTACAAAACGTCTACCACTCTCCAAAGAATGAAAACGACAGACATTGGAGATGCTCCATATGACATGACTGGTAAAATTTTGACTTTTTCAATAACTTTAATCAACAAGAAAAATAATATATTTTAAATAAAAACATTATTAGCTAATGCAGAGACCCATTTGAAAAAATAGAATATTAGGAAAAAGTCAATTTATTTGTCAATAAATAAATGTAGTTAAACTACAAATAAATGGATGTTTGGAAGTCTGTTTCTGTTAATTATGACAAGCTTAATGAAAACATGGTATTTAGAACCGGAATATTACATCAGACTAATAAAAAAAAAAAAAAAACACATTTTTAGACATACACATATACACATATTTGTTTTGATTGTATTTACCCAGAATGCCATGCATTGTAGTTCTCTTCCTGCTTTTGAAGCGGTGTCTGGTCTGCTCTGTGTTCACATACACATTTTAACCACACCAGAGTTCATTTCAACCAAAGCGACACTTTGGGTTTTAGATGGACCAGATTTTGCTTCTTCGGTCAGAATCAGAGTTTGATTGTGCATTCACACCTTCCCAATCTCAACCAAACTTATAGGGAACCAAAGTAGACTTTGAATGAAGCAGACCAAACATGGCTGGTGTAAATGGGCTAAATCAATCACAATTAGCCGTTTTATTTTTGGTCTGGCATAAATATCTGTGTGCGTCAACAAAATGCCAGACAGGACAGTCATCTGCGGTGGACAGTGCGGGAAGTGTTATAAGGTTCTTTAAAGATATTTGGGGTCAATTAATCTATGGTACAGAACAACTTTTTACAGTCAGACATTATGTAAAGCAAGTCTAAATCTCCCCAAAAGTGGATATTCCAGTAAATGCACCCAAAGGCCACATTGTGTATTCCTAGAAATAGCAAAAAACACCAAGATATAAATATTGCAGTATTTAACATGTTGACTTCATCTGTAAGCTATGTGAGAGTACAAATGTAAAAATAATTGAACGAGCATGATTTGTTTTTCAATAGTACTGGGAGAAAGACTGATCTTAGAAAAAGGAAAAGAAAACATGAAAGTAAGAATAAGTTTTCCAAAACTTCATAAGGACCAGAAGAATAATGGAACACTATTCAGTGGATAAATAACATCAAAAGATCTGCTGGAATTCCCTACCAAAGGTTAAACATGGTGGAGAAGGAGAAACGATCACTTGTAGTCGAAGCATAATGGTCACTACAGAAATAGAGGTTTAAATGTAATGAAAATATTCCAGATGGTGTCAAAAGTTACATAAACCTCAGATTTACTGACTGACATTTTAAACCTGTCGATAATTCACAGTCCACTGTGAATGTTTGATCCTCTTCATTTGAGTCGACAGACTGAAGCTGGTAAAGTTCCATGTTTTATAAAGTTGGTATTGAAAGAACAGCTCGGGCATATGCACTGGCAACCTCAACGAAGTAACAGTTTAATTTAGTTTATGTTTTAGATGCTGGCTTTTAAAGCCAAAACTCAAGCAATGAAAGCAGCATTGATAATGACATTTTACGCAGGGATGGTATTTTTGATATAAAAAGTTAAATTAAATTTTCCTAGTATTTAGAAGTGTTAACATATTTACATGCCTTACACTGGGCCCTTGTTGCATCAGTGGATTACACAATTTCAGTCTCTTCCACTTTACTTTTCCAAAACAAACCACTGAACCAGAGATTTGAAAGGAAAGTCTTGAGGCTGGCTGCACCCTGTGGGCCGACAGACTGTAATTAAAGTGTTTACTGGTCATCATTCGGGTCTCAAAGCTCGTTAAAGACCGTGCCCTTGAAAAACATTTTTGCACATTTGTCTAAATAGAGAGTCAAAACAAGTGTGCCTGTGCCCTTCCATCCTCCTGCAAACTTGGAGCAATTATCGCAGGGAAATGGTTGGTCCAATCAATGACAATATCTCTAGCTCCAAGTTCTCCACCTTGGTGGTGTGTGAATCAACGGCCCATTTAATCAAACTTCCAGCACTATGTCCCACTTTTAAAAAATAAAACAGTAAACCAAAATTATTAATGACGGTTGCAAAACAACAAAAGGCACAATTCTGTCATCTACTGACATGGAGAGTGGTCAAAACACTAATCTATGAAAGACTTGATATTAACAATCTGACTGTCGGCTCTGCTGGTTGGGGGACAGGAGGAGGCAGCAGGGTGACCAATCAGATTCAACGCTTTAAAACTAACGTACACTGTTATTCCAGGGTCAGATCATGCATAGCTATTCCTCGCAATATGTCAATAATAATATTTCATAAGGTGGTCATGTCCACTTTATCGTATATTTAAATTATGAACAACAAACATCAAAGACTTACTGTTCAGCAGAACCTTAATTCCAACCATGTTTTGACTTTGCGATGCTCGGCAGCTGCAGGTTGTAAAGACTTCAGTTTAATGTTTGTGTTCTGCCACAGCAGCTGGTGCAAGTTTTTAATAATAGTGGGTAGAATGGCTTCCAACTGTGCCTGACATCAAATGCGTAGTCAAATTGTCAAATAAATGAATGAAGAAATGATTTCAGCCAACTCTTGCAGCACAACAGTCTAAATATCTGTTGTGCTGCAACAGATATTTTAACATTAAACATTCAGAGAAGCACAGCTTTAAGACTTTAGTTATTGATGGCTGCATGGAAAGTCATGAAGACTCAACAATGGATTCTGTCTGTGTTTTTGGTCTTTTGAAGCAGCGAAAGGATTTAGCTTTCATAAATCGTTCAGCAGCTTGGAGCTTAATAAAAGTCATATTGTGTAATGATTTTGCTGTTAATTAGTTTATTTTTTTCAGCTAAAATAATATTTACAGCATATTTTTCAGGTGGTTCATGCCATGCCAGTTGTAAGTCAGAAAAAAATGTTTCAAATCAAAACCAAGAAAAGAAAATATTTTTTTTACATATTTTTCCCTGTTTTTTGCTCAATTCTAATTATTGTCTTCATAATTTAGAAGCAAAATTATTTAATTATTAATTCAAATATACAGTTAAAATTGATGAACATCAATTAATTGTGAGGCCAAGTGGAGTCTGTGAAAAACCACCCAAAACCAAAAACTTGCATCCTTTCTTGGCTGCAAGTGCAGAATTTGTCATTAATGTGATCCAAAGCAGATCAACCCTCAACAGGTCTGTTTTCAGCACATTGAAATAGCAACTTCATTAGAGAGTTTTGATGTAGTCATGCACTCCTACCACTCTTTAACAAAGCTCAACTAATCCATAGCATAGCATTTTACAATAACAGTTATTGAAGTACCACATCAGAATGCATTTACTGACCACAGAAAAAAAATAAAATAAATAAATCAGACCTTCTTCCACAGTATCCAAAAGAAAGGAGACGGTTGTCTGGTAGTGGGAAAACAATTCACCCACCATAAATGTATGGTCCATTAAACTTGTCTCTTTATACTCCGAACTGAAACTCAAAATAACTATGAGTTTAATATGCTCAACAGCAAAGATAATAAATCACAACTGTAGTTATTAAATATAAATAAAAATTACCCACTGGTATTTAGCCATAGGGTAAATAACCATAGGGTAAATACCCATAGGGTAAATACCAGTGGATTTAGCAGTGGATCTGTCGTCCTTTCAAAATAAAAGCTGTCAGTGCCCTTATAGTTTCCTACCACAGTAAACTTTCTGCTTTACAATCTACTGTAATAACATCACACAGCTGATACCTTCCAAAGGTACCAAAACCTCTTTCTCCTTTTCTTCATGCTAAAGCCTCAAACCTCAATATTTTTATGAAGAATAGAAGGAGAGGAAGAAAAGGAAGAGAGAAAATCATTTTCTGCAGTCATTTGATTTCTAAATTGAAACCAACTGTGTGTAATTTAACTCGAGCATGATAATATTTAATCAAGCTGTTTCTTTAAGATCTCTGAGGTTGACTGGAGAGAATAATTGATCAAAACCGAAGCTGAAGGATTAAACAATTCAGCCAACAATAAAGTTATGTCAATGTTTAAAGCAAGTTTGGTTTTGAATAGGTGTAAGATCTGACTGAAACAAAATGCATCTAATTAATTAAAAGAGTGTTAATTAGTTAATATTAATTAGTTACACTTTAACAGAAGCCATGGTAATTAAATATTGAAATAATTTATTCATTTGACATGTGACTGAAATAGTTTGAAAGCAACTGGTTAACAATATTTAGTTATGCATTTAAAAAATTATTTAACTCAGAATACATTTTATCAGTTTATTCCATATAAGCTGATTGAAAATTACATTAATTTATGATAATTGTATTAATTTAATGGACACATTTATAACTTATGTAATTAATTACACATTTAAAAAATTATTTCTTGAGTTTAGTTTTTTGTCATTTGGCACTCTTCCACCTCCACAATTAATTGACACAGGATATTTGCCACAATAAAAAATAAAAAAAAACATCTTTTGAATTCATCTGGATTTTGGTCAACAGTTTGGTCAGCTTCATCACATCAATCATGACATGCATGTCTATACAATATGCAGACATATGTTGCAAGTCGAAAAAAACATTTTTTAATGCCCACAAAAATTGAAGAGGTCTATGAAGAAAGTGTAATTTTAAATACTTTAAGCACTTTTTTTTTTATAACAATATTATCTACAAATTGTATTTTTTTTAATTTTAAATAAAAAAAGACGTGCATTTTGTGCTTATTCACTTAACTCCATCAAATGATGACTATTACATTTTACAGCAAAAGAAATAGCTAAAACCAGTTTGTGCAGGATAATTTCCTCCTTTATATTTATGTTCAACTTTCTGATGACCTCTTGCATTAAATCCTAATGATCTTTGTTATTGTAACATATGAAGGGATGTGGGGGAATGAATGCTTCTGGAAAGAATAATCCAAAAGAATAATCTTGCAGGCACGATAAAGTGTAACATGATCTCAATGTGGCCAATGATTTGTGCTCTGAAGCCAAGAGGCTGGTTAATGAATAACACCTTGTAACTTATCAGATCATACAGCAGCAGACAAGTGATGCCACCGCACTGTAAAACAGTGCTTTGAAAGTCTATGCTGGGTCTTGTGTTCATATTCCAGCACTGATTTCTGGAGGTCCTGGCCCCTTTTGGCAGTGATCATGTTAACTCCCACAGAGCTGAAAGTAGAAGTGATTTTGATAAAGCAGAACAAATTGGTGAGAGTGGAAAAAAAAAGTGGGGAAGCAGATGAAAGAAGAAAAATAACAGGATCCTTCTCTCCACTCTGCTTTGGTCATGAGGCACACAACATAAAACACATGGGGCGGTTGATAAGACCAGGAAAAAAATGGAGGTGAAGATGCTTTGACTCCTGATGTCATTAAAAAATTACATTATGTAGAGCTGGATATAGAGTCAGCCCATACAATGGTTTGATCAGCGACAACTCAGTTTCAGTTGGGTGCAGTACAGGTCTTTTGCAGTTTACAAGTGTTTTCTTTTATCTTTCTGTCTCTTTAAGTCTCTCTTCTTCTGCTGTTTGGTCCTTGTTTTCATTTACCCTTGTTTTTTCTGCATTGCTTCTATTTAAACATGCTCTGGTCAAATTCAAAGGGCTGAATGTTAATTATTGTGCAAAAAGGACTGCTGGCTGACTGGAGCTAGTGCTGTAGCATGTGGCACACATCATGTGCCACAGCAGCCAATCTCGGATGCTTCTGCGGTAGCGCTAAGGTAGTTCCCGCTGTGAGTATTTCTGCGTATTAATGTCATGTTTTTTTCTGTTCCTGCTTAGTCTTATGCTGCTGCACTGCTCCGTGATTGTGATCACCTGTACCACTGTTTACATTAACTCCTGTTTCCACAATTTCCTTACATTCTCAGTTTTTTACGAAGATTCAAAAATAATCAAAGTCTGATTCAGGGAAAAGCACTTCTGTCATGTAATTTTTCATTTCTTGATTATACAGCACTTCCTGTTTGCTCTCCAGTCACTCATCAAACAAGCTTCAGACTGGCTTGCACATTCAGATATCTGTCAATAAAACTTGTTCAACATTTCCTAGGTTGAGGTTTTTATCCAGGGTTCAATCTGTACTATATACAGATTATATATGGATTATGAGCATTTTTCGAGGGAGTACAAGTTTTGGCAGAATTGATCTACTTGTGGGAGGTTGTCGTCCTTAACAACCACAAATACCAGGTGCCCACTGTATTGTGTCCTTAAGAAAATTGTCCAATGTTTTTATACAAAAGCAGATTAATAAACAAGCAGCAAAAAGAAAAGCCAGTGAAGAGTTGTCTACAATATGAATTAAGGGCTTGGCATGCTGCCTTGGGGTAATGAAAGTTATTCGCAGCCAGCTCCTTTGCATACCAAACCACTGTTTGCTTACTCTAACTTTGAAGTGAAGCTTTCATTGGCTTCACTTATCTCCTCTTATGAGAATGTCAGTCATCTGGAAAAAAAAAAACAGAAAATGTCACCATATTTAGCTGCTTTCATCTTGGGCCTTTGGGGCAAAAGATATTCCATCCGGTTTCTTTCAAATCCCCAAAGTTGGGCTCGAACCGACCTTCAAAAGATCAGTACTGTGCAAAAGTGGAACAATGAGAAAAAGAATATTCAAAATATGAAGGAAGAAATGGGAAAGACAAAGATATGATGTTCAGGAGCATGAAAGAGTAATGTGTTTTGTTTCATTTGTCACATAGTGACCATGATATTTTCTGCTGAAATTACGAGTTTATGCAAATAGCTATTAACAGCAATGATGGATGTTTATCAAAATTTTCCCATAATGCTTGTTGCTGTTTATCTAAAGTTTCCACTGAGGACTGATTGCTGTAACACAGGCACATTTCAAAGTTTCTATTGTATCAGATAAAGTTTACCATATGTGATCATCCTGAAGAGTAAGTGCCATCTAGACTATGTTAATACATTACTTATTATCATTTGTCAGAGTTCAGAATGCATGCACAATAATACAGCATTACTAGAGAAACATTTCTACACAGCCTGATGTGCCTATTGTGAGAGGTACAGGTTGGACAAATACAAACCACGCCTGCGTCTGGACTGTTTTCCATCCTTCGCTAAAATCTCTCATGAAAGATTCCAGTCAGTCGCATTGATTTTGTATTTAGGAAGACACATAGGAAGACAGTGCCTTGAGGAAGTTTCACTTTTCTTCCATAAAATTTGCCTCTCCTATTAAAAAAAATGCATACACTTGAATTAATGATTTGAATTTTCATGCTGAATCAGGAATCTGATTATAATATCATCCATTATGTTGTCATACAGACAGACAGTATTCCAGTTGCTGTGCAGACTGTGTCAATTTATACTTGATGGTGATTTCTTTCCATCTGTTGCCTGAACTCAGAAACATCGACTTCCCACTCTGAAAAATCAACTTGAACGTCCCCAATGTTAGACTTCCCACTCAGAAAGTGGGAGAAACTCTGACTCCCCCCAGTTGTAAGGCCAACTTCAGTGTTACATGTAGCGCTTCCAAATCTAAACTGAACAACTAAAAGTGGTGTTTACTTATGGAACATAAAGCTTAAAACATGCATAGGTGGTATCGCTAACATCTACTAAGGCATTGCTGGTGAAATCATGACTTCACTATGTTAAATGGTTTGCCCTTAACTTGGGTGCAACATCAAACCCATATCCATGTTTCGAGCAAAGCAATGGTCAGAGGTAATGCCAGACACACAATGGATAAATAAGAAACAGAAGAAATAAAAATCATTACCATTTCTGATGTCAGATGGCCCAACAACCACAGAAAGAACAGTTTTCTTGATCACTTCAGGATGAGACGTCTGGGCTTATTACACCCCCAAGGTTTCAGTATTCCAGAACATCACCTGAAGACAAAATACAATCAGTTTTAGAAATGGCATTCACTGGTCATTAGCTGTGCGTGCCCTTATATTAACTACACGCCAGAGCGTTTATGAGAAAACACCTTCATGGATGTTTTAATTCATACAGTCTACCCACTGCCTGTGCACTGTAGTATCTTCAAGGTGTTCTACTACCAGAAGGTCTGAAACAACCAGAAACAACATACACACACACACGCACACACACCTACACACACACACATGCACACACATGCACGTTTGTTATCCCATTCTGACAACTTGACGTGTAGAGAGGCTGGTCTGTCCGCGGTTTTAGCAACAGGGCCCTCTGGATTGCAATGCATCTCCAGCTCCCTTCTTTGGGCTGAAAACAAAAGAACCAGGTGCTCAACTATGGCAATTGGTAGGTGTGAAAACATCTGCAAAAACAATGAGGCAAAGACTTTTACACGACAACCTGCAAAAGTTGAAAAACAGAAAATATGGCACTTTTCCTCCAAAAAAAGAAGACAAAGAAAGACTGACAAAGGAACAAAGATGGGCAGCAGAAGAATAGTGCAAAGTCATTTAGTCTGATGAACATGGCTTGTGATTGTTTGAGACAACTGAAAATCATTTTTTTCTGAGAATAAAAGAGTTCAGTGTCAGTGAAGAATCCTGATTGAGTAGCCTCTTATGCAAGGAAGTGGACTTATTCTGGAATTCTGCCTTCTGTGAATATACAGCATAAAGAACCTCAGTACAGTTGGATCAGAGTTTTCAGGTGAATCATCACAACAATTTAGATGAAAGACCAAGCAAGGGCTCATTCACTCTAACACTTGCCTCATCCCATCTATCAGCACCCGTTCCTGAGTTGCTCTTGCAGATTATAGAAGGTTGCAGCAATTAGATTGTTGCTGTAATTTTGGTAAATTTTGAGCCCATCAGTGGAATCTTCCAAGTACACACAGCTGTGAAACAGCTGAATCACCCTTTACCCCACAAAGCAAACACAGCGCTCCATTCAGCAGCCGTGACTGAATTACTTCACTGCCCAGTAATTTAGTAAAGCTTCTGTCATTTTAAAACAAAAACAGAAAAAATAAACAGCTCAAAATGGAATATACACTGCCTGGCCAAAATAAAAGTCGCCGCCTGGATTTAACTAAGCAAATAGGTACCAGCCTCCTATTGGATAATTACTGCATAGGCGATTATCTTTCAGATGGCTACAAGTTACTTAACCCCAACTGATGCAATGAGTAACTCCTCATTTCTCAAACAACCATGGCAAAAGACACATCCTGTGGTCGTGGAAAAGATGTTAGTCTGTTCAAGAAGGGTCAAATCATTGGCATGCATCAAGCAGAGAAAACATCGAAGGAAATTGCAGAAACTACTGGAATTGGGTTAAGAACTGTCCAACGCATCATAAAAAACTGGAAGGATGGTGGGGAACCATCGTCTTCCAGGAAGAAATGTGGTCGGAAAAAAATCCTGAATGATCGTGATCAGCGATTACTTAAACGTTTGGTCAAATCAAATCGAAGAAAAACAACAGCAGAACTCAGGAGCAGTGTTGTATAAAGTACTGAAATCTTGGAGTCAAGTAAAAGTATAGGTACCGCTCCAAAATATGACTTTGGTAAAAGTAAAAGTCACTGATTAAAATGTTACTTGAGTTAAAGTATTAAAGTATCTGAAACGTCTTGTACTTAAGTATGAAAATTACTGTAAAAATGGATGTACTCAAGTAATGTAGTGAAAAGTACAAGTAAAAAGTAAAACAAGGGAAATGCAGTTTGAATGACATTTTTTATATTTTGGTAAACTTGTTAAATACACTTAAAATAATGTAAACAACCAAGTGCAGGCAAAATGAAACCTGCTAATAGATATACCTGCAGGCATCATTTAGTTAAGAAAATTAGGTGCTTTACCTAAACCACTAGGTTAACTTAACCAATCAGACTATTTGCTGGATTTTTTGACGTAGGTGGGGTGTCAGCTTCACAGAGGTCTGTTACCTTTCTCCCATTAAACACCAAGTTAACAAAAAAGCTCTCCCTCTTCAGATGCCAAATAAGCTGCATTTCCCTCCCAATTCTTTTTTTCTTTTGCATAATGACCAGTTGTGTGCACCTATAGTTTGTGAAGTAGAGTAATCGTAACGGCTTTTTTTCTTCATGTAGGTGCATTTTCTGTACTGACTATTTATTTTTCTCATTTTCATCACTGATCTTACTGAAAGGGAAAACTTAAGGCTTACAAAAACTTTATTTTCTGTCCTGGAGGGTTTACTAAGAAGCTGGTTCAGTTGTAAAGCAGGTTAAGTTAACCTAAAGCAGGTTAGAGCTCCGTTTGTGCAGCTTTGGTTTCCGAGATATTAAAAATTATTTTTTAGGCCATCCATTACTTACTTAAAGAGTAAGTAAAATGAATTTTGTGTCAGTTGGTCACAAGGCAAGAAATCTATTTCCATTAGTTTCTCAGGAGTTTGGATGTAAAATTTGTTGACTCTCCCTGAGTGAAACTCCGACACCTTGAGGAAGGGGAGACCTAGAGAACGGCTGGCCGAAATTAGCGTTCATGAATCGGATCAACCTCGAGCTAGACGCCGCTCACACCGGATATCAGAATAGCCAAAATCCAAATTGAAAACAACTTTGCTGCGTTTGTTTTAACGGCACAAACCTGCACAAACGGAGCATTAACGAACCAGCCCACTTTGCTTTGTTTTGGAGCAAAATGCGGGGATGGTAAACTCTGGCCTAAAAAATCATTTTAATATCTCGGAAACCAAAGCTGCACAAACGAACATTTTAACGGCACAAACCTCCACAAACGGAGCACTAACCAATCAGACTTTCTGGACTTTCTGACGTAGTGGGGAGGTGCGAAACCTGTGCATCCTATTGGTGGAGATGAACAAGCCCAGGTAAGCAGGCTTTGTTGCAGTCAATCAGTAGGTGGGATCAAAACATTTGCGTTTCTCTCTCGCTTTTTTGTAACGAGTAACTAAACCACACATTGAAAATGTATCGGAGTAAAAGTATGCAATTAAGTTCGGAAATGTAGTGAAGTAAAAGTAAAAGTTATCAAAAATTTTCTTACTCGAGGAAAGTATGAAGTACTCCAAAATATACTTAAGTAAAGTAGTGAAGTATTTTTACTTCGTTACTATACAACACTGCTCAGGAGTATGTTTAATTCTGAACCCAAAAGCATTTCCACACGCACAATGCGAAGGGAACTCAAGGGGTTGGGATTGAACAGCTGTGTAGCCGTAAGAAAACCTCTAATCAGTAAGGCTAAACAGAAACAAAGGCTTCAGTTTGCTAGGGAGCATAAAGATTGGACTCTGGAGGAATGGAAGAGGGTCATGTGGTCTGATGAGTCCAGATTTACCCTGTTCCAGAGTGATGGGTGCATCAGGATAAGAAGAGAGTCAGGTGAAGTGATGCACCCATCATGCCTAGTGCCTACTGTACAAGCCTGTGGGGGTAGTGTTATGATCTGGGGTTGCTGCAGTTGGTCAGGTCTAGGTTCAGCAACATTGTGTGCCCAAAGAACGAGGTCAGCTGACTACCTGAATATACTGAATGACCAGGTTATTCCATCAATGGATTTTTTCTTCCCAAATGGATCGGGCATATTCCAAGATGACAATGCCAGGATTCATCAGGCTCAAATTGTGAAAGAGTGGTTCAGGGAGCATGAGACATCTTTTTCACACATGGATTGGCCACCACAGAGTCCAGACCTTAACCCCATTGAGAATCTTTGGGATGTGCTGGAGAAGGCTTTGCGCATTGGTAAGACTCTCCCATCATCAATACAAGATCTTGGTGAAAAATTAATGCAACACTGGATGGAAATAAATCTTGTGACACTTCAGAAGCTTATTGAAACAATGTCACGGCGAATGTGGGCTGTAATCAAAGCTAAAGGCGGTCCAACAAAATATTAGAGAGTGTGACCATTTTTTGGTGGCGACTTTTTTAACCTCATTCTTTGGGCACACAATGTTGCTGAACCTAGACCTGACCAACAGCAGCAACCCCAGATCATAACACTGCCCCCACAGGCTTGTACAGTAGGCACTAGGCATGATGGGTGCATCACTTCACCTGCCTCTCTTCTTACCCTGATGCGCCCGTCACACTGGAACAGGGTAAATCTGGACTCATCAGACCACATGACCCTCTTCCATTCCTCCAGAGTCCAATCTTTATGCTCCCTAGCAAACTGAAGCCTTTTTTTCTGGTTAGCCTTACTGATTAGAGGTTTTCTTACGGCTAAACAGCTGTTCAGTCCCAACCCCTTGAGTTCCCTTCGCATTGTGCGTGTGGAAATGCTTTTGGGTTCAGAATTAAACATACTCCTGAGTTCTGCTGTTGTTTTTCTTCGATTTGATTTGACCAAACGTTTAAGTAATCGCCGATCACGATCATTCAGGATTTTTTTCCGACCACATCTCTTCCTGGAAGACGATGGTTCCCCACCATCCTTCCAGTTTTTTATGATGCGTTGGACAGTTCTTAACCCAATTCCAATAGTTTCTGCAATTTCCTTCGATGTTTTCTCTGCTTGATGCATGCCAATGATTTGACCCCTCTTGAACAGACTAACATCTTTTCCACGACCACAGGATGTGTCTTTTGCCATGGTTGTTTGAGAAAAGAGGAGTTACTCATTGCATCAGCTGGGGTTAAATAACTTGTAGCCAGCTGAAAGATAATCGCCTATGCAGTAATTATCCAATAGGAGGCTGGTACCTATTTGCTTAGTTAAATCCAGGTGTCGACTTTTATTTTGGCCAGGCAGTGTAATTAACATATCCTAAAGTGGAAGCTTGATGATCATCCAAATCTTTCTCCAAACATTTGGTTTGGTTGATACCCAGTATAAGAGATTATACTAGCAACCCAGAAGAGTCATAAGAATGACTGACCCCCTTCCAGCAGAGGCGACAAAGCTTGTTTTGTCAAGACTATTTTAGTGTCTTGCTCAAAGGCACTAAAGTGCTGAACCTCTTAGAAGTCTTCTTACTGCTCAAATATCACTTAGAAATGGAACTGTTCCCATATATAGACAGAGCTTGGAAGAGTAGGCGAGCTAGGACTGGACATCCTGTGGCAACTGTGGAAGTCCAAACCCTGAACAGGAGCTGCTGGTCGTCCATTATTCAGTCTGTCTTGTGTTTGTCCATCACTGTGCGGTTTGGTTCATCCACAAAAGAGGACAAGATCAATCAGCATTCAGGTCTACAAAAGAAGATCATTGGCGTTGACCTTCCCACCATTCAAGACTTTCTCAGGTCTTGGCTCAGGAAAAGACCACTGCAAATCCCACACAGTTTTTTTTTTTTTTTTTTCCCGCAGGCTGGCTGTCTGATGAACACAACCCTTTATACCAAGTTCAAATGACAAGGTTTATATGCCACTTTTGGTTCCGAATTCCCTTTTCTGACACTCTTAAATATGCCTCTATTATCGGCAGAACTCTTACGATAATCCTAAGATATTCTATAGAGAGTGATCTGGTCTGCTTGGGAAAACAACGGGACCAAGCCAATCTAGAATTCAGAATATTCAACATGTTGGATTGTCTTGGCCCAATATCAGTGTGCGGTGTTCTCCAAGAACAAACAAGAACGCAGTCTGCTGAATATGACGTGCAGCCAATCAGACGTGCGCTTTGACAAGGTGATTTTTGGATGATGATTTGATGTTTAGGCCTCTTTGAATTCCAAAGAGAAACAGCTGCATCTTCAGCTCCTGTAGGCACCAGGTTCATCATAACACCCTGTCAACAAAATTTGCGGTGCCACGCTGAATAGCCACGCAGCAGCAGAGTCACAATATTTCTGTGGTTCATGGATTTAATTGCTTTGATTGGCAATTGATTGCAACAAAGTGCATCTGGAGCGGATACCTGATGAAATGAGGGGCATTTTGGGTCTTACTACTGGAAATCAAAATGTTTGCTTATGCTTTTGTACTTCCTAACAGGCAGAGGTGTTAAACTTTAATTGGAAAAGGTACATCACAGCTGGCATTTGTGAAAAAAAAATACACTAGTTTTAGAGATTCTTAAAAAAAATATATATATATTTTATTGAGATCATGGATTGGCATTTCTGAGGAAATTCACTCAGTGTAGGTATGTGTGTGTGCCTGTGTGAGTGCTTCTGCGTGAATGCGTGTGTGTGTGTGTGTGTGTGTGTGTGTGTATGTATGACATCTACAAGCCTGAAACTGCAAACTGCCAGGGGCTCACTGAGTTAATTAGAGCCAAATGACATTCTGAGACATTAAAGTTAGTAGGAAATTCACTTCTATAAACACCAAGAGGAACTGGAGATCTTTTTAATTTAAGTACAGGACTTCTCTCCATTTTAGTTTAGTGGATGTTCTGCAAAATACTCCAGTTTTTTTCCTTCTCATTCAGACATTCTCGAGAGTTTTGTTAATGACTGCCCTGCAGCTTCTTCCTGCCTGAATGCCCAACTCTGTATAAAGAGGTTGTTTGAACACGCTTTGTGATGCTCTTAAAGACATAACAATCTTACGTATTTTTATGTGTTTTGTTGTGTGGTAAATTTATTTATTTTTTTTCCCTCCACAATAAAAGTTAGACCTTTGGACACGAACATCAACAAAAAAATGAGCCCCGTTTTTGAGTGTGGAGGGTAGGTTAGGGCCAGATGTGTTGAATTAACTCCTCCTGCTGCATCCCAGAGTGCCTCTAAGGCAGCTCTGGCTCATAAATCAACATGATCTACGTCTACAGACAACAGCGGCGCAGTCAGGGACACCCGGGTTTTTTTGTTTTGGTGTTAGTTGCTACCTCTTTTGTAAAGGCCACCTTTATGCTTTTCCGCAATGACTCAGCAAATGTCTGCCAAGAAACATCCACTCTTCAAAGTGTTGTTGAAGAGGCTTAGGGTGGAGGGCTGTCAAGGGAAGAGGGGGTAGTGGTTTGAGGAAAAAGATCTGCAAATAGGAAGACCAGAGAATGGGGTATAATTTCCATGCAAATTTACCATGTGGTCCAAATTTTATACTGACATAAGCTCACGTGTTCCAGATTTCTTTCTTACGCAACTTTCCGGGAAACCGTCTGTTTGGATCTACTTCTGAGACACACACATATCTAAGCATTTTATTGGACTGTGTTACTATTAAAATATTTCTTGAAACCAGCAGCAGTTACCTATTTACCTTTTATTAAATCTTTTAAAGATGTTGAAAACAGAATTTTTCCACTTCAAATTCTGTTGAACGTTTATGACGTTTTTGCTATATTTAACTTATAGCAAAAACATACATAACTTCATTTTAGACTCTGTTTAGAATAAGACTAGCTAAGTATTTTTTTAAATTTATTTTATGTTTGACTAGCTTAAAAGTGGTGAAATGTATCCCTGTTTAGTTGCAATTCAGTCCCAATGTCAAAATAAACCTGACAATGCACGCTTTGGGGTTTCCACAGACAGAATAAAGAATCCAGAAATCTCAAATTGTGTTTGAACTGAATTTTAAATTAATACTCATTCAGATCAAATTTAATAATTGTAAGACATGGCGGTTTCTCATATGGGCAGAGGATCTGAAAGATAATTGCGGTGGTTGTGGTCCTGTATAATGACGCTAAAAACTTACAACACTCTCTTTCAACTCTGAGTTTTGACGTATCAGGCTATGATGAATAATTCAGGTATTTCTATGACCTCATCATAAAACAGAATACATTCATGTACAGGTATAGCTAAAACTTGTATTTATTTATCTTTTCAAACAAACAAATGGGGAAAAAAAAATACCATTTTAAACTCATATGGTTCAACAATTTATATTTATATCACTCGATATTTTGCTAATTTTTTCTGTCCTAGTTTTACTGTTTATCGCTGTTAAATATACAAATATTTTTACAGTGTATGCAGACCTGGTTCCCGGTTCGGTTGAAGTGAGTTCTGGTGGGGTATAAATGCAGATGTAGACCAGAGACTGCTCCAATCGTAGAAAGTGGGCTATAGCACAAAGCCTTCTGGGTAAAGACAGCCAGAACAAAAGAACAACAAAAAAGATTAATTCTACATCTGCTAAACTCCTGAGACCACGCCATTTTTGTTTACAACTTATGAAGAAGGAAGTAGCGTTAAGTGTCTTTGGTTTTGGGTTTGGTTTGGTTCATTTGCCACAGTTCTGTGTGAAAGCAAACCACAATCAGACTGTTTTGAAGACTGTCATGTTTGTAAAGGACCATTTCTGATACAAATCAGCTGTTTAACTGTATCAAGTTCTTCCTTCAAAAGGCCAGGTCCTATATATATATATATATATATATATATATATATATATATATATATATATATATATATCAAAATTTGGAACTCCATTAGAGCTTTTTAGTCACTTTTTCAAACAGGATTGGTTAGATCATAAACTCACAGATTAAGGAGTAAATTCTGCAAACTCAAATATATTTTTAGATTCTGTTTTCCAATTAATAACTTTTTTACACTTGGAAACCCTGGAACTCTACTTTGAATTACAATACCAGAGAAAAAAAATATATGCAAACAAAACATTTGAACTCCAGGAAAATTGGAAATATATTGCAAAAATGGGAACTAAATCTAACTGGGGTTATTAAAGTTAAAGCACATACAAGACATGAGATGCTATAAATTAGTTAGAGATGAACAACAATAGCATTTAAGCTTTAGAATTTTATTGTAAATGTGTTTTACATAGTAGAACAAAGCAAAAAAATATATAAGAATTTGAGTAAATTCTTATTTTTAGTGTGTACAAACCACATTTTGTAAACAACTCAGGAGATATTTTATGATGTATCATGTAGAAGCTGCTATTTCACCAGCTGAAATGACTTTGGTAAAAGTACGTTTTTGGAAAAATAGACTTTCAGGTAAATCTGAAACCGTATCTTGACATATTCACTGAGTGTGAAGATACTCACACATATGTGGTCTGGGAACACCAGAAAAAAAAAATATTCTCCTTATTTTACAGTATAGATATATACTTTTATATTCAAAATATTTTGTTATGTACAGTTTCTCTACATTTTCACAAAAAAAAAAAAATATATATCTTTCACAATCACAGATATCATTACAAGCAGTTGTCCTTTCTGATGCATGTACAGTATTTACATACATTCATGGATCACATCTATAATACACATTCAGAAAAGTGTGTCTTCTGTGTGCATGGAAGGAATGCCTGACAGAGCAAATACACTTTCTACATACAGTATCCAGGGCCACGTGCTGAACATTCAATTAGATACGTCAATCACTGAGAAAATGAACACACAAAAAAACATAATTTTACTTTTCAACAATCATTGTTTTAAATGTGATTAAAAAAACGCTGACACCTGTCACATTTATGTCACAGAAACCGACTCTTGCCTTGCTGTGGCACATTTGGCTTAAGTTCAGCTGAGATGAAGAGATACTTTGCATCGTACAGAGACGAAGGGAAAAAAAGAGGAAAACTTAATTTTTAGGAATTTTTTGACGTGGCAAAAAGCCCAACACTGTTCCTGTAAAGAAAAGGACAAAGGTAGTTATGTGACATGTTCAACACTGAGGATAGCATTTCAGTGATGCTTTTTATTTTCTGTTTAACCAAATCTGCTTTGATGAAAACAATGGGATGAGTTACAGGATGCAATAACTTCCAGTCTCAACGAATCCAATAAGAAAAAAACATTCCAGTTAAATTTGTTCATTTCAAGTTTCTTTGAATTTTTTCAAGATGAGCCCAAACACTCCACAAATTAAAGTGACTCTACGGTTTATGAACAAGACATTGTACTTTTATTACTGTCTGCCAGTCCAAGTTTCAGTAGTTGATGTCAGGCATTTTTCCATGATCATTACTAAGATTCAGTATCAAAGGTTATAAATTTTGATGTTGTGCCCATAAAAAACACCAAAAGTAAAATCTCCCACTATGTTCAATCAGTAAATGCATCAAAACACAGCATGTACTCTGATCTGGGTTTACTAAGAATCAGCTGAATGTTATTCAAATGTGGTTTGGTAAATAAATGAGAATACTCCTCTAATGTCTTCATTTTCTGTGTTTTAAAATAACTGTCTATGCAGCGTTTGTTTTTTATGTTGAAGACCTACTAATAATAGAAAATTGCAATTAGTAAAAATTGGAATCTGCAGATCAGATCTCAAATTAATTGATATGAACCAAATAATCGAGGTGGTCGGTGCATTGTTACAAATTTTCCCAAAAAATGATTCTGGTATAAATCAGACAGTTGCCTTGTTTCACTAGGATTCTTCAGCTATTAACAGCAATAGATTCAACAGAAAGTTCCTGAATTGCAACAGCGGTGTAAAAACGGAAATAATCCTCAGCGCAGTGGAAGGATAATGAAGGCTGCTAATTTAGCTCATTTTATTCAAATAACTGAACCTGAAAACATACAAGATGTGATTTTCTATAGATTTTAAAAATCAACTATTTCACAAGAGAGTATTGTAAAGTTTGCTGCCGAGTCTCAGTTGAATGTCTCTTTGAAGGTGTAGAAGGTTATTTTCTGCTGACAGCCTGGCAACCAAGTCACTCTGGACATTTCCTGTTTGGGTTTTTAAAATACCGAGCTCGCTAAAAGGTCCGTTTGACCCTTAGTCTTCCACCAGTCTGAGTCTCTCTTCATTTCTACAAACTTGTAGGAAGTTTTTAGAAATTTTGTACAAGTTTCTTGTAGAGTTTCTCCCACTGTTTCTACTGAGGGAAAGGAAACTAACACTGAATACAACTTTACAGAAACTCACTTTAGAAAATATGAACTTTACATCTTTTGAACTTTCCAGTATTTTTTTTAATGGCCAGTTTTTCTCTCAAAGTCTTCTTTAGAAAGTTACGCCACAGATCACCTTTCCTCTGACAACCTGGGGTGATTTCCAAGTCAGACAACATAAATATTACTGGTGTTCACGTTCAAAATATTATTATTTTTTTGGCAGTGGAAGAGAAAAAAAAACTAACTTTGTTTCAGCTTATTCAGATTAGGTCTTCTGCTGTTTCACAACAGTGACACCAGGCAAGTGAAATTACATAAAGATATGAATGATATGGCAAAATATCAAGTTGTAAAACAGAAGTTGTGATGCAGACACACAGGACCATTAGAATCCATTGTTAGCTTAAAATAGGTTTCAATCTGATACAAGGTTTTTGAGGAGAATCAACATCAGAACTGACTCAGTAAAACAACACAATTTACTCAGAGATTCTCCCGTGGGACAGACCACTGAAGATTTCCTGTGTGCCAGTGCTAATTACACAGTGTGATTATTTACGATGGAGAGCAGTAAATCAACATGTAACCGAGATTTATTATGTTGTGGAGCTTTGTCAACATTTTTTCCAATTTTGAGACTCAGGGGCGTCAAAGAAACCTTTTTAAAGCTTGAGGAATGTTGATGCATCTGCTACTTTGACATTCTTGAGAAAGAATTCATCCAAGCCTGCTGTATCATCCTGTTATTTTTAGGCTCAATTTTCACGTTGTTGGACAATAATTTGTTTTCCTTTAAAAAAAACAAACAAACAAAAAAAACAGTTACCAGAAAGGTAAAAAAAGGGAGGGATTTTAAAAAGTAGAACATTCTACAGTGACTGAAGAAAAAAATATTGATATGGATGATTTGTTCATAAAATGCTCTTAAAAGTGTAAAAATAGCAAATTTGTCTTCTAAACAGATAAGCTAAAAGATTTGAGGATAAAATTTCTATATGAGAAAAGCTTATTCCACCTGTGACATTGGTGCGTCAAGTAACAATTTCCTGTTTAGTTTTTTACAGTCCTCTCCTCGTTACCAATAAATTATCACAGTACCAAGAACGCGCGTCAGATGCGCATACAGCCCTTTACTGAGGCCTTTTAAGGGCGTTTGGACTGTCCTCCTCAGTCTTTCGTCACAGACATCCAGCCCTCCCGCCGTCTACTCCGCTGAGCGTCACTCCGTCACGTCAGGGGTCAGAGGGGTCCATTTACAGAGCGTCCTGTCCTGTTGCTTCGGGGAAAGCGGTGGACTTTGAGGTGTTTTGACAGGTGATCGCTGCGAGCAAACTTCTTCTCGCAAACGATGCATTGGTACGGCTTCACGCCGGAGTGGGAGCGGCGGTGCCTTGACAGCTCATCGGACCGGGAGAACCTGCGGCGAAGAAACCAACGAATGAGATCCATCACATTTTATCAAGCAAAAAATAATATAATTGTAAATTGAAAATTTTTGATCTTAACAGCTCATTTGAGCTGTTAAGATCAAATGACAGAGTCGTGCCTCAACGGACTACATGTGCATCTGTATACGTTAGTGAAGCTGTTAAGATCAAATTAAATCTGACCAAAAGTGTTTTAAAACATTTAAGCTACTTCAAAGTGGACAAAGACAAACCTAATCTTTGGTATAAAGTCTTTCCTGAAAAGATTGAATTAAGTCACGTTTTACGTGTCCCAATAAGATGAAAAAGTTGTCAGTCTGTTTAGATGAGGGAAATCTGAGAGGTGTAATACTTTGCATGCAACTTCTCTGTGAAGTCAAAGAGCCATCCCATATTTAGCTCAACACATGAGCACGGTTAACCTGGGCCAGGTCTATTCCTGTCCTGATCTGCCGTGGTCGCTACGGGCTCCAGCCAGCTCGGCTGCCGTGACAGCAAAGGGTTAAGTGGATGACAGAGTCGTGCCTCAACGGACTACATGTGCATCTGTATACGTTAGTGAAGCTGTTAAGATCAAATTAATCTGTAACAAAGATCAGTTTCACAGTGGCTGCAGCCTGCTGTAGACATGAAGGTGATAATTCACAGAGATGTAAAAACATCATTCGCGGTTATGTTTGCCTATTTGCACTCCAGACACGCATACCACAAATGGCATACTCGTTACTCAAAAGACCCATGTCTCAAAGAAGAGAAAATACTGAAAAAACCTATGAAAAAAAAGGTTTTTGATGTCTTTCTCATCTGATCTGACACACAGTCAACATACAAATAATCAGGCCAGTGTTGTCCTCAAGGTCAGTCTGTAGCAACATGTTTTGAGGCTGCAGCTATGCCTTGGGTGTCACGACATTGGAACATATGTCACCCTTTGTAAATAACAGACCAGTATCACCTTTCTATGCATCTGGTGCTGCAATTGGATTGTCAACGAAACCATCTAACGCAAATATTTAGTCATTTCAAAAGGTTTCGTCAGGTAAGCGTCACAGCTGAGATGTTAATTTGATTCAAATGAGTGCCACTCCTGCAGAATTTATACAAATGCAGCTCAAATGTATAACAAATACTGAAGAACAACACCCCTTTATCTCATGCTGCCTTATGCAGATGTTTAGTCTGCACCAATGGGAGTTTAATCAGTGTTTATGCTGAAAGTTTGGGCTGTATTCCACTAATTTCTGATTAAGTCAGCAAATGTTCTAGTTATCGGACCATTTGGCATTTATCTTACATAATCATATAAATTGACACTGTAAGGTCACAGCAAATGTAAACTATTTATTCCTTTTCTTGTGATGAATTTTACACCATTCATCCTGTATAGAGGATGAACAAAAGCATTTACTTTAAAGATGTGACATGACTTGATGTTCTACAAATTGGCTTTCATTGTTTCAATTTTAAACCATCTAGCAAATATTTATGATAGCAACATACAAGTCGAGATAAAAAACAGTGTTACAGCAGCTTAACACCTAATGCCCCAGTCAACATGATGCTAGGCAGAGTAAATGTTTTGTTTCTTGCTTCTGTGGTATTGAAAACATTTATTCAAATATTTAGTAACTTCTAGGCAAGACCAAGCATACATAGCATCACACACGTTTTTTTTTTTTGTTTGTTTGTTTGTTTGCTGCTTTTTTTTGCCCAAAGCCAACAGAAATATTAAAATAAGAATAAAGAATTTGACAAACATTGCATGAAAAGAAATATAATTATGTAATATAATTTTAGATCCCAAGCTGATCAAAAGTTTCTTTTAACAATTATTTTTTTCACTCCAGATTTCAAGGAAACAGTTTCTGTTCTCAGGTTTTCAGGGAGTTTATTTCACATTCAAGGTGCATAAAAAGCTGATCTGGCCTTGTTCAGTTCTGGTCCTGGGAGCAGAACCAGAGTCAGCAGGTCTCTGAAAACCTCAAGAGTGGTTTATATTTGACAGGGAATTTAAAAGTGTGTCTCAGCCCAAGACTGTCCAGTGCTTTATAGAGCAATACCAAAATCTCAAAGTTGATCCTTTCACAAAATGATAACTTGAATAAACATCCCAAGAAAGACCAAAATTCAAGGTCCATCTTGAGTTAAAGACAAATTCATCAGCTTTTACTCTCCTTTTACTCTCTTCGACAAAATTAATTAACGTTACTAGAAAATTGAACAGAGACCAATTGCCTTAAAGCGTTCTGGTTTTTACACAATGATTCATTTAATTTTGTTAAAGTAGAACCTCAGAGCAGAGTTAACACAACAGGAGCCCCAGTGAGCTTCATGCTTCTGTCTTTAACTCCTATAACAGGTTTCATATTCAACTGGACAGAGATTCTGTCAGAATTAAACAGGCTGGATTTAAATTAAAAGCAGGTTAAAGTTTGGTCAATAATAGCTCATTAATACAGTTATGCATGTCTTGCTAATCTAAAATGACTTGCTAAAACCTGTTTGAAGAATTTAGAAGTTTTATGAATTTGTCAGCAGTCTTCTGAATTGCAGTAAATCTCTGAGTGTTTTAGTTTCTTAATATTACAGACAGCTAGCAGCATTAAAAATGTTAAAGATGCAAAGCAGCTTGTTCAACAAAAAGCAACGGTAACGGTGCCCACACACTGTATAAAACTCACAACTTAGGCCATTTATAGTTGTTTCAAACTCAACATGCCATCAAATACAATCCAGCCTGGAAGACTTTGCCAACATAAAACATTATTGTTTTGACAGACTTGTAATAACTTGAACGGTTGCTGGCATTCATAATACAATCTTTGTTCAAATGTTTATTTTATGAGTAAATTATTGGTCCAAAGTTTTTTCATACTCTATCAGAACCCATTACACACACCAAATGTCCAATAAGTAGTATAGTTAACTACTTTGCTAATGCTTTTCTAATTTAACCCAATTTGCAGTCTAGGACTGATAAATACAGCGCTGCCCTATGGTCATAAGTCAACAAAGTAAATGTTGTGTTCCACTAATGAACTTAAGTGATCCTGGTTGTGAGAGCACAGCTAGTCACTCTTGGTTTGCCTTATGTTGGTTCCCACAACCTCCAAAAACAAACATTCAGGGTATCACAAGATGTTCTTTATGTCCAAAGGCAAGAGAAGTGTGTTGATAACATGATTTTGTTTTAAAATCCATAAAGTCATGGAACTGACTGTTGATAGAGAAATTTCCATTTTATGTTTTGGTAGAAAAGCGCCGCCTAATGGACACAAGTAAAAATATGTAAAAAAATTGCTGTTTTTTGTCAGAGCAGAAAGAACTTGGAATATGTTGTGTTTCACTAGCTCTACACAGTTTTTTGACCGTTACATGTGGAATGCTGTGCAAGATTAAGGAATACTTTGTATCATCCTCTCAAAGAAAAGTAAAGTTCGTCAGACTTTGTGTGGATTTTTGTAAGTGATTCTTTAATTCACAAAGAGATGCACAAGAGCATACTGTGGAACAGAAATGCGTCAAGCTAAGAGCTAAGCTAATGAACCTCAACAAAGGAAAGAAAACTGAAGCTTGTTGAACAATATAGTGGCTTTACGATGACCGAACTAGCAGCCACTACAGAGCAGTTCTGTTTCCTCTCTTTATGTTCTCCACTTGTGATGAGAGGCAGACAATGACATTTCCTCTGTACCCAGAATGCATCACTGTAGAACAAGATCTTGTATCTCAATAGTAAGAAATTTAAAACCTACTGATGTCCTCAGTGCTTTCCGACTAAAGCCTTATCACAGTCAATTAGGCAACAGAGTTACCAATACTCAACAATTATAAAACTGAGACCATGAGTTAAAGGTCTATTCCAATTCCAAAGAATACCTTCCTGAAGCTCAACCATTCAGAAAGATTTAGTGTAACAAATTAGACCTTGTTGAGTGATGTTCTATGTTGTAATATCCCACTGGCACATAGTGAGTATAAACATAGTTTAATTTAGTGCTTTAGAATGAGCTCCTACTAAATACTGTGTTGACTTAGCACTTTAGCATTAAAGTAATGTTTACCATTTTTGCACTGGCAACTAAATTTTGGGTTAGTGGTGCTTACCACTGTAAATAATATAAGCAGAATATCTTTGGTTTAACAAAGTCTTAATAATATACTATTCTACATCAAGCATCCTGAAAAGGAAGGTCAGGTATTATAGCTCATCTATTGAGAATTTATGGCAACATCTAAAAAGTTGTGTTTATTTTACGTTAGGCAACTTTTTTGGGATTTGCCATCCCAATGACAATATTATGACTTAATACCTAATCAATATTCCACATCGTTATTTAAATCAGACCCAAAGTTACTGAAGTAGGTGTTTTCTACCACAGGCGATAAATCTGGAAGAAAGCAACCAGTTCAGGTCTTTACTTTGATGAAAATCAAAGGTTTTCCTGTAAACTCTGTACTCTAAGTGGCTCTACATTTGCTGATGGTGAGTTTTGGCTGATGCACATGCACACATTAAACCCTGGAGCGGTGCATAACCAACTTCAAGCAGGGGCAAGAGAGAAACCATGTGCAGCTCCTTGACATACTGGCACAAGGCCAGAGTCCAAGTATGACCAGCTACCTCAGGGGAGAGAGGGTGGCGCATTTCAGTGAACATGAAAAACTCATATGTTTCTCATTTTTAATTTGACTCACCAACCGTTTCCTTTGAAATAATTCATTATCCCATATTTATGGTGGAGGTTTCTGAGCTCTGTAATCTCTACATTTCAGGGATTGTAACCGATGTCGGGGAGTTTATGGCTGCATGGGTGGAGGGCACTTCTGTTGATTGTCTAAAAGTGTTTTTGACTTTTGATTGTGGGTTGGAGTCCTGGAGGCAGCTTGGTGTGGCTGCTGCACGACACATAGTACACATATCAGTGTTGGTGCTGTGGGAAACACATGTGCAGGCTTTGTCCCAGCTTGTTCTTAAAGCCAACACTGCAGCTACGAGAACATAAAAGCAGCGCCGAAGGTGGGGCAGTCAGGTTGGTTACAGTTGCATTGCAGCCAGTATTCGTACAGTACACAATTGGCTGCGTCATCTTCACTTTTTGATACAGAATGGGATCTCTCCTCTCGTTTTGCCTCTTATTTTTGCTCCAAGAGTCCAAATGCTAAATTAAACTGCAATACATCTGTCATCACCTCTGATTGTGGTGTTGTGATCGCAGATGAATCAGTTGTCAAAGACAACAAGCCACAAACCTGATGAGAGATGACAAGTACACACACGCCGCAGTGTTGCTACAGCAAACTCTGCTTCAGCCAATGAGAACCAAACAGTGTCTTCAAGCAGGTGGGAGCTGGAGATACTGCAAGCTCATGGATGCTGTATGTGATCCAGTCCAACAGCACTGCTAACAGCAATGCAGATTGAGATGGCAAAACATAAAAAACAAAGTTAAAGAGTTCGGTGAAAAGAGAAATACAGCTTTGACTGAGTAACCTGTTGGCCTGCAGCCAGTGAAATACCACCTCTCTCAACTTCAGAGGGGCCAACACATGGAGCTCTTCTGAAGTTACAGAGGGTAAGGGGTGCCTGCCTCACTGCTTTATGTCCATTTCCTGGACCAGCAGGAAATTGGCAGTGAAGGGGCAACTTTATGAAATTGCTGTAGTCACAAAAAGAAAAAAAAAAACAACAAAAACAAAACAAACAAACAAACAAACAAAAAAAAACACTCTACAGGCGCCATTTTTAGTATTAATGTCTGAAATACATAAAACTATTATTATAAATATATATGATGTTTGGCCAAAAATATACTATTTTTCTTCCATAGGTTTGGGAAATGTATTCGTTTTGTATTGCACTCGGGGTGCAGACTGTCAATATGTAAAATTTTCAACATTTCAGAATGGATTTTGGGGGCATTCTGAAATGCCCCCAAAATCATTTTGGGGGCATTTTGAGCGAGAAACCAAAACAAAGTAAAGTAGCACTGGGAATTGGAAGGAGTACAGCTTTTTAAAAATATACTTGGTACATTGGTAAATTTACATTTACCAATGTAAATTGGTAACATTTACTTGGTAAAGTAAATGTTACCAATTACTTTTACAAGTGCCACATAGGATGTGTGATTTAATCAAAAACCCAAGTGTTTGGATTTTGGAGTTGGATCCCCCTGATTTAAGGGAGCCTCACTGATTGCACAGTCACTCAGTGTGGAGCCATCTCTGCTCCTGCACTAGAATTTGGAATAGTTGATTGCATCGATGTGTTAACTTTGCAGGAATCCCTCATGCTGAGCATGCATTTAGATGGACAGAGGAAAGAAAAACCCCAGAGAAACAGACCACCAGCAGAACACAACTCTGGCTCCAGACACAAAAAACACGAGCCCAGGAGGCCTTTCTATGTCAAAGAAAAGTTGCATAATGGATAATCCATCAACTGACAGTGGAAAGAGTGTAACGCAACTGCTAACATACTGCAAACATAAATGGTTGTCCATTTAAACGGACAGGCAGAGACAATCGCAGATAGAGATGTCCTTTTTTCTCTGGACAAAAAAAGTACCCTTCTGAAGTGCGTGTAGTTCATGGTACTATTTGTGATTTAAAAGCCTCTGTTTCTATACTTTTGCTATTTTGCCCCACAATATAAGAGGGCACTTAAAATGCATCCTTTTTTTAATGTTGATTTTTCTCCCAGGAAGGCAGTCTAACATCTGCATTGGACTGCATATGGTTATGAATTTAAATCATATATGATCAAGCTGGGCCTGTAATAAATCTCACAAGGCAGGTTCTGATACACACGCTGCAACAACAAGACAGGATGGTTTAGATCTGAATGACTCGTGTTTAGTTTTTGCACAAACAACAGTAGCAATTGTCCTGTTTTTTCTCCATTCCCTCAGTAAAATACCTACTGAAAGAAATGATTTAGAAATTAAACTACAGTTATTGGATTTTTTTTTTTATCTAACTATACAAAATTATGTTAAATCATGCCATGCTAACTCTAAAAAGCCAAGATATGGAACATTTCATCTCCAATAAACTTGTAATTTATTTGAAATATCAACTGAGAAAAAGTTTATACATGAAAATGTATCCCGAAGAAATTCTGTATCAGAGAAAGCCTTTCTCTTTCCAGGAATGGTCCATCAATGGTGGAAGGACAAAAGAGTGAATGGTGACAGATGTGATCACATTACTCATAATCAGACATTGTGTGCTTGGATTTATGAAAAGATTACAGTGCTTAATGCAGTCTATTTGCTGGAGGTTAATGCCTTGTTTTTCACTGAGCCAAGCTGTGTGCTCTGTCACATACAATAGAGATAATGCTGTTGGTTTGTGCTCAACTGCGGTATGTTGTCAAATACACATACTCCAGAACGTTTCCTCTTTGTCCACTAGCAGCTAACATGGAATGCAGATTTTAGATTTAACTGTTTAAAGACTGGGATTATATGGACAAAAAATATTTTTGCAACAGCAGTAATGCAGTTTGATCACTCATTTGAGTCTTTTCATTAAGTGGCTGTAAAAGTACAAGTAAAAGTATCCTATGAACCTTTCAGATCCAATTTAGCAGAGTCTAATATCAAGATTGATACAAGAAAATCAGGAAGTCAAAACATTTTTCTCCATTCAGTCCAACCTCATAAATAAAAACTTCAGATTCTAGTTGTTCAATCTCAAAGCCAGTCTCTGGAGGTAAGTGCTCTGACTGTATGAGATTTCTTGTTGCTGCCCGACTTCCTCACTGCACATTTGTCTTTTAATTAATCTCTTATCTCTAGACAGCCGGAAACCCAGATAACTATTTTCTAACCTCTTAGATACAAGACAATAAAAAATAATATAAATTGTGAATTGTGACATCTGGAGGGGTGGAGCAGTTCTTTTTAAATCAATTTTGAAAGGAACTTATATCCATATTCACTGATGACACTGGAGCTTCTTTAGTGAAACCAAACATAAAAGGTGGTATAGAATCATTAGAATTATTTTTTACTCTATTCCCAAATATTATGTTAATTCTAAAAAAATAGTTCTTGTTATGATTTGACCAAGATCCTGACTCTTACCCTATCTTGACCCTGTCAATAGCAATGCAAATACACACGACTCTGTGTATAGCCTTGAGCCCTAAGTGTACCTTTAGAGGGTGGATTTATTGACTGGGAGTTCAGAAGTTGGCACAATTAACCTAGAGTTAAAGTACAGACAGGATGTTTCTCTTCAGATGGAGGCTTTGATTCCAGCACAGAACGCTGCCTGGAACCTGGCAAAGCGGACTTTGTGAATGTGTCGTGGACGTATGATCATGTCAGGCACAAAACATGGTAAAACTCTAGAGTCTTTTTGATGCATGATTGTGTATTCAGTGGTGGTGGACAGTGAGCAAACAGGTGCAATAACTAACAGGGGACAAAGTCTGCATATGGACGACTTCAAACGGTGCTCTATCTAATCTGCAACTTAGCCGTGGTTCAAAAACACACTGATAGCAGGGGAGATGCAGCTTGCAGACAAGAACAAACTGTAATTGTAAATGAACAC
Source organism: Poeciliopsis turneri (assembly GCA_922788865.1). Classification (NCBI taxonomy): domain Eukaryota; kingdom Metazoa; phylum Chordata; class Actinopteri; order Cyprinodontiformes; family Poeciliidae; genus Poeciliopsis; species Poeciliopsis turneri. The sequence goes on along the minus strand of CAKLNU010000771.1, from coordinate 840,676 downwards.
TCCATAGAGCTCCAATAGAAAATAAGCCTCCTGATTGAAATCCAACATTATTTTCCTCAAACTATTTTTCTGCATAAGAGAATATGCAGAAACACTCTGCCTTGGAGTGTTTCTTTGAAAGGTATTACAATCTGCCAGTGCATTAGAGCTTACATAAAAGGGATAACAGGACAGGAAAACAATTTGTCACTTCTTATCTATAATTACTCAGCGAAACAGGGCACTGATGATATGCTTGTTTATAACATGTCATAAACTCTCCAGATTGAGTAGCATTTTATCAACAAATGTCTGTGAATTAATTTATATGGTCCCATACAGAGTGGAAGTTGATAACCTTGTTTTCCGTAATATCAGATGTGGGGAAGAGTAAAGGTATGGAAAAAGTGATGATGGTGGTAAAATTGTTGCCTACTTTGAAACTGCAGGTCTATGTTTGTTCTAGTTCTAAGCAGAAATGGCCAGTGTGACGCCAGCCCACACAAAGGTGCTGGCAAATGTAGCACAGCTTGGCACAATTAGTATTTATGTCAATCTTGGCAGAATTTATAGCTATGCTATGTTCTGTGGCATAATACTGGCCACTTCCAGTCCTTCTTTCAGTTTAATAGGTATGTGTTGGCACATGAGTCACTTTAGCACTAATATATCAAATTTGGTTTGCTCACCTCCATCCACAGCCAGGCCACGTGCATGCAAAGGGTTTCTCCCCTGTGTGTCTTCTCAAATGTGCTTTGAGGTGGCTGCTCTTGGTGTACATCTTATTACAGCCAGGAAATGTGCACTTGTGCATTTTGATGAGGTCTGCCACTGTGCTCTTCTGGTACCGCTGACCTCCGGTAAGGACGCCCGCCGTCGAACCTCCTAGACCTAATGTCGCTTCCCCAAGCCCATTGGGCTTGGCTGCAATAGGCACTGGTGCAATTCGTACGAATTTGGATGGAGCAGCGCTCCCTGTTTTGCCTGAGTTAGTTGATGCAGGGGAAAGCAACTGAGGCACTAAAGCAAATGTCTGTCCCTGGATGTTGACCAGGAGCTGGGCAATTTTGATAGATGATGGGGATTCAGTTGGTTGGGAATGGGTTTTCTGGGACTGATCTAGGATGGTGTCTGATGCAGCACTGGAATTTGGTTCTTGTTTGACCTGTATGGGCTGGATTTGGAGGATGACAGGCACACTTGAGGCAATGGTAGCACTTTCTGGTGTCAAAGGTGTCAGTGATCCACAGTCTTCTTGCTTGATCCCATCAACACAACTGTCAGTGGAAGTAATTACACAGCCATCACATTCTGTCACTGGTGAGCTGTCTGTATCTGAGGCACAGGCAGCATACTTGGCCTCTGACTTGGAGGCCACAGGGACAGTTTGATCTGAGTTCTGGGACGGCGATTCAGGTTTTGCTGCGAGTGTCATTGAACCTTCTGACTCTGTATCATCTGACATAGATATGGGAGGTGACATTTCCTCATCACTCCCATTCTCTTCCTTCTCCATTGCTACCATCATGTTCTCTTCAAGGAACTCTTCAATCTCCTCTAGAGTTGGCTGAAAGAGGAGTGCTTCAGGATCCTGCAGATCATCAAGGAAAACTGGGAACTCAAAGCACTCCTCTTTGGTCAAGTGCTGCTGGACTCCAATTCGCTGCTCCCTCTTGGGCTCCCATGCTAGGCCCATGGGCAAGAAAGGGGATAATGGAGAGGAGGAGGTAGAGGAAGCTGGGGAAGAGAAGGAAAGAGAGGAGGAAACAGAAATGTTGCCGCTACTGGAGCTGAATGAGGTTGTAAGGGAGGCCTGTGAGAGAAGGAGGTCCAAAAGACTCTCTTGATTCTCTCCTCCTGACGAGTTGGAGCACCCACTGCTCCTGTTGCTCCTGCTTTCATAGTTAGAGCAAAAAACACTCCGTGACACTGAAGACGTGGATTCGGGGCTGGAGCAGAGGGAGGAGCGTGGGCTGGAGGAGTCACTGAGGTCATCTTCAGAGAGGCAAGGCGAGGAGGAGAGTGTCAGCCCTTGGTAAGGCTGGTGCTGATAGGTGCCCCCATCAGTCACCATGATGCCCTGCGAAACACCACCCTTGGTGTTGCGAGACAGGCACCCGTAGTCGGACCCTGGAGAGCAGGAATAATACAGGAAGGTCTCCTCACCAAGTGGCAAGTGATCAACCATTCCTGTGAGGATTGATGGCTGCTGACTTTGCTGGGCTCTGACGAGCAAGCTGTTGATGAAGACTCTTTTCTTTTTTCTGTAAAAGAAACAAATATTTTACTACAACACAAGCTTTACTAGACTTCTCAAAAGTGACTCCAAAGAGGCCTGGATATGGCCTAATATGCAAGTTGCAACACAGTTGAGTACAACAGAGGGCCCAGTTTGACCAGCAAGCCAACTTTGGATATATCGGTTTGAGTTAGGCATTTCTAATCACACCCCTGCTACACTGAGTAAGGTCATACTGCGAGGTACACAGTAGTCCCTTTGGGGTCCTTAATTACACAATAAACCACCAGACTTAAAATTATTATACATTTCTAGTCCCTGTCAAATATCTTGCTTATTTGGAAGCTCTGCAAACTTATGGCACTTCAAAAGGGAAGGCAACCACATGTTAGGGAACTGGAATGTGTGTGAATGCGTGTGTGTGTCTGCGTGTGCATGAATGTGTGTCGAATTTGCAGCTGCTGGTCCAAGCTTCAAGCTGACCATGTGGAGTCAGGCGTTCCTCTTTTCTCACCACTTTTAAGATTAAAGCCACATGGTCACTGAAGTGTTTTTATTTGTCTCCCCTTGTGGTCCTCAATTCATGCTAATCTGAGCAATAGAGATTTTCTTGCACCATGAGATTAGAATGAGGAAAATAATCTACCAGCTTCCTGCAGACTAACCAAGAAGTCCATTTATATGTCAAATCAGTTTAGAATACACAGAGTTTCAGGAGGATGATGCATAAGCAAAGGATTTATTCTCTATTTTTATGCACCCAGCAGCTCAGGAACAATGCTCTGCCACTACATTACACGGATTAAAAATACTAGACGACATCAGATGGCTTTGGAGGAAATGAGTGGCCCTGATGTTTAAAATGAGTCTGAAATCCTTATTAAATCCTCAATAGTGTCTGAGAACTGAAAGGACTGCCTTTCTTTCTGTAAGGCTGTTTCTTATAAAGAAAAGAAAAAAAAAACAGTTCCTATGAAAGGCTCCACATGTCTCAAGTAAAATCTGGTGTTTAATTGAAGTGGCTGACACAACTACACAGTGCTTAACTCAAATAAATTTGCATTCAATTTTGCATTTAGTAATCTGATATCTTATGAAGGGGGTTACATCAAATTACATGGATCGCCAGAGGAGGGGGGTCTGCAGCTGTGGCTATGCCTCATGGAAGGGGGAAAAAAGTTTGCGAGGAGAGAGGACACCTCACTTTGGCCAAGACTGAAGTCATTTGTCCTGCAGTAACCCTCCGGGCGTGGAACATCAAAAAAGGGCTTTGACAGCAGGATGCTGTCTTTACCAGCGCCGAGGGGTTTGACCTGAAGGGTTTCTCCTCAGCATTCGTGGCATGTTCAGCGCTGCAGCCTGAGACTGCAAGTCCAACCGCAGTTTTAGTCAGGCTTTGGTTTCATGAAAAACCGAGACATTTCTTCAAAGTTTGGTGTTGTTTTTTCATCAGAAAGAGAACGTACAGAAGCTCATGTTGCTCATGTTTACAGATGACACAGACTTCTATTTACTCAACGGTGCATAAGAGATCATGCATTGTTGGTTAAAAGCGAAATGAGCTCACCTGTCAATGCAAGGAAACTAAACCCCGCTCCTTCACAGCGTGCGCTCCAGTCCTGGACGAAGGTTTCTGTGCGTAACAGCACGCATTGGCAGTGCAACTCCAACACACGAGCTTTGCTCTTTGCATATCCTTATGCCTCTCTCTCCTTCCCTCCCTCTCTCTCTTACACACACACACACACACACACACACACACGCACGCAGACGCATGCACTCACTCACTTTGAAGGCCTGGCGGATCACTTAACCGTCACATGATCACAAGCTGGGAACCCGTCAAATCAGGGGATTGGCCCTGTGAAGGCTCGCCTGCTTGGAGCATTACAATTGGCTCAGGACAGAGAGAGGCAGGCCTCAGAGAGTGTTGTGAGAGGAAGGAGGTGTAGAAGGGAGTGTGTGTGAAAACTGGTTTACATCATAAATCATTTAAATGTCTTCATTCTAACCTCAAAGGCTCCAGATGAGACATGTACAGCATTTTACAATGCTTCACTTACATGCGGCAGAGTGTGCAAACTTTTATGGAGTGTTCACTGCGCTGCTCCTCATGCAGTTCGGTTCATGTAATGTTGGTGATCTTTTCTTTTCCTGTTATGTATTCATTAATATTATGGCTAATACGAGATGATGCTGTGCCACCTTGAGACCAGACTTGATTCATTTCCCAGCACAAGGACACAGCACAACATGTTGAAGGATTTTGATCTGAAAAGATGAGATCAAATTGAAATTTCCTACCCTAAATGCACACAGCACATCAGCCTCAACACACTCTCTCTATGGTAAAACATGGAGGTGAGAGAAACACACAGTAGAATAATTTTCTTTAGCAGAACTTGAAAAATAGAGTTTTAGTTAAAATTGTTTGTGCAAGACATGCGTTGGGGCCTAGAGGGTGAGGAATCAGTTTATATCAAATCATTCTCATGTGTTAAACTGCATTAAAGTGGCCCAGTCAAAGTCCAGACCTAAATTCAACTGGTAATCTGTGGCATGACTGGAAATCCTTTGCTCCCTTCATTCAGTCTGACTGATTGTGAGCTACTTTTCAAATAAAAGACAAATTATTCAGTTTACATGTGCAAAGCAGGTACTGTCCACCCACCTATCAGTAGGGGGCGCTGGGAGAAACAAAAATGTTTGTCAGACTTTTCAGGTTTTGTGCATTTCTGTTTTAGGCTATGCTTACCGGAGGCAGGATGTGACTTGGGGAATCGTGGACAAGATGGCAAACACATTGATCTATTGTAGTTGTCATTCCAAGCCACTACATGGCGCTGTGATGTTAGCACTTCATTAAAATGTTCATGCTCTTTCGACAGTAACCAGTTTTTTTTGGTTGTTTTATTTATTTATTTATTTTTTGTGTGAATTCTACAATTCACAAAAAAAGCTTAGAAATTTTTATGAGCGGAATTTCACAATGAGCAGGCTAGTGCAAGCATAGTATGTCACTCCTCCACAGGGGGTGTTACAGAAAAAGTGGTGTCAAAGACACCAGAAATATGAAAACAAGCGGCTAGATCACAACTAAAGTGCTACGGTTTCCTGGATCACATAAAATCCTATTCAAAAGTTGTAACTTGACAACATGTAGAAAAAGTTCAGTTGGTGTAAGTATGTTTCCAAGGCATTGTTAGTGGTCATTTACTTACTTCCCAAGGGCTTCAGAAATAGAAGCTTTTCTTTCTTCCCAGTTAAAGCAGAGCTCATACAAACAGCTCAACAGGCTGAAGAAACATCACTAACCCAAATTAAATTGATTTTTCTTGCTTATGTTACCTTTCAGAGTTCTGGATAAATGGCCTGTTTTAATCTGCTTGTAAACTTTAGGACTGCTTATTAGTAGTAAGGGGAGTATACACTCAAAGCTAATGGATAGTACACTGTGTAAAAAGATATGCAATATCACACCGTGGAAGCCTTGTAGTGATTCCACCTCGTTCAGTTCCAGTCATTGCTGTGTCTGTTTCCCCTTCGACTCTTAAAGTCTTAGTTGCCAGAACATTTCCTGCTACTGCTAAAACTACCAAAACTCTGGATATTTCTAGTTTAGTACATTTTCTCCACCTAACATGCATAAATGTATTTTGCTTCCAGAGAGCTTGAAATTCCTGTTTTTAACTCTGGTCTTTACAAATTACAGGTTGATTCTATAAGTACTTGATGCTTTTTCTTGCATTTCTAGTTCTGCCCTTGTCATCTATGTTGCATTACACTGACAACACTAAAAACTGGCATTTACATGGCAATAAGTTAGCTAAATATAACATTTATTTATTGAAAGGTCTAATCTGGAGAGCCCTTATAAATGCTGCTAGTAAGTATTGCCCCTCTGGCAGATTTCTTTCATTTTTGAGATCAGTTTTAATATCCAACAAAGGTGACTTGAGTGAAGTTGAGTGATAAAAATGAAGAAATATGGAAAGGGTGTAAATACTTTTCAACTGCACTGTACATAGCCAAAAACTAAAATTATTACTTTGTTGTACCACATAAGCGAAGCTCCTGAGCTGCTGATAGCCTGGGAAATACGACATGAAGGCCATTTCAGTCCCGGGGTGAGATGTGGGGGAATAACTTCCCGTCTGCTGACGAGGGGAGCTAAATTGTCACTTGGCTCTTTTGCTAGCTTTTTAGATTTTTAACACACTTAGCTTCCCCTAATTTTATTTTGCCAGATAAGTCCTAGAATGCTAGTTTACTATTGCTTTGTAATTTTTTTATTTCTTCAGACATTTATATTCCTGAGGTAGATAAGGACTGTTCACACCCAATAAGTTTCAGCAAGAAATATAAATATCAACAAAATAATAAAAAAATATTTAAACATAAATACAATATCTAAAGGTGTTATAAAATTTTAATTATAAAGTCAAAATTAGATTGCAGTAGTCGTTCTGGGACAGATATAATTAGAATTGAAGTTGAATGTTGGTGTAGATCCAGTGTTAGTGGACCTAAAACTTATTATTAGTGCTTTAGGGTTAGCGCCCCTAACTTTAGCTGGCCTGTTTACATGGTATGCCAGATTTGAGATTTGATACTTTGCTTATGCACTTTACAGAGTGTTTAATGTATGTAAGTGGATTTGTGTGTGATCTTTATGACGTTGTGGCAGCATGTGATATATCTGATGACACAGAAGCAGAATACAGTATTTGTGACTGGTATAAATATATGGAAATAAATCCAACAAAAAAAAAAAAAAACCCATTGAACATGATTATGAATAGACTGATACTGATTTAAGTTCTGCACTCGGTCATTGTCCTGATCAGATGCTTCACCATATCTTCCATTAAGGGTCATGGATAACTACTGATATCCTTCTGGACAAACTGGTGACAGCATGAAGCAGAGCGTCTGCTGTATGGAAGGTGAAGGAAATGGTGCGACATCACTTCCTGGTGCCAAAACCTTCCAAAACGAGGATTGATCATGTAATTGCTCTCACTGCCGTAACAGATGATGATATTCGGTGAATTTTAAAAAATGAATATCAGATTTTTCTTGAAAGAAAAAGACAAAACAAAACAAAAAAAAAACATTGGCTTTCTCAGTAAATAAAATGGATCATTTCCGAAGAACGCTGGCTAATTTAGCGCATAAACTCTCACACCAAGTCTGTTAAGCTGCTAGTTTAAAAAAACATTAAATGTTTAAAGAGAAACAGATTCACAGCAATCTGTAAGCACTTGCCTTTCCTCCCCAAGAGGTTGGTTAGATCTAGACTCATTTTATGGTTAGCTCGTTTAATCATCCTCTCTCTGCAGGTTCCACTTCCACTGGAGGCAAAATAAATAAATATTTACATTTTTTATCTTGTGTAGATATTATATTTTTGGAGAAGTTGAGTGAAAGCTTGATTAAGTCTGCAATGGGTCTTTTCTTTGGCAAACTGGTTAATTGAGTTTGGCTGCTCCATTCAAACTCACAAACACCTACACATATGCACATTATGTAAGCCCCAGATGGACTTAATGAGTCAAAATGATTTACATCCTCTGGTAAAAGGAGAATTAAGCCAAATTTGAGACGAGGAAAATGCGTGTCTCTGTAGTCCCTGACAATGCTTAGAACAAAGCTGGCATTCTGACTGAAGAGGGTAAATACTGCTGAGTCTGTGAGGGGCAAAAACCAAAATCTGTTCCCTGGTTTGCATATTTAAAGAAAATGATTTGCATCTGTACCAAAGTTTCTCGGGTTCTCCCTTCAGCTACCTGAACAACTTCACTGTTTTTTTGAGTCTCTGCAGAAATTTCTACCAAATGCCGCAAAAGTATGAATACAATAGCAGACATCACATTCCGCTACTTCACATTCCACTGTGTTATGAATACCCCTTTTAGTGTATTTTATTTAGATGACATACAATTGACAAACATTAAGTACCTCAATTAAGAAGTAGAACAAAAAAAATCCATGATTTCCCAAATCAAAACAATATTTTGCTCCAATGAGAAGCTGCAATTTTGCAGCTACAAAGACAAAATTTATAAAATTTAAAAATGGTCTGAACTTTGAATTTTTTGTTCTAACACATTAATATGTTTTAATGTGAACCATTCATCATGTCAAGTCTTTTGCAGCCTTCGTTTAGCACGTGTGCTAACTTTGGAAACATTTGATAAACTTCTAAATTGATGTTTTCTGACAAATTCCAAAGTGTTAATTTACACAGCTGTTTTGTAAACTAGCAGAATAAAGTTTGACATCTGTGTTGAAATTTTGGTTATCAACCGCGAAGAGTTCAAGTCGCTAGCTGCTTATACTCATGCTCGTGGCAATAGCTGCGTTTCTATTACAAATGTGTGCAATGTAGAAAAAATAAATTTTTGCAATTGTGTCCAATAAAATAAAAAAAATAAATAATTGACATTACCATAAATAAGTGATAAGTCATTACAAATCATGGCAGCGATAGATGTGAACAATTCCATCCATGTATTTTCTTCTCCTTAACAGTTCTAAGAAATATTTATGCTATTTAGTTTTGGCGGATAAACCACTTCAAAATCCTTATTATCAGAAAATGTGAGTTTTTTCCAACGTTGCAGTGTTTCCATTAAGAAAATGTATTTTTGTGATTTTGGCTTCCTCAATTCTATGGTTAATGGAAATGCATCTCATGTCTTGGGTGATTTTCAGTTGTTCTGTACTCTTTTCATGTTCAGATGAATGTTTGAATAGAGGCCTGTGTGATATTAATATTTTGGGATTTGTTTTTCTAACATAACCTTAAACCTCTCCAGATCTGCTGTTCCTTCGTCTCTGTTTGTACACTTAGAAATTTCTGAGGCCTTTACAGTACAGCTGAATTTATACTTAAAGTTTATATATTTTCATTTTTATTTAAAATAATGCAAAAATAGCTTTTTCTTGTCATATATTTAAAATAGATTTAAACTCTCATGTAACTTGAGAAAAGGTGAAAAAGTTGAAGGTACACAAATGTTTTTGCAAAAAACTGTAAAACATTTAACTTATTAATATTCCAGGTGTATTAAATATATATATTTTTTATATTTTTTTAATCTGATGTTTTCTGGATGTTTCAGTTAAAGCCATCCTGACTGTTCTCTCACACTGAGTATTTATGCTGTAACCAGCTTAAGCCTCTCCAGCTGACCAGCAGATCCCTGTGGCTTTAAGCCCTGTCATGTAAACAGGAAGTTGTAGAAGTTCACTGGATAATCAGAGCAAGCCTCTCCTCTCAGATACCAACCTGACACTCTGTATGTACACAAACACAACTCATCTTATCCACTGAAAACAGAAAAATAATCAAATCTGCTTCTGTTGTGACACAAACAGCATGAATCATTTACTTTTTTCTCTACCCAGTGTTCCAAGGTAACATCTTTCTTATTGTGAGTGACCCTTGACCTGGAAACAAAATAGAATGTTTTCACCAGTACAGCAGAGACATCTATTTTAAGAATCCCCTGAGATCATCAAAGTACCAACATGAAGAAGAAAAGCTCTCCTTAGCAGTGTTGCAGGGAACAGAGATCCCCTCAGAGAATTATGTAACAGGTTTATGATAAAACTATAAAGGACCTTAACCCTTTCCACTCTCACCCGGTCCATGTCTATGCCGTAAACACTCGCTCGTATAAACACCCCTCCTCCCTCTAATGCACTTTGTAGATACCTTAGTTGGCGTTTAGTTACACTACCAAGTCTTATCCTATTTGATGGATTAGGTATACTTCCTATTTGTCCTCAGAAACTTTATGACACACACAGATTACACAAATAGATGTGTACCTGGATACCCTGACATATCATGTGGAGATAAAGTAGACCCCCTATACACTGGATCCAAGTGCAAGAAACTGTCCCTCTTTTTGAGTATTTTTAAAAATCCTCTCAATACAAAACAGTTTTGACTCAGGCCTACTGACTCATACTAAATGTGATAATAAATTACCTCTGATGAAGGTCAGAATCAACCAAAGAGAACCACAACCAGAACTGACAACATTTTTTTAAAATTACTTTGAGTTATCGGTTGTCAACACAGGTACAAATTTATGAATATCAGGTAAGAAATGTCCCATGATGACATGCTTCCGGCTTAAACATCTGCAAGGTTCACATTTTGAGTAGCCTGGTTGATTCAATCCAAACCAGTAAATGTTTATATTTTTTCTGCTTTTTTGTCATTGTAAAATTTCGCTCAAAATTTGTATGACAACTGAATGAAAACACAGCTACTGAAAAGCATCTAAAAATGTGTGCATTTGTTCTGTGGTATGTTGATAGATCATCAACATACCACAGATGTGGTCTGGAGGGACTGAAGAGAAGGTTTGGATAGGAGGGGAAAAATAGTAATGATTTCATTTAAAGAATAATGGGGACGGTCTCAAGTCTGAGAACCTTTCCACTGTATTGTGTGGCTGCGTTTATGCAGAAGGAACTGGTGCACTTTACAGTGTCGATAATGTGATAAAGAAAACACCTCAAATACTGAAGCAACATCTGAAGACGGGATGTCTTCAGATGGGCGTTCCAAATAACCAATGACTCCAAGCATTTCATAATTATCTCTGAAGTGCCTTAGGGAGAAAACTGTTTTTCGAGTGGCCAAAATCTTAAAATCTCAGTCCCACAGAAAATGAAAAAGGTCAGGCCTCCCTGACCCAGTTAGACCAGTTTTGTCTGGAGGAATGAACCAAAAATGACAGAAAACTATTATGACAAACTTGTGGAAAGACACCTGAAACATTTGCCCCAAGTCACCTTGAAAAAATCTCAGAGAGATTTTTTTTTTTTAAAGTAAACATAAAAACCTTTGGCAATTCTAACTGATCTACACTTGTTTGTTTCCCCCTTGTAGTTATACTGACTGACCTGGACTGGGTAGTTCTGACACAGTTTGGGGCGATGTGTGGCATAGATCGGGAGCAGTCACCTGATGTAAGGAGGACATTAGTTTTAAGGGTTTCATTTGTAACCATGGGTACTCGCTGCATGTCTTCACTCCTTCTCTCTCTGCCATATTCAGTCGAATGCACTGTAAATAAATGCACTGTAGTGCCAGGAAAGCCTTTAAGAAAACAACAGTTTAACTCCCACATTAATGCTGTTAAAAAAAATAAATAAATAAACAAAACACAATTTTGTCATCTTTAGGACTGAGGCAAACACTGAAATCTCAAGTCAACTTGTCAAACCTAAACTGGATGTGTTTATACTGATGACAACTCCTTTCAACTTGTGACCAGAGAAAAACAAAATTACTCCCAACAGTATTTCTTCAAATTTCATCTCATTGTTTCTCACCAAACCTTTCAGTTCCTCTGATGTTGTGTCTGATCAGTTTAAACTCTGTAGTCGAATATATTTAAAAAATATCAAACGTAAAAACAGGCTTTTGTCAACAAACTGCATCTTCAGTGTTGATCTGAAATGTGAGGGTAATGTCACAGAGGGCCTGTACATCTGTAGGTTGTTTGCTTTTCTTCCCTTTCCATTTGTTTAACCTGTAAAAACACCAGGTCATCAAACAATTCTGTCGTCATCAAAAACCTTTACACGCATCCTTACTTCAACATATGCTTGTTTCAAGTTCTCTGAAAGACGTAAGATTTTAGAGTTACTGTCACTACTGCTAATTTTCTTCATCAAATCTTCCTCCTTTGTGTCCTTACGAGTCCCTGTTTGAATATGCAGATAAGTCATCACTCAGACTGAAGTCTGAAATGAAACGTTCCGCTTGGAGGAACTATTGGAGCAATCTGTCTGTGAATGGCTGTTTGATAAATACCAGATGCTAATGTGAAAAAAAAAAAACCCTGTTTACTCAGACGCAGGACAATGGGGGGTGAGATAATATGCAAAACGCCTGTTGAGAGATTCACGTCCCCACTCTGCTTTCTCTAAACCTGCTGGGGACCGAATGGATCAGCTGCATTAAACATCGTCTTCCTCTCATTTGATGGCATTTCTCAGATGAAGATTCATTCATCAGAGAAGAAATTAGGCTATATGTGGCAAAGTGGTGGTTCAGCTGGCCTTTTAGTCTTAGTTTTCATAGAATTCCTTTCTTGCCTCTTCAAAAATAATAGTTTTTTTTTTTCAAATTTAAAACTATATTTTAAGCTTAAAAGATGGTTATTTTGTACAAATCCAAGAAAGTGTTAAAGATAAAAACAAAAGCCAAACTAACAAATCTCTACTAAAAGCTAAAACATTAACAGTGAAAATAATACACAAATCATTGCAAAACATAAAGTAGGAAAAAAAATATTTTTTTGACAAAATACTATTAAAACATACATAAAACGTAAAACTTCTTATTTAGCTGTAATTATTGGCATATATTTTTTCAAAACAGGTAAAATATTAAAAGGGGAATAATTATGGAATCAGATTGTATTTTATAAAATGAAATTTCATAAGAATGCAATTTACTAATATTGACTTTTCTGTTTTTTGGTTCATGAGTCCATTTTTCTCAAACAATGCTGAGTGATTACATAGTGTTTGGAAAAATGATACTTATTACACCAGTGTTATTAATTTCTTGAAAAGGTAATTTTAGACATGGATGCTCGGAATAAATAATATGAGCTGTCATGTTTTTGTTTAATTGTTTTTTTGTTTTTTTCTAAAATGTGAAATTTAACGTTTCCCATGGGTTTTATGTTGTTTTAAAGGCTCAGTGTGATGCATGTGCTGACATCTACTGGTAAAATTAAAAACTGCAACCAACTGGAATTTTGTCATCCTGAAACTTCTATATTGTGGCATTTTAAACACTGTGAAGGTACAAATGAAGCCTTAGGAATCATGCCACCCAAGAGTGAACCTTTTGCTTCTTGGATGTTCGATGCGGTGAAGCTGAATAATAAAATATATAATCTCCATGGTTGTTTTCCACACTCCGCAGGTCCCAGATGCTGCCATTTTTACCCACACAGAGACTGCTCTGTGTAAAAGCTGCTGTCATGGCTATTGTCAGGGCTCCACAGAGTGTATTATGCCTCCAAGTCCTGCATCTGTCGTACCAATCCCAACTGTTTCCAAGCACAGAGAACAAAGGCTCTCCTTTGTGCAAACTCCAAAATCTGCAGTATTATATGTCCCCTTGCTCCTGTGTCTATTCTGATCTAAAAATGGTTCGCTTCAGTATAAAGAAGCCAAGTCCGGATTTAATGGTTTTAAATGATGTCTCTTAGTAACAGATTCCAGGCGCAGAAGATATTGAATAAGAAGGAAGAGAGGTATTGTCAAGCCAGTGCTGTAGTAGGCACACACTGACGCTGAGATACTCAGGTCTGGAGGGACTGAAGAGAAGGTTTGGATAGGAGGGGAAAATAGTAATGTGTTATGCAGAGCCTACAGGGGCTGAGGCAGAATTAGATATGGGGCCCAATTCAAGTTGAGCTCACTGTCTGCTAACTGCTACAGCACTATCAATGTCATAAGAGTTTGTTAGTTAGCTGGAGATGACATATTAAAGGGAATGGTTTTTAGATTCTTCATGTTTTCCATTGTAATTTCAAACTGCAGCATGCACTGAAGAGTACATTTACTAATACGAGTTCAAAATGTCATATATAATTTGTTCCTAGGCTGAAAACAGAGTCAGTCTGAATGGTAGAGAAAAAAAGCCTCCATATTTCCTTACAGGTACTGGAGTCCCATTATACATGTTCACAGAGGCAGAGACTGTGTCGACTTTGGCCGTGTTTCTGTTCAGTTTACGCCTCCATCTGCAACACCTCTCAGCTGTGACAGCATAACAACAACAAGAAGCTGTTTTTTAAAGCTGCTCAGAGGTGAGGTAAGTGAAAAAACAGAAAGCCTACATAGTGGCTGCCTAACACTAACAGAGCTTCTACTCGTTTTTTAAAAAAATGGAAAACCCACTGCCTTCTTGATTATTTACTCAGGGTGAATGTACATCAGAATCTGCCACTTGGTATTAAACACAGTCATCTTATGTGTCTGTAGAAGGTCATAAGTCTTTGAAGAGGTTCCATTCAGCTTGGCTCTTAATAATGTTTTGAGGAAACTGCTCTGAAACAAGCTCAAACATCTCCACTTTTTTGTCCTCACCACATTTTTCAGAGGATCCTAACAGTAGTTTGTACAATTCTTGTAAAGAAGCTCAGTGACAAATTTCAAGAGTGCCTCCATGTTCCAGCTTGAAGGTCTCATTTATATTTGCCCAAAGTTTCCCTGAGCTAAGCCTCCCTGACCTATTACCCAAAGTCCCACAAAACATGGTTTGTTCGAGTCCTTTTAAAAACACAAGTTTTCACCAGATGTTTTTCCTTGTTTCTTTCCACAAAGTCATAAAAATTGTGTTTAGAAAGAGTTGGACTGGGTGGGAGGTACACTCTAATGACATCACGATCTCCTTGTTGTTGTCCAGAGCCACTGCAGAGTAAAGTGCTGGGAGGCTATTAAACCTGAAATCATCTATGGTTGAGTGAATTTCTACGGAAAAGCTTCCACATTGCTTTAAAAGCTCCGGTGTCGTATTCTGTAACTATTGCCTGCTTCAGAACGCCTCCTTAGGCAACCTGATAACATCTCCCACTTGCTGACATTATAGTTAATAGGCCTTTAAAGTCTTTTCAGGACTGCAAAAGCACTAATATCGGGGACTAATATAAAAGCTTAGTCAAGACGCCAACATGACAAACCAGATCGATCACTGTGGCCAAATTAACATTTCCATGTGGCAAATAAAAAGACAAGTTTTTTATTCGTTTGTTTCACACAATGTAGTGGCAAAATGAACACTACCAGCTGAAAATATAAACAAAGTTGCAATTTTGGTCAAAGTCTACCAGACTAACAGGTGTGAAAACATTCTTTAAAAAAAACAGCACTGGTGGTGTTTCCTGTGACATCAGACTGAAGCTGATTGTGGAGGCGCAGAAACCTGGTGTATTAAAGGGGAAATTCTGATGAAACTCTGCAGATGTGATAACATTGGTATGAACATCGTGGCAGGATGAACATCTGGAGCACACCTATTGTTTTGAGAAGACAGAAATGTCATTATCGCCTTTATGCTTAAGGATATTTTCTGCATTGTTTCTCCATGACCTCTGCTCCTCCTGGCCCCCTTTCACAATTTTTAAGGAATCTCACTTTTAATTCTAAATCTTTTAACAAGTAAATGTAAAAAAAAAAAAAAAAGAAAATAATAATAATAATCTTTTTTGGCACTTTACCTGATAAACTCCCCCAGCGTAGACAATGTAGTGGCTGCAAATGAAAGGATATTTCATTTCATGTGTAAATCATAATTTCAACATGCAACAGTTCAGTCGTTTTATTTGAGCAGTGATGCTACAAATGTACAGCTGCTTCTGACTGCTTACTATGAAACATTGCTTTATTTTCTCAGTGAAAATAAAGTGATGTTTCATAGTAAGGAACATTGCTTTGAGAACATCTCTGTGATGTTCTCATTACTAGATGCTGTCCACATGATCTGTTGGCTGATTTCAATAGATCTGAATGCGGTTTAGGTTTTCACTGGGTATTCGACAAACTGCTGTTTGGCACAACAAAGACAGTTGTCACTTTTACATTGGGTTGCTGGAATTTAGCAAAGTTTAATCGTTTTTTCTCATCTTTCCCTTTGTTGTGTGACATCTCTTTGTAGTGCTTTTAGTGTCTGCAGTTTTTTGGTGACTATTGTGATTTTGCACCATTTTCTTGTCATCTCGAGTTTTTTTTGTGTCTCTTTGTTGAAGCCTTGACATGGAACTTGGAAGATAAAGATTTGCCTGTGTCCTGGCAATTCAATGCATATGTGACATTGCTACAGTTTTCTAAGTTTGATATAAATATAGTGAAATAGCCTCTCTGTGACACAGTGGGAGACAATTCGGAGATGGACCAAGATGATGATAAAAGCACGACAGTGGATCATCTGTCTCCACGTCTTCCGTTGCCTTACAAAAGTATTTATAGCCTTGTTTTCACAGTAGCTACATTTCCATTACAAGTATACGTAAGTTTATTTTTTGATATTCTTCTAATTTTGAAATAACACTATTTCACAATTGCATTGTTTCCTTTTCTTAAGAAATGCAATTAAAATCACACATTAATAAGCGTGGTCCCGTCACATCATTAAAAATCATGGCAGCTGGAATGCCAGGATTCCAGCTGCCAGGAGCATATTGCATGTAAATACTTACATAAGATATATTAATATTTTTAATGTTGATATATTGCCCTGCGACAGACTGGCGACCTGTCCAGGGTGTACCCCGCCTCTCGCCCGGAACGCAGCTGGAGATAGGCACCAGCAACTCCCGACCCCGTTAGGGAGAAGGGTGACGGAAAATGGATGGATGGATGGATGTTGATATATCTTGGGATATATTAAGGATTAATATATCTTTTATTAAGAGCTTTTTGTTCTTGGGATCAGCCACACATTCTGCACTTTTGGAAAATTGAAGTTGGTGGTTTCATAGAAGGTCAACAAATGTAACACTTGACAGACAAATTCTGCCTTTGATGAACTGTGTGATGCTGGGAAAGCTCTTGGTGGATCCATCTGCATATTGTCCAACAATGTCAATGACTACAAATAAGTGTTTTACTGATGCTGTATCACTAATTGTTGGGTCTCGCCTGATTCATAAAGTTTTTCCATTGAAATACACGACTTTTGATTTAGCTGAAAAACTACCTCATGCTAGGTTTTTTTTTTTCGTTTTGGTTTTTTTATCAAATTATGAGTTTTTTCAAAATTATTGTGTTTCCAGTGAGTGAATTTATTTCCATAATTCCAATTTATGCATGTTTCATGTCCATGAAAACAGATAATAAAATGAATCAAAAGCTGTCATATAGTACGATGATTCCCACAACAAGTGTCTCTGGGGTTGATGTGTTCAGGGTGTGTATTCTATTTCTTCATTTTGCATTTAGATCACAAAGTTCCAATTTGGCTCCTTTGAACGCAGCACCTTATTCCACTTTTACTGTATTTTGGAAACAGCAAACGAACTACTTACTGCTTTTTCTCTACAACAAATTTCTTCCCGGCACTCTTCGGTTAAGGCTGGATTTGTGGAGAGATTAGAGCCTCTTGGTTGCTTCTCTGTTTACTGCTCTCCTTATCTGGACTGTGAGTTTAGGTGGATGGTCACATCTCTGTAGGTTTGCAGTAGTACTCTTACTCTTTCCATCTTTAGATGATGGATTTCACAAAGGTCTGTGACCTCTCTGCTGTGTTTCTTGGTCTTCGTGATCCTGTTTGTTCACTAATATTCTCTAACAAACCTCTGAGGCTTTATAATGAGACTCAGCCTCCTGTACCTTAGCTGTCCTGTTGCTTACACACATTATTTGGTTTCTCCCAGGCACACCTTTCCTGTTTTTACTGTCTTCACAGATCACAGCATTGCCTGACAAACCAACTCCATGGGGACTCCTGGCAGACCTCATGTGTCAACATGTCCATCACCAACCCACAGGGTGACAGACAGCTGAAGAAAACTGAAGTTTTAGTTTTGCCAAACTAAAATTAACCCTAACTAAAACTTTAGTTTGGCAAGTTGATGACCACTTAAAACTCTCTAACCCCCACCACTCCGCTACCCTCAAAATTGGCATTGCCTGCCAAACCAACTGGGAGCTCCCTGTTGGTTTGGAGATTACTTGAAAAGAAAAGATTGACCTCAAAGATCAGTCTTAAACTCTTAACGCTCGAATCCTATTTCTCTTTCTGACATACAGACTCTGACTCGAGGGTCCGTCTTCAGACCGTTGGACTCACAAGAGTTGGTACCAGAAATCCTGGCAGCATGAACCCAAGCCTGTTTGGCAGTAAATTCAAAACTGCTCAAACAAGGTCACCATTTTCGTAACATTTTTCTGTACGTTCAAGGCCAACTACAGAGCTTTTTCTATATGAAAAGTATTTATTTTATTGTCCTCCAAAGCAGATGTAGTTTACTTTGACACCATGTCTAGGTTCCTGTCTCATTCATTCCATTCTTGTGAAATTACTGTGTAGTTCTGACCAAGGCAGACCCCAGGTAGGACAGGCAGAGATGCAGTTGCTGGGAATCTCTAGCGGTCTGCAAGACCCCACTGACATTAATGCGTTCTGATTTCTGCGTACATTTTCCAACTTGATTTTCTGTTGGATCGGATGCCAAATCAGATCCAGTGTGTATTGGTCTTCACAATTTTTATTTCTGATCCCTGCATGAAATTGTCAAATGCTTTCCTTCCATTTTTATGCAAATGACTCTGTAATTTACAGGCATTTGAATCTCTACAGTCCACTTTTGATGCAGTAAAGATTTGTCTCAAACAATTGAAACTGAATTTAAATGCTGAACAATTTGATATGAAACATTTTTCAAATTCATCCATCCCTTCTGAGAACATTCCCTTAATATGAACTGGCCAAATTAAAACTGTCAAGCTATGAGCCAAGTAGGACACAATTATACATAATACACTATATATATATATATATATATATATATATATATATATATATATATATATATATATATATATATATATATATACACTCTTTAATCTGAAATCCACATTAAACATTGTGTGCAGAGTAACAAAATCAACAAATACAACATAAAAAATCAGGTTACAGTTGAGACCAGCAGTTTACATACAATATTTTTTTTCTTACTGTTAATTTTCTTACTTAACTTTCAAGTTAAATCCGAGTGAATTATAATTACAAAAATATTTTTGATTTGCTCAATACCGCAGTCATGACAGAAACAATGTTAGAGTTAGCAGTATCTATCAGCTATCAGTTGTTAGTTAGCAATATCTTTAAAAACAGTAAAAATCTCATCAGTATTTGGTAGATTTGCTTTTACATTTTGTCTTTCCTTCCAAGAGATTCTCACAATACTTCATATTTCAAAGATGTTTATAAATAAACCTGTGACATATTGTGTCATTATTGTAGCATTTGTAGAAATAATTTTGGTTTTGCTAACTGAACTAAAACAAGAGAAATTTGGTCTGATTTGACTTCATGAAGTGAGAATAAAATGTGTTAATGTCACTTCACTTTGGTGTTTGTAAACCTCTGGTTCCAACTGTAAGAGTAATCACAAACTTGATATTAAAACACAGCAAGATATTCATCAAAACATTTTTCCTAATTTCTACATTCTTCTTATTGGACATTCTTCAAAAGATCTCAACACACATTTATACAGTAATTTGCAAAAAAAAAAAAAACAAACAAACAAAAAAAAACATTTCTACTCCTTATGAATCACATTTTGCCATTTTTTATCTGCAGAGCTTGATGTATTATATTATAATTTTACTTCATAGACCAACACAAGTAACCTTTTATACTCTGTGTTTGTTCATCACATATAAACCCAATAAAGGTTTGTTGCTGTAAGGTGAGTTAAGAGGAGTTAAAACTTCTGCAAGAGAGCCATTATGTCTTCCTGCAACACAGATACAGACTGCTCTCTACTTTAAGCAAACAAGTGAAAACGTTTCTTGTCACAGACATATATATACAAATAAACATTACATCTTCCTTTCTTTGAAGGATTACAGTCGATCTCAGTCAGGCGTTAAGAATCATCTGAATCAGAGGTCTGCAACCTTTACAACCCAAAGACACATTTTTACCCGGCTAAATAAAACTTCAATGTTAACAAATGTTAAACGACCTTCTCACAAAAAAAGAAAACTTACAATATCTGATAAATATCTATTGCAGAAAATTTGTCGTCATGCTTAAAGATCCGTTTTACTTCTATTTTTAGGTTTTAAGATAAAGAAAATCATAAACTTTTAGATTTTCTTCTACAAACAATATTTTATATTTTTGGAGCAAAAAAAAACAAAAGACAAAGAAGTTAAAAACAAGATTTTAAGACTTGATTTCCAAACCCTAATATCTATATCTAAGTCTTCCTAAGTATTTTGGGTCTCTAGAGTTAATATCTTTGTGCACTTGAATAAATAAAAAGTTCCTAGTTCCACAGGAGGCTGCACAGTGGCGCAGTTGTTAGCACTGTTGCCTTGCAGCAAGAAGGTCCTGGGTTTGATTCCCGGCCCAGGGTCTTTCTGCACGGAGTTTGCATGTTCTCCCTGTGCAGCGTGGGTTCTCTCTGGTTACTCCACAGTCCAAAAACATGACTGTCAGGGTAATTGGTCTTTCTAAATTCCTCCGACAGGCTGGTGACCTGTCTAGGGTGAACCCGCCTCTCGTCCGGAACGCAGCTGGAGATACCAGCACCTCCCGACCCTAATAGGGACAAGGGTGAACAGAAAATGGATGGATAGTTCCACAGGACTTTAAAGAGCTCCTATATCTTGTTGAAAAGTAACTTGTTAGTTAGTTTGTCTTATTTCAAGTACACTAGATATTTGCACTAGAAACTAGAAGAAAAAAAAAATATATATACTGCTCAAAAAAATAAAGGGAACACTCAAACAGCACAATATAACTCCAAGTACATCAAACTTCTGTGGAATCAAACTGTCCACTTAGGAAGCAACACTGATTGACAATCAACAATGATTTTGTTGTCAGCACATTCAACTTTGTACAGGACAAAGTATTCAATGAGAATATTTCATTCATTCAGATCTAGGATGTGTTATTAGAGTGTTCCCTTTATTTTTTTGAGCAGTATATATAGTGGATGGTTCAATGGACCAATTGCAGCTCCGGCCCCGCAGGTTGCAGACCCCTGCTCTGAATTCATCAGCATTCAACAGATTTTTTTGTTTTCTTGATCCTTCAAGATATATGTAAAAAGAAATACACATAATTTCACCGGATTTTGTAAAACACAGACCAGATGTGAAATCTACACACGAATGTTTCAATAGATACAGCAAAAAAAAATAAAAAATAAATAAAAATAAATAAATAAATGCATATATTTGTTTGTATTTTCGTTTTGAAGTGGGGGATGTGTAATATTTAATAATACACTGTTATACAATTCCCCCCTCCAACATGCAAAAAGAAAAATTTTTTATTATAAAAAGATTTACGTATTTACAAAGCGCACACAGAACACGTCTCTACACCACGTGACGCTGACGCATCGCACACAGACGGTTTGGATGTCTAGATCGGTTATTTCTATGCAGTCCTCGGTCGTTGTTGAGTTTGGCAGGATGTGTTCATCATGCACACGTCTCAGAGGAACGGGGGGCTGTACAGCAGTTCATGCATAATATAGATAGAGGTCCAGCTATACAGGGGGTGAGCACTAGGTGGCAGCCTTTTCCCACTTTGTAAGCAGCTCTGAAAAGAGCAGGACATGCATAAGGCAAACACTACGCTAGGAGTCGGTCGTATTGCTTTTCATAGAGTGTGCATTGATCCTAGATTAGCATTGTTTGGGGTTTAAATGTGCATACTTTCTTTTTTTAAAACTAAAGAAGGGACAGAACTGTAGCTGGAATAAGATAGACACTTTCTCTCCACCTCACCGCGTCCTTGAGCATATCTGCGTCTTGTCTCCTCTCTTCCCTCCCCCTGGCTCTTTTCCTTCCTTCCTCTTTCCTCCTCCTCCTCTCCACAGGACAGCTGGAGAGACTGGCATTTCTCTAACAGCAGGGGGGGGGGATCTGCACCCAGCCTCAGCCCACGCTGGGCAGAGAGAGGGGTGGGTGTGGCGTCACAGACAGAGGTGTGTGTGTGTGTGTGTGTGTGGGTGTGTGTGTGTGTGTGTGTGTGTGTGTGTGAGAGAGAGAGACTGATGCATCGTCTGACCCTACCCTGGAACCGCCACCGCTCGTCTGCAGTGACTCAGGCTAAATGCTCCGGAGCGAGAGTCGCTCCGTTCATGAATCAGGGTGAAAACTTCTCACAAGAGATGAGGCACTGTACCTGTACCTCTCACTCATCCAGGGCCCCAAATGATTTAGTTTAGATTAAATACCAAACTGGGCTCCTAATTGGAGAAAATAAGGCAGATTGTAAACCTTCTGCAGGAGACGTCTCCGAAAAAGACAAATGATGGGAGTTGGACACAAACTCTACTGGTGTGTTCACACTAGCCAAATGTGTGGAAAAGCAGACTGATTTGACCTATCTATAGGGACAACAAGGTGAAATTTTGTCCACCTAAAATCCTCCATCTCTGTTTGGTTGAAGTGAACTGTGGTGTGGTTTGAATGCAAAAGTGAATGCCAAGCTGGCCGGAGATTGCTCCCAAAGCAGAAAGTGGATGACAACACAGGGCATTCTGGGTAGATTTTGGGTGAAAACAACCTAAACATCTAGCACTAGAGGGAAAAATGAACTTGTGGTCTTTGAACAAAAACAAAAGAGAAATTCTACAACCGCTAAATTCAGACACCACTCCATTTCTTTACTTTTTGAGAATGTAATGAAATTCTCACGTCTTCTTTGGACGTTTTCGTGTTGTTTCTTTCTGTGGTTCTTGATGTAGCGCCACCACAGAGGAGGAGGGGAACAGGTTTTTCAGAGTTTGGATTGTTTGACAAAGTGCAGCGTAAAGGGGAACCGCAACAGCTGAAAGTCTAACAAATAGTTCTGTTTTGGTCGCCAATAGAACCAAGTCTACCAGACTATCAGGTGGGAAAACATCCAAACCAGCTCTGAATGTTCCAGAAGGTTCCAGTCAGGGGTCGGTCCCAACGCTCTTTAGTAATGTAACTCAATAGTAAGAGGAGGGAGAGGAACAGATGAGTTACAGCAGCAGGT
The DNA here is from genome assembly GCA_922788865.1 of Poeciliopsis turneri. NCBI lineage: Eukaryota > Metazoa > Chordata > Actinopteri > Cyprinodontiformes > Poeciliidae > Poeciliopsis > Poeciliopsis turneri. The sequence goes on along the minus strand of CAKLNU010000771.1, from coordinate 817,688 downwards.
GAGTGGAGGATGAGTGCCTGCTGTGGTGAAGGGAGGTGTCTGTTTAGACTCTGGGTGAGAGAGCAGCAGGTTGACACTTCCTTCTTTTTAAAGAGCCAAAGAAATGGATGATAAGAGAAGTCAGAGGAAGGGGAAAAAAAGGAAACAGACAGACACTGGGAAGATGTTGGGGATTGTGTGGATCAGATGTGCCGGTGCAGCGCCGGTAGGGGGGAGGAGGAGAGGGCCGGTCGCGGTTCGATTCCTCGACTCTTCATGAACGACAGCAGCTGGTCAGGGATCTCGGCCAGGACGTCTTTGGCCAGCCGGGCCATGCTGAGCACCTGGTTGCCGGACCTGTCGATGTAGTCTCTGAACGGAACGAACTAGAAGCAGGAAGGAAAACAAAATCTGTGGCAAATATCACTCCTGGTCACGCTACGACCACGGATTTCATGGTATTTCATCAGAATTCTAGAGACAGATCAACATAAAACAGAGCTGTTTGGCTGAGCCTCTGCGGAGCGGCGGCATCTCTGATCTGTCCTTGATGTGGGACACAGGAGACCAAACCAGGTTCAGAAGTGTGGACCACAACCACTGAATTTAACTGGTAAAAATCTTAAAAGTGTGGTGTGCAATTTTGTCAACAGAATTCAGAGTCCATGTTGATGATTTTGGTTGTGTGTGGTTTGTATTTTTGCTTTGTTTGATGTTTTTGGTTGTGTTTTATTTTGGTTTGTTAAAATATCTTCCAGCTCTCTAGGTAAGTGTTCTTCACAAAATTAACATGTATTGGTCTTTGAGAGGAGCCTTTGCATTATTATGCCATTATCAATATATTATTTCAAAATGGTCTCAATACAACCTTATTATTATTTTTTACCATATTCACCATAATAGTTACTGGGACAATTTATCGTGCAGGATAATTTGTTATTGCAACAGGCTTAGCAATACATTTTGGTTATCAGCCACAATAGCAGGATGATTGTTGGCTATTGATATTATTTTTATATTTTATTTTCACATTCTTGCATTCCTAATCTAAACCATTCCAAAATCCTAATAGAAAGTATTCAAATCTGTTCCTTTATCAAGGATTGTGAACATTGTTGCAAGCATTTAAACAGCTGTGGACAATAAAAACTGAAGGACATACGCTTCAGGTAATGTTCTTATTTTTTTTTTTAGGCAGATGACATTTTAAAATGAAGCAATTTTCACTCAAGGAGGCGGTTATTTCTGTAGGACTCTACAAAGAAAGCCTGGAATAATAAATATGAGGGCTTGAAAAAAGATGATGATGCTTGACAATAAGTAAAAAGAGATAAGAGATGAGAACGAAAGAACGGAGACGTGGAGATGAATTTAGACTGATAAAGAAGCACTAAGGAGAGCTTCCAGCAGATAAACCAGATGTATAAATAGCCAGCTGTAAGAAGTCGTTTGACACCGCTGATGTCTCTGGGGTTGCATAATCATCTGAATGTTGAATATTTGTGTGTGGAGAAGGCCGATAAAACTGCATTTTTAGATTAGATTGTGTCCCGACTGCAGGGTTCGGAGCCGTCGCTGAACATCCAGGATGTTCAGACCAGAAAACAAAGTCAGCAAGAACGAGATGGAGCAATGAGGTGGGATTTTTAACATTTTTGTTCCGGAATGAAAAGAAGATAACCTGTAGTGGGATTTTTGAGTGTCCATTAGCATGAAAACGCTTCTGCTTCCAACCAGTTCTGAAATTATTCAAAAATAAAGAAAAACACCCACTACTGTTTCTAAAGTGTTATTCAGTTTTGAAATATTAAAGAACGTAAAAATAATAAGTATGGGTCAACAAATAGATAAAGTATTACAATTTGAAATGATGAAAATATATTTTACTAAAGCTGTTTATGTAAGAGCATATTTGGGTTTTTTACTTTATCAAACTGGGTCTCAAACGTTTTCACACCCCTGCTTTTTATGTGACATACATCTTAGGGCTGCAAATAATGACTTAAAAAAATCCTTTTATTTATTTTTTATTTTTTATTTTTTTTACACTATATCAGAAATACATCAAAATATGCTAACAATGTTTTAAAGACAAATGAAATGTTATTGCCTGAAATGCAGCTACACAGGATTCCTTTAGCATATGCTTCATCTAAAGATGCCTCTGCAGCTGAAACATACTGTCGGCTTAACTGATGGTCACTTTTTGGATTAATAAATAGTGAATGGTGCTTAAAAGGAGAGGTTTTATTTTTTTACAGGATTTGGCAAAACAAAATTACAAAGATTCATTCATTTTTTATCTTATGCCGACATTAATGTCTAAATTTCTTGGACGATTTGGGCTTAATTACTGCTCTGATCAAATCTGTAAAGAAGCTGCAATAACCTGGTTCTGTGTCTTCACATCCTAATCTAACACTTGTAGTATAAATGTACAAGGACATCAGTTAGGAGAAGCGCCATTCAAGCACAATCTTAAAATGTTTTGCGCAATCATCTGAAACCACAGTATGTCTTATTTTGAAATGAGACGGTGTGGCCAAACAGTGTCAGCCATCAGAATCCGAGTCCCTGAATCATCCCGTCTTCCCTTCAGGGACCATTTTGGGAATTAATGAATGTGACCTCGTTTTGGAAGACACATAAACCTGAAATGGATTCTGGTTTACTCTAAATTCAGAAATACTTCAATCTTTTTCTTCATTTCAACTAAAAACCATACAGTTTACAGTATGCGACCTGTGTGATATGAAACAGCCTGAACGTCACAATAAGGAGAAAAATAAAATATGACACAAACAGAAGGAATGTGTTTTGCCCCATCTGTGACGTCCTTCCCTCTGAAGGTTTAATTAAGGCAAAAACGGAGGGAGAACTCTGCGCTTCTTCAAGTTGATCCTAACAGAAATTCTCTCATCAGTTGCAGCTTTTATGAAATAATAATTTCATCTGCATATTTCAAAGTCTCACAGTGCAACCACAAAAACAAGAGGGTACTGTGCATATTAAACACAATCCTTTGGTAAGCTAACTGTAGCGTTGCACTTTGAGCTCACATCACAGAAAATTAACAATTGTTTACAAGAAGTAACTTGTGGGCCATTAAGAGGCACCTGCGGACCACCAGTTGCTAATTATTTTTCACAGATTATCTTTCTGATTTTATGCTGTCATGACAGAATAAAAGTATTAATACATAAAAAATATATTTTCTAATTAAAGTTACCTACTACAGTTTCCAAGCTGAGCTTCTACATTACAGAGCAGCCCTAACCTGTTACTCCCCCCTCTCAGCTCCTGTGGGACTAGCGGCAGCAGCAATTAGCAAACACCTGGTGGAGCCGTGTGTTTTCTGAGCTTGTTTTAAGAACTTTGCAATACTCCTAAAAACACTAAAAGGCATCATGAGGCTCATGTTGTGATGACATGCTGGAGACAGAGTGTCTTAAAGAGCAGGAGCTTCTTAAAGAGACAGAAGTCCAATTCCAAGGCATTAAATTGGAAAGTCAAATCTCTTTTACATCATATTTGGTATATACATGTTTAAAACAACTGAAGGTAACATAGTTATTTGATTGTGCAATAAAATACATAATGCTGCCACTACAATGACACGTTACAGTGTAAAAATGATCGTCATTAACAGCTTTTCAACATCTATTTTGAAATATTTTAAATTATTTTTTTCTTGTACCTGAATAAAAACTCAAATTTTCCACCACAAAAACAAACAAAAAATTCCTCAATCAACCTGAATGACTTACATCCAATAGTTTGACCAAGAGCATTAGGCTACGCCTGTTAACCATTATAGACTTTGAGACGTCCAGTGCTGTTTTTGCCGCCTGTGTTCCAACCTGCCACCGTCTTTACTCATGACTCAAATCAACCACCTGCAGTGTTTCCAGTGATTTGCTTGTGTGTTAGGAGTTTGTCAAAGCTCCTAAAGCATCAAATAGAGATATGGATTAAAAAAAAAAAAAATTTGATACATTTTAAATTCTGTAGGTTTAGGTAAATCTGAGACATTTGATAAAATTTCTTTAGAAAAAAATATTTCTTTTTTTCCTCATTGGTTGATAAAAGGTAAAACATAAGTACTGCTGACTACTTAAACCACCTCTAAAAATGCTCATAACCGCCTACTGTAGTAATCAAAAGACCACAAAATACTTTAATCTGGTTTAATATGCACAGTGGAAACCGTCTCAGCGCTACTGCAGAACCATCAATGTCTTCTTTTTCTCTGCTCTTGCGGGTTCAGCCAATCAAAACCAAGGAAAACAAATGCTGGTCCTGGATTGGCTCTTTATGCATTTATAAATAGAGTCATACATTTTCGGGTACTATCCGCATATTCTAAAGTAATTGTTAAATATGGAGGAAAAAAAAAAACTGAAATGTTACAGATCCATCATCCTGCCAAACACTTCAGCTGAGAATCAGTGTTGTTAGAGCAAAAGGAGTCACCAAATGAAAATAATGACACAATTAAATGCAAAATAGTGTGAAGTGATTGAACTCCCTTCTTTTGCTGTTAATCTATATATCCTTGTTAAGCCACTGCTATAGGGTTAAAAGCAACTGAGTGATTAAATGTGATTAGCATTGCTGGGAGACCAACTTTAATCACCAGGTCAATAACAATAAGACATACACTGTAAAAGCAACATAGAGAAAAAAAGCATTTTATTAGTGAAGAATTCTACTTACTTAAAGGTATTCAATGTGTGGAAATGAACATATATTGACAAAATATGAAGCAAATATGTCAAAGTAGATTCTATAAACTGATAGTTTATGATCTAAAATTCTAGCATTCCTGTAACGATGATGATGATGTGCATTCATCATCACAAACCCTCATTTATCATCGTATCGTACTCTCTGGAGGCGACAGAACGGTCCTCACCGCTGTCATCTCAATACTTAATAGCACATTGTTACCACAAGATACGCTTATCTGCTTCCTCATATCCCTGAAAGGTTCTCCAAAACAACTGCTGGCAGATGTGGTTTTAACGCCTGCTCACGATAAAACGCACAGCAGAACAAGTTTTCATTTTGCCAAAAAGAATATGGGCAATTTTAGAGCTGGTAATGGATGAAAGGGTGAATGTCTTTGAGGAGGAAATGCACTGAGGACTCTTCTTCACATGCTTTTTAACCACTTCCTTTACAGCTCCCTGTGAAGGATCGCTATTTTTGGCAGGTAAATGTACTTTCAAGTGTTTATCAGGACAGTGCTGTGCTTAATGCATGCGGTAAAGGAGAAGGAATCCAAAACTATATATGGACATAATACAGAAAATAAATTTAAAAGAAAAATGCTGTCAAAATCCCTACAGGTCATGAAAAATCATTAAATATCACATTCACTTTAGTTGGAAAACACAGACATCATTTGTTAAACTACAGTTATATTATTATTATATTGCCCTTTTTGTTGTGAGACCTCAAAGGGCATAATATGGATTTTTTATGTGGTTTTACCCTTACATTACATTCTTGTATGTTGTGACATGACTTATTTTAGTAGGCTACATAATATATATGTATATATATAGGGGAATTATATAAATTCCCTTCTCACCCACCGCGGGTGGTTCTTATCCTCTGAGCTCGGGTCCTCTACCAGAGGCCTGGGAGCTTGAGGGTCCTGCGCAGTATCTTGGCTGTGCCAAGGACTGCACATTTCTGGACTGAGATGTCTGATGTTCTTCCTGGGATCTGTTGTAGCCACGACTCCAGTTTGGGGGTGACTGCCCCGAGGGCCCCGATGACCACAGGCACCACTGTGGTCTTCACCTTCCAGGCCCTCTCCAGTTCCTCCCTAAGGCCCTGGTATTTCTCCAGTTTCTCGTGCTCCTTTTTTTCCTGATGTTGCAATCGCTTGGTATTGCTACATCTACCACAACGGCTTTCCTCTGTTGTTTATCCACTATGACAATGTCTGGTTGGTTCGCCATTACCATTCTGTCTGTCTGGATCTGGAAGTCCCACAGGATCTTAGCTCTGGCATTCTCCACCACCTTTGGGGGTGTTTCCCACTGATCTCGGGGTTTCCAGTCCATATTCTGCACAGATGTTTCTGTACACTATGCCTGCCACTTGGTTATGTCGTTCCATGTATGCTTTCCCTGCCAGTATCTTGCACCCTGCTGTTATGTGCTGGACTGTCTCAGGGGGCCTCCTTACACAACCTACACCTTGGGTCTTGTCTGGTGTGGTAGATCTGGGCCTCTATTGCTCTGGTGTTTAGGGCCTGTTCCTGGGCGGCCATGATGAGGGCCTCTGTGCTGTCCTTGAGTCCAGCTTTTTCCAGCCATTGGTAGGATTTACTGATATCAGCCACTTCGGTTATTTGCTGGTGGTACATCCCATGTAGGGGCTTGTCCTCCCATGATGGTATCTCTGGCACTTCAACCTCCGTTCCCTGTTGTCTGAGACATTCACTGAGCACATTGTCTGTTGAGGCTTTGTCCCTGATGTATTTATGGATCTTAGTTGTTTCGTCCTGGACAGTGGTTCTCACACTCACTAGTCCTCTGCCTCCTTCTTTGCGGCTCGTGTACAGTCTCAGAGTGCTGGATTTGGGATGGAACCCTCCATGCATTGTTAGTAGCTTTCTAGTCTTAATATCTGTGGCTTTTATCTCCTCCTTTGGCCAGCTAATTATTCCAGCAGGGTATCTGATTACTGGCAGGGCATAGCTGTTTATCGCACGGATTTTGTTCTTGCCATTGAGCTGGCTTCTCTGGACTTGCCTTATTGTTGCTCCTTTCCTTGTGGCCTCATCGAGGTTGCCATTTGCTTGTGGTATACCTAGGTACTTGTAACTGTCCTCTATGTATATACTTTTACCAAAAGCTGTATCTGTTTGTCTCATTCTATAAAATAATTTCTATTGTGTTTTCCCTCATTTTGTGAATTGAATATGAAACTACCAGACAAACCTGGGAACTTAACAATGTAACACATTTGGGTATAAACTGCTGAACAAGTTGAAAAGACACGATTAAAGGACCCTGCTGAATCTTTTTGAGACACCAGTTTTCCAACTCTGAAAAAAAGGTAAGAATACAGTAACCGTATTCAACCATATAACTAAACCTTAATGCAGGCCTGTTTATTTTCTCTCAGTTGTCATATTATTGTGTGTTTGAATGCCTGATGTAAATGTGACCCACTCTCTTCGGGGGCATATACCCCCTGTGGTTTTACTTTTTGCCGAAAAGTGCTTGTGACAGACCTGCAAATTTAAATATAATCATGAGGAGTACCTGAACAATGTCTCTCTCAGCAAGACGTCCTCTGGAGGATACTCTCACCTCGTCTCCATCAAGCTCCTCCATTGCTGAAAGGACAGACAGCGACACGAGGAAAATTACTCAGTACTGGAGCCACCGGGAGAGAGAATAAAAGAAGCTTTGAGATGTTGATTTTGCATGTTCAATGCGTAATTGCTGAAGTGGGACACATCGTGGGGACTGGGAACAGGTACACAAACCGCTTTACACATGGAAAATAGGATTCCTCATGGAAAAGAAATAGGGCATAATCACACCGGTTGAAAAATATAGTTGAGACCACTCATTGGGAAAATGTTGTTGAAACCAGGACTTTCAGTAAGTACAGGTAGTTACAGAATTGTGTCTGATTGCAGATGATTGTTTGAGCTGCCTCACAAAACCTTCAGCTTTAAGTTGCCAAACATGTAACATGATTAACCAGAGTAGTTTTTTCAGGTCATAAAAGAATCAGTCTACTTATCAAAATCAGTTTCATTAGTTCAAAATCTGAGTGATTTATTATTTTCCTTTCTATGCTTTATTACATATAAAGACAAGTAAATATATTTATGATTAGAAAATCTGAATTTAAGTTGACTAAAAATGTTACATTAGTTGAAGGTTGATCAGTCTTTCCCAGGGTTTCTTTTGTAGACACATTGTAGCATGGCTACATGCACAAGCTCCCTGCTGCAGGGCAGAGAGCTGTTTGTTGATGATAACTGCAATTAGTCATAAATCTACATGTGATATATATTAGAAAAAGGAACGCAAGTATTTGCTACTAATCGTCAACACTACAACAACTAGATTACAAGACAAGGAAAAAGTTTTAATAAAAAAATGAGGGGGAGAGTGAAGTATGTCAGTTTGCTTTGACGAGTCTGTGTGTAGCTTAGCTGACCCACAGAGTGAGAAAAAAGAAGTATATATATTTTTGATTAAGCAGAGTATATTAGTTTGGAGCTGGAGAAAATTTGTTCTGGTACATGAAGAGTTAAATGCACAATAAAGGCACTCAGTAACCTAAAAGTGTGGTACTGCCATAAAAAGATAGTGATGCACAATGTGAAGCTGCATTAGCAAGAACTCCTACAGAGTCAACAAACATTACAAGGAAACACTATTGCATGTCAAATTCAGAAATAATTTGAAGAAAAGAGCCACAAAGACTGTAAGTTTCTATTGACATCATGACCTTCAACACACCTTGGTGCTTTCGCAAGCCTCCTGCCACTCAATTACTTAAACAAGTGGGAAATAATAGGCCATACGACACTGTGATGAAGTGTGAAGTTGCTACACCCTCCTGATCTGAAACAGATTGTGCACACTCTCACTCCAGCCATCCCCTCTGACAAATAATTCATTGATCTAAGCCTGTGTGGCAGCCACACACTTGACTTCATAGACCTTCTACAGTGTTTCTTCCAGGACGGGCAGAGCATTAACCAACATACATAAGTCATTATGTCACAACTGCTCTGGCAGCTTTCCTGTTTGAGCCCCTCAGAGTCAAGCCAAAGTCAAGGTCACAGTTAAATGATATTTTTCTGCTATAAAAGATCACTTCTGTGTGTCTTAGACTGAGTGATGCTGGAATGTAAATGGCTTTAGATGAAAGCCTGATCTATTCATGTGGGTGTCTTTTTTTCAGGGCTTACTTGTTATTTCACCAATTCATTTATAGGACACACTGTTGATGTATTTATTTTCAATAGTACAATTCCCTTTTACTTTTAGTTGTCATGTATTTCCCTAGAACTATGTAGGCTATAACATTTTTAAATCAAGCTAACAGCAGAATCTGCAACTAATTAATCACACGTTAATCAAAAACAGTGAATCAATAAAATAAGCAAGATTTTCAAATCAAAAGCCTTATTTCTGCCAAATTGTTGAACTAATAGACATGTGAGATTTACAGTTTTGAATCTGTTATTTAAATTAATTAATAATCAGATTGATAAAAGCTCAATTTATGTACCTTCTTTGAGTTGTATCACATTCTTTCTACTTTACAAATATTTTAGAATTTGTGTTGGTCACATAAAATCCCAATGAAATGCATCAAGATTTTTGGTTATAATGTCACTATATGTGGAAGATGTTCAGGGATATAAATACTTTTGTAAATTATTGTGCTTATTAACTGTGTCAACTGACTGAACAGCTCTAAGGTGATATTTTCCGCTATATAGAATTAAGAAATGTTTAGTGAAGGTCATTTTATGTTTTTGTAATTAAGACTGTTTCCGAACTGCTTCTCGGTGTCTCATTGTGATTTTTTTAAGGAAGGACACCAAAGCAGGAAGAGCAGGACAACTATGAGAAATAAAGGCTGGACTGAGGAATTGTTAAAGTGATTTGTTAGTTTTAACATGACTCTGGATGTCAGTTTTTCCTTGCTCAACTTCAACTTTCCTACCACACTGTGTTCTATCTGACAAATATTTTCAGTATCAAAAAGGCATGGCACATGGGTATAAGTGTGAAAAAATGATATGCAATTTGTGGAAAATCAAGTCCTTTCACATCTTTGAATAAACTGTGTTATTTCTGATGTGCCCCCATGTTGTGTGGTGGTGTGTGTGAGAATATTGTTGATTTTTGCTCATATGAGATCCTTTTCAGTGCAATGCTGGTAACGACTTCAGGACAAGGGGAGTGTTTAAAAATTAACTCACATATGGGGAAGACACTTCAGTAGAACGAGTTTCAATATTTAGTCATAAAATTATTAGCTAAAATAATCAGAAAGAAGGTCAGGTTGCTGTTAGCTGGAGCCCTCCAAACATCTACGTGAGTGCAGACAAAGGGTGTGCATAACACAGCAACTGGTTATTTGATTAAAAGGGTAGTATTATGTAAAATCTATATTTTTGAGCTTTACATATTTGAGAAATCCTTTCATCTCCATGGCAACCATTCATCTTTGCAAAAACGTCTGAGTGGATATAGCTCTGCCTTCAAGACGCAGGTCCTCCTGGAAGCTACAGTTTTCAAGCTACCGAGCTTCCGCCTCACAGAGCAGCCCTCCCCATGACTCCTCCATGCACATGCTGAGTTACTTTGCAGTAACTCATATGAGCTCGAAGGCTGAGCTAGGTCCACTCAGGCATTTTGCAAAGGTGAATGGTTGCCATGGAGATGAAAGGATTTCTCAAATATCAAGGCAACATTCCAGGTATGTTTTTGATGAGGGAATAACATCATACCATGATGTAAAGCTAAAACATATAGAGTTTACAGAATACTGCCATTTTCATCAAATAACCTCCAGCTGACAAAAATATTAAAATATTTTTAAACCAATTTTTTGTCAGAAAACCCCATATTCTACTCAAATTTGTTTCGAATGCCAATTTAAAATGTTAAATAACAGATAACAGAAAGTTCTACAGCGGTTTTATCTTCTGTCATGTTTACTCATAATAAAAGAAATGATTCTGCTCACCGTCAAACTCAGCAGGGCCGACGCCAACAATGATTATGGACAGAGGAAGTGATGCTGCCTGTTAAAAAAAAAACAGAAATATTAAAGATTGTTTACATTTTAAATTCAGCAGATGTCGTAGATGTTTATTAAGCCAACTGGTCGTTTGGTTGTCAAGGTATTCAATATATCGATATAATTGATACAGGAAAAATGAGTTATTCAAAGACACTGTTTTGTATCAAAATTGATACCATATGAATGGCATTGATTTGATGTGAAAAAGCAGAGTTTGATGAGTTCCTTTCACTTATTGGCTCAACAACTTTTTTACCCCCAAAAGATCAATGTAGAGTCTACAGCCGAAACCCCCGATCTATCTGCTACACTGATGATGATAAAAGTGATAAAAGTCACAAAAGAAGTCATACACCAAGAAAGAAACCGGCAACAGGGTAAAATCAGATCATTTCAAATTTCATCATAGCCTACGCCTCCATCAAGCAATCGTTTCTTAATCGCCAAGGATCCAAATTAAAGCATCTGGCTTTACCAGGCTACTTCTGTCCTATTCAACATTTCCAAATACCCATTGCCTCACCCTCTGACAACTAACTCAATCTTCTCCAATCAAACCAGATAATTAGTAACGGCTTAAAGTGATGGAGTGTTTGCATTTTTGATCAAGGAATCTTAGAAACTTGCAAGAATCAAGATCTCCCGTTGAGGCTATGACCCTACAACCAACAAGCACATTTTTTGTGTTGACATTTAAATTCATGTCAACACAAACTGTAACTAGTTTTGATGAAAATTCTGAAAGCAAGAAAAAAAAACAGATAAAAACATGTCATGTTTTCCAGATTTACTTCCAATTATTGGGATCAAACTGGACTGATTCTTAACTGTGCTAATGTGTGGGAAAGGCGTGTTTGGACTAGGAGGAACAGCTTTCAGGTAAACATTCTGGAATTTTCAGACATAAGCAGAAGGATCTAGGATGTTTTGCAGCTTCACTTTGGGGAAGGCTTTTAAACTGATGCAGCACCCTGAAAAATGATTATAGTCAAGGTTCAATGAGATGCCAACACTATTTTTTATGTTTTACAGCTGAAAGTTTTGGGGGTTTAAAGCAATTGTCTCAAAATTTTTACCTGACAGGCAGCAGGTTTTATCAAAATCAAATAAATAAAAACATTTGTCAGAAAATACTCTCCCTCATTTTCTAGCAGCAGAAAAAACACAATGAAGGGACACAACAATATACATAAATATTATTGCTAAATGAGATGACAAGACAGTAACCCATCAGGTTCTAGCTGTGTTTTCTTTTGTTTCTTTGCTTCTTCTTCCATTGTACATGTGTTGTGTGTGTTATGTATTTATGTTAGTTCACTCACGTTGACCACTGCCTCTTTGGTCTGGACCATGTCAGATATCACTCCATCTGTGATCATCAACAGGACAAAGTACTGAGAGCCATCTGTAATCTCTGCTGCACAGCTGGACACACACACACACACGCACACGCACACATGCAGGGTTTAAAGCTCACATTTTGATGAGGCACAGAAACTCAAAGAGCACCTGCCTGACCTCTGGAACAAGAAAGAGGTTAAATCAAGTTCTCAAAATCTAACATGCTGTGTATGGAGGGCAATTTTGGGCAATGACAATATATATAATGTTATAACAGAAAAATGTACAAAGCTTCTAGACTTGAAGTTTGCTTTGTAAATATTGATATTCTAGTTTATGGTATATATTTACTTAAAATAAGTAATATTTTCTTAGTATCAAGGTTTTTTATTTTACTGAGATAATTAAGTACAAAAACACTAAAAATAAAAATAAAAATTCGAACATAAAAACATCTTGTTGAGAAAAATTATCTTGTCAGAAAGAAAACAAGCATAAATCTCCTGAATTTAAGATATTTAATACGATTTCAGTTTTTGCAGTGTTGGTTCTAATTATTGGTCACTCATCTGGAACATTATTGATAACACTAGTCCTGCCCATATATTTTGAAATATCACTTTAGAAAAGGTTGCTGGAAATATCAGAATTCGAAGTAGCTTCTTCAGTCGTGCACTAAAGTTCACATTTGCTTGTGTTGTTTTTGTATTTCCAAAAGTGAGTCCTGGAACACATATACTGAATAAGTTCTGTTGTAGCAAATGCCCTGGTCCACTGGTGGATCTGTGCCTTACCAGAGACACAAAGCTCTGAGAAATTACAAAGTCCAAACCTCCAGGCTGGAGTGGAGAACTTTGTGAATTTAATTACTAATTAATTACATCCATCCATCCATCCATCTTCTGCCGCTTATCCGGAGTCGGGTCGCGGGGGTAGCAGCTTTAGAAGGGAGGCCCAGACTTCCCTCTCCCCAGCCACTTCCTCCAGCTCCTCCGGGGGAATCCCGAGGCGTTCCCAAGCCAGCCGAGAGACATAGTCCCTCCAGCGTGTCCTGGGTCTTCCCCGGGGCCTCCTCCCGGTGGGACGTGCCCGAAACACCTCACCAGGGAGGCGTCCAGGAGGCATCCTGACCAGATGCCCGAGCCACCTCAACTGGCTCCTCTCGATGTGGAGGAGCAGCGGCTCTACTCTGAGTCCCTCCCGGATGACCGAGCTTCTCACCCTATCTCTAAGGGAGAGCCCAGCCACCCTACGGAGAAAACTCATTTCGGCCGCTTGTATCCGCGATCTCGTTCTTTCGGTCATTACCCAAAGTTCATGACCATAGATGAGGGTAGGAACGTAGATCGACCGGTAAATTGAGAGCTTCGCTTTTTGACTCAGCTCTCTCTTCACCACGACGGACCGGTAGAGCGCCCGCTTCACAGCGGACGCTGCACCAATCCGCCTGTCGATCTCACGCTCCCTTCTTCCCTCATTCGTGAACAAGATCCCGAGATACTTGAACTCCTCCACTTGGAGCAGGACATCTCCCTCGACCCGGAGAAGGCACTCTACCCTTTTCCGACTCAAGACCATGGTCTCAGACTTGGAGGCACTGATCCTCATCCCGGCCGCTTCACACTCGGCTGCGAACTGCTCCAGCGAGAGCTGCAGATCACGTCCCGATGAAGCCAATAGGACCACATCATCCGCAAAAAGCAGAGATGCGATCCTAAGGCCACCAAAACGGATCCCCTCAACACCTTGGCTGCGCCTAGAAATTATGTCCATAAAAGTAATGAACAGAATCGGTGACAAAGGGCAGCCCTGGCGGAGTCCAATCCTCACTGGGAACGAGCCCGACTTATTGCCGGCAATGCGGACCAGACTCTGACACCGGTCATACAGGGACCTGACAGCCCGTATCAAAGAGCCCGGTACCCCATACTCCCGGAGAACCCCCCACAGGGCACCCCGAGGGACACGGTCAAACGCCTTCTCCAAGTCCACAAAACACATGTAGACCGGTTGGGCGAACTCCCATGCACCCTCCAGGACCCTGCTGAGGGTGTAGAGCTGGTCCAGTGTTCCACGACCAGGACGAAAACCAAACCCTACTAATTAATTTCTTTTTATGAAAATATTTTCTCAGCTTCTAGTTTTTGTTACTAAACTTTCTTTTTAGGTTCAATAAACTAACTCCAGCCTTAAAACATTTTATGTGGTTGCTGGTTTTCACAAGACTCATTTGGTTTGGTCACAGCAAGCTCGCCTGCAGCCAATAAGGATCATTTCCCAGTGTTGTAGTTGGTGCTAAAAAAAAAAACAAAAGAGCAAGAACTGAAACTATTCAAGCTCTGTCCAAGATTAGGAATGGCTGGATGGTGAAAACAACATATTTTTCACATTAAAACAAGGAATAAACAAGCGTTATGGTTAAACACCCAGCTTTTTGCATTCCTGACAATTTAGTGCTGATACAAAAATGACTCAGATACTCCTTGATGTTATTGGCTGGGCAAAAAGAATCACTGCATTGTGTTGTTTTTCTTCCTCAAATGAAAGCATCAGGAGCTCCTCAGGCTCATTTAAATTCAGCAAAAGCTGGTTAAACAAAGAGACAACGCTGTTTTTATCAAGGGACTGGACACATTTCGATGCAGAAGGTAAGCCACAAACAAACACTTGTACACAACAGAGAAAGAAAATAGGGCGTCCATGAAATAAATACTTCCAGCTGGAGAAATGGTCCTATTCAAACGTCAGCAGCCTACTATACCAGTCTACTCTAATGCTCTTCGAGACAGGATGACAGTTTTCCTCTTTACAGTTTCCATTACAAACTTCAGTCAATCAATCAATCAAATTTTATTTGTATAGCATATTTCAGCTACAAGGCATTTCAAAGTGCTTTACATCATAAACACAAAATACAAAGTCATGCAACATAGAATAAAATGAAATAAGTGTTATAATAGTGTAAAAGTGTTTGTTTTTTTTTGTTTTTTTTTTTCCTTCCTCCCTTTTTTTTTTGACACGGAATTTAAGCGCCTGTTACCGCCGGACTCCGCCGTCCGTTTAACCACGGGTATTCGCTGGGCCCCGTTGCCCACAACAGGAAAAGGTCTCAACCTACAACTTACATACATATCCACAAATGCAAATCGAAATACAAATCCATACATATTACGTTTCAAATACAATTCTAAACAGGTGTGTTTTTAGTTGAGATTTAAAGGAAGTCAGGGTTTCCGCTGTTTTACAGATTTCTGGAAGTTTGTTCCAAATTTTTGGTCCATAGATGCTGAAAGATCCCATAGATGGGATATTCAATAAGTTTTTAGGAAAGCAAATAGTATTCCAGTTTTACAATCCACTCAGAAAAATGGCTATTGTAATCCAAGCATTGGATTTGAATTCCCATATTTAGACGTTCTTGGTTAATTCTGATGTTCCCAGATATTAATGGTATGATGTGAAATATGTGTAGGTAAATGAGTTCAGTTTCAACGTGGACAGTTCTCCTACCAGAACATGGACAACAGAGAAGGCAGCCTAATAATTCAAACGACTCACTTAACAAAATATTAAAAGGATACCCTGCTTTGGTTTCATTGAACTGCTGTTTTAATTTCAAACCTGCAGATTTACAGCTGAAATTATAAACGGTTTATTTTCATGTTTTTTTCTTTTCTTTCTGAACTGAAAGACCACTGACAATTTGATAAAGACAGACGATGCTTAATAGAACGTGTTCATTTGCTAAATTATGTTCCCGTTTAGAATCATATTATGGAGAAGCAGGTCATGCTTCAGCCAACACCACCTTTTGAGTGACAAGTCAGTGAAATGTGAGTCTGAGTGGCTTTTCCGTCAAAGCCTCCTCCACTTCACATCACTTAAAAAGGCTTTCATGTTGGAAGATCAGTTCTGTATCATAGGTGAACAATTAGGGCCTTCAAGGTAGGGAATAATAATAATTTAATGGGGTTTTTCATTGATAGCGTAATGTGCCCTCTGACTGATTTTTGTAGCTTGAGGCAGAAATTGGTTGATTCAAATATTGTTTAAATGTGGTCTTCAAGGAGACTTTTGACCAGTTACCACATCATGCATTGTAAAAGTCTTCAACTAACAGTCCACAAAAAAGCTCCAAACAGAAAGATTGTGGGACATAAACATGTCATTTGCTCCAAGAATCTAGATTAGGAGACAGCACGACAGAGTCTGAAGGGAAATCCAAGATAAGTTTGGGGGATAATGAAAAGATCTCCACTCCCTCAGCGAAAGAGGAGGACGCTGTAAACAAATTTTAATGCAGGAAAAACCTGCAACAGCAAAATACTATCAGAAAAAAAAAAAACTTGCATTAGTCACAGGATTTAGTGGAAACGGTCGAGAATGTACTTCAATCCCTTTTGGTCTGCGTCTCATGTGATTAGAAGAGACAGTAACAAGTGCATCCTGCACTGCCTGGTATGAGGAGTCAAATTAGACGTCATTTCAACAAAAACTTTACAGGCTATAGACATTTTGTTGTTTGTTGCCTCTTTAATTTATTTTACCCACAGTGCTAGTATGTTCTGGTAACATGTCTGTCATCCAACTTTAAGGCCTTTTTACCAACAATGTTAAACTTCTGCTAAACATGGATATCAGTGGAATTAAGTACAGATTAATTATGAAAAATTAATAAATGTGGGACTTTTTACTGATAAATTTTATAAAGCTATCATCTTTTTAGCTCACAGTCATGATAAAAATAAAGTACGCCCCCTTTCTGTGGTAGGTGTATAACTGCTGAATGATCTGTCCTTCACAGTTTTTAAATTTATTTTAAAAAGTCTAACATTTTATTGAACAAGAACAGATCAAGAGAGAGAAGTGTGTGAAAAAATAGATACACTTCTCAATCTTTTAAGGTTCAGATTTTAAAATAAGAATCAAACAGCAGCCCTCCCAAAGCTATTCTGACCTTTGAGTTGATATCTAGCCATAAGCTTCAAGCGGTGGGATTTGTCTGAAAGGAATGTTTATGTCATCAGTGTAAAATGTTGAATTCCTTTGAGCTTACTTTGCTACTTTGTTGATAACTGGTGCGAAGTTGGTGGGTCCATACAACTGCACTGTCCTCAGGCTCTGGAAGTAGGCCTCCAGAACTCCCTCTATGCCCACACAGTTTGGCTGATCGCTGTCGCCATTCTGCAACACAAAGAACAATATGGACACACAGGTGCACACATAGCAAAAAAACTATTCTGATGGAAATAGGGTGATTGTGATCAAAAAACTACGACTACTACAGTTCAACATTATCCCATTTCATAAATAAGAAAAAAGTTATAATAACTTTTGTCTGAGTTTTTATTTTTAGCTCTCTGTAGCTAAAAAAAAACATAGCTAGGGAGTAGAACAAAGGTCAGCAATGCTAGGTTGACTTTAACAATTTAATATGAAGAAGTACTACAGAATTTGGTGTATTTCTGTTCAGTTAAAAAGAACAAAAGTAGATGACCCATAAACAGACAAAGCAGCATGAGAGAAGGTGGTTAAGTTATCTAATCAACCTCCGCTGTGTTCAGACCATCACTTATTCCATTCATTTTCTTAAAGTAATATTAACAGGTGAATTGTCATCTATGGAAGACCAATCCTATTATTAGACAATTCAGAAATAAATGCATGAAAGCTTAATAAGTTAATTACTCACACAAAAATACTTCAACAAATGAATTAATGTGCCATCAAATGCAACAAGATAAAAACACTGATCAAAATATCAGACTTAAATTAATACTTTTAAATTAAATTTGATCTTTTTATCTATTATAATTTATCCCTGTATAATTTTTTCTAATTTTGTTTATCCATCCATCCATCCATTTTCCATCACCCTTCTCCCTGACGGGGTCGGGAGTTGCTGGTGCCTATCTCCAGCTGCGTTCCGGGCGAGAGGCGGGGTACACCCTGGACAGGTCGCCAGTCTGTCGCAGGGCAACACAAAGACAAACAGGACAAACAACCATGCACACACACACTCACACCTAGGGAGAATTTGGGAAGGCCAATTAACCTGACAGTCATGTTTTTGGACTGTGGGAGGAAGCCGGAGAACCCGGAGAGAACCCACGCATGCACAGGGAGAACATGCAAACTCCGTGCAGAAAGACCCCGGGCCGGGAATCGAACCCAGGACCTTCTTGCTGCAAGGCAACAGCGCTACCCACTGCGCCACTGTGCAGCCCTAATTTTGTTTATAATATAGTTTTCTTTTTTCTTTTATATTAGAGAGAGGACAATTTGTTAATATATTTTTTGTATATTAACAAATATACCAAAGATATACCTTCTCTCATGCTGCTTTGTCTGCATTTTCTTATTTTATTCCTTCACAAATATATTCACAAAAGAAAAAAAAATTGGATTTTTTGTTGTTCTTGTTGTATCTTACTTCTTGTTTCTGGCAGGTTGGGCCCTCCATAGGAACTGAGTCTTCAGACATTTTGGAGACTTTTTTGGAGTTTTCCAAACAAATAAATAAATAAATAAAATAAAACTCCCTGGCTTCCCATGAGCACTTTAGCTTCTGAATGTTTACCCACATAGCAATAAATGTGTACACCATAGTCCCTGGCTGTTCAATAACAAGTATTTTAATATAAAAGATTGTGGTGAAGAGTAAAAGTAAATCTGTTTCTAATTATTTCCTTTATAACATGCAACAACATATTCATCTATAATACAATAAAAACTGACTGAATTTGAAGTATTCCTTTAAAATTGTGTGTTCATTTGCCTAATAATCTTTGCCTATACAATAAATAGTTTGTGGTCATCTAGAGTTAGCTTGTATCTAACAATACATATCCCTTAGTTTTGCATCAGCTTAGCATCCAGCAATGTTTGACAGTCTGCCTTCTTCCCCTCGGGAGGGAGCCAGGAGGAAGTAGAGAAGTTGCCGGGAGATTCCCGCTGGCAGGCAGATGAGCTATCGTCTCAACTCGTGTGCCCAGCTGTTGTTGTAGCCACATGTCTTGGCCCAAGCCGACTGCACGGACGTGCTCCGCAAGTGTGAATTTATATGTTTTGTGTGCATGTGTCCGTCTTACCAGTGGGAAGGCGTGGGAGATTTTGCCATCAGGGGGCAGCTTAGCTCCAAAACCGTAGGCAGGAAAGAGCTTGTCACTGTCGTAGTCCTGGATAATCTCCCCCACTGCTTTCAGGGCCATGGCATATGCATTCATCTGGTAGGGACTCATATAGTGGAGGGAGGTGGGCTGGGACGGGTTACCTTAGAAGACACACACACCCCAAGGACAACCCACTATGCATTACCAAAGGAAATATCTCGATGCTGTAACAGAGGGTTTGCCCCTACATCACACTGCATGTTTGACCAGCAACAGATCTAAATGGATTTTTGCATAAATTATGGGAATAGGAGTACGACTCTTCATGTTCTTAATGTTACATTTGTTACATTCTCAGCTGGTGTGGTTTGTTTTCAAACTGCATGGTGTCAAATGAAGCAAACCCTTAGAAAACCTGTTCCATTCTCCCATACGGTGCCATTATGGGAGAATGCTAAACGCAGCTTCCTTCTTTAGGACAAGTGAACAAAAATAGTTTGTCATTGGTAAAGACTACAAGCCATTTCTCCTGCTAGTGCTAGCATGTTTGTTTTGGTTGTATTTACCTATAATTCCCTGGAATGTACCGTTTCCTGCTTTTGGAGTGGACTCCGGTCCAGTTGGTGTTCACATATGCACAACAGTTGAACTTAACCAAACCTAAGCCTCGGTTTTTTGATGGACAAGAGTTGACTTTTTTTGGTCGCCATCAGAGTTTGATTACACATTCATGCTAATGGTAAACCATGTCCAAATACAATGTACATGATGCTGAAGTGGTTTTTGTAAGTGGCATATTTTGATAAATGTCTATACATATTATGTGATTCTCTTTGGAGCGAAGATCTATTTCTCCTACTTCAGAACACAATAAGTTTTTAAACAAATTAACTTTAAAATGTGACAGTTACAGCCTGAATTAGACTGTGGCCTCCAGCCAGACACATGCTGTTCTGGTGTCTAGGCACCGTCTGTACCTGAAGACCGTGACTCAAGACAAACAATAGGCTTTGAAAAAATATGGGCTCCTTTCTCTGCTTTGATTATGTAATCTACTTGACACACGCGCTTCTGAGAGTTGTGTGAACACTTGGTTAGTATCCGGATGGGAAAGGAACACAGATCCATGAGGAGGCCCAGTTGAATACATCAGCCTAATCAACTTCATCAAAATTTAATGGCAATGTGTTTTACTGGGAATTGCCACATAACTTTATTTGTGCTCCAATAAAAAATTTTGGCAGTGTTCACAACTTTGGCCCATAGGAGGCACAATGGAAACTAAGTTGTAGTTTGACACAACAGATTTTGGAGGATTTTTCCAAACTTTCCTTAAACTTGTATTTAGAACTTCAAATTATAAACAAATCCTTTGTGTTTCATATTGTGAGAAACTAAAAGGACCCGTGCCTGGCTGGTCAGGCTTAACACTGCAATGTGTTAAGCCTGATGAAACATATTTTCATCAGAAAATATGTTTTATATATATTTGTTAAAACTGTCACCATGTTGTACTATCATAATGTTTTCATTTGATATATTTAACATAAAAATTACAATGGAAATAATCTATATAATGTATTTCACCTAATGATAGAGTTAAATGAACTTCTTAATAATATCTTAATGTATTTCAATAGTTTGAGCTGAATTCTGAAATGAATCTGCATCCAAACAAAACATTGGATAAAAAGGATGTGGAATGAGTAGAACATGGCTGTTCAGCCTGGAGGAAACAAACCAGGTGAGATCTGTGATCACCAGCTGCTAGATAAAATTAAATGAAAGGTTTGTTTCACAGCTATCAGTTTGAAACGACTGGATCAATCACAGGAGTCCTCCCCTGCAGCTCCATGCACCTTTCATGACCTGACATCATTTCATCCATGACTTCTGCAGATAATTGTACACCGAGTCTAACATGAAACGAGTCAAATGTTTATTAAGAAAATAAAAGAATCGAGATGGTACAGTAAAATGGCAACGGCAAGGAATGAAAAACTTCAAATGCAGCGCATGGATAGCTGCGTGACTGACAGTACAACGCTGTGTTGGACAGGAGAAGGGAGGCAGCGAATGCTTTGTGGGAGGTTGTCTGCATTATTAAAAATGTTTTGTCTTCCACATTCCCAAATCACAAATCTTCAGTTGTATTTTTTATGGGTTTTTTTATCTAAGCTGAATCAACTGAAACATGAAACAGAAAAATCAAACCTTCATGATCTTACTTTTCTCTGAATGCTCTGATAAAAGAAAACTGCATACTTTTCTACTTTGCTTAAAGCAGTTTTAGTGAATGTTGTAATTTTTGTAAAACTGCATTTTGATATACGATGTTGTCATCAGCATATTTAATATGTAGTTGAAATGTCTAAAAATATTTTCCCTCTATACTCAAGATCTAGTCCATTGTTTGAAGATGTCTGTCTTCAATACATCTTAGTCATCTCAAATCTGGCTGCTCTTCAGTATAGATACTACATATTTTAAGCTTTCTGAGAAACATCAAAATGATTCAAAAAGCCTTTCAAGAAATTTTTCTAATAATTGAGACTAAAATTAGGCTAGAACTTTCTATCTGTGGCATTGTTCATTAAAATGGCAGATTTCTGAAGTATTAAAATTAAATTCGATAGGCACTGTATTAGTGATTAGGTAATGCATTCAACGAATACTTTTACTTTTAGTACTTAAGTATTTTTAAAATCCAGCACTTTTTTACTTTTACTCAAGTGAAAATGTGTATGTGGTACTTTTACTTTTACTAGAATACATTTTTGTTTCTAAATTTGTACTTTTATTTAAGTACATTTTTTTGTGTACCTTCTCCACCACTGATGAGTTACATGTGGATCATTGTCCTAAAATGTAGCAGAAGCAGGCAAGAAAAACCCAGCAAGAATTTTAGTAAATTGTAGTACAGAATTGGTGTAGCACTTCTCCTGTCATACCAACAGCAACATTTCACAATAGCCCTGTTTAGTCCGCTTTAATTGAACTCTAGTCCATTTACCCTAGAAAGTCCAGTTTGTTTTGAGAGATGTGAAAGTGTAATCAAACGTTGATGCTCACTCTGGTCCATCTAAATACTCATGTCTCAGTTCAGTTGAAGTGAACTCTGGTTCAGTTCAAATGCTTATGTGAATGAAGGCACCTATTCTACCACTGTTCCATAGGAACCTCTGTCAGGCTGCCGTCTTTCACTTGAAGATCAAATATAACTTCTGGATGTTTGGTATTTTTAAATAAAATAAAAAAATACTATAAAAAACTGTTAATTTCCTTGAAAATGAGCAAAATAACATAGTCTGCTCAGTCTGTGTGTTCAGTAACTTACCATTAGACGCTGTGAAGTCAATCGCTACGGTGAAGTTCAGTTGTGTCCTGTTGCACATGGAACATAAAGTGCTTCAGTAAAGCTGACAAAGGTTATATGTCCGACACTCAATACACCAAAAATATACACTACAGTTCAATCAGTTTCTGGCTGACTGCTTGGTGGCTAATTAGTATGACGTGACAGCAGCCTCACACCACCCTGTGGGTTTAATTGAATCAAACTGATGGAAGCCGTAATTAAAGGAGAACTAAATAAATTAGAAAACTGCAACGAGACCTTCCTCAAAACGTAATCAATTCTCAACAAACATGATTCAATATTATGCCCACATTTGAGATTTTGGGGAAATCCCATCAAGTCTCTTCAGTCAAACACATGAACACACATTTGCAAACAACGGGGGAAAAAAAGTCTATTTAGTGATGTGGTGACCGTGGGCTAATTATCATTCCACTCACCCTCCGCGGATGAAATCCACAAAGGTATACTCCGACTCCACTCTGAAGGACAGCAGAGTAACCTGGAAAAACAGAAACACACACAGGCGGCGAGGGGATGAATGAACGACGGAAGAGAGGAAGGTAAAGAAACAAAACAGGTGGCCAAACAGCAAAGAGAGTCAATAAGAGGAGCAGGTCTAAGAGATGAAATTCAATTCCTTAAAAAATATGAACGATATGGTTCAGAGGAAAGTACAGAGAGTTACAACCGATCAGGGCGCACTTACAGTCCCAGAATTGATGTATTTCTTCTTCTTGCCTTTCTTCTTGGGGTTTAAAACCTGCAGATGAATGGAAAAGTCATTTGGAGATTGAGAAAATGTAAAAAACACGCTTTGTACGCTGGCAGGACAGTTAATGAATGAGCATGAATAAGCCAGCACACGTATGAAGGCATTTGAAAAATCATGAAGTTGTAGTACATCTTCACTGACACACAACTATGGACCACTGGACGTATTAAACTCACCATACAATTCAAACCCGCTGATGTTTCGGCCTACCTATCAATGTACTGCAGGTTCAGTTAGTCAAATATTGCTAGGATGGCGCTAGACCAGCTAGCCAGATAAACAGAGTTAGCTACCTAAATCCACTAAGTGGTCTTTTCAGGCTCTTAGAGGATTGTAAAATGTTATCTATTGAATAAAAATTACAGCATAAAGATTAGAAAAAGAACAAACAAACAATGCTGAATAGAAAGAAAATATACATAAACATATATTGTTCACCTCATAGACATTGAACTGATTCTGCCCCCTGGACAGCTCTCTGTAACTTGTGGTGAACTCTCCAATGAAGTCATGGCTACAGACAGAAAAACAAACAAACAAAAAAAAACATAAAAAACAATTGTCAATTCAAATAGGCAAGCAGGAGACATCATTTTATAATCTAAGAAGAGTTGATGGGTTTTTCTTTCCATCCACATTTCTTTCTGAATTTCGCCAGATGTTTACCACATTTCTTTTCTTAGAAGAAATAACTCTTAAATCACTTTGCTTTTCTCAAAATCTTTGCCAGAAACAAAAACACACACAATAGAAAAAAGGCTTTTACCTTCCATCTCGATCCCAGTCATACACGTCCACCTTCACAGTCCTAAAAAACAAATTAAACATGAGACTTTTTCTGTAAATGTACTCCTAACCACACGGCCTCATGTCAGTTAAAAAGAACAGCAGGTTCTGGTTTAAGAGGAAGGAAAAAAAATCTCTCCATCATAGCAGGAGCAGATAGAACAATTATAGTATATATTGAATAAATGATAAATCACACTGAAGGAGTGTTGGCGCCGCAGGTACTGGTGATTATCTGAACTCTGGGCCCAAATTAGTCCAGAGAGAGAGAACAATTTTGACATGTAGGAGAGAATCATTTGAAGTTAGCATGCATTAGCATAAAAATTATTTCACCTTCATGTTAATTTGCTCAGTTGTGTGATTTGAACATCACATTAGTTGGCTAAAGTATTGGATGTTATTGAAAGTCATTAGCATAGACAGCGGAAAATCTGAGCATATTCGGCTCTGACTGCAGCTGGGGGGGACTGACACACGACGACCAGGTCGTAGGTGAGAGCTGTGAGACACAGGCGACGCTCTGTAGTCACTCTATCGGTCATTACCAGTGTTGTATAAAGTACTGAAATCTCGGAGTCAAGTAAAAGTATCGGTACCGCTCCAAAATATGACTGGTAAAAGTAAAAGTCACTGATTGAAATGTTACTTGAGTTAAAGTATTAAAGTATCTGAAACGTCTTTTACTTAAGTATGAAAAGTACTGTAAAAATAGATGTACTCAAGTAATGTAGTGAAAAGTACAAGTAAAAAGTAAAACAAGGCAAACGCAGTTTGAATGACATTTTTTATATTTTGGTAAACTTGTCAAATATACTTAAAATAATGTACAGAAGCAAGTGCTGGCAAAATGAAACCTGCTAATAGATAAACCTGCAGGCATCATTTAGTTAAGAAAATTAGGTGCTTTACCTAAACCACAAGGTTAACTTAACCTGCTTTAGGTTAACTTAACCTGCTTTACAACTGAACCAGCTTCCTAGTAAACCCTCCAGGACAGAAAATAAAGTTTTTGTAAGCCTTAAGTTTTCCCTTTCAGTAAGGTCAGTGCTGAAAATGAGAAAAATAAATAGTCAGTACAGAAAATGCGGCCAACATGAAGAAAAAAAGCCGTTACGATTACTCTACTTCACAAACTATAAGTGCACACAACTGGTCATTATGCAAAAGAAAAAAGAATTGGGAGGGAAATGCAGCTTATTTGGCATCTGAAGAGGGAGAGCTTTTTTGTTAACTTGGTGTTTAATGGGAGAAGTGAAACAGACCTCCGTGATGCTGACACCCACCTACTCAAAAAATCCAGCAAATAGTCTGATTGGTTAGTGCTCCGTTTGTGCCGTTAAAATTTTTGTTTGTGCAGGTTTGGTTTCCGAGATATTAAAAATTATTTTTTAGGCCATGCATTACTTAGGCCTACTTAAAGAGTATTGTAAAATGAACTTTGTGTCAGTTGGTCACAAGGCAAGAAATCTATTTCCATTAGTTTCACAGGAGAGTTTGGATGTAAAATTTGTTGACTCTCCCTGAGTGAAACTCCGACACCTTGAGGAAGGGGAGACCTAGAGAACGGCTGGCCGAAATTAGCGTTCATGAATCGGATCAACCTTGAGCTGGACGCCGCTCATATATTGGAAGAGCCAAAATCCAAATTGAAAACAACTTTGCTGCGTTTGTTTTAACGGCACAAACCTGCACAAACGGAGCATTAACGAACCAGCCCACTTTGCTTTGTTTTGGAGCAAAATGCGGGGATGGTGAACTCTGGATGGCCTAAAAAATCATTTTAATATCTCGGAAACCAAAGCTGCACAAACGAACATTTTAACGGCACAAGCCAACCAATCAGACTGTTTGCTGGACTTTTTGACGTAGTGGGGAGGTGCGAAACCTGTGCATCCTATTGGTGGTGATGAACAAGCCCAGGCAAGTCGGCTACCGACTTTGTTGCAGTCAATCAGTAGGTGGATCAAAACATTTGCGTTTCTCTCTCGCTTTTTTGTAACGAGTAACTAAACCACACATTGTATCAAATGTACAATGTGTGGTTTAGCGTATCGGATTAAAAGTGTGAAATTAAGTTCGGAAATGTAGTGAAGTAAAAGTGAAAGTTATCAAAAATGTTCTTACTCGAGGAAAGTATGAAGTACTCCAAAATATACTTAAGTAAAGTAGTGAAGTATTTTTACTTCGTTACTATACAACACTGGTCATTACACTAATCCCATTTTGAAAAGTAATTACAGACTGGTGTTAGTGGTCTCCAGCAAGTGACGTGATACACAACGCAAACTTTTAAAAGCACGGCTGGCCTCAACCTTACAGCAGGTACCCAGCAGGAAAAATCCAGGAAGTACATAACTATTGACTTTACTGTGAATGAAAACTGTTAGGCCCATTTAATCTATTTTGATGTGATAAAATATAGACAATATTGTTGCAAATTTTGCACAAAACATTAAGATACCTTTATGAAAAAGATTAAGATGATGAAGCCAACAAGTAATGAGTGTTTGTAGCTTCAAAAGGTTTTCTGTGACGAGCCTGGAAGATGTACACTGCTGTGAATTATTTACACTTTCTAGCTGGAGAATCACACAGTCTGAGAAATCGCCATTAAATCTTATGAATTCTTAGTGAACTAAATTTGGAACGTATTTTAAGACTTAACTTAAACAACAGAATTTAGGGGCTGCATGCTTTGAATGACCCAGACTGTGTTAACCCTATACTGCCATGACGAGTTGTTTTGGAAAAGTTTGGTTTTTATTTCTTACATTATGACTTAGCATTTTTGTGTTTCATGATGTAAAGAACTTGAAAATGCCTTGTTGAAATGTGCAATAAAATAAAAAATTTGACTTTGATTTTTATTATGAGTAAACAACCCATGGAGGTAATTATTTTCTAAAGCTGAAAAATATGAAGAAAACATGGAGCTGCAATAGCATCACTAAACATTATGATGACAAATAAATGTTCATTAAAATGACTCGTTAATACCACCCTTCCTTTTTCCATCCGCAGTAGAGAGTAGAATTTTAATCCGTGGCAGATACTGCCAAATATTATATCAAGACTTCTGAAGTTCCCTTAAAAGTGATTTTAGTTTTCTTGTAAACCAGTAGGGTGCTACTATAAATTAAGCATCCTGGCTACTTCACAAAATAAATTGATTTGTTGTAAGATAGCGTTTTAATATTAAACAAAATATCGTCCCTTATCCCCATCATGTAAAAATCTCTCTCTATTGTAGCTTGGAAATTGTTAACAACGTATGAATGTTTATTAATAAGCAAATATGACAAATATGTTGAATAAACAACTTAACAACGAGCTGTAGTGAAGCGGGGCTGAGTGGGATCTGCCTGTATTCGTCTCTCCCATAAACTGCTGATGGGAGCAGCTCTCAATTTATTCCAGTGTGCTGCGAGAGCCGACTGTCAGACATGAATTCATGTAGTGTTGTTCTATATGATAATGCATGAAAAGCAGCTACATTTTCATCTGTAAACCCCATAAAAGTAGCATTCAGTTGGGCGGATCCTATCATCAAGGCTTTCTTAAACAACAAAGAATTTAATATGGAATGATTAAAGGCGCATCACTTAACTTTACATCTGCTGTTCTAAAGGGTGGATAATATGTGGTACTGTAACGGTACTGTAACACTGTGCCCGGTCCGGCCCGATTGGTATGTATGAGACAGCGCTGTGTGAACACTGAGTCAGTCTCAATAACACCAGTGCTGGTCCCTGGGACACCATGACCGACTGCTGGCATTATTCTGACCGCCCCAGTAACAGGTGATGTCATCCATTTTAAAAGTCAACTTGAAACTTGTCCCCATTTAATCGCATTTTTTTTAAGACTTGAGTGCTTCTCTCTTAATTTAAAAATGTCAACATATTTGTGAATCCCGGGATAATAAAGCAGTGTGAATATTCCCGACCTGTCATAGTCGCCATTGCAGAGGGCTCTAACGGGGATGGTGAAGGGCTGCCACACCGGATTCAGCGTGTTCTTGATCACCTCCGTCTTGTGGCAGATGGTGAACCTGCCAAACGAAAATGAGATATGAGGCGATAAAAAAAGTGTGCAGATAACTGTGGGCAGATCATTACGATCTTGTTAGAATGTTAGAAAATTCTAGATAAAAAATAGAATAATAAATCTCTGCCAAAAAACGCAGAAATTTTCTAGACAAACAAGGAAATTTCAGAGTTTGAAAAGTCTAGGTTAATCTCGAAATCTTTGATTTTTTTCTGGGAAATGTTTGACTTTTCAAACAAAACATGTCCAAAAGTTAAACATTTTTGAAGCTCAGAAATCTCCAAGGTTTTTTCTAGAAATTTTCTGAGATTAGTCTGAAAACGTTTTGAGTTTTTATTGTAGAAAATTAAATAACTTTTCAAACTTAGAATAAATTATTTTTTTAAAGCTAATTTTAGACTATTAAAACTCAGAAATGTCCTTGTTCTTTTCTAGAAAACCTCATAAATTAATAATTTTCTGCTAGAAATATGCTCTTTTATTCTTTCCCCATCTACAGTGGCCCTAATACTCCATCACCTGTACTTTTCTCTATAATTTGGCAAAAGGGTTCAAGGCAACTGTGAATGTTTCTGCATAAGTACTTTTGTGAAACAGAACAATTGCAGATGAATATTTATTGCTGCAAACATCTCTAAAAGGCACATCTGTGGAAGAAAGTAAAAACATGAAAAAAGATGGTGAAAACTGCATTAGAAGACACAGGCGGCCGAGTCAATTTATGTTCAAACAGTAAAGGTGGTAATTGGTGTCACTGAATGGATGTAAAATCTCCCGGTGCATTCCCAGCACATCTCTGTTATTTTTTAAGCCTGGACTGCGCAGAACCAGTGACTGCTGAGGTTCAGTGCTTCCATCAGCGTTGCCTATTAGTAATGGTGGTACTTTAGGATAATTGCCTGAAAAGGTTTCTCTATGCTGCCTTATCCTGTCATCCCTGGAGTTGAACGAGCCTCTGCTTTTTTTAGTTAATAATGCGGAACTGAACATGATTGACTGGATGCATTTAGAAATACTCAACATAAAATACTCTATGAGGTTTTTCAACGTTGTACAGCTGTGGATACAGAGCCGGTAAGATCGGTATTAAATACCTCAGTTTTTTTTCTTAGTAAACATGAATTTACTATTTCTATTGATATGAAATTTACACCATTTGTCATTATCAATATATGTGATATAAACTAACTGATTAGTTTATAAATTAAGACGTGCAGTAAAGAGGAATGACATGGGCAATACGTACTGAAGGGACACAACATCAAGTTGCAAACAATGATAAAGAGGCGACTCATGAATCCGGCCAGCAGAAATTGATAAAGAGCTTCCCAAGATTCGACTTTTTATTTTTATTTATTTTCGGGGAGTTCACCTCCGCTTATCAGCTGATGACTTTGAATACATTTGCAAACACTTAGGGCTGAGGTACTTTAAATATTTAGTTTGAAGCAAAATTTTGAGTTTGTTAGCTAAATATTTAGTTCAAAGCAAAGTATTTAGCTTGCTAATAAAATATGTTGGTTTGAGCTAAATATTTTACATGTTAACTAAAAATGTCATTTATTTTGCAAGTTTTAGACAAATTTATGTGTAGTCAATGATTATTTTCTTGTTAGTCCCATTTTTGGGGATATTTTTTTGTATTTTAAACAATGCAAATAATTTTAAGGCCACTTACCCAGAATTTTCATTTTGTGGACTAATTTATTCTCATTGCTTTGTACATGCACACCACTTTTATTAATAATAATTTTACATGCTGCATGAAGAATTTTCATACACAGAATGTTTTGATCTAATTTATTATTATGGAATGCAGTGAATAGTGCACCTGGAAAATATTCACTGTGCTTCATTTTTTCACATTTTGTTATGTTACAGCTTTATTCTAAATTATATTAAGTTCATTTCTTTCCTCAAAATTCTGCATAAATACCCAGTTTGACAATGTGGAAAAAGTTTTGCGATTTTTGCAAAATAATTATAAATTAGAAAAAAACCAAGAAATCAAATTTACGTAAGTATTCACAACCTTATAATTTGTTGATCCACCTTTGGCAGCAATCACTGCTGCTCTTATAAGCCTTTTCCTTGCAAACTGAGTCACTGAATTACTTTTGGTTGGTCAACATTCATAAGAGTTTGTGTCCATTCTGAACTATCCTGTCCTGGCTAAATAACTAGGAATATAACTCTTTCTGTCAGTAGCAGCGTTCCATTGACCACGTAATTGCACAATTTGGCATTGTGAAAATAAATGTGCCTAATGGTAACTCTCCAGCTTCAGAAGAAACATGTTTTTCAATAAAGTTTTTGAGCTAGGATAAGGTGGCTTTAAGGCCAGATAAAAATGTTTGTTTTTTGCAAAACTGCGATGGAAACTCTTTTTTCAAATCACACAAGTCACATGGTCAACAAATGGATGTTAGTATTAGCATCAAAACATGACGATGGAGCAACATGTTTTTTTTTTTTATTACTAATTGCATGTATTAGTTTATTCACATGTCAATTTAACTGAATTTATTGAATAGAATCATTGCAAATGTTAAATCATATGTATATTTATTTACATTATCAGCAAAGTGGCACAATTTTGGGCGCACGTTTGTAATGGAAAGACAACTACTGAGAGTTAATGATTGCTGCAATTCCATTTTTCAAACTTCAAACGTAAAAGAAGTCCATCCAGCCACCCTGGCAAGTCATACTCACGTTCCATCCTCATTACTGCGGTAAAACACAAGGAAAGGGTCAGACTTTCCGAAAAAGTCTTTCTTATCCAGCTTGTTGGCACACAACTGCATCGTAGCGATATCCTGACGGAGAAGACAAGCGGGTTTTCAACATAATGGTTCTGATGCAAGTTCTGTTCGAACGGGGCAACCTCGTTTCCAAAGGCAGACATTTTTTGTCTACTGGTGCAGAAACTTGGTGCAAGACTTTGGCAGAATAGGTTTGGAAAATGATTGGCAGGAAAAAAAAAAAGTAACCCATGTTGATTTAAATATGAACCACAACATTAAGAAGGATCTCTATGAATAGTTTAGTAATTTTTGCATAAGAATTACACAATTTAGTAGGGAGGGAAATAAATCTTATTAGGCCATGTCTGCAATATAGTGAAGGAGGCAGAGAGGGATCGCCTCATACATATGTATGAGTGGCTATGGCTGTTAATGAGGAGCTGTGTTTTTCCTGCTTCTGTGCAGAGATGCCTGGGACAACCGAGGCAGGCAGGAAGGAAGGAATTAAAGATAGACAGATAAATAATTAGACCTTTTAGTTGATTTCTCCTGAGGGAGAGCATCTTGGGAAAACCCTAAGCTTGCCACTGACAGCAATTGGATCTTGTTAGGGAGCAAAAATCTCCCGGAGTAGCAAAAGTAAACACAACTAAGATAAGCCAGTTTATATAATGATCTCATGAGCACACACATGTGCACGTGGAAATTCTCCCAAGCATCTGATCGGATGGTTGTGGAGTTAATACATAAGTGTGTCGGGGGTTTTCGAGGGCACTGTGAAATTGGAGGGGAATTTTGCTTCGCGGCAGAAAACCGTCTTGACAGTTTATCTGAAACCTGTTTAGAGAAATGTGGAGCACTCTTGCTAATGGAATGTGATTTGTTTAACCTTGGATGGGGTTGGAGGAAGTGGTGTGTGTACACACATTTTTGGGGGCATGGAGGAAGGTCCTCCAGTGGGGAAAAAAGGGCAGCTTGTGAAAATGCAGAATTGATAGTGTGAGATTTATACATAGTTACAAACCTGTGGGGCACTGTTACAGTGGGCTTTAAAATCCAGAAAATGCTACATTGAGCCAATCACAATACACTCTTTCCCTGAAAAAAAAAAAAAAAAAAAAATGAAAACAAGTAAAAGATTTCAGAAGGGCACTCTGGGCCATGGGCCATTCCTCGAGTCTGTCTGTGTATAACCCTGATATAAAATCTGGGGAGTTCTGTAATACAATTTTCTCACCATGTTTCAATGTACTAGGACTTGTTGCTGCGTGTGTACACAGACAAAGGCAAACTCCTACAGCAACTTCATAAATATTGCAATGAAAATTTCGAATATTCAGTCTGGATTTGGGTATGTTGATGAGTGCGTGTGCGCGCGTGTCAGTACTGACCCTGCAGTTACTGAGCTCCTCCGCTGCCAAGATTATGACTCCACACTTCTTCCCTGGTATCCCACTGAGATCATAAAGAGAAGGAGACAGAGAGATGCAGTAACTGTATCGAGGCGTAAATAATAAGAATGGAAAGCAGATGTCATTCATAGCTAAAAGCTGTTATGGTGCCAGCAGACAGCCCGGCATGCAGTTACTTGTTTCCCAGAAAAAATTCACAGAGGGACTCACACTTACTGTCTAATGGGTGAGCCAATTCTAAAAATGGACTACAAGTGGAAATTAGACAACAAACCCAATGCCATGCAGCACAAAAATACATATTTGAAACCAAAAATATACACACTTTGTTCAGATCGTTTTTGTCACTGACATTAAATTTGGGCATTTTTTTTTGTGTGTGTTTTTAAGTTCAGTTTGGGTTAGGAAAATTATTTATCTTTGTTAATACAGAAAAAATGAAGAAATAATTTAAAATGTTTTTTATTACTGTCTTTACAGGCAAAATTACTTCCTAACTGTATAAACTGGGATAAATGCTTTTGGTATTCCCACAATGGCTCACTGGAATATTGGCACATTCAATTACCCTGAGAGTTTTTTGGGTGTGGATTTTCCTACATTTTTATATTAAAAGAAATCAAGGCTGGGAATTCAGAACTTTCATTTTGAATAATTGATTTAATAGATTTTATTGTGTTAAAATTTTTAAACACAAATAATTGTACTGATACACGCCAAAGCAAAGATTCCGGCTGAAACTTTTGTTTTGCCGCATTTCTGGTACAACAAAGAACTTGTGTTAAAGTTGTGCTAAAAAACGTTAGCCTAAAAAATTATTTCAATGCTAAACTTAAAGCAGCAGAACATTAGCACGCTAACATCCACGGTCCACAATTCTAAAAAAGTTTTATGAATGATCATGAATGCTTGTTGGATAGAATAGCATTGTAATACATTTGAAGGCAGAATAACATTAAAAACAAATATTTTTGTTGTTTATAACAATGAGATTTAATACAGTGAATTACTCTTATTAAAAATGTAATCGAGTCACACCACCATAAAAACACAAACACTCACCAGCGGACTTCAGTGTCATACAATGGCAAATACAAGAAATATTTTAGAAATTCAACTAGATTAAATTTTCTGTTGAGCCTCATCAGGACATTAGTCCCAAACATGTGCTTCTGATTAAATAAAGAAACATCATGGCAGAAAAATAGGTTATCTGATGAATAAGTGTAATTGTGATATTTCAAAAAATGCAAATAAGTAATCTTTGCATAAGCGCAGCATATCCATATTTTGCATTTGTTTCCTGAGCAGAATGAGTCACGCAAAAATAGAAATGTGTTAGCTCAGGTGTGTGCAAACATGCATGCGTTCTTTGCATAACAAGGTATATGTTTAGTTTCTAGCTAGTGTTCAAAGATTGCGATTGTTTCTTTGCCTTTTTTATGTGTGTGTTTCTGTTTTGGTCTTATTTAAAATGACACTGAATTTGAAGCTTCGAGATCAAAAGGAAAGCAATGAACGTACAAGGGGAATGATCTGTCAAAGAGCACTGCACAAAAACACAACACCATCTACGAAAACAGAAACGGCGCACGCCTTAAGAATGATCGGGAGGCGCAGCAGCAGCCGGAGAGCCAGGGAGGCGAAATGAGAGGATGATTTCAAAGACACCAGGGCATAAAGGGGACAAGCCTGAGTGCTGCTTCATTATCTTTTTTTTTTAAAGAGTTGGAGAAGGAGAGATAAATGCAGGTTGAATGAAGACAGAAAAAGAGGCTGAGATGGAAAAAAAAACAAGGGAGAAAAAGATAATAACCCTATGAGATACAGTGCCTGGCCAAAATAAAAGTCGCCACCTGGATTTAACTAAGCAAATAGGTACAAGCCTCCTATTGGATAATGACTGCACAGGCGATTATCTATCAGCTGGCAACAAGTTATTTAACCCCAGCTGATGCAATGAGTAACTCCTAATTTCTTAAACAACCATGGCAAAAGACACATCCTGTGGTCGTGGAAAAGATATTAGTCTGTTCAAGAAGGGTCAAATCATTGCCATGTTCAGTTTGCTAGGGAGCATAAAGATTGGACTCTGGAGGAATGGAAGAGGGTCATGTGGTCTAATGAGTCCAGATTTACCCTGTTCCAGAGTGATGGGTGCATCAGGATAAGAAGAGAGGCAGGTGAAGTGATGCACCCATCATGCCTAGTGCCTACTGTTCAAGCCTGTGGGGGCAGTATTATGATATGGGGTTGCTGCAGTTGGTCAGGTCTAGGTTCAGCAACATTGTGTGCCCAAAGAACGAGGTCAGCTGACTACCTGAATATACTGAATGACCAGGTTATTCCATCAATGGATTTTTTCTTCCCAAATGGAACGGCATATTCCAAGATGCAATGCCAGGATTCATCGGGCTAAAATTGTGAAAGAGTGGTTCAGGGAGCATGAGACATCTTTTTCACACATGGATTGGCCACCACAGAGTCCAGACCTTAACCCCATTGAGAATCTTTCGGATGTGCTGGAGAAGGCTTTGCGCATTGGTCAGACTCTCCCATCATCAATACAAGATCTTGGTGAAAAATTAAATCAACACTGGATGGAAATAAATCTTGTGACACTGCAGAAGCTTATTGAAACAATGCCACAGCGAATGTGGGCTGTGATCAAAGCTAAAGGCGGTCCAACAAAATACTAGAGAGTGTGACCATTTTTTGGTGGCAACCTTTATTTTGGCCAGGCAGTGTATTTTCAACTCTGACTCGTCTTCACAGCAATTTGTGCTGGGTGACTGTTTCAGGCTCTTGCCAAAATGAGCAAGTTGTCTGTCGGCCAGGCGCTGTAAGGAAGCACAGCTGGTCCGAAAGACAATGTCTGATTAAAACGTTCCACTTTGAGGATAAAATTAAAGGGCTTTTGCAACCACTTCAAAGGCTATCCTTCATTTTTATCATGTTAACTTGAAATCCAGAGATCAACCAAACCACAGAAAGAAACTGGACCTGATCCATTCATCTCATGTTGGGAGTCATCATCAGAGGCTATCATAACTAGCTTTAACATTTATGACAGGCTAACCTGACAGGTAAGAGCTGTGGCCTACAGAGGGTTTATACATGAACAACAACTTGATTAACAGCACCAAGGCCCTCCTCTTCACTGTGATTGGTTGTTTTGCAGTGTTTTGCAGTGTATTTCTGCAGTTAGCACTGGGAGAATTCAGATAAATTTTTTTCTTTGTTTTTGTACAGTGGCGATTATCTGTCTCATACCAAACCATCAGAACATAGTGAAAGTTTTAACAAATTTTAAAAAACATTTTTGTTTATAAGAGTTCCGTATATCCAGCTTTTATGAAAACAAGCCAATTTCGGTGCAACTTTTTTTTGTGAAAAGGTTTTGGCTTTAGGATGGGGTGGTTTTTCAGCTGTATCATAATTGGTGTATTTTTGTAAAACTGTAATAGAAACACTTAGCTCATCGTGGCAGTTTATATAGCAAAGTGCTTATTTGTAGACACGAGCCTCCGTGGACAATGCACAGCTGGCTCTACCAGAGGACTCACAGCATCAAAAGTCGACTTTGTTATTGGAAAGAGTTGAATCTACAGGTATTTTATAAAATCAACGATTATAAAAAATATATAGACTGATCGCGGACCCCTTGACCCCTGCAGACCCCATGTATCTTATGGACTCCTTTGATTCGCAGTGCAACTATTGACTGGTTTACATCATTAGATGTACTTCAGGTTGCTTTTCAATGAGTAATGACTTCCTTCAGGATAACAGATTATCTTGAGAAAAACAGGTTTGATCTCTAAACAAGAGACTGTTTATGTTACAAAAATGAGAGGTTTCTGAGAATAGATCCAATTTCAATGTTTGGCATCACTGTGAGAAGTAAGGATGACGTACAGTGGCGATCAATGCCTTTCAATGATGGATGCTTGTTGATTCTTAGCTTGAAATTGTTTTCTGCATCACTTTTACACTGACATCAGTGAAACAAGATATATTTTCTTACAAAAACAAGTTTCTTGACTTAGAAATACTGACCGTTATCAAAAATAAATAACTTATGTTTATGTATATATCAATTAAGTCAATGAAACCACTTAAAATTGAACCTTGTTTCTAGTTATATTCAGAATTTTTGTGTGTTTTCTACTTAACTTACAGTTGCAATTATATGTATATATGTATACAATGTACTAGTGTTTAGCTAGTACATTTTAGCTAATGTATTATTGATTATTCATTTTAGCTAATGAATTATTGATGTTAATTCCATTTGCTCTAGTTGTAGTTATGCAATTCATAAAGTATATTAAAAGAGATTTGTCCGTCCAACCTGCTCAATATTTTTGAGTATAAAATATTAAGTGAAAGTTCATTTTAATTTTTACTGTAGGCTCAAAATGCATTATTGTTTCTTTCAGAAAGCCTTAATTTCTGCTGTAATTTCTCAGATAGGTTAATTATGGCAGGTAAAATAAAATTTGAAGACATCACAATTTTTTCATAGTCAACATATTTCTAAAGAGATTATTGGCGTGACATTTTCAGCAGGTGTTGGTAACAGATGAGTAATCTATACATGGAAAGAAAGGAAAACAAGGAAGTTCCGAAATTAAGTGATGTGTAATGATGTGAAATGTGACACTATCTGATACGTGGTAAATGTTTCATGCCAATATCACCGCCAGAAAATATGTTTATTGTGAATTTATTATTTATTTATTAAGATATATTGTGCATTATATTAAGATTAAAAGCTGAGCTCATTTCAAAGAA
Source organism: Poeciliopsis turneri (assembly GCA_922788865.1). Classification (NCBI taxonomy): domain Eukaryota; kingdom Metazoa; phylum Chordata; class Actinopteri; order Cyprinodontiformes; family Poeciliidae; genus Poeciliopsis; species Poeciliopsis turneri. Next base: position 780,522 of record CAKLNU010000771.1, on the reverse strand, counting down.
GGAATTAACGTTTTTCATAAAAATAGGAATTTTCTGGGCTGCACAGTGGCGCAGTGGGTAGCGCTGTTGCCTTGCAGCAAGAAGGTCCTGGTTTGATTCCCGGCCCGGAATCTTTCTGCACGGAGTTTGCATGTTCTTCCTGTGCGTGCGTGGGTTCTCTCCGGGTTCTCCGGCTTCCTCCCACAGTCCAAAAACATGACTGTCAGGTTAATTGGTCTTTCCAAATTCTCCTTAGGTGTGAGTGTGTGTGTGCACGGTTGTTTGTCCTGTTTGTCTCCGTGTTGCCCTGCGACAGACTGGCAACCTGTCCAGGGTGTACCCCGCCTCTCGCCCGGAACGCAGCTGGAGATAGGCACCAGCACCTCCCGACCCCGTTAGGGAGAAGGGTGGTCAGACAATGGATGGATGGATAGAAATTTCCTGTAACAGTCTGTCACAAAAGCATGAGAGATTTCCTCTTGGAATAGTTTGAGTATTTCAGGACAAACTTTGAATTTTTCATGAATTTTCAAAGGCATTTCTTTTCCCACCACATTTTGGTTTAACATACAAAGCAACTGCACAATCACACCAACATCAAAAGATAACAGACCAACTTGACTGGTTTTTATTATTGAGAATCAAGAATACATGATTACAGGAGATGAAAGCCCATGCAGAGGAGAACTGACTTAAGGTTACAGAGGAAGAGGGAGAGTGTTGTGTTAGCTATTCACGCATCGCCTCCTAAATCCTTAGCCTTGCATGACGCACTTTTCAAATCGATGGATTCTCTCACTCACGCTGACTCCCAGCTGTAGCAGGCAGCAACAGTGAGAGAATTATTTATGAATTTACCTGCTCTGTGTTTCCAGCTGCACACCCGCAAGCCAGCCCACCGGATACACACACACGCACACACACACTCCCTGCCTGGACTCCGGAGTATCCATTTGAGCCCTCATGGCTTCATAAGTGCAGAATAATGACATAGCTGTTCTCCTGCTTGACTTTGGCCGGTTTTCTCTGAAATTGACAAATTTATGACATATTTGGTTTGATGAGTGAAAAACAATATAACAAAATGTAAAGCTTAAAAAAGTTGATTTTACATAACTCTATGTTTTAAAAGAAGATGAAAAGGTTTTTTTCACATAAATAAGGTTAATATGAGATATTCCATATGCTGTAAACAACTAGAGGAAACAAATCAAAGCTGGCATTAGATGCTAATAGTGTGATCAAGAATACAATAGATGTTGAATGAAAGACTAGCTAACATCATGGATTCCTTTACAGTGACATCATAAGTATTTTGATATCACTGATATCACTAACTTATATGGTATTGTTTGGATTAGTAGCATCACACCAGAATATTCACAATAGATTTTTGTCAAACAGTATTTTACTCATTCCACCTTGGCTTTTAACCAATGTGTAGGTTTATCATTTTATAAATGATTCAATAAAAAAACAAACATATTACAGAGCGGTTAATTAACAATTTTCTAACATAATTACACACTCATTAAATACAAATGCAATAACTTGTCAATAACACAAATAATATTGGTTTTACTTATAAATAATGAAACTGATGTGTTTACCAATAATTATTTTTCCTTTTCCTGATATTATAACTGATGATGACTTCAGGGAACATTCTGCAGCTCCATGAACCACAGGACAGTCCAGCATTTTGGACTTCTGTCCACTACATTCCCAATGCGTTTGCATTAGCTTACAATGTCTGTAAGGCTCTCTCTCAGCAAAGATCCCTTAGCAAAATGAGATGCTTGTTTATTTGTGGATGCTTTGTAGCGTATCTGACAAATTACTTCTTTAGAAAGAAATAAAGAGGAGGAGCTTTGTGAAAGAAAGCATTAAGGTGCTGCTATGAGTGGGAGATTCAAGGATTCCTCAAGCATGCATGAAAGAATCAAGGCAACAATTCAGGTTTGTTTGTGATGACAGAATAACATAAAGCTATTTGGAAAACGTAAAGCTCAAAACTGTCAATTTTACATAATAGTGCCCCTTTAAAGTGAAGATTATTTTTACATTTCCCTCGATGTCCACACTTTGGAAGATTATCAACTATTTAAATGTTTTCCACTATAGTAGTCGTTATTACTATAGAATGGAGTTTCAATTGTTTGGTAAAGGCCTCATGACCCTTCCCAGGTTGATGTTTCGAGAACAGCCGTTATCTTTCTTAGTAGCGCACACATACATGCTCCAGTCGAACTTGTTGCACAAATTATGCTGCACCTGAAGCTTCATTGGTTATGACAATGAATGCCGTCCATATTGCCCGTCACAAGTTCACAGCTTTCCTTGACTCCAATCACAAGACAAAAACATTCGGCAAAGATAAGGAAGTACAGTCCACAGAAGTTCTGACAACTGACCAAGCAAAAACACAAAAGAAGGACTAACATGTATATTCATGGACTGAAACACAAGCCGCAGACTTTTCTGATCATTTTAATCCACCAGTGTTTAAACGTTTATCCTCTAACTCGGAAGGACACGAGACATTTTAGAACACTGCTGCTTCTACAACGTTACGTCCATCAAGTGTACAGCTCTTTATTTCAGTCATTTTGCCAGTACGGTTACATTTTGTAGGAATAGAAGCACCATAAAGTGACAAATCCAGAAAAGTAGCTGCACTTCTGCGTGTCTGCCTGCTGAAAGTTGAAGCTGATGAGTGCAGCAGGCTCTTCGTTGGAGAATTTTTTTGCATCCCATTTTTGGCTGTTGAGTTAGTTCAAGACCAATTATGGTTTCCAAAGCGGAAATTGTCTGTGTTTAAAACATTTACTCAGTCCCCTTTACCTCTGATTCAGAGGGTGCTGGACAGATCCCTGCTGCAGAAAACATCTCACTGTTGAGTGAAGCTTCAGGTACAACATGTGGGTGTCATTTTCAAATTTTGGAGGTACTACAGAAAACCGATACGGACAAAACTGTAACTGGCTGAATAAAGAGAAAATGTCTCATAACTAGTTAAATTGATTTTGGAATTAATTTAGCTAAAGATTTTCACATTTTGTCATGTTACAACTACAGATTTGAATTTATTTTATTACAATTTCATGAGAACAGACCAAGACAAAAATCAGAAAGTTTTACAGGTGTCTTTACAAGACCTGCATTTCACATAGTGGTTCCAGACTAAGCAAGGCTTGATTAAAATGCACACCACAATGTACCTTCCACTTTCTCAGTAAAGTTTTTTTTAAAAAAGAAACAGAGTGAGAAGAGAAAACAGAAATAGACGGTCTTCACCCACCTCAAAATAACAGCATGGATTTTAACACTGAACTACGTGTAGAACTCTTAACACTCAATAACCAAAACCTCAACACAGACGTTGAACTTTCTTCAACTAGAAGTTTATACAAAACAACCATGCCTATTAATTTAGGTGAAAAATCAGTGAACAATAACAGATAAATGTTTGGTTTCTCTAATATAAGATATTCTTCTTTAAACTAAGAATCCTTTGCTGTTTCAACAAGTGCTTCTGGTGATGGATGATTTTTGTCACTGCTTATGGCTGCTGCAGCAAAATAAATTTGCCAAATACATAAAAAAAATCCTTGATTAACCCACCCTCAATTTCCAAACCCACACAAAGAAACCCTTGTAAAAGCGTACACAGGGTTAGTGCAATTCTTCTGAACCATGGTCAGAGTAAAAAAATTGTGGGGTCTAAAAGACCATGTGTCTTAGGAGCAGTTAATGTCTGTCAGTTGAAAGATATAAAAATCTGTTCAATGGATTTAATGGAGTTTTGAAATGGATAGAAATATAGAACTCAGTTATTCCACTGTTTTCTCAATACTCACAACAACATACACAAATCCTCCCTGAGGATAGTACTTGTTAAACTTGAAGCTAGACAGGCCCAGCTGTAATAATAACAACATTCATAACAGGGTCACAAAAATGTTCACACTTTCAACATCAGGTCTAAAGTTTACCATTTGTTCCAACAGAAAAGCAGCAGAAAAGAAGAGTTTTGTCTGTGTGCTTGTCATGGCAGAGCTGGCCAGATGAGTTGTGAACTACAGGGCCAGATGGCAGGTGACCATACGGGAGGACGAGGACCGCAGGGGACAGATGGTAACATGGAAATGTGTTCACGGGTGTGCCACAATATCAGGAGACAGATTTAACAGAGTTTCATTTTCTCAGATCTTAAATTTAGCCCGACTTTCTCACTGGAGTTCAGCAAATCTAGTAATAACTTAAAATAGACAACATTGGAAAAAACAGAGGCTCAATCAAGTCTGGAGACGAGTTCAGCACATAACAATATGTTCACAGCAGATGCTTAAAGAACAGTGGTGAATGAATAATCTTGCAAAAGGAAAGAGATGCACAAGACATAACAACTATATTGTCATTGCAATATTCATATTGCAAACTCTTGTCTTGAGTGGCATATTTGTTGGATAGCAAATTTGAACTGATGTGAACTTGCATTTTGCATGGTAATGTTATGTTTAGTCAGCTGGACAAGGTCTGAAGACAGTGGATACTCCCACCAGACAAAAATAAAAGTTCTTTAACTTCAAAGACAAAACAAAGACAAAACCAGGCTATGTTCATAAGGGAATCTCCTTCTTGGTCTTGTCCAGGTTTTACCAAACTTCATCATCTGTACAACCTGTCTGCCGACCAACATTCTCCCCGTTCAACCTGCTCCAAACCTCCATCGCTCTTAAATTCAACCTTTTCTCTGTTCTCTCCACTCAAACTGCTCCAAGTTCATTCACCTCTGGCTACTACAAGCCCCCACACAGACCAATCTCCCCGACTCCCCTCATTCCTCCTGATGGATTTCAGTGCTTCATAGCTTCATCTCTCATCTCCTGCTTTCAAATTCATATATCTCAACTCGTGATTCATCTGTTATCACTCCCAGTGTTCTGTCAAGTTCCAGATCTATACATTACTTATAAAGGTTTATTTAACCATGATTTAAATCATCCCATGTTCTCATGACCGTCATCTTGCATGTGGATCATAAGCTTATCTACAACTATGATCGAAAGACAACAAAGCCGACACTGCATGACAGAAAATAATTGAGGACAACTGGCCTTTAAGCAGTTGCTCATAATAATAGGTTAGACTAATGCTGTTTATAACTGGATTGCACTTTGCCAGGAAATAAGATCTTCTTGCTCACCAGGCAAAAGCCCATTAATACCCATGATTAAAGCATGAAACTTTATGACCACAACTTTCTCTCATATTTAGTGATCTTTAGACAAATATTACGAACAAAGAATGCTGGTTTTGTATCATAGTTTATGCTTTACATCGAATCAATGAGAAAGCCAATGCAGTTTCATAAGAAGGATCAAAAGATGAAAGGGGTTGAGGTTTTTATCATCATGAAAGGCTCAAGCAGGCGCAATTCACTCAGGAATTATTAAACCAACTCTAACCAACTGACAGATCAGCACTGCCATCCCTGTAGAGGTTAGTGGGTTAATTAAACTGCAAGAAACATCAGCTTGCATTGATTTACAAAGCTGGTATCTTGCAGATACTAAAAGAACAAAGCATAAAAAAGATATTTCATTAAATCCGACAACGTTCAATTGATTTCCTGGCATGGCGTACAATACAAAGTGAATTGGAAAAAGATTAACACCCTTTAAATAATTTCATACATTGTCATATTCCAAGCACAAATTTTGTCTTGTTTGGGATTTTATGTGACAAACCAGCGACAACGGAACACAATTGTGATGTGGAGCAGAAATGATGCGTAGGATTACAATTTGTTTGTATAAATGCAAAAACTAAAAACTGCCCAATGCTTTATTATTATTTTTTTAAATTCAAACTTCTTTAACTGCATAGCTCTAAATACAATCCATCTAATGTCTATACCAACATCCCCCTGCAGGAACACGGGGGAGTTGGTGCCTATCTGTAGTGGTCATTGGGCGAGATTTACTGTACACCAACCCACCAAGAAACACAGAATCTATCATACACAAACAAATTTTGAGAGACTAATCAACCTAGTCAACCTGTTGACTAGGTTGATTAGTCAACCTAGTCAACCTGTTGACTAGGCTGATTAGTCAACAGTTGACTAACTAACAGTTAGTCTAGTAGCAACTAGAGGAAGTCAGAGTACCCAGCAAGAATCCATAAGGGAGAACATGCTAACACCATACAGAAAGACAGCAGGGTGGCATTTGTATCTCCTGTGGCAGCCAATCAGGGCTGACTTAAGATCTGCTCATACAAAGCGCAGCTTATTTACCCAAATTTCAGCCTCAGAGCTGCAATCTTCAGCCGAGTGCCACAGAGCACCTCCCCACACAGCTCCTCCAGACTAGCAACAGCAATTAGTAACCACCTAGTGGAACCGTGTGTCACCTGAGCTCATCATAGGAACCACAACACTCCTATGAACGATTCCAAACAGCATCAATGGTCGACATGAAGCAGTGCTGTTGTGATGATGTACTTTGTCAGAATAGGTAGGAGGTTCTTAAAGAGACAGAGGCAAATTTTCATATTCTCTCAGATTCAGCTTTGCAAAGTCAAATTTATGTTAAGTTGTTTTTAATATGTACTTAATTGATTGTGGTATTATATGGTACTTTGTACCTGGAAAAGCAGTTAGAGGTTATTGAAGACTTGAGATTCAGATGGTTATTCACCTTCCATTCGGGTAACATAGTCACTACACAAAATGCTTAGTCTCAGGCATGCAAATGCTGTAATAGTGGCCGGTTGGATGTTCAACTGCTACAGTAAAGGTCACAGTACAGAACTTCAATGTAGAATCAGGTGGCATGACTTGATATGCACATAGGCTCTCTACCCAGTCTGTAATTTACCTCAAGCTCAGTCAAAGACAAATGGCCAAAAATGTCAGCTTCAATTTGCACAGCAGTTTTTCGTTTTGTACTTGTAAGAATATTTGAACAAGCATCATTTTCCATCCTAATCACAACATGAGTTCTCTATTGGTCTATCCCAGGAAATCACCATGAAATACGTTGAAGTTTCTACTTGTTACATAACACAATTAAAAAATAAAAACTTTTCCAAAGCACTGTGGTGAGATACCAGTCTTTTAAATAAACCAAACTGTTGCATCAATCTGAGAAATCTATTGCCTTTCATCAGAACATCAGGCAACTCTGCTGGCGGCTTATCAGTCATGGCTGAAAAACAGTTGCTTCCGTCTGCCCGGTGTTTTTTGCGACCGCTCACAGAGCAGAAAATGTGTTACTCTGTCTGGCTGACAGTCTTTTCATTCATTACGGTTGTTTTCGTTCTATTTTTATCCACTGGCCTTTGTCTGTGGCTCACGCTCATGAGCAGAGGGCGTCCTGCTAACTGCCCCCAATCACACACTTTGGCCTCCGACACCCAGTGCCAATGTCTAAACCTCCGTCTTGCAGCGGAAACCCAGAAAAACACAACTTCTTGTCATCAGGCAATGCTTTAAGAATCCACACCATCAATCTAGGTGTGGAAACCTGGCAGTAGGCGAAACTGTTAATGGATGGCCCTCATTTTTTCATCCCTGATTGCATTAAGGAATGATTGATTCGTCTGTTTTTTTTTTTATTTTTTTTATTACTCATCTGTAAGAGGTAATAATTGGTATATTCAAAGTTACAGCTCATGCTGGGCATTGCTGTACTTCCTAAATATGGACACACATCGATTGTGTGGGTGTATTTGGTGTACCCGAGGTTGCAGGGTTTCTCTAGACAAACATCGGTTTCAAAAATACCTCCAGTTTGGCTCGGCCCCGCGTTTATTTCTTTATTGTTATTAATATACATATATATTTTTCACTAATGGGTGTATATTTCAGATCACTGTTACACTTTTGCCGCCTCTGCTGATAGCCTCCTTGGGTTGCCATGGCAACACACAGGTAAAGTGGGGGAAAGGAGTGCTCAGTTCGCCCATTTCTAAAACTGTTGACCTATAAAAAAAACGAACACTCACCGATGAGAGGAAGCTGGAGGAATTATGTCCCAGTGACGGCACAGGGAAAGAAATATCTAATAATGATTGCACATTTGAAAGTTTTTTTTTTTTTTTAATAAATATTGCTTTTTGTGTGTGCGTCTAATTGGTTTCTCCGCTTCTTTCAGCTGAGGCAGCTGATACGAACCTGTCTCGTGAAGTTTGTCCTCCGCCAAGTATTCCTTTAGCTAAGGTATTTCTCCTCACTCTACTTCCTTCCTGACTGATCATGCTGTCCGTCACCCAGAGACGTCCCCTCTCTGTCCCCCTGCCCCTCCCCTGTTTGCCTTCATCTCCCATCATCCCCTTACTTCTCTCCCTGTGGGCTTCTGCTGCGTCTGATGTATGTGGAGAAGCTGACAGCTGTCTATTCCCTGTAGGCAGCCTTCAGAGACGCTGACCATATGGCAAGAATAGTGATTGGGCTCTGCTGGTCTCTTATTGTTTCCTCTTTTTTTTATTTCCAGCATGTTATTTCTCTCGTTTTAGTTCCTGCCTTGCACAGGCTGTCAGGGAACAAACTGTTAAGCCTGTTTCTGTGGGAAAGTCTTTGCCCATCCTAACCAATATCTTCTCATGGACTGTTTTGTAAGAGTTATATGTTTAGGATCATTAAAGAAATCTTTTATCAAAGGGAAAGAATCTACCTAAACCAAACTACTTTACTTTAGGGCAATTACTTGTTCCCTAAGTGGAACAAGTAATTGTCTCCTTATCCTAATAACTTGTTGTGCCATCCATGGCTGCAGCAACTGGCATCAAGTGCTTGCATCTCTACTTATCTACATATATAAATCTTTAGGTCACTGGATATTTTTGTCAGATATATATGCATATATATATCTGACAAATATATATATTCAATATATGCATATATTTTAAAAATGGGACAGAAAAGAATTAAGATTAAAATGGAAAGAAAGCTCCTCTGAATCTGTGACTAAAAAAATAACATGCTCTGTCCAGATTAAATAAAAATAAGTTTAGATTTCAAGGGGAATTAAACTCTGATCCACCTATAGCTGCATTTCCAGTACCTGTCAAATTGCACAAATTGAAATTACAAAAAATAAATTTGCTTAAGGGAAACTTGGGATTTGGAAAAAACTCACTTTTATCCAAATAAATTTGGGATGATGTACTTGGCAGAACTGACACAGGACAGAGCTGGATGTGGCTACTACTGAAATGCAAAACCTTTCTATCAAAACACCTGTTTGTTTGTTTTTTGTTTTTTGTTTTTTTTTTCAAAATAAGAGTGTTTCAATTAAGCAATTTTTTTTTCATAATTTCAATTTGTGTGAAACACATAATGAAGGATGGCTGGCATTCTCCTGAAGAAAGAGTTTGTGGCCTTGTCATCAAACGGTCGCGTCTTCGATGATGCATTTGTGTCCCTGGTTATTTGTCCATTCGGTATGGAGATATGAACTTTTTGTTGGTTGGAAATTACAATATTATGGAAATGTGTCCCTTGATGGTGTCAGAACCAGATTGATGGTGTCAGAACCAGATCTGCCCTCATTGAGAAAGATCTGACAAGTGGAAACCACCAAAATAAGTCACAGGAATGATCGGGCCTCATGTGACCATGATGCCACCGGCCTGAAACTTCCACTCCATTACCAGAACGTAACAAGCAAATTAAAGAAATTAAAATGACAAGATCTCCAAATCGGTCATTTCAATCTCTTAAGATTTTGGTGGATGACTGAGAAGTTACACCAACATATCCTCTTTGTTATTTTTAAGCGTTTTTGAGCATTTTTATCTATGTACTTAGAAGTGCATCTTCGGATTTTAAACATTACCCACCAACTTCATCTTATCTTCTTTTGAAACACCACTCTGTCACATCAAAGGAGGTTTGTGCATACCCGCTTCTTTTGGACTTTGAAGACCTAACAAGCAATGAAGTGACAAGAAGCTACTTACTGCTGTGAACAGGAAAGCCAGTGCCATGGAGATATTTTTTTGTCTTTGTGTTAGATCTCTGCAACTCTTTATTTTATCACACATACAAGACTCTGACTCACATCCATTCCAACATGCTCATGCTGTGTCTCCTTGCTTTAGAAATGTTTTTGTGAAGTGTAACAAAGCGGTCATGGTCTGAAACTAAAAGGAAAATGAATGTAGAGCAACGCGGTATAAGTCTGATGTTGGTGAGAGCAGCTCGGTGTGGAACTGCGTGTTTGTGTGTTGAGATGATGGCGAGGAGCTGAATCTCACTGTATCTACCCACATTGATCTGCGAAGCTGTGTGACAACCGGAGGGGATGGAAACGGCACTGCTAGCATCGATGTCAACGCAAATGAGAATCTAATTAAATTCTAATGCTTAGCAGTGAGTGAACCTCAGTGAGAGGAGGATTCACTAAGAACAAAAAAACAGCCACATAGAGCAGAGCAGCCTGCTTTTTTATCAAATTGAAATTTTTCTCCATTCTTGTTTGCAAAATAGCTCAAGTTCAGTCGGACTGGGTTGAAAGTCTTTGTTATATTTTTGGAATTTCTCAGGATATTTTTCAAAGATTCTGCTCATATGGACTGAGAGCTAAACTTTGAGTAGGCCATTCTAGTACATGAATATGTTTTGCTCTAAAGTATTCCATTCTTGCCCTGGTTGCATGTTTGGGCTTTTAGTCCTAGAGGGTGAACCACTTTCCTAGTCTCAACTCTTTTGCAGCCTCGCAGTATTGCCCTCCATCTTTTACCAATTCTGATCAACTTCCCAGTCAGCCTGGTCTTTGCCTTCCACTCGATTCTCATCTCTCATCTGGGATTTCTCCAGCTGAAATTCAACTGGACCAGTCAGCGAACAGAAGGAGGAGTTAAAAATAATTATGTTTTTCTGCACTCTTTTAGAATCGCCTGCTTACAGTTGTAGTTTTGCAACTACAGCTGAGGAAGTCAGTGAAGTCATGCAGTCGATGTTGGCCACGCTTCCAGACAGTCGGAGCAAAGGAAAGTTTAAGACATTTTATTGCTTGCAAAGATATTTGTTCTTTGTAGTGGGAATGGTGGTGTACAGCACGCATAACGTCCGGTAAACTTCATAACGTAGCTTCCTTCATAATCACACTGTAATATTAATTCTGACATTAGCGATTAGTAAAATCTGATGCAATTGTTTCAAACTTCAACAATATCTACATGCCAACAGAAAACAATTGTTTCTCAATAGCCGAGGGTCCAGACTCTCTATATGAAGCAAAGCATAAGGGTTGGTTTTACCAGGCCAGGTCTTTTACATGCAATTTTGATATCATCACACCAGAGAACCTTCTTTTCCAAGTTTGCTGTGTAACCTCTACAACGTGGAGAAAAATGCAAATGGAATTTATTTTGATTTTTCTTCAACAGATGCTTTCTTTTCTTTTTGTCACTCGTAATTGAGCTCTAGGCTTTTTGCCTATAATCAGACGAGGCAGACACCACCATTTGGGGAGATGTGAATGTGTAATCAAACTCTGATGCAAATAAAAAAGTGAACTCTAGTCTGTCTAAAAATTTTGGTCATGTTTTGGCTGAAGTGAAATCTATTGCTGTTTGAATCCATATGTTAATAACAAGGGGACTGGAGACCACTCCAAAAACAGCAAGCAAGTTAGAGCGCAGGGCATCATGGGTAAATACAACAAATGTTGTATTTGGTAAAACCAAAGACAAAATATTTTGTCTTTGGGAAAAATCCAAGAGAATAACTTTAAGTATGACTTTCTCTCCCTTTGTTTTAACAGTATGTAGGCAACATTAGAGTCTGACTCTGAGCCAGTGACAGAGGCTGTCTCCACTCTGCGGAGAGTGGCGACAAAACTCTGGTTACCTGCCTGCCTGAGCAGAAGGCTCCAACACTGAGTTCCTTCTATGAGGCTATGTGTAGTTCCAGGGTTTTCATGCCGAAACCCTGGCATAGAGTGATCCCTCCTTTATATGATGTCTGAAACAAAATGAGCATTTAAGCTTTGATGCTGAAAATTGCTTCTCTACATGTAGCCTAAAGAAGACAGAGCTTTCTCTCCCTGCTCTGAGTGCATGTTACGGGTCTAGGTAGGTTTGCAGTTGTGCTGGATGATGATGGAGTGAACATTGCTCTGAGACTCTGTGAGATTTCTGAATCTTGGGATTCTGTTTAATAACAAAACTCTGCTAGAAACGTCTTCACAACTTTCTTTGTTGCCTGCTGTGGTCCTTTATCTTTCTAATACAGTTTGTTTCATTCATGAACATTAGAGATAATGTTCATGAATGAAACACTTCATAGTTTTTAGATATTTCTCATTGAATATGTTTTGTTTCCACTAGTTTGTTTTGGCAAATCACATCGAATAAATGTGATTTGCCACCATTGGCTAGAGTGTGGCAAAACATTAATAAATATTATACGGAAACTAAAACATGAATGATTTGTCTGCACTGTATGCAGTTGTTGTTTTTTTAATATTCTAAAATTAATGGTGTCCTAAGGAAATCGGTGGCTAAAACTCTAGAGCTTTTCCTTACAACAGACTGGGGCACTTCAAACAAAACTTATAACAAGAGCTTCCTGGTGATAATGAGTGTGCAGTGAACTTTTATGTGATGAGACCTTTGTTCTGAGGAAATGTCAGCTTGTAGCTTTCCAAATCCCACCTTAATATTGGAGGGCCAAAACTTCCAATCCAATAAAGCACTCCTTGTCCTCTAAGAATATGTCATTCGTCACAAATATTTAAGGTTTCTCAATCGAAGAGGAAACAACCGGAACAAAATTTTTGCTGCACATCAAATGATCAAACTATAAACAGTCCAAGTGGCTGATGGACTGTCATGCTTTTCCTCCTTTTTATTTCTTCAGAGCATTAAAGCTGCAGTAACTTATACAAAGATCAATCTTTGTTAAAACTGCCACTATTTGGTGACAGCATGAGACATCTGTTGGATAAAAATGTGACAAATGTTGCAATTTTGGTCCACAATTTCACCCAGTCCACCATGTAAAAACCACCAGAGTCAGAAAGAAAGTCACCAACCAGGGAAGAACATGTAAGTCAGGTGAAAATCAAAATGGATTTACTAATTAAGCCGTTTATTGAAGAAAAAGCTATGATTAATTTTAATGGTATTAGAATAAATGTGAGACAAAATAAAATCCCAATTAGATAAAATGACCGGTTAAAATATTTTAACCAAACTCAAAGCAGCGCTCAGACATATCGTCACTGTTATTTCATAAAGAACGATCTCTGTGACTGCTTTCATTCATTTAAAATAATATTTAAAATAGTATTTAACAATCCGACGCGGATTTTTTCATTTCTTGATGAGGGCTTTTTATGAAAAATTGGAATTTCAAGACAGTTCAGTGAAGACTTTTGACGACTTTTAAGGAGTCACCAAAGTCAAATATGAAACCACGTCATTCTTAATCATTTGTGCAAAACAGCACCAGCTACTGATTTATGACTTGTGAATAATATACTGCTTCACAGTCTAGTTGAGGAATTCTGCAAGCCAACCTCCATGGTTGGTAAAGGTAACAGCCTCGTCTTCATATTAAGAGACAAAATGAGTTCAGATGCTCTGGACTCCAGCTTTTGTTTCTGGACAATGCAAAATGCCATCTGAAGAGTACAAAGTGCAATCTGTTCACATTTATATCCAGAATGAAAAAAAATATTAAGGTTACACCATTTATTAATTCTTTCTTTGTTAAAAAATATATTTTGGTGTATCAGAAAAATAACACATCATAGAAGGCCAGAGAAAAGTACAGCATAATAGTCCAATATATCAACAGATGAGACTATTTAATTTGGTTCAAGCATAAAAAAATACAAGCTTCTAGTGAAGTGTTTTGGTAACCAACATAGATATGGAACAAAAGACAAATGAGGGATTCATTACAGTGTGAGTGACTGAACAATTCTTAATTTGAATTCAAAATACATGAACAAAACACCAAAGCAAAAAAATTTAAGCAAGGATTTCCATATGGGACTTACGACAGGGTCCTTTCCAGGCGTCCTCCTGTTGAGCCGATTATTTCTCCAAGTGTGCAGAAAGTCTGGCCCAAAAAGTCCTGGGCATGAGGAAAAAGTATTAAAAAGAAAACTTACTTGTGTATATAAGCAGAAATATGGTACCTTCATCTGCAAAAGCAAGCATACATCTCACATTTTGTCACATTGCAACTACAACTTCCTTTACTTAATTATTGAGACTTCAAATCATAGATCAACATGAACTAGAGTGGAAAGTGCAAATTTGAGTTTCAAGTCGAATTTTTAAAAAAATTATCCCAAAAAGATTTTCTAGCAAATTTTTGATTTTTCAAACTCAGACATAATTCTCTTGTTCTTTCTAAACCTTTTATGAGATTAATCTAAATATTTCTGAGTATTGTGGCAAACATGTGCTCATCTTTTTTCCAACCACATCTACAATAATGAATAAGTGATGACCATTGTTGACACATTGTTGGGTATTTCTAAGAAAGTAAGGACGTTGAGAATCACCCCTTTGACACCATGGAGATAATTCTAGAGATAAAAAGCTCAGCAGCAATTATGAACAAGTGTAAAATTGATGGGGATTGTTGCGGAGATATTAAAGGCATTAAAGTTCAATCTCATCTGTAGTGAAGGGCAATTTTAAATTGAACATTAACTTTACAGTTTAATTTCACCACATACGCAGGCATGCATGCATTAACCCAACGATGTCAAGCTGCAGAATTCAGCTGCCTGTTGGAAGTTTTAGCAAATACCATCAAAACGCGACAGAAAGGGTCAGCAAGGAGGAGATTTTTATGTTTACAACCTTGCCACACTTGAAAAAATAAAAAAGAATATGGCAACATAACAAGTAGAGTCGATGTGGCATAATAAAACACACCACACAGCATCAAGAACTGAGCGCTGATATTTGCGTTGCGTGGGCACGAGGTCCACTGTAGGTGTGAGTCCCAGCGGCCTCTGTGAATGACCCGACGCGCAAAATGTGCCGTAGTACACAAGTCTAGAAACCACAAAAGCCACTTTGAAGTGCGGTTCTGAAAGTTGCTTTTACCTGAGCCACTGAGAAAATGCAGACAGACAAAATGTGGTGCAACATAACAGGAGAAGCGTTCCGGGTGTCTGCGTTTGTCCACGATTAGACGGGTGAAATGAAAGAATGGGAGAAAATTCAATGTAAACCACAGTAAATGACTCACGTCACAAAATTACATGATGACAAATAAAAATGGAAATGAACAAAGTGCAATGAGTCATGACGTCAAAAATCTGAAGGCAAATGTGCTCACCTTCTGCTCCACAAAGAGAGTCATTTTGGAAGGAGAAAAGAGAAATAGGTAAACAGGCATAGAAAGGGTCAAGGGGCATATCAGTAACATAACAAATTGAAATTAAATTCATATTGAATCCCTTTCCTGTCTTATTCACTGCAAACAAACTTTAACAGAACATAATTCTCTGAACAATTAGATGACTTCTCATGTCTTTTGACTTTAGGCGAGTTTCACATGCTGTACTCACGTGTTTGGATATGTTACAGCTTCTAGAGTCCACATTGTACCTGCAAAGCACAAATCAAAATATGAGGACACTTTGAAGAAAACTGATGACTCTCAGAAGACTAAAAAGTTGTGAATTATGGTATATTGAAAGAGACATTTTAACATCTAAACCAAAATATTGCTACTTAAGGTTGATGTTTGGTACATATCTTAGTTTTCACTAAGATATGTTTGGTGTTTTCAGCAGGAAATTATACTTTTCTTTTTATTTCTTTCAGTCACATGTCAAGGATAAATTTCTCACTTGGTAAAAAAAATTATAAATTCTCCATGGTAAATTAAAGAAGTGGTTAAATCATTTGGAAGCATGGCCAGTACATGTCTAGTTCTACAGTATTCTTGTTGTCAGATCAGCACTGCTGTCAGTAGAGAGGATAGTGACATTTTACACATATTCATCAAAGTGAATGCAGCCGTATTACTCATTACAATTCACCATCAAATCAACACAAACCTTCATCTGTGGCTCCATTAAATGTATTATTCTTACCACTATTCTTTTTTCTCAGTCTCTGAACATTTTGGTTCATCTGGTGCCTTTAGGTGAGATTTTTTTGTTTTTTTATGAAAATATCTTCAACATATCAAGAATATGTTAGAACTTAGCCTAAACCTACTTTACTAAGAACTGTAATGGCCTCCAGTAGCTATAGCCACAAATACAGGATTTTTTAAAATTCTGTATTACAACAATACAGAATTTTTTAATTCTGCATTAAAAAATGCATAATTTTTTAAATTCTGTATAAAAAAAAATACATAATTTTAAAAAATTCTGTATTTAAAAAAAATACGTAACTTTTTTTCTGTATTTTCTTATGCAAGCATTCTCTGAAGCATAATCCTTGCATAAGTCTTGGACAACTCCAGGTTGTGGTTCCACAGAAATAAAAATGCTATAGGCTAATTTGTTAGCAAATGAAAACAGAGAGCTTTGTAACATGACTCTATTACTTTCAACGTACAAACTCTGTTTTCAACATTAAGACAAGGTCAGATGGTTGCTGCTATATAGATTACTTCAGCGTTAGTCATGACTCTCATATTCCTATCACTGCTAAATAACCTAACATGTTAATTATTTCAGATAATATGATGTTATTTGCAATATTCAATGTATTGTATGCTTTTGACACAAAGACTTAAACACAGAATTAAATAAAGGAGCCACAAAATTTTATAGAAATTTTAAAAACTGTACTCTGTGTAATATTGCACATTTTGCTACTCTGCTCCTTATCGAGCAACCCAAGGTTTGATCAGCGAGTTAACAGACATGTTATGTCATCATGTCTCTCCAAGCAGTGCTCCTTTAGTTTTAGCACCATAACTTTTGAAAATTAAAAATCTAACCTAAATCTATCTTATTTGTGAAAAAGACATTTTGTAGTCTACTTTCTGCCAGCTGAGCAACTGTGAATAAAAAAAAAAAATAAAATATTGGCCTTATGAGTATTAAAACCATTCATGTAAGAACTGACAAAAAGTGTTATTTTGATCACTTATCTTTGGTTATGAGCTCAGAATCTTGAAAGTTGGAAGGTCGTCCAACATCAGCCTTATTTTTTATTAAATTATTATACCTTTATCTAGTTTTCAAGGTAAGAATTGATTTTTTTAAAAGGTGACAAGTAAATACTTACACATCAAACCTGAGATTCTGCTTCTCTTCAAAGAAGAAATCCAGCACAAACTTTCTGACAAAATCGGGATTTCGGGTGTTGTCAATAACTTCTGTCCTGCCAAACTTGCAAAAGACAGAAGAGTTCAATTACTGATTCAATTGTTGATATTTTTCATCATACAAACAGGGGACAAAATAGTTAAAGAACTGGATAAAAAAAAACTCTTTATAATAGAATCTATGGGTACAAAATCTATTTTACAGATATGGGACTACCCTGCCAAGCAGTCTGTGCAAAAGTCTCTGACCCCAGAGAAATCAGGGTAGGTATATCGGAGTGATCATCCCCCCGCCCCCGCATTGTGTGCCCAGCAAGGCCTGCTCCCATCTTCCCTCCAGAACCATGGTGTCTTTCTATCAGCCTGACAATCACACCGCTAATCCTCCCGTGGGTTGCGGCCTTGCCTTCGCAAGTCTGGCCCGACAGCACCGTGTAATGAGCTATTGATTTTGGCACTGCCTCACCGCAGCTTCAATACCTCGACTCGTGTCTTCAGAGGCCGGCGCACATAATCCGTGCTATCAACTGTGTCCCCAGCCTATCCATTACCAAAACCAAGCAGGGAGGTGCATGGAACCTCAGAAGTACTCGCCGCATTTATCCCGGCAGGAAAGTCCCATGACGTTTGTTTGCGTTGTTTCTATTTTTGGCCTTGGGGGGCCTGTTTGGTTAATTTCAGAGACGAGATTGGTTAATCGGCGCCTTGTTGCTGCAAATTAGGAATTGGATTTGTCACCATTGGAAATGTTTTCATTGTCTGAAAGGCATGTATTTTTTAATAGTGTTGTCTGAATACACTGGACAAGTTCAAGAGTTTTTTTTATTAGTACGCTTGCCAACCTTAACGCATGTACTGTGTCGTAAAATAATGAGAATGAAAACAGTGTGCAGTGCTTTGAAAAAGCCTCTTCAGTTTTTGTTTTCGTGTGTAAGGTCATACTACAATGTCTCAAATGGTTTTAAGTCCAGACTTTGTTTACACCACTCCAAAGCAGCGTCTTGGTATATTTGAGTCATTCAGAATTCTTTCCCAAAAGTCTTGGGGATCATCACGATTTTTTGATAAATGTGAGACAGCCATCATGTCCATTTTGGTCAGCAGTGATTTTAGCCTGGGAACTCTTCCATGGAGGCCAATTTAGTCCTATTTCTCTTCCTTATTGTCAAATCTTGAGCACTGATCTTAGCTGAATTTTTGTTGAGCTCTCCTGGAAATGTTTACTACTGTCTTCTCCAGTTGTAGATTATGGCTCTCATATTAAGTTTGGAAAGTCATAGAAATGGCCTTGTCGCCCTTTTCAAATTAATAACTTTGTTTTTTCACTGTTTTTCTTTGTTGTGTTTTTTAGATGATGAGTTGCATTTTGGGATATTTCAGCCATCGGAGAGGTTCTGTTTCAATGTTTTATCATATCTCCAAGTCAGGTAATAATCATGCCTGGGTTTGCCTGGTGAAATTGAGCCCAGCTTTCTAAAAATGTAGTTTAATCACATTTAATGCATGATTGAACATGGGAGGCAATTACTTTCCCCCACAGGCTCAGGTTGGTTTGGATAGCTTTTTTCCCTTAAATGAATGAAATAATCATTTGAAAATTGCTTCTTGTATGTACACAGGCTATTTTTATCCAATGGTAATGTTTGTTTGGCGATTTTAAAATTTTTTTTTTTTTTTTCCATACAATATATGTGTATATGTACAGTCCTAACCTTGCTTGGGAGAAGTAAATATACATATATATATATATTGGACTGGACATATATAAACATGTCCAATATAAACATGTCACAAAAAAATTAAGCTTCAATGTTATCTTTAATACTTTATGAAACAATTTATTCCAAATAAAATAGAATTTAAGGATTTACTTGTAGAGGGTGTCATATTGATGTGTGCAGAAGAGACATCTATGAAATGACTCTATGAAATGATTACATGGTCTCGATTAAAATTCAACTGAGGCTCTCACAGAAGCAAGCCACATTCACTGAATGGAAAAGTTTGAGCTTAAACTAAAGGAACTGTTACATAAACATAAAAGCTTAAAATCAAAGCATGTGTCGACAGCAGTAAGACCTGCATGACGCTCAGTGGTAGAGTCATCCTTGTACAGAGCTTTCAAGAGTTAGTGGGTGTGATTTGATACGAACATACTTGCTGATGAATGGCCCTGGAGCATGGGCAAGTAATTTCATCTTTTCCCAAAACATTTGCTTACACACCATGCTAAACACTGTTTGCTGATAGAGCCGATTGCCCCCTCCTACATTACAAGAGAAAAGTAATTATGACTCACACAAATATCACTTAAATAAATTAAACTAATCTAATATAACACACTAATGTATTTTGTTAGTGCCATTGGGTGTGTGGAAATGTGTTGTAATTGACTATTAGCTTTTGAGATACTATGCTGCTAGCATCCAGCCTAACCAGAACTATACCTGGTGAAATTTCTCAAAACAAAGTAAAAAAAATAAAAAATAAAAAAAGTATATATATGCAAAAGTTTAGGATGTACATAGATCATGTTAATTCAGAAACCATTTTCTTTGAGTAGGAAGTCTTATGGTTACACGTTTTGTTATGCGTGTCAAAACTGTCAAGTCAAAAGTACTCTCAGGTCCAAAATATTTCTAAGACTTTTTTATTTATAAACAATAAACTAAACATACAGTCATTCAGATTTTTTAAGAAGTCACTTTTTGCTTTTTTATTTTGTAGAAAAGAATCATTTTAGATCCACAACTTAAAGAGGTTTTCTAAGGAGAGACGTCCAGTTTGCAATGGGGAAGCAACAAACGACAGCAAAAAGTGAAGGTTGTTGCCACAAACAGAATGCAGCAGCATCAACAAACGTTGAACCTTTATCAGTTGCCTCACGTTGCATTGCTAGCTACCTGTACATGTACAAGCTCGAAATGTCGTGTGAATTTTTGCCGGTCTCTTTGTTTGAGACTGGCAAAGAGACCACTTCACCGCACAACTGATTTAACCCTACAGAAATAAATCACACATGCATTTTGACAACATGCTAAAATCACAGCACCATATATTCCCTGGCATGAGAACTACAACAGATTCAGGGTGTCTTTCTTTCTCATTTGAACTCTAAATGTGGAGCTTTTCCCCAATCAGCATAAAAAAAATACCGACAATTTCTCCTTTAAACAACGCCGTTCTGATACCGTTCTCCTTTAAACAATGCCTTTGAGGTTGCTTCTATGAGGTTTTTCTAAGCATTTCAAACCAATTTCAGATGTTTTCTTTACCATTTTCTTATAACCATTTGATTGTGGGAAGTCACGGTCAACTGTCCTTTGTAAATAAAATCCTGATCAAAGTCTTAACGCTGAGGAAAAAGTTATGGATTACGAGACGTTGCTATGGAACCAGGCAAGAACAAAAACATTAGCAGCTGAAATGAAAGCATTCTGTAGTGCAAGGACAGAACATCAGCAAGTAAAAGCAGCAGTGTGTGGGGTGACATAGAGGTAAAAAGCAGGTCCCCCAAGTAATTAGTCCTCAACACAGCTGTTTGTGGTTTGACTCCAAACCGTAAGACCCTCACTGCATCCCTCTGCAGAGAACTCAGACTTCTGAGAATAAAGCCAGTATACGTTGTTTTTTGTTTTTTCTTCCAGTGGTTCTAATTCTATTTTCCAAATTGTTGTGGATAAGAGCCATTAAATATACATTATTTAAAGCAGTATTGTGGTGGATTCCTGCAGATCAGCTTTGTTGCCCAACATTTTTCCCAAAATAAATTGTCAAATCTCTAAAATTGACTTATTTTTAAGGTAATGTTATAGCCAATGGAAAACAAACAAACAAAAAAAAAAACATTTGAAAGGTGAAGCTATCAGCTTTCCTTGTGAAATATTAACTTATCAATAGCTGTGTTTCCATTGGTCATATAATTGGGCAGTTTGACATTTCAAAACTAAATCTGCCCAATAGAAACACAGCAACTTCAAAAGACTAATTTATCCATAAAAGGTTTTGCTGTAGGATGAGGCTTTTTTTTTCATTTTCATCTGTAAAAAAATTTGGTTGTTTCACAAAAATGCAATGGAAACAATTCCAAGGCATCACACAAGTCACATGGTCAATAACAGGATGTTACACCTGGTGCAAAACCACGGAGAAAACGACGTCAGAAAGTCGATGCAGTCTGGTGGTGAGGCATGTTCTTTAATGACATATCACATGAATTATTCACTTGTGATTTTAAGTGCATTTCTAATATAATGGAAACACTGCAATTGCAAAAAAAAAAGTTTGTTGTTTTGGTTTATATTAGTGGAATACTGCCAAAGATTTGTACACATTTATAATGTAAATGCAGCCACTGTCTGAAGACGCAGTAGTCAATGGTGCTTTTTTAAAGATGTTAAGTTCAACGTCTTACTTACAGAGTTAAAGCAAACATCTTGCTTCAAGTTTGACTCAGGTTGACTACCATCACCCCCTACTCAGAATTTCTCCAGTCCTTCTTTGCACAAAACTTGAAAAGGAAAAGTTTGAGAGATGAGAGTGAGTGGGGGTGGGTTTGGGGGGTGGGGAGGGGCTGTAAGCACATAAAGAACTGCTGAGTGCCAGAGAGGAAACTGGAAAGAAACAGCATCATAAAGCACCTGCCACAGAGCACTGTGAGGGAGAGGGCTTTGCTCCAGCAGAACCCCTGCAGCAAACAAACGGTGTGGTTGGAGACCAGAACAGTCCCGAGCTGAAACATGTCATGTCGTTGGCTGTATCCACAAAAATGCCCGGAGCGATAAGGTGAAAGCAGTGGCAGCATGTGTATGGAAATCTGGCATTAGTTTCGTATCGAAAGATGGTAATTGTAGATCACCCATAAAACCCAGACTCCGAATAATTATCCAGAGATCAAATTATGTGATGACTGGGGTGAACAAGCCAATTCTATTCACAGAACACCAAACACCACTGCTTTGTGTCATGAGTTCTGATATACCAGCAGCTACAACTATAAAAAATAGCGAGGCATTCTGGAACATTACACTGTAAAAAAAACCGCAGCATTGCTGAAGGGAAAGTGAAGAAATAATTGTGACAAACATAAGACCCAAATTTGTGAGTTGTGACAACCAACATAATATTTTTTTTTTTTTTTTTTTTTTTAATTTTCATTTTTCACCCATGAATTTTGTCTCCTCCCTTTATTGTACAGCAATGATTGATGGTTATTGTTGTCAATGTCAGATGTTATAGTAATTGTTATACTGAGAACCAATGTCAAACAGTGCACAGACAAGTAGAAAAAGATAACTCTGAGCTCTGATATTGAAAATATAACTTTAGGATATTACCTGAAGCTAAAATAATTTCCCACACTGCTTTAGAGTCATGTTTTCAATGGACCAATTTCATCCAATAATACTTTGCGCAACACATTCTGACTGTTCAAGATTTCAAAAGTCACCTGTTTTCACTCTAACTGGTTTCATCTTTATGGAAGATATGAACATTTCCAGAATATTAAAATAATACATTCAAGTTGGAGATCTGATTAGATTTTACAATTTTTGCAGTAATGCAGAAAATTAGTCAAACTTGTGATAAAGCACACAAGAATGGCGCAAGGTTGTTTCAAGTATGACATATACATGTTTAAATTCATAAAACAAAAATGTTGCTCTCAGAAAAAGCAACATTTTTATTTATCTATCTACTTATTAATTTGAACAGAATTCCATGCTCCATTGGATCCAGCCTTTGTCTCCACAAGCTTGGACCTCTAATTGTGCAGCATTTGCCAAGGTAGAGTATCATAGTGTGTACAGCTGGTGACAAGTTGTTTACTCCACTAATTGCGGCACAGTTTGTACCGGGTTTCTGATTAGGACCTTCGAAGTGGAATAGAAAGTCATGGGGTTCCTTGTGGGGAGTGGATCAGCAGTAAAAACAAAAAAAAACACAAAAAAACCTCAATGCCTTCAATGACACAGTGTACTCGACTTTGGATTTCAGACCGCTAAGAAAAATCAAACTCAGCCTAAACATAAAAGTGCATGACACATAAGATACGAAAATGAAGAAACTGACGGAAGTCACCATAAATCGATCGAACATGATCCTGATTCAAAAACAGTGACTGGTTTCAAATGGCTACGAGGCAAAGGGAAGATTTTATTTGTGAGTACAATACACCTATATCTTTCTTCTTCCCTTCAGTCCTGACAGCAGTTTATTTGGTGTAGCACAATAAAATCAGCAGGTCCTTTATATTTGGGATTTGTCAACCTTTGCTTTTACCTCAGTTATTGGGTTTGTTGCTTGTTTTGCCCAAAGTTGGAAAGCTGTCAGTTTAAGATGTAACTTCTAGACTCTTGTTTTAGTAACACATCTCCCTTGCATAATTTATACATAAAGCATTCTCTGATATTAGATATTAATGTTAGGTTTCTCAACTTACCTCTCTCCACTCTTTGGTTCCCACACCTTGCACATATAACACAGCCACTGGAAAAGAAGCAGAAAGAAGACAGAGGTGAAAATGGGGATTAAAATAAAAACAGTTCCAGCTGTAGCAAAAACAAAGCCCATTTGGTTTCTGTATGTTGGCACCTGCAGCATCTGCAGATATCAAAACATTGCCTCTCAATTCCAGTTTCATTACATTTGTTGTTGCTGGAGGTGAGTAAACAATTCTTTATTAAAAGCCAAACCAGCACCCTTTAAGGAAATTAGTTTTCTTACCTCCTACCGAAGACATTTGTGGTAAATATTTGAACATACTGGATCCTAAATTATTAAACTACTGGCGAACCACCAGAACAGAGCAGAATTAATAAAACTTCTTCACAGATATGCTGCTGTCTAATAATTTGAATAACTTCAAAAATAAGTGGGAACCGTTTGGACAAAATGAAACATGAGCAGGATGTAAACTAGAAGAAAGAGGAAGAACATTCGTACCTGCTCATTTTTTTATTTATTTATTTGTTGCTTTGCTTTGTCGTAAATAACGATGTTAAGCACTAATGAATCTTTTATGTCTGAACATCAGTTTATTTCCCCTGAACCACATCTCTATGGAAATTGCATTTGTGGAGTGAGAAGTGTGGGTCAGTGCTGAGGTCATCAGGAAAAAAAAAAATCTGTGAAAGTTAAACAGCTCATTCTGCTTTTGACTCTTGTTTGAGCTTCTGGTACCTCTGGTACAGCTGAATCAAATGGTATCAACTTTTACCAAGTCCTGCTGAGGTTCTAATGTTGAGTTCTAAGATTTATAACGAAGAAGCAGTGGTGGACACACTTTCACTAACAATTGTAACAAGGGAGCAAATTTTTTAGTTTCATTGTTTGCTAACTTGTGAAGCGGTTAGCAAACTTAGCACTCCCTAATTTTTTTTTTTTTTCAGATACATTCTAAAGTGCTAATTTACTTTGTAGTTTTGTAGGCTTTTAGTGGAAAATTCAAAATCTCACTTTTTTCCTCAATAACTTTATTTCAGACAAACACACAAGGAAAAAACAATCAAACACAGACAATAGAGAGCAGATATGAAGATCTCAGGGATTATAAAACATGTAAATTATAATATCAGAATCACATTGGTGCTTGAGGTTTGTACTGTTTCAAGGGCAGATTTCATTTGGGTTGAAATTAGCACTTTAGCATTAACTTCCACTAAATACCATGTCACTGTAGTGCTTTAGGGTTTGTGGGTACTAACTTTTCAATTCGCAGAACCCACCACTGCCAGGAAGCATTGGTCTAGCAAAATATAATGAAAAAAATGTTGCTTACTTTTTTTTGCTAAAGTTTATGCATGATTTAAAACCATCTAAGTGAAGATCTTAAACAAAACAAAAAAACATTAATTAAAAGCTTTAATGTGATGTGCATTCATCCTGGCCAAGTAATGCCATTTGTGTCTAGACACCATCAACCACTTTGTGCCTGTTTGAAGTTTGGACATTAGCTCTAATGAACTTTAGATCGTCTAAATTAGAAGGTGATTAAAACCAAATTTTACTGTCCTAATGAGCAATTAAGAGAGGAGCAATAAGAAAGATAAGGGGGGGCAGGCAGTGGATCTTTTTGGCCGGTGCTTTCACAAGAAAACAATCTTTTCTTTGTCACATTGGTAACCATGTGGGAAGCTGCAGATTAAATTGGTTTTGTAAATCTGATTAGTACAGGCTAATCAGTTCGTGACTTGCATGTTCACATTTTAATTGAAGAAAGGGGAAGATAAGTAAAACCAAATGGAAGGTGTAGTCTGTCAATTTCCTACCCTCTAAAACAAACCACAAAATGTAAGAGCATGGTGCATCAAGAGTTTGGAGCAGTAGAGGCTGAAGGAAGACTCACATTCATTTGAGTTAAAGTCTAGAGGACCTAACTGACTGTGCATTTTATGGGAAGTGACAGAAAAAGGAGCAGAGCTGTTGAGCTCCGCGGTAGCTAAGCGACAGGTCAACTCCCTGTGCCTCTAAACCCAGCAACACTGTATGCAGCATGGCTGTACAAAATGGAAATATAACTCATTCTGAATGGACCATAAATCACAAAAAGTTTCAATGTAGTTCCCCAACTTAATAGTATGCTGTATTTTGTAATAAGACACATATTTGTGTCAAATCCATTTTGTTTTTATCTATGATGAAAGAATGTGGCTCAGCTGCAATGCTTAGAACAACCAATCTTGTTTCACAAATTTACCAAAAGATAAGAAAACATGAAAATATTTGGACAACCTGGGTAGACAGTCTTGCCCCCTTAGCAGAGAAACCTGTAGTTAGATGCTTTCTGTAGCCATATCCCAGTCTGAAACAACAGTCTGAGAAAAGTTTAGCCAAGTCCAAATGTCAACTATAAGAAGATCAGAAATTTGAAGACACATTATAGCATCTCAAAGCCCCAAACCGTCATGAGGATACCGATGTTGATGATGGACCCATTGACGGGTATGAAGGTGGGGGTTTTTGTACGGCAGTTAATTAATGAGTCTCTTAACCAGTCCTTAGAGGAACTATTGTTATGTATTGTTATAACTGTATTATGTTACAGGGTCAATTCATCTTTTCCTCAGAGTGCAAATGTTGTCTCTTTGTCCACCTTCAATACAGATAACATAAGACTTGCCAAGAATTGTACAGGGAAGTATTGTTTGTAGGATGCAAATCATACAGAAAGTACATTTGAATTTTATTTATATTCTAATCAAGGCAGGGAGGTAGGGAGCAGTGGTGCAATAAAACCCAGGGCCTCAAGGTAAGACAGCAGGGCCTCCCATCAGATTTTCCTGTAGATTAACTCTACAGTTTCCATGCATAATAAATTTAGCTACAGCTCAAATCCTATTTCACAGAAGGAGAATTACTAAACAGATATACTGGCCACCAACTCATGTATCAATGCAGGTGGAGCTTTTTTAAAAATGAAATACATTTCTGAACAAAATTCTAAAATACAATGAACAAGAGAAGTCTAGCCAGGAATCATTGGCTGAGAGGTGGGATACACCCTTTAGGATGCCAGCCTGTTACAGGAAAAACAGCTATGCACACACACACACACACACACACACACACACACTGGAGGGCAATTCAGAAGAACCATATAATCTACTATGCATTTTGTACTGTAGGAGGAGCGACAGCATGAGGTACGTGGGAGAATCCATGCAAGCAGAGGGAGTCCATGGAAACTGCACTCAGAAAAACCCCAGGCCAGAATCTGAAAACTCAGAACCTTCTTGCTCTAAGGCAACAGTGGCAGCAACTGTGTCATCACGCGGCCCCAGGCAGAACGTCTTAATGTCATTCCAGTGTTGATGGCCAAGCTTGACAGCAGCAGTCTGCCCTCTTTATTGCCCTTTTGTCTCTGGAACTGCCTCCGTTTTTTGTGCCTCAGTTCAGCGACGTTGAATCTCTGAATGTCTTGTTCCATCACATCCCAATGCAAAGTACTGTAATGGATTGAGCAGACATCAATAGGCTGCTACAGTGTGATCATAAAACATTTTGGCTCCAGCAACAACATTAATGGAGTGAGTGGACCTTAAATGTTTCTCACTTGGCCCAAAGTGAGCCCAGAAAATATCCTCGACACCATTACAACATCAGTAGCATGGACCATGGAGTTAAGCCTGGATAGATGGCTGGTAAGCAAACAGAAGCATTTTGGAAGTCCAAGTTAAGCAATGTGAAGCGGAGGCAGATTTCATCTGAAGTAAGAGTGCACTCCTAAGGGCGCTGGCTGTCAGGAATCTCTCTAAAACACACCCCTCACATAGCAATTAGGTAAGTGAGGGTTGTCACATCGCACCTAATCTAGTGATTAGCTGTCAGGGGAGAGATAAGGCAAATTAAGCCAGAAACCTAATTCTTGAACCCTGGAGAAATGGCCACGGCAACTCTGCCGTATCAAATCGAAGGAAATCTAGTGCAGCCAACAGTTTTTTTCCCCCACTGGAATCCCCACAATTGGTTTAAGTTGTGAAATTGTGTGGTAATAAAATATAGCTGACATATTTAAGAAAGTAGTAACTCAACAACTTATTTAATTGCACAAAAGATCAATAGTGAAATGTCTACCACATTTCTGTTTTTTTTTTTGTTTGTTTGTTTTTTTATTTCCAATGTAATTTCAATTTATAAAGTTAACTCTTTACAGTTTTACAAAGACAGAGAATTAAATTAAGAAGTAAAGAATTTAAGTATAACAGTAAACTGGCTAAACACAAACTGTCTGTAAAATATAACTATAAATCTCAAAAGAATCAGAACTTTTTTTTTACTGCATAAAAGTAGAAAAGGGAAAAAAATCTTAAGCACCACTTTGTTTTCAGTCAGTTGTGCTCTGCATGGAAGAAACAAAACTGAACTGAAATGGTCCAGAAAAAAAAATCATCTGCTGTTGTATTTTATTGTGGCACTTGGAAAAATTCATTCCTCTGTCAAAACATCCATGCTGATCCATTCATGCGAGGTCAGGTTGTGGAGACAAGTCAAGGTGGGAAACCCAGACATCTTTCTCCCTAGCAACACTCTCCTAGCAACTAATCATGAGGGGATTCTAGTAGGAGTGGGTAAAAGCACAACATTTAAAATATACAAAAATACAGTCAATGTAGTTTATCTTACAGCATGGGTGATCAAGTCCAGTCCTCAAGAGCTACCATCCTGTTTCCCTGCTCCAACACATTTGAATCAAATGAACAGACGTTAGCAGGTCTGTGCACAGCTGATCCTGGTCCGTTGGAGTGAGGATCCATCTAAAAGTTACAGGACGGAAGCTCTCGAGGACTGAACTTGATCACCCCTTATTAGTATTAGTAGTATTTTATGGGTTTTTTTTTTTTAAGATTAAGTATTTTAATTTCCATAAATGATAATGGGTTCGTGATACAGTAGACACACTAACAGTCTCATGGTTGAACACTGTAAAAAAAACAAACTTAAAACCAGTTAATGTGTCTGTTTATTCAAATATTTAGCAGCAAAAATGCTTTTGAATCAAAAATGTTGCCTATTTTGTCAATATGTAGTTTGGTTAAAATGCAATTAATTGAATTACATTGATTCAATATTTTTTCATCGAGTTTCATTATACACAAACTTATTTTAAAATCAAAATATGTTGTGCACCTGAGTGGATACATCAAAAAATGATGATAGAAAACAGGAAAAAGTGAATGAGGTCATCATGATTCATGATCATAATTTATAAAATGTCCTCATGCAGTCTTTAATAATTTATTCTTTTCAGGCTACATTTACAACATGCATAATATAGATGATTATCCTCATTATAATGTAGGGGCATTCTAAAGCTCCTATTACTGCAGTCTGGTAATTTGTTTTTTTTTAAGTTGTCATGGTTGTTAAGTAGAGTGAGTGATGGATAGAGGTCTGTGAATCTGTGATTCAACTGGTGATGCTCACTCGTTTCTCAGATCTCATTAGGAGACCTCAAAGGTAATTAGAGACCAGTAACCTTTATCCGAAGGGTTTGTCACAGACCTTGCCTTTAATTCACCTGCAACGTCAATGATTTATTCACTCATATTTGACCAGCAAGAAATAAAATCTGTTAACCAACAAGTAAAGAAGAAGAAAAATGAAACAGTATAAATTTTAACATTTTTGCCTCCCATCATCCTTTACATTCACATTCTTAAAACAACTTAAGTCATTACATTTACTTTTAATTTCAACCTTAACCTTAGTCATTGGTATTAATTCACCAATCAGGCTTAAGCATTGACAGGTGAAGTGAATAACAATGATTATCTCTTCATAATGGAAACTATTAGCAGATGAAATATTTCAGGCTGTGAGTTAACATTATGTTCTAAAAGCAGAGAAAAGGTGGAGCGTAAAGATTTTAACGGGAGGGAGAAACTTTATAACTCTTCTGGGGTGTTCTCAGTCTCCATTGCAAATGTGCTCAAATCTTTGTTGATGTGATAAGTCATTAAAAAAAAAAAGGAAAAAAAAAAAAAAAACATGCCGCACCATCATCCTCCTACAACTTCCTGTTGTCTTCTTCGACGTAAAACCTGAAGTAAAGAGCAATAAAGAATTCTGTGGATGTTGGCTTTTGTGGTACATATATCTGTACTATACCTTAATAAGCATTAAAGCTTATTTATTTGACTCAGCTATGCTCACCTTGAATTTTTTTATGGAGAAACTGGTATTCGATTGGCAAAACCGATGCTCAGTACAAAATTGTGTATTGGACTCAGGTTAGGGGACTTTTATTAATGCTGACAACGTAAAACTGGTGAAGTCAGCACAGACAATAAGAAAAAAAAGACATTCATTTTATAACAATCACAATTTTTTGATGAGATTAAGTAAAGGTGTTACAGGACTGTAACCCCTAACCCCAGCCTGTCCAAAGCTAACGATAATGTGCTGGTCTATCATTAATCAAACCAGTAGCTAGCTTCAGAATGGATATAGACCCCTGCAACAAGGACGTAGCCTCCGTTGGGTACGCAACAGTTCTAAAAAAAGTTTAAAAAAAAAATAAAAATTTTTTGCTCTCAGGTGAAGCTCAGGACACAATCTTAAAACTCATTCCACATTTGTTGCACTTCTGAAAAACATAAACTCCTACATGCTTGTGACTCACAATCCTTTACTGACCATGTACAAAATAACACATCGTATATAAGAAATATAAGTGACTAACAATCACAGAGACTACACTGAAATTACAGTATGAGTAATAGAATATCATATTGTATTTTATTCAATCATTGATTTTACTTTTAACAAATGCTGAATTGGTGGGCGTTGGATGGCCATCTCTCATATGGATTTTAATGGAGTGAAACACTTGTGTGCGTGTGTGTGTGTGTGGATGGAAACTTCCAGTATTCCCCCAGAAAATGATATTACATAAGATAAGTGGGATGTTTCATATGGAGGCCCGAAAGCAGTGTAGATGGTGGTGTACAGAAATAAAAGAGAGCGAGCAGAACATTATGTGTTGCTGCGGGGGGGCTACACAATGAGAACAGCTAAAAAACACTATGTGTTATTAAAGCTTTCCTAGTTGTAATGATTCAGAGGGACGTGAGCATTTTTTCTGAGAATTTCTAAACAAAAAAACACATCATGTTGGAATGGGATTGGGAGGCGGACGTTGCTGTTGGAGAAGTTATGGGAATAAAAACTGTAAAACCGAAGAAAGAAAAACATGTTAGGAATTCAAATATCCTCCCATTGTGGAAAAGAATGCATCACATCGCTATTTCTTTCTTTGGCTAATTAACATAGCCATTTCTGTGGACCCGTAATCTCATCTGCTTGCTTTTGGTATTCTTGGCCACCAATTTTTACCTGCTCAGAGAATTGCACACAAGCCGACTGTATCTCTTTCCAAGGACAGCGGTGTGAGGTCACGCATGCCTGGAATATGCTAACATCCAATCAGAACAGCACTGAGTCAGACTGAAACATCAGTCAATGTGTGCATTCAGATGCCTAACAAAGCATTGTGTGTTGAAGGAGCTTTGTAATAAAACCAGGCATCCATCAATATTAAAAGACATGTCTTCTGAAACACTGCTGCATGTTGTAAATTGGTAAACATTATACCTGAATGCTTTTCCACAGTGACATATATGACCGTAGGGACAGTGACAAATCTACTGTGCGTTGACTGATGGGATTATTATGCTTCTCCTTTGCAAATCTATTCGCTGTGAAGGTTTTCAAAGCAAATGGAGAAAATATACATTTCTTATTCTGCAATCTGTCCCAAGAAAATGCCAGTTATTATACCAACAATAAGAAACTTTTTCAGTCTGTAAAAAATTAAAGTCTTGATTCCTTCTTGGCTGTGAGCCTAGGAGAACAGGAGCTGTGCTTCCATTACAAATGTGTGAACATCTTTGTCTTTGTTGGTATTATGCTAATGTCAAAAAATCAATTTTGCAATTGTGGTGTTTCCATTAAATAAGAAGTTAAATGAAAAACAACATGTGAATAAGCCTGTTCACATGCAGTTGAGCAAAATACACCTGTTTCGAGAAAGCTGAAAAATCTCCTCCTCCTAACACAAAAAACTTTTTATCAAAAATATTTATTTATTTATTTTTTTTTTTTTTTTATGTAATGTTCCCTTTACATTAATTTCTTTTTGGAATTGTGTTATTCTGTGGGTCATGGAAACGCAGCTTATGGCATTGAGCTGCTAATCACATAAACAGGATTTTACATAACTGAATAGCAAACAGTATTTAATAATCACACAATGTGTACAATTGATGAGACATTAGGGGTCACTGAGTTGGACTGCAGATACTCTAGACAGTTAAACAGTCTGATAAATACCACTTTTCAGTCAAATTTATGTCAAGTTTTCTGATGACAAAAGTATTAAAATGTACGAATTAAAATTCAAACATAAAGCAGCTGCTGTTTTACTAAGTCAGTAGGTATACCATATAGTTTGTGTCCAAAATCAAGAGGGAGCAAAATGAATACTAGACAGATGGAATAATTAAAATTAAATGAACTATT
This sequence comes from Poeciliopsis turneri, assembly GCA_922788865.1. Taxonomy (NCBI): domain Eukaryota; kingdom Metazoa; phylum Chordata; class Actinopteri; order Cyprinodontiformes; family Poeciliidae; genus Poeciliopsis; species Poeciliopsis turneri. The sequence continues at coordinate 748,241 of CAKLNU010000771.1, read as the reverse complement.
TATCAATTTAAATAGATTTTATCAGGCCATTGGCATATAGTCACCACCAGATGCCTACAATACTCCAAACTATCACATATTCTATAAAATCAGAGCAAATTAGTCCATAAATGAAGCAAATGAAAGAAACGGAATGACTGTGTTACGTTCTGGCTTGTGTTTTTGTTTTGATCATTTTCTACTTGTACTGGTCTTGGCATATTCATGGAATTCCTCTCTATTCATTATTCATAGTAAGGTATTGGAATACTAGTTAATTCTTTGTTGTCTAGTTTTGATATTTATTTTTGTGTTCTGTTCTCTGTTATTTTGAGAAAAAGCAGCACCTTGTTCTACGCTTCACTTTGTCCAGAGGGATTGGGCTCTTGGCTGTTGCTTCCTAAAGGTGGTGAAGTTTGAGATTTTACCCAATCGATAACATTTGTCCATGATGTACCTAAAGCCAGTTCAACCCTAAAAAGGTTCTTCCACGCAAAAAGAGAAGTGCGTGGTGCGAACGAGAGGCGGCTGTTAACGTTAGAAGCATGACCAACATTCACTTCCTCTGCTGCCGTTGCACACGGACCCAAAAGAAAATTGACATCATCGTTCACAATTTCTTCTGTTCACTGACTGGCTGAAGTTCTACCAGGTCATTTCATTTCATTTCTAATTATACTGCTGCTTTTTTCCCGCTTGCTGCAAATGCATAGAAATTATTTCCTGCATCCAATCATTACCAGATCCTTCCCTTCAGGACAATTCAAACATCTCTTTAAATTTACTTTACAGCACCTGCTTTGAAGGTCACAGTCCATCTTAGGAACATGAATTACAAACGAACACAATTATGATCATTAAATTGGAGACGTCTCTTATATCCCAGAGCGTGAAAAAAAAAGTCGTACATGCAAAGGTCAAAGCGAACGAAACATGCTGCCTCATTTGCAAAGAAAAAATGTGCTGCAGTCTAATGTCTAATGGTGGACAGATTGCACTCAGTTACTCAAGGCTACAGAAGAATAAGAAAAAACCTTTGACAGTCATCTCCGTAGTTCTTCCCTTCACAAAGAAGAACACGTTGATTGGAGCTGCACATCCTTCGTCCATGTGTGGGTGGACACACAGAAGCATGAGGTAATTTAATGGCGGTGTCGGAGAAACTCAAAGTTAATTCATACAACGACTAGACCAAATTGTCACAACAGCACTTTAAACGACGGTAAATCGGATAAGAAGAGGCGCTTGAAGAGATGAGTCTAGGTTTGTGGCAAAGCTTTGTACAAATGAGTGACACAAACACACAACACATAAAACTGCGAGCTTATGACCGATGGCAAGGCTGAATAAAACTCGGACAGGATAAACTGGGAGATCTTTATACTTTACATTCAAGTCACTAAAAGTCACTTGTGTGTTGGTAAATTTAAAAATGTGTGCTTTGTGAATTTCAGAAAATGAGGGTCATTTTGTGCAAAATCAAGTCCTACGTAACTCAAACGTGTATGTGCCTTGATGTGCTTCTGTTCTGAATAGTGAGACTGTGCAGGGATCAACGGTGTGGGATTCCATGTTCCGCTTGGTTTTTAGCAACATTTTTTCATATATAAAAGTGCATTATTATGTGTTTCCAGCCACATAGTGCAATTTCATTTTGCAATCAAATAACTATGTTACCTTCAAGTGTTATAAAAATACTACTTAAAAGAAATTTGATTTCATAATGTAATGCCTTGAAGTTGAGCCTCTGTCTCTAAGTTGCTCTTTCTGAAACCTCATTACAACATGGCTCCTCTATTGACCTTTTAATAACATTTTTACCAGATTTAGATGTAGGTCCTACAATGAGCCCAGCAGATGCGCAGATCCACCAGGTGTTTGCTAATTGTTCCTGGCTAATCTGAAGGAGCTGCCAGCAGCAGTTTCCTCATGTGTGAGGCCATTTGATGATAACCAGGTGTTTTTTTTTTTTTTTTTTAATGATCACAAGCACATCTCCTAAACTTTGAAATTGATAGCGACTTCACTGGGACTTTTTGCACTGTTTCACCACTGCAGACATTATGAATCCACTGACATGAAGTTCGCTCATTATTTTGAGCTCAGGCATTGTGTTTTTCATCAAAAGCCTCTCTATTATTAGTTCCACCTCTTCTTTTCATCAAAAGAAGTCGTTATATGTTAAATCTCATAAAGATGGAAAAGAACGGCGCAAAAAAATCTCCCAAACTTCTTTGATGCTTCTGCGGCGCAGCTAACCCAGTTACTCAGGCCTTCCTATTAGCTCGGAATAACATTAAGAGTGATTAAATCACCTGCGATTTTGTCATGGCAAGACACACTCTTTTGACCTGATTGCATGCTCCGTTATTTTGGCTCTCTGACTACTGAAGTCTCTATATTTAGAATTTCGACAATCAGCGCAGCTGCCACAGATGTACCTCTGATTACTTTGATTAAAAAAAATTTTTGTGAGGATAAAAAGACGCCAAAGAGCCGAGTGCAGTCTCCTCTCTGTTCCTTCTCCCTGCCAGAACATTTGCTCTCGCTCATCTTTGCAGCCGAATATCAAACACCTAGGCAGTTGGCAGCGATAAAAACTGGACGAGACATGGCAGAGGGAGCAGCTGTGAGAGGACAATAAATCAGTTAACTGGTTTGACTTGGGGAAACCACCTGTGACGTACAGCTAGAAACGAGACCAAAATGGACAACTTCAATCCGTTGTAACAGAACAGATGCTTTAAGAGGAAGTTCCAGAAACAGATTCGTTCAACGTTCTCCAGGATTCTGCTGGGCATATTGTCAGATGAAGGCTTGGCAGGAAGCAGAGAATATATTAGAAATTCCACCAGTTACAATTAAAATGGCAAAACTTGAGACAGGAATACATTCAGATTCAGCTACATCACAAACATGTCCTGACTTCTCATCTTTTTCTGTATTTTATTGAAATGGTTTTTGACAGTCCAACACTTGGTGTGAAAATTATAATTAAAACAAAGTATATTTGACCTTCTCGGCGCTTTCATGATATAAACAATTTAAAGTTCACACACTTCAATTTAGCCTTTTTTTTTATTTTTTTTATTTTGAAAATTGAGTACAGAAAAATTTAGTTCTAGCAGGTCTTAAACCAGAGAGATCAGCCACATGTCTCTAGATGGATTTATTTCTAATAATGTAAACATTACATTGTCTAAAAAGAATTAAAGTGGCCTCAGTTTCAGTTCGTGAACTCTGTTGGCTGAAACGTTGACAAACCCTCCGACCGGATCCTGTTACTGACCAGCAGAACCCCTAACATCTGCTGAAGTTGAACCGATGTTGAGACCCATGCATCACTTCTGCCTGTCTGTACTGGTTGGAGCCCAGTAGCTCCTCAGGCAGCCCTCACATCTGTGATCCGTCACCCACATTATCACCCGAGCCTCAAGACCAGGGATTTAGACAGCTGTGCTCTCCAGCTGTGATTTGTGAAACTCATTTCAGTCTCGACTGTCTGTCAGGTTGCGGCGCATCGTTCCTCCCTGCAAATCTCTGCCCTTTGGACTCGGAGTCGCTCTGCACTACTTATCTGCTCGGACGCTGCTGGGCTCAAATTAGTCGGCAAAAAGCTTTGATGTCAAGAGGCCGAAAGGAAAGAACGCATAAAACTGGTAATAGAGCCGTTAAGATTGGCAGGTGCAGAGAATGAGCAGTCGCCGTGACTTTCTGTTCACAGCTATTTCACTTTTCAGTCTTTTTGGGGGGTTTTTTGACTAAAAGTAAATAGGGGTGTGCCCAAATATCCAGTCAAAAATATACTTAAAAACTTATGAGAAAATGTTTAACATCAGACTCACATCCTGTCTGACCCACAATAAAACATATTAAATTGAGAAATAAACTGTAAAGTCTGACTGGGTTCAGCTGTTTACAATTAATTCTTTCCAAAGGCCTTTTCCCCACAGAAAAAAATGTCAATTTATACAAAAAATATATATTTTATGTGACATTATTAGGCCTGTGCATGGTAACATGTGATCTAGGCTTGTCGCTGTAAACAACAAATCAATTAATTACATAATAAATTTAAACAAGCTCCATAATTTCCATCTCCATAATTTATTGTTTTTTTCTCTTTTCTCTCTTTCTACAAAAAACTGGATGATAAGAGAATTAAGTCTGGTGTTTTGATCTCAACTAGCCCTTGTTGTTTAAAGACAATTTTGTTTATAGAGACTTAATAATTTATTAAATTACTTATTTGTTGTTCCTGTTGCTTTGTCTATTTTGGATAATTAAGATATCTTCCTGTTCCAGTGTTAAATGTTCATTAGAGTTTAATGAATTCTAATGAATTCATTGATCTTTGGGAATGTCCTCTTGCGTTATTTATCCATTACCATTGTATTGCTTGAAGACGGCCTCAAAACAACATTAATATTGTTTGTCGCGATAAATTCTGGCACAATTTATCGTCCAGCAAAATCTAACGTTAATGCATGCGATTAATCTGAAAAGATTAATGCGTTAACATTACATGATGCAGCATTACCTATTTTTGTGTAAAAGCATCTTTCCCATAGAGCGTTACTTGGTTCACTACAGCTTGTTACACAGCCTTGGACTGCGGTCAAAAATTCAGATTCGCAAATAAGAATGAAAAGATGAGTGAGGAGAGTCAGATTGTTGTGCTTTGCGGTCAACTTTGCTTTAGAAAACACAGCAGTTAGAGATGACGCCACGAAAACGGAGGCAACAAATCTCGATGCGGTCGTCGAACCTCGTCCTCGGTTCCTTGTCTTTCCCCCCTTCTCTCTGCCCACTTCCAATCAGATTACCATCAAAAAAAGAACAGAAACATGGCAATGGACGTTTGGATAAATCCAAGGTAGAATGTCACCTAATATGCAGTTATCCTTCCACTGAAGGACAATCAACTTGTAGTCAACATTTCTAAATTACGTTGAATCAAAAATTACGTCTTTTAAACCTCACTGACTATGAAAACCTGGAAAGCTGAGGTGTTTGGTTTGAAACAAAATGATTTCCTACAAATTTCTTGAAAACGTGGGCTTTCACATTTCAAGCTTACAAAGTTAATCACAGTGGCTAACTGATTAATCACAGCACGGGAGTGTGATTGACTGACAACACTAGAAATTATACAGCGGCAGCACATTTGCCCACTTCTAAATATGTAGTCAGACCAACTCCTGACATTTACTTCATGCTAGAAGCAGACACCAAGACACTAATCAGTGTGAAAGTTGGGGTTAAAGGTTATGCCAGAAAGTAACACTGACAGTTAACAGGGGAGATGGAAGCTAGAATTGATCTGCATCATTATTGATTATTGGATAAAAACAAGCAAAGTGTAGGAATAGCAAACTCACCTTTTACAAGTGTAAAGCATAAAAAAACAACTTTACATGTGACATGTAAAGTTGTTTTTTTATGCTGAAAGCTGAATTAAAGTCTGATTTTGAATCAGATGAAACCCCACAGAGTCTGGTATTCAAATGCAGAGAGGTTCATATCAAATTATACAGTATTTTGATCCCTGCAAATCTCACACCATAGAATACATTATCTCTCCACAAATTGTCCTCAGTTGGACTCAGAAATTGACACATTGAAATGCTTCAAGGCTTTTCATTAGAAAAAGCAAAGCATTCTACTGGAAAGTCCAAATAGTTTCTTTTTGAGAGCCTGTCAGTTCATTCATATACAAGCTATTCTCACATGACTGCCAGCCAAAACGACTTCCTCCTTTTTGGTTCCATGGTGAGTGAACTGAGTCCAGACTACAGTATTGTTAAAAAACCTGGAATTCCCCGATTTTCTTTTTCTTTCTTTTATTTTTTTTTTATTTTTTTTTTTACACAGAGTGAAGGTTTCACAAATGAAGCAATACATGAAATCATTGGTAATCCTTGCAGAACAGCATGTTTTGTGTGCTCTTACCTCATTCTAAAGTAGCTGTAATGCATTGAAACTACATTTTACACATTAATCTCAGACTATGTTCATATTCAGTGAAGATTCTATTCTAAGCACTTTGGCACTTAAGCTGATGTTTACCTCAGTCTTCAATGTTGTCTATTTAATTGTTAGTCCAACTTTTGAATGAGAAACATTTCTGCTCTAGTTTTAGTCCTGGTTAATTTCTTTACATGCTTTTCTTAAGATCTTGACCCGAGAAGTGGACCAATCATTACGTCTTATGCAGGCACAAATGAGGTAAAGAGCAATGCTGTTTTATGAAAGGTTTTTACATAAAAATAAAAAAGTTCAGAAAATAAAATTGTTGACACATACCAGGATCTGACTTGGAGAATGTATCCACATCCAGTAAACTCCTGAAAAATAAAGCAGAAATGTAAGTAAAAATGGGTCATTCTGACTCTCCTCACTGTATTCTGACGTTGGATTCATTCATTAACATTTCCAGGATTCCATTTGGATTTTTTCTCTTCATTTTATTTTTTGAGAGTTCCCAAAAAAGCCTCAGCTAAGCCCCCAAAGCACAGTCATGAGCAGATTTAGATGTTTCCACAAAATGACTCTGGGGAACCAGCCATCAGAAAGAATGTGTAATGCGTTTCCATGAAATGAGTGCAGTATTGAACTAAATAAAACGTGGCTATCACAAAGGCCCAATAATATGTTCTGGAAGGAGCTGATGAAACTGGTTTTGTTCCATAGTGAAAGAAAGCCAATGTCAGTAATGCAGTGTAGTTAACTGTATTAAAACCAAGCTGGAATAAAAGAGAATCATAACACTAATTTAACTCCACTGATATCCACAATTTGGCAGCATTTCACATGTGAAACGTGATTTAAAATAAAAGGCCCACACATTTTGAAACAGACAGCAGTGAAAAAGACAATTTACATCCTCTCACATTTTACGGTCTGTTTATGTGAGAACTGGAGATGTTTTTTCATCTTTAGGGGAAATTTCAATTATTTTAGGGCCTGTAGAAACTAACAGAATCACTTCAAGAACAACAAATCTGAAATAGTCTATGAATCTTAGTGCACTTGAAGTAAGACAAAAGTATCAAGTAAATTTTCACCAAAAATTAAGTCAATAATTCTTGAATATAGAAAAAAGTACCAGGTCAACTGGGAGATTATCCCACTTAACATGAGGAAGATATCTTACCATGAGGGAGAAAATACCAGCTGAACTTGTACTAGTGATTCATAAACCTGTACAAACCTGTATCACAATTTTCATTACTTTTAAGGGTGCTCTAATCGCACATCAGTTTAATGGGGGACGTATTTGGCAAAATAAACTTGACTTCCATATTACAAGAAAATCATCCACCATCTTTACAAAGCACGGCAACAAATAACCTCGACCGGCTGCTTCTCTGATGCTTAAAACTTGAAGGCGTTAATGTGCCTCTAACACTCTGTCAGGATATTACTACAAGTTCTCATTACTGATCCGGAGACATTCTCACAAGTAATAAGACACACTGAAGTGCTCATTAAAGCACAATCTTATCTTTAGAGGTTTTGTACATCTTTCAGTGGATCAGGGTAGCTTAGTACATATGTAGCCAATGATTTAAAGCATTTTTAAAAGTTTTCTGTAATGTGAAGTTTTTCAAAAAGGGAAAAAAAGCTTTGTGTCTTTTTATTTTTATTTTTATTTTTTTTAGATCAAAATGTTCTCCACAATTACAAATAAATGACAGTGGATGTTGCAGGCTTTGTCTTTAAGCAGAGAAATTTTAAATAAAATTTTATTCAACGCACATCAGAAAATTGTATTAAGTGAAAGAAATATCTTGATATTTAAACACCACTAATTATAAAAGCCACAAGGTATCAAACTTTTGTATGAATATCTTGCAGTGACAATGGCAGCATGGTCATTGAAATCAATTTGAAAAAATAAATAAATAAATGAGATTTTGAAAAGTTTCTTTTAAAAGACACTGGACCTATATGTCTACGTTCAGAATTTGTGAATTGACAGATTGATCTGTGGAACTCAATTATTCACAGAAAATCTACTTATTTGTTCATACCAATAATATTTAAAAGAAAACGCAGCTTACAAAGTTGAAATACCCAGACATGCTGTTGATTAGCATAAAAAAAAAAACAAATACAGGAGCGCCATTCTTTTTCCTTGGAGGGGTAAGGATATAGTAAGGTCATAACAAAACATGGAGAAGAAGCTAGCTAGCAGCAAGCTAATAGCTACTAACTCTGGAACATTTAAGTATGATCCATGCAAAAGTTTGTTCAAAGTTTTGTTTTGTCAACAAAGATATTGGAAGAAATTGTCGGTTCATCTTTGACAAGGCATCTTTGACAATACTCGATATTTCAGACCACCAAGGAAATTTTAATATCATATGATATCATAACGAAATGACGTTTTTCTTAAATGATGGACAAAGGACATTGCCACAGAAAGTATTATGAGAAAATGTTGGGGATCCACTGTGTAATGCTAAAGCAGCAGCATTAAGAGAAATATGACTACACACACGGTGGTGGTGGTGTGATGCTGTAGGACAACTGTAGTGCATTAGATTAGGACTTGCCATAATTGTTGGAATCATGAAATCCTGCTGGAAAACATTCAGCCCTCAGTTCAAGATGTCTGAATATGATGATATGAGCTCTTTATGATGCTCATACCATCAAGAGCACCTCTAAAATAAAACCTCAGAAGTGGCCTAGTCAAAGTCCAGACATGAATGTGATTGAAATGCTGAGGTATGAGCTTAAAAATGATGGTCCTGCTTCAAAATCCTCCAATTTGCCTGAATTTAAACTAAAGAAGAGTGAGGCTAAAATTCCTCCATAGAAATGTTAAAACAATTGTTGCTGGATATGGAAAACCTTTTGAGTTGCACAACCAGTTATTAACATGACGAGTGATTATTTTTTTACACATGTCCAGGTGAAAGGAAATAAAAATATATTTTTTTTTTACTCAGGCTGTCTTTTCCTGATATTCAAAACAGGTCCATAATCAGAAACAATTAAGTCTGACAAAAAAAAAAAAAAAAACACAAACGTGGAAAACACAATTATGGCACTTTCAGCATATCATATTTCAAAACACATGGCACACATCTGGTATTTCACATTTGAATCCTGCACTAAAATACAGCCAGATATTTGACAAGTGGAGGAAACACGGCAAACCTAATCATAAACATGGTCTCTCATGAACTCAGTTTGGGCTCCCAGGTGCCGGGGCCCCGTCTAACTCGGGTGTCTCAAAACTCGCCGAGATCCCAGGAGGATCTCAACAGCTATTCATAATTCAGGAGCGAGCTAGAAGATAGTGAACACACCGCCGGGCGAGAAGAAGACATGCTGGAAGGAAGAGAGATGGAGGGGGAAAAAAACCTCCTGAGTTTTGCTGAATTCTGTCACTTTGTCTTCTGATAAGTGGAGAAAGAAAAGTGTTGATTTTTAGGACAATCCAATATCTGTGATTATTAATTGTGAACCAAGTTAAACTCGAAATTTTTGAATGTTTTCTCCCCTGCTGTGAAGAACAGAGGGGATCCTCTTGCTGACAGACTGAATTCAATAAAATAAAGAAACTAAAAGGATAGATAGATAGATAGATAGATAGATAGATAGATAGATAGATAGATAGATAGATAGATAGATAGATAGATAGATAGATAGATGTTCTTTAAGATAAGTGCATTATTATTGTCCAATGAATATATAATAATAATAATAATAATAATAATAATAATAATAATAATAATAATAATAATAATAATAATAATAATAATAATAAATCTCCTACCTGCAGGACACAGTAACTTCTATTTTAGTTGCAGGGACTCTGGTGTTCAGAGGGTCGAATTCGCCTATTGAAGCCATCATCTCGCCTCACGACGCTGATGATCATCCGCAAAAAGCGCCTGGAAATCCGGACGAGTGGAAAGATGTGACGGTTCAGCACTCGGATCGTGATCGCAGAAAATCCATGGCTGAGATCTGCCTCTGGGTTTTCACCTGCGGAGCGGCGGAGGCGGGAGAGGAAGAGATTATATGTGTGTGTGGGGTGTGTGTGTGTGGAGGGGGGTGTGTGGGGGCGGCTGAAAGTTGGGAGGCAGATTTAAAGTTCATTCAGTTCCTCTTGTCGTGTGCGGCGGGCGGCCACGCTGCGCTCCCAGGGTCTGTCCCGGCGGTGGCTCGGGAAGGAGGACAGCGCCGCCCGTCGGTGGCTCCTGGCAGCAACAACAGGAAGGTGCAGCTCGTTTGTCATCACCAGGCGCTGGTGGACTTAAACGCCTGACCTTTTCCGTTGCTTCCTGTCATCGGGATTCCCCCTTCTGTGCCAAAATCTCTTTGGCTATTTCTGCGTTACAACAGTAGCAGTTTGAAAATCCTGTTTATTAGAAACACGTCGCAGTTTTTCCACTTCTAACTGCATTTTGGGGTGAAAATACAGAAATTCTGATGTATTAATATCATGCAGAAATCAACTAATAGGATTAAAACCCCCAAAAAAATAAGTTACCAAAAGAAGATTATCTACATATCTGTACAATAATCTGTGGAACGAAGTTTATCTTTGGTTTCGATGTATGGGAGTACCATTTGTAAAGTTACACAGTAAAATAATTAACTGCAACAATTTGGTTTATTTAGCCAGACAAAGATTATCATATTTTCACAATAATTCATATATTTATAAATGTCATACTGAAATACTGAATTTACAAGCTACATATTTAGTTGCAAACTCAGTGTTTAGCCTGGCACAGAGAAAGTCAAATGAAAAGGATAGCACTCTGAACACTTAGCAAGCTAAAATATATTCAGCTATAATTAGCAAGCTAAATATGTAGATTTCTTGCCAAATATTTAGTTAGGAAGCAAATTTTTAAAGTCTGAGCAAAAATATCTAGTTTGAAAATATTATTCATTGCCATTCTAATTATTTAGTACAGCAAATTTAGTTGGTACACTTATCAAAGTACATATTCAGCTCAGAGTTAAACATTTAGTTAACTAAATATTAGTTTATAATATTTAATTTGTAAACTAAACGTTCAGTTTGCAAAATAAATATTTGGTATACAAAGTAAATATTTATGTCCAGCAGCACCTGGAAAGTAGCTTGTGTGATGAGCTCAGCTGAAGTAGTTCTGCCAGGTGTTTGCTAATTGCTTCTGGCTAGTCTAAAGGAACTGAGTGAGGAAGAGGGAGGAGCTGCATGGAAAAGTTGGTGCTCTGTCCATTCAGTGGTTTTTGCACCACTGAATGGTTGACATGGAGACCGAAGGGTTTCTTAGAGATACATTAAAGAAATAAAGAAAAAATAAAAACCTTTAACAGTTCGAAATTATCAGTACTTAAGTTCATGCATGTAAAGTGATACGTGGTTTCAGAGCTCTTCATAGTTTGAATCTTCTGAATTCAACAGAACATTGTCTGTGTGATCTACGTTAATATTGAGGGAGTTGAAAGAAAATGTTAATATTGAATTGAAAATCACTGACTTGAGAATGCTTAAATAAAAGAAGACTTAATCATTTCAAATGCATTACCTCATTATTCCTCTAGCATCTGGCTGCTTCCAGCATGTTAGCTTGTTGATATTTTAGTGTGAAATTTCCGTCAGCAAAGCCTCCTAAAGTATTAATTCAAAACTGGGTTGATTATTATCTGACTATTTCTTCCTTCACATTTATTATTTTTTCTGAAGTTGCTTGAATAAGGAAACTTACTGTTCTACAAAAAGTTCACCAGGCCCCTAACTTCAGCAGACGTAAAGACAACACATAAACCAAAGCAGCACAGTCAGGAAGTGAAGATGGAGTTTTTTTCTGAACTTTCATGGTGGAGCGAACTCAACTGGAAACATGGAGAACGGAGAGCTGCATTATCCGGGACTGTAGGGCTGTGCCCAGAACATGATCGGTTCACAGCAGCTGGGCAGCCTGTTCAACCTGCTTCCATCTGGAGGAAAAATGGAATCGCATCTGTAGCAGCAGACTTCACAGTGGTTTCCTTCATCCTGCTGAGAGACGACCAAATTCATCCTCTACACACTAACTAAAATGTTACTTGAAGTGTGTTTGTTACTACACACTTCAAGTAACAAACACTTCCCGTGTTTGTTACTTGATTGATTTGTTGTGTGTGTTTGGGCAGGGTTTCTGTAGATGCTTCACAAAGTGACTACTTATGTAAACTGTATAATTAATTCAAGGCCGACTCTAAAAATTCATAGACTTTTGCTACATAGTAAAACATTCCACACAGAATAGCACGTTAGGTCACTGATATCACAATTTCTATTTCTGTCTGTAACCAGTGTTTTTAAAACGTGACGTGACTGCTATTAAATGGTACAGCTATTTTCTCTCCAGCACAAATCATAATTCCAAGGTAGGGTCTCAAATAAAACAAGTGAAATGTTATAATTTACTGCATGGTTTGGGTTTCCACATTTTACAAATGAAGTCAATCAAAGCTCTACACATGCAGTTGTTTTATTGCTTTGGACCACTGTTTTATAATGTCGGTTAATAAAATTCATATAAGCCACATAATATTCTTTTTTTGAAGGCCTCAGAGAATTATTAGAGAACAATGGTGAACAAACAGTATCATGAAAACTATGGAATACAGTAGAGAGGTCGGGGGGAAGTAATGGAGAAATTTAAAATCAGAGTTAGACTATAAAACAAAATCTCATGCAGCTCTGTTCACTCAATCATCCAAAATGGAAAAGAGAATGATAGAACAGCAAAGCCACCTGAACATGATCATCCAAGAAAAACAAATGGCAGAGAGGAGAATTAAGTGGCCAATGGGATTGAGAGATGCTTATGAAAATTTACTGAACAACGTAGACAAGTCTATGAGTCTTTGTTGTTGACTTACCATCCAAAAACTACCGTACTTTTGTCTGTTGTTGTAGGTTGTGCAGGAGGCTTGACTTCTGCTTTTCAATGATCTGCAGTTGCACAAATGCACACTTGCTATTTTCACATGCGAGTGTAAACGTTTAGTTGGGGGATCACCGCTTAGACGCAGATTATTTTCATTTAAAGTGACAAGAGGCTTTAAAATCGCTGAACTAAAGCAGAACTAAGCAGACTACAAGCTCATTACCAAAAAAATTATTTTGTGTGGACAATGAAATGAACATGTTTTGTATAGCCCAGAGTTATTTCAACTTGTTCAAAAATGCATAATAGATCACGTTCGAAAGTTATGCTCTACTTTGTGTAGGTCTATCATGTAAAATACTAATGAACTCTAGTGTAAATTACTAAATTCTTTTAAAAAGGAAGCACCTCCTGTATTTATATTTAGTGGAACAGACATTGAGTTGGGGCTCCACACCCACTGTCAATTAGCAACCCAAGTTGCCATCCTCTAACGAGACATCTCCGCTTCTAAATCTGGATGGCCTGCTCCACCAAGCAATTCCCCGTTAATCAGCTCTCCTTTAAGCGTCAAGAAACCTCTGTAGAGCCTCCTACGAAGACCTCATCATCCCATCATTTGTGGAAAAAAGCCTTGTATTTTTGGAAAATGCATCGATACATGGGTCTGACAGTCAGATGAAAGCCTTGCCCAAACATAAGGGGGATAAAATCAAGAGGAAAAAGAGCGCAAGCAGGAAATGATAAAGTTTACAGTCACACAAGCTTGGTGGGGTTTAAGCTAAGAAAGAAGGGAGAAGGGGGAAAACTCAGTCTCCGGAGAAGAAGATTCAAGTCGAACAATTGTCCAAAACATTTAGGGCTTTGCCAATGGTTCATCTGTGACAGAAGGTGAATCTGGCCATGTCAAGTGTCCACTGCACACATTGCTGCACACTGATAATGGCCAATAGATGTTACTCTCCGCTGCGTGTGTGTTTGTGTGTGTGTGTCTTCCTCTTTCTGCATGTGTGTCTGCAGATCCACTCAATTTTGCAGTTGATCAGGCAGAAATTGAAAATGTTCGTGGGGCCAAGGAGACAGCAGAGAGAGAAAATGGGAAGTGGGGCAGAGATGGAGAGAAAGGAAGATGGAGGCCTGGGTGATGGGGTGGGGGGCGATGGAATAGGATGAAGAGAAAAGCTAGAGGAGGCAGAAGAAAGTCATGTTATTTACCCAATTCCCCCCATCTGCTGCCTCTGGATCGTCCATAGAGGAGACGTGTAATCGCATGATAAAAGGGGACGAGGAAGAGTGCATGTGTGTGTGCGTGAGCGTGCGTGTGTGTGTGTGTGTCAGTGGCAGGGCAGCTAATTATCCAAGGAGGGGAAGTCCTGTTTAGTTTCCATCTCAGGGACCAAGCAGAAAGTAGGTCCATACTGACGGAAAGAATGGAAAATAGATGATATTCTTTTGTTTGTTCAAAAATGTTCCCGATTCAATCTGCTCTTTCCACCAACCTTATAACATCGTATGAAGTCTAAGGTCAGTATGTTCTCTGTGTTTTTTTTTTTTTTTGAAAGACAGCCATAAAGAATCACTGTAAAATAAGTTTGGTTGGATTTAAAGTCACAAAAAAAAAATTTCTGATTTTGATGTGGTCTCACTGTAGGAATTATGGATGTACAAAGATTTCACTGGTTGTAAAAAGTATGATTTCACACTATTTAGAATCGTGCAAAAAATTAGTTTTACATTTTACTATATAACTGTGACTAGTTGCTGCAAAATTTATATTTTTGTAAGGACAAAAAATTTGATTGATTTAAATTTCATAACTGACTGAAGCTCTACGTGGGTGTTTACATTTTTGTTTTAGTTCAATTTAAATAAGTTTTCTAAAACAAAAAAAAGCTTAAGAGCTTAAGCATTGTGTGTTGATAATGTTTTCTCAATCATATATTTATCATTCAGATCATCCGCTTACTGGAGTCTTTTTCCTACCATGTAAGTTTTTTTTCCATATAGGGATTCTAAGTTAGTGTCTCATTAGGGAGTTATCTAAAATTCTTTATCTCTCTTTTTTTTTTATAAATACACCAAACAAACTGTATGTGCTAAATGCCAGAGCAAGAGAAGTCAAATATGGGCTTTGCATCCTTACTCAAAAACATGACAGAAGCTTTCTGTAAGAAAGAAAGATAAAATACATCCAAGCTTTCTGGACTAATTTTGAATTGTTTTCTCGAGGTGATAAAACATCCATGTTGTTACAATGGAGACTCTTTAAAGATGTACAGAGGTCTAATTTTAAAATTGACATTTATTGTTAATGTGACTGCAAACACATTAACAGGATGTATTTATAAATTTATTGTGAGGGAATGCAATACTTTTGCAATGTAACACAAAAGAAAAGAAAATTCTCCTCATGTTCTGAACCAGTACGTTCCTGGGAAAAATAAAATGCAATCAGTTGAGTTCATTTTTCCTTCAGCCAGCACTTACTTAGATTAGATTTTCTATTGTTATTTCCAAAGCCACTTTTGGCAATTGATGACTTTGGCCATTACTTCATGAAGGTGATGATATTGAATGTTTCCAGAGACATCCATTTTTGTTACTATTGAAATAATGTTTCCTCATAATCTCCAGCTCAATGGTAATTAAATGCACAAATCACAAGCTTTCGTCTTGTGATACAGTTGTCTCTGATTGGGAACTGATAAACCTGTCTGACGATGCAAAGTGAGACGCTTCACAGTTCCGGCGAAGATAACTGCCTACTAACTCACACAAGCCCATGCTGATTATAGCAACGCAAGCTGGTACACTTAAAAACCAAATTTGTCATTCATAGAGAGAACATTAGGAAATAGATGCTAAAAATAAGCACACATACTGGCAGTGTGACATGGATAAATGAATGGGCAACCATTTGTGTTTTGTCAGTATTTTTTCAACTCGCTGTGAATGTTTTCTGGATTTCAACACAAAGCCCAGTTTTGAAACGTCTTTGATGATGTGACAGCATATTTGATTTGCAAGGCCTGTGTGTGGATGCCTTGTCGTGAGCAAAGTGACTGCCAACACGCAGCCTGTGATCATCTGAACCTTCTTATGCAGAGATCACAAGAGGCTCTTCATTAAACCACATAAAGGAGTAACAGAGTGAAGAGAGAATGGAATGTTAGGCCTGGATTGCTGTGTCTGCGTTACGATCACGATTGTTTTTCCATATGCTCAACTTAATTAACTCTTGACTGATGTTCATACATTGTTAATGTCAAGAACAAAATCCGTGCGATAAACAGCTATGCCCTGCCAGTAATCAGATACCCTGCTGGAATAATTAGCTGGCCAAAGGAGGAGATAAAAGCCACAGATATTAAGACTAGAAAGCTACTAACAATGTATGGAGGGTTCCATCCCAAATCCAGCACCCTGAGACTGTACACGAGCCTCAAAGAAGGAGGCACAGGACTAGTGAGTGTGAGAACCACTGTCCAGGACGAAACAACTAAGATCCATAAATACATCAGGGACAAAGCCTCAACAGACAATGTGCTCAGTGAATGTCTCAGACAACAGGGAACAGAGGTTGAGGTGCCAGAGATACCATCATGGGAGGACAAGCCCCTACATGGGATGTACCACCAGCAAATAACCGAAGTGACTGATATCAGTAAATCCTACCAATGGCTGGAAAAAGCTGGACTCAAGGACAGCACAGAGGCCCTCATCATGGCCGCCCAGGAACAGGCCCTAAACACCGGAGCAATAGAGGCCCAGACCTACCACACCAGACAAGACCCAAGGTGTAGGTTGTGTAAGGAGGCCCCTGAGACAGTCCAGCACATAACAGCAGGGTGCAAGATACTGGCAGGGAAAGCGTACATGGAACGACATAACCAAGTGGCAGGCATAGTGTACAGAAACATCTGTGCAGAATATGGACTGGAAACCCCGAGATCAAAGTGGGAAACACCCCCAAAGGTGGTGGAGAATACCATAGCTAAGATCCTGTGGGACTTCCAGATCCAGACAGACAGAATGGTAATGGCGAACCAACCAGACATTATCATAGTGGATAAACAACAGAGGAAAGCCGTTGTGGTAGATGTAGCAATACCAAGTGATTGCTACATCAGGAAAAAGGAGCACAAGAAACTGGAGAAATACCAGGGCCTCAGGGAGGAACTGGAGAGGGCCTGGAAGGTGAAGACCACAGTGGTGCCTGTGGTCATCGGGGCCCTCGGGGCAGTCACCCCCAAACTGGAGCAGTGGCTACAACAGATCCCAGGAACAACATCAGACATCTCAGTCCAGAAATGTGCAGTCCTTGGCACAGCCAAGATACTGCGCAGGACCCTCAAGCTCCCAGGCCTCTGGTAGAGGACCCGAGCTCCGAGGATAAGAACCACCCGCGGTGGGTGAGAAGGGAATAATATATATATATATATGGTGGTTTTTAAACTACATTCACTGTAATGTAACAGTGAAATGTTACATTAGAGTAACATTACTCTACATTACCTTACAATGCAGTACTGTAATGTAGAATACAACCACCCAAATTGCTCATTTTCCTGTTTATGGTTCCCCCAATGATGAAATGGGATTTCCTCCCTTGACAAGATTACAACTCCCATGTTGATTCTAAAAGTTCAGGCATTCAGCTGCCATCCCTTCATTTCTTAGGAAGATAATGTCTCATAATGTTTGCATTGTACTACATTTCACCAAGCTAACTTTAAGTGTCTTTTTCTACGGTGGTAAACCATGGTTTCACATTACTTTATATGATTTTTATTACCACCTACTGTGAACAGTATGGCCAAAACAGACTCCATTTCTGTTTGGGTGGGTGGGATGGCGTTTTTGCATAAGGAAATAATACATTACCTGTGCAATGCTTAAATCTAAATATTACACAGTTTGAAATGAAAAGATGAGAAATGAACAAAAATACATTGTTAGAATTCACCTAAAAATTGCTTTTACAATATAAAAGTATATATTTTTTTTAATCCTCATAAATGCTTGATACACCAAGATATATACCAGGACTTGCAAGGTTTGACAGTATTGTAATTCTACTTTGATGGAAAAATTCATTTTCAAATTTCAAACTGATTCTGACAATAACTTGAGTCTCAATTTTTCTTTCTTAGAAAAACAGCTCTGATTCTATAAGGAACCATAACAGATTCTCAAAAAAGCCAAGCCAACATTACAATTATGAAGCTTGTGGTAAAAATCCCAGATGCCCTCATGGGCTTCCCTTCTCACAGCATCTCCCTGAAACCCAAAGGTCAGCTTGTCATTAAATGTGGAGACAAGATATTTATACTCCCTGCCCAGGTAGACAGCCTGATGATTCATCTCTGGAGTGACACATCAACATCTATTACACATGTTGGGATGATCAGTTGAAAGTTTCCCTGAAACGTTTTTGTTTTGTTTTCCCTCTGCAGAGACAGAGCTACATAGGTTGTTAGATTACTTTTTACCATTGGATTCTATTCTCCATGCCAGGTTATCTAAAAGAGAAGTGCAGTGACATCTAGTGGATAACATTCAACACAGCACCAAGAAAGAATTTTTATAAACCAGACAAGCATGGAAAGTAAACCCATCCATCCATTTTCCGTCACCCTTCTCCCTAATGGGCTCAGGAGTTGCCGGTGCCAATCTCCAGCTGCGGTCCGGGCGAGAGGCGGGGTACACCCTGGACAGGTCGCCAGTCTGTCGCAGGGCAACACAGAGAGACAAACAACCACGCACACACTCACACCTAGGGAGAATTTGGGAAGGCCAATTAACCTGACAGTCATGTTTTTGGACTGTGGGAGGAAGCCAGAGAACCCGGAGAGAACCCACGTATGCACAGGGAGAACATGCAAACTCCGTGCAGAAAGACCCCGGGCCGGGATTCGAACCCAGGCCCTTCTTGCTGCAAGGCAACAGCGCTACCCACTGCGCCACTGTGCAGCCCTGGAAAGTAAACCTTAGATTTTAATTTTTTTATACAAACTGTTTTAAAATAATTTTCTTCCTAAGGAAACCCAACAGATCACTTCAAGTTTCCATGGTCAAAGGTAACAAATCAATCATCAAATTACAGTTTGATGCCACCCAGGTCAAAGGACTAAACAGTTTCTTTTTCAAAGATTCTGGTTTGAAAAAATGACAATTTCTGTCTTGTTTGAATTAAACAAAACATCCATGTTTTATGTTTTCAAGAGACAGCTGTAATTTACCTAACTGACTGGATTTATTGGTGTTTATGGATTAGACATAGCTGAGTATCATCAACATAACAGCGGAAATTTATGCTATTCTGGCTAATGATTTTACCAATTGGAAACATGTATGTAGTAAAGAGACTTAGTCAAAGCACTGTGGTACTCTTCAAGTAACCCTTGAGAATGAAGAAGTTTTATCATTCAGGAATTTCTAGGAAAAATAAGATTAAACCAGGTTAGTGCTGTTTCTTCGATTCCTACATGTTCAAAGTCTTCTAAGAGAATATTATGATTGTATCAAATGCAATATTGAGATCTATCAGGACAAGTAAAGACACAGCTCCATTATCTGAGGCCATGAGATTGTCCCGTTTTACCCAGAAACACACAGACACAACAACCCAAAGCCCTGAACATAAAAGCCTGTACAAGCCTCTCTGTGTTCTGTTTAGATAGGACACTCTTAATTCTGGCATTTTAAAGCTCTAATAGGATAATTCAGTAATAGACTCAACGTGGGTGTTGTAATTGAGGTCAGAGTCTTTGGTGACACCTAGTTTTTTTGCATGCTGTGTGATATTTAGCCAAATAAAGTGTAGGCGAGTGCTGCTACTGTTCACATAATGTCACACAACAACCACAAACTATCAAGTGTGACATGAAATAGAAGAACAAAGATGGATGGTTTTCAAAGATCCTTCAATTGCTGATGCTCTGAAAGAGATGGAGACATGCTTGAACTACTTGTTTTTTTGGATCAGCCATGTAACAGGTAGTTACATGGCTGTAGTCACTGTCACTTTGCATTCAAATGCAAGGATACCCAAAGGATTGGCCAAAATCATACAGCTTAGAAGGCATTTTCTACCAAGAAATGTATGTAAATTTTCATTCACAAATATTTTAGATGGCATCCATCCAAAGTGGGATTGAGCAGGCCGGTTTTCACCAAAATGGATGCCAATTATCAATAATTGGCATGCACATCATTCTCAAGACACCAGCTAGAAAACCAGTGGTTGTATGACAACACGCTGTCATCACTTTTACGATCTGGCAGGGGACCAGAGAAAACTATGGAGTCCGACTTTATTTTGGCAAACTTACACACTATAGTAACACTGACAACGATGACCTCGAACTGGTGTAACTGGTGCCAACACTGGCACCGTGAATAACAACGCTTATACTCTGCCAGCAATTTTATGTAGGATTTGGTGTTACCTGTTCTGACCCCTGGAAAACATTTGACTGTGATTGTTGGTGTCTCTAATGCCACATTTATGACTATGGAGATGCCAATTATCACAGTTTACAGTATGTGAAGGTGGATAATTATTTGTTTCTTCAGGATGCACACAAACTGTAATTGTGAAACCTTTTGACTAAAAGTTGTTGTTTAAGGTTCAAGTGAACAATTAACATAAAGCTCGTGCGCATTGTGGTGGGTTAGCTTCATAGGATTAGCAGTATCGTATTGAAACCTAGCCAATGGCAAATACAAGAATCAGGAATAAAATTGGAAGTAAGTGATCGAAAGTGGTTTTAAATACATTTCAAAACCATCCAATGTAGATGGATGGTTTTGAATGACAAAAGTCATTCAAAACCATGTAGAACGAATGACGAAAGTGTAATTTATAAAACTGTATTTAGATTTTTCTTTGTTGTTATGTGGGAATTGGTTTTATTCTTTAATTTTCATTAAAGAATTAAATAAAACCAAAACGTATAAGCCAGAGATAAAGGGAGCAGCCGCCTCCTTCCTTCCTCTGAAGCATGAACTCTGGGTGACTTATTAAAATCCAGTTGATGCTAATTCTCCCTCATGTATGTTAATCCATAGCTGAAAATAGACCTTACTTAGAGTATTGCATACTAAATACTACAGCGGTCCCAGTGTTTTAGGAAATTACTAAGCTTTAAAAAAAAAACAAACTAAATATTAGTATGAGTTGCACTATTCCACGCAATAGGTTTTCCTTTGCCGCTTCCTGTGTTCATATTGTGTCCTGAATTTTATTCCTGCAATTCATTTTTAATGCAACAGATGGCAGTCTTGCACAAGCTCCTGGGAACAACTGCCCATGTGCTGCACAACGGACTGGAAGCATGAAGGGAAAAGTTGTGTGTTGAACAAGGCTATTGCAAGCTCTTAAAATGAGCAATGTATAATTCAAATATCATTCAGTGCAAAAAAGCAGACTCAAATTGCAGCTTAAAGGCAACACAAGGCTGACATTATGACATTATTCTCACATCAGCAAGCACTGTCCTCTTAAACTCTCCTAAAACGCATGAATACACTCATAAAAATAAATAAAAAAGTAGCAAAAAGCATCTGTTCCCCAAATGACAAAACCTTCTGCTTCTCAAGAGGCTCCCCTAGCTGTGCACAGGTCTATTTTCTCCTACTGACATGTCCTCACTTCAGCAGCTACACACCACCTTTTGCTCTCACTCTGCCAAATTTAGCACGCATTCGCACATGGGAGGGATACACATACACACACACACACATGCATGCAGCTTGTCAACTCCCCTGCTGCTGCTAACAGATGACAGCAGGCCTCAGGATCAAGGAAGATAGAGGGCTGTGAAAACAGAGGGCAAAAAAAATAAAAAATCCATGTTTGTTTAGACAGCATCCAGATGTACTCTGCACGCTGTAATATTACGTGACCAGAAGACTGGCCAGAAACATTAGATTTTCTTTGTCGTTAATTGCTTCTGTACTGAGTCGGGATAATCAAGATGAAGAATGTAGTTTTGTCTCACCTGGCTTCTATTCTGCCTTTAAACAGACCGACTGTATGATCCCCTCCTTCAAAAAATACAACCCACACTTTTTAAGTACTAGTTTTGGCCTAGTTTTAGTGTGAAGCTGCTAGCTGCAGGGCAGATGTGTTTCTCCCCTGAGTGACTAACAAAGCCCTTAATGGACAGACGAAGAAGGCTTGAATAGTTAAGGCAACATCTGGTCCCGAGGAAGACAAGTCGGCCGAATAAAGGAGGCAGGAAATGAATGCTGCACTGCACGCGCCTGTAGATGGCGGATTTTGTGCTTTTTTTTTTTTTTTTTTTTACTCAGAGTTGTATGGAAATGTTAACCCCATGATCTGCTGAAATGACAGCTACTTATAGGATGAGCAAAACCTAAGATTTCACCAGGCTGTTTTTGATCCTGAACATTTGGACACCCATTAAAGTTGACAGATCAAAGTCTAATCCAAGTAGAAAACAACTGCACCATTAATGTTGTTTTACTGATTAATCTAAAAAGCATCATCTACGTAAAGTTATCCAGATGAGAAAGTTATCTGAAAGCCGTTAAACTGCTAAAAATCTGAATCCCCACAACCAAACCTGGAGAAGTAGCTTTCTGCCTCTACACACCACAAATCTGGCAAAAACTTCCAGAAAACTGCAGATCATCTGAAATACTGTAAAGGATTATGTGTTTAAGAGGCACATAGTAATATTTTAAAAAAGTAGCTTTTATAATAAGCTCAGCAGATGCAGTTTCACCAGGTGTTTGCTAATTGTTGCTGGCTAGTCTGAAGGAGCTGAGTCGGGCAGTCACAGGAGAGGACTGCTCTATGAAAGGCTCATGAGTTTAGAAACTGCAACTCTAAGGAGGGGGAGCTGGGTCCAGCCAGTGGTTTTGCACAGCTGAATGGTTGCCATGGAGATTAAGAATTTCTCAAACATACATGAAAGAATCTCAGCAACATTCCAGGTTTGTTAAAGACACTCATGACAAACTGGGCATAAGGTGAGGGAGTGGACAAAGCACAAATTAAGTACTCTATATCTAATAATAATACATTAATTTATTTTGCATTTTGCACTTTACGGTACTCTAAGATGTTTATACATATCAGGACTTATTAAAAAGAACTGGTAATAAAAACAGTTTGGGGGAGTTTCACTGATGCAGAACAGCAGTGGTGAAGTGAGTTCTTTTGTGTTGTTGTTTTGGGTTTTTTTCAAGGCTTCAAAGGGCAGTGATATCACTTATAGGCAATAATATTAGTAGTTTGATACTAATTTCCCAAATACCCACATTTTCATAATGGTCCATCCCTAGTATTTGCTTAGGTTATCTTATAATATAATCATTTGTTTTAAATCATTATGAAATATGGACTTTTATGAGCTTTACATCATGTTATAATGACATTCCTTCATCAAAAATATACCTGAAGTGTTGCTTTGATTCTTTCATGCACGTTTGAGAAATCCCTTCATCTCCCATGGCAACCATTCAGAATGGTTGTGATGGCTTCCTCAGGCAGTGTCAGAAAGGATAGGAGCTTCTTAAAGAGACAACAACCTAATTTTAAAGTGTTAAATTGGAAAGTCAAATTTCTGTGAAGTCACATTTGATACATACACCATTTTTATAACTGAAGAAACACTGAAAGAAAACAGCTGATCCAACATAAAAATGGTTAAGTTGTTCCTATTAATCAAATTAAGTTTATCTAAGTAAATATATTAAGTTTAATAAGTTGTCATGTTAAACAAATGTAAATAAATTAAGGTTGACAAACTTCATTTTACATGTAACAAATTAATTCAGTTTTAATAAGTCAAAGCACCATTTTCTTTTGTCAGTGTGACACTTGATTGTGATATAAAAAGACACTGCGTGAAGACTATTGAATATGTTAATAACAGAAAATTTAAAATGAAGAAAATAAAACTAAATAATAAAATATAGAATACATGAAAATAGAATATATTGAAAATAGTATTTAAAAAAAGAATATCCCAGACTATTTCCTTAAGATTGTGCAAAACTCTAACAAATGGCTATTAATAATTGGCAATTTATTTCAAATTTCACCTCAGACTGTCAAGTTAAAGTGTCAAACTAGCTTGAGTGGTCCAGCTCATGGATAAATAAATCATTCAACACAGAATTCGCTTTTTTTTTTTTTTTCTTCTCTCTCTCTTCTTGATTTCAAATTCAAGGTGATCAAGGCGGAGGCGCGCACTGATGCAAATTTCTCCCCCCACCACCGCTGCTGCTGCTGGCGCCGTGAACGCGCTCCATCGCTGTCATCAGTACAACATCAGCATCTTCCGGGGGGCGCGCGGAGAAACGCGAGGAGGAGGACGACGGAGAGAGAGAGAGAGAGAGAGAGAGAGAGAGAGAGAGAGAGAGAGAGAGAGCGAGAGAGAGAGCGAGAGAGCAGACATACTGGTTAAAGGCTACGACAAAAAAAAAAACATGATGATAATGGAGTCAAGGCGGTGGAGGATGTCGGATTTACGGGAAAGGACTGTTGAAATTTGACAAAGGGCACGCGTCAAAGAGAGCGTTTCATTTTTGATTTTACACCTTCTTCTTCTTCTTCTTCTTCTTCTTCTTCTTCTTTTGGTTTCCACACGCTTGCGTGGACGCTGGAGAAGCGAACGGCAGAGGAACAGGAGCTCCCCCACGAATGCCTCGGAAGGTAGAAACGGGCTCCACCGCTGGCGCCACAGGCACCATCTCATCCCCCGGATGGTGATAAAGGACATCTCGAAGAAAAGCTCCGGACTGATGGATGAGGAGGAACATCAGCTTTAGCCCCCCCACACCCACCCCCACCATCCACCTGACGATTGGGAAAGGAAATAAATCCTATTCTGATGGATTTTCTTTATATTTTTTCCTTTCTTTTCTTTCTTTTTTTTTTTTTTTTTTGTTAATCATTTATGGTGTAGCCCCAAGGAAAAACCAGCAATGTTGAATCACTGGTGTTGGTAAATTATTCATCAGAGGTAGAAGTAGGCTATGATTTTCTATTGCTTTCATGTAGCATTCCTTGCATTTCATATATATTTTTTGTAACGTATTGACTTCTTGGGGTCATATACATATTTTCAGGTCCCATGATTTTTTAGGCCCATTCCAGAGAGAGAGGAAGAGGGAGAGAGAGAGAAAGCCAAAGCGGAGGGAAAATCTTAGCGCAAAGAGAGCTTTGGGATATTTATGTGTCAAATCTGTGTGGTGGGGTTCCTACAAAATCATATCATTGTTCTTGTGAGAGTAAAGAAAGACACATTAAAGGTTTAAAAGACGGGGGGAAACAGCAAACATGTTGCCTTCCCAAGAAGCCTCCAAGATCTACCATGACAACTACATGCGCAACTCCCGGGCCATCGGGGTTCTGTGGGCCATTTTCACCATCTGCTTCGCCATCGTCAACGTGGTGGTGTTCATCCAGCCCTACTGGATTGGCGACAGCGTCAAGACGCCGCACATCGGCCACTTCGGCCTTTTTCACTACTGCGTGGGCAGCGTGCAGGCGTCCAGCCGGGACCTCACCTGCGTGGGCAGCTTCTCCGACTTCGGCTCCATCCCGTCGGGAGCCTTCAAGGCCGCCTCGGTGTTCGTGCTCCTGTCCATGGTGCTGATCCTCAGCTGCATCGCCTGCATGGCGCTCTTCTTCTTCTGCAACACCTCCACCGTTTACAAGACCTGTGCCTGGATGCAGCTGCTGTGCGGTAGGTTGGCATTTCTTGGCTTTAATATAAATATGATGTGGGTAAACACACTTCTCAAAAAAACTTATGTATATATATATATATAGTCATATTCATATAGTGTGTATATAAACACACTCTATGAATATATATAAATATATATTTATATATATATATATATAAATATATATATATATATTCATAGAGTGTGCATTGATCGTTTGGGGTCTAAATGTGCATACTTTCTTTTTATAAACTAATGAAGGGACAGAACTGCAGCTGGAACAAGATAAACACTTTCTCTCCACCTCGCCGCGTCCTTGAGCATACCTGCGTCTTGTCTCTTGTCTTGTCTCCTCTCTTCCAAGACTTATGCCTGGAAGAGAGGCACAGGTCTTCAGCAAGAAATTTAAAAAGATCTAGTGGATAAAAGAGGGAAGTGAAATTATGTATAGTGGAGTCTCTCGAATTGTATTTTTACATCACTTGTGTTGGACATAGACCTAAACAAATAAATAATACGTTTCAAGGTTTTTGACGAAAAGAACCAAATCTCGACGTCTGAGACATGCATGTTTGAAAAATAAAATTGCTTGCTTTTCTTGACGTGTTTGGAAGAAAATGTTTCCAAAGTACATAAATCATGAGTGATATGTTCACATTTTGGTGATTTAAAGTCATGGATTTTATAGGTATGGGCTACATACCACCTACAGGGGTGCCAACAGAAAGGGGGCGCCACAACATGGAGGAATTATTTCTAGTGGGGTTGCCAGTAATGAATCTGAACGCACCTCAGAAATGACTTCCTGGTCATAGAGATCTGTGTTTTTAAAAAAATATATAAATATGATGCAATAGATTTCCCATAAATGCATGCATTAAAGATGTGATTGTTTGACATGATGGTGATTTCAATTTATAGCTATATGTTCAATGTCTTTTATATATGTGTTTTAAAAAAAGATTCAAATTGTGTCATAGGGTTTAATTGATGGAATTCCCTTAAACACATGCAATAAAATTTGATTTCTGGCATTATGAGATAAAAGAAATGTAGTACTCAGAGATACATGTTTAAAAAATGATTTGTGTTACATTGTTATAGAGTCAGTCATTTTGAAAATAAATGTGTCAAAAGTGCTTCGTTTTGCATTATGGGGTGTCACAGGTGCTCTAATCAAACAATATGTTTGGCATATAGAAGTCTCAGAAAGAAAATCAAAAATCACATTCAGCATTATAGATTGAAATTTCCAACACCAGTTTCACTAATATAGCACCAGGAACATCATGTGATTTCCATTTTGCATCTGTGTGAAGTCTGCTGGAGACCGTTCGTACATATTCCTATTTCTTGACTCCTAATTAGACTGTAAGGATATTCCCTGAGTAGGTGCGTTTTAAATGCTTCCTGTAGCAGAGCCTGAGCTCCCCACTAGCCACCCACACCTCATCATTTTACCATTGATATTCCGCGGATACTCCACTGCATCTCCAAAGCAAGCAGCAGCAGGAGGATCATTGCTTTGTGCTGATGAAATGCAAATGGCATCCATCCCTTCATTTAAATACCCATCCGTCAGTCCATCTGCGTTTCCCGTGTCCACGCAGGGAGGTGAGTTATGTGAAGTCCCTGCCATGGCGGCTGCTATTTCAAGGATGATTCCGGGTCGATTGGAATACTGTTTTCAGGGAGGTTGTGGTTTATTTTTTTTCTCTCCCTCTCTCTCTCTATCTCTTTTTCTCCCACCCCTGAGGGTATAGATTACAATTTGTAGAGAGATTATTGAGGACAAAGTGAGGCTCCCCGAACACACGCGGGACACACAGAGCGGGAGCGCCTTTCGTCGGGCGAGAGGAAGAAGGTTGATGATGAAAAAGGAAAAAAAAAATGGACATTTTGATAGCTCATCTCATATCGCTGCAGATAGCACAGCTTTGCTGGTGCTGTTGGAAGCCCAAAAAATGGCATAATTGAGCAACAGATGAACATAGGATAATTAATTAGATTTTTTTTTTTGCAGATTTGTGAAAGGAATATTCCAAATATATTTTTATTTGTCCTCCAAATGAAGCCGATCTGTCGTTCGGAGTGGAAGGTTGGGAGATAATCACAAACATTCTGGAGCGAGTTCTTCATAACCTGATTGGTGTGATAAATAGGCCAGGCAAAAAAGCATGGGTGTCAGTGTTCTGTACAGAAACAGTCAGCATACTGAATAAGAGGGAGAGAGAGATCAGCACTTTTTTTCCTTCTGTATTGTTCTTTTCCTCATCCTCATCTGCCCACTCTGTCCTCCATTCTGCCGAGTGTGTTGAAAGAGGTTTTGTTGCTCTACAATCAGCACAAAATCAGCAGGACAGCAGAAGTAGAAATTTTATTTATTTATTTTTTTCTCTACATTTGCCTAAATCATCACGAGTTAGTAGAAAATGCAAATGCTACACAAACCTTAAAAGTAAATGATATCAGAGACAGAATGTGACAAATACCCACATCCTGAGAGTATTTGGTGAATTTTTTTAATTTTACTGATTTTTGTTTTCTGTCCCCAAAACATCAGATCTAATTAAAAAAGGAAGTGAAATTACTGTCATATCTGTTTCTCTTTCAAGAAACAAAATTCTGGCTTTGATTCTGTTTTGTGACAGACTAAGGTTGTTTTCACACTTGATAGTCGGGTAGACTCAGTCCATCTCGGGACCAAAATTGCAATATTTATTGTATTTTCAGCTGGTACTTTAATTCTGAATTGTGTCAAAAAATTCACACAAGTTGAAAAACCTGTTCCCCTCCTCACCTTGGTGGCACTGCACCAAGAATCACTGCAGGAAGTGACATAAAAACTTAATAAGGAGACACTGAGTGCAACTTCCTTCCTTGCAAAATTGAACAGTGTCAGACCTGAGTGGTTGTAGGATTCCTGCTTTGTCTTTGATAAAAAGACCACAAGCTATTTCTCTGACTGGCGCTAAACTCCTGTGCTTGTTTTAGTTGCAGTTACCCAGAATGCACTGCGCTACAGTCCACTTTCTACATTTGGAGTAGTCTCTGGTCTGCTGGCATCCACACATGCATTCACCAGAGTTCACTTCAACCGAACCAAGACCTAAATTCTTAATCAGATCAGTTTGCTTTTCTGGTCTGCATAAGAGTTTGATGGCGCATTTACACTGCACCAAACAAACCAAACAAAACAAACTGACTAGAGTTTGAATAACTCTGTAATGTTTTTTGCTACGGGACTAGCTGCACCTGCAACAAACCAGTCCTGTCCAGGGTGAACCCTGCCTCTTGCCCGAAACGTTAGTTGGAGATGGGCACTGGCACCCCTCTGGACCCTGCTAGGGATAAACAAATAAAACTGGATCCATCCGTTAGAAAATGGATGAACGGACTAGCTGCGCAGTAACTCTGATTAAATAATTACATAGATTTTAACCCATTAAAAAGTTTTGAGCTTTTTTTTTTTTAACATACCAGTAGCGTGCCAGTAGCGTGCAAATACAATGGTTCCGGCCGGACTATTCTTGCGTACAAAATCTGTTTTATAAGATTTCAGGTGAATAAAATTTGTTCAAGTTTTGGTTTCCAACTATCAAGAATTCTTCAAGTGTTTGAACCTTTATATTCATGCTTCTTCATGCTATTCATGCTTTTTCATTCTCACATAAAATTCCAACAAACAGCACTACGCTTTATTGTATTAATGTTACAAAGTGTGAAAAAATTCAATGAGCATTGTCGTAGAAAAAAAAACTATTTCCAAGCACTGTTCAGGTAAAATCACTCAATCAGGTTTATTCATATATTGTGCACAATACAGAGAGCTCGTAGGACAATCAGTAGTGAAGCAAGTCTGGAAGCAAAAGCTCCCCATGCCGTCCCTACACGTAAGCTTTATACAAAGATAAAGGTTCCAAAACATGGGAAAGATTTCAGGTTCCCAGGCAGCTGTGGGAAATGACTTCCAACCTCGTACATGTAACCTGAATAGATTTAACTATGGTGGGAATACACAGGAATGTAGAATAAACATATAACAATTGATGGGACCTTAATATAATTTTCCCACTACAGCATGAATACTTTTGTAGTGCACTGTTTATCCCATTTTGGACATCAGTACTGAAGCTACATTTCTGAATAGTTTTGGAAACAACTGTTTTAATCTCTTTACAACTTAATCTACAATTGTGGAGCACAAGTGTGTAAACGGGAGTTTAAAAAAAGACTAAAAGCAGAGAAGCGATAAAAGAAGCAAGGCTGTAACTTTGTGTTGCAAGTTGGGGGGACGAGAAGGAGTGGGGGGTAGAGGGGGTGCTGGTGCAACCAGTTTACTGGAAGACCTTTTATTTTTTCGTACTAAGAATAATGCCAAAACTTACATGTGAATGCCTTATAGGTCACAGGACGTGACTAGTTGCCAGGGCAAACAATAAACAGTCCCGGGAGCACAGAGCAAGTGCCTCAGGAATCAAAACTAAAGACAAAAACATTTCCCACACAAAAACTTAACAACACCAAACAGAACATTCTGTCCGTTGCAGATTTATGTTTTTGAATTTTCATGTTGCGATCAATAGGAAGGAACACTCACGGTGGTTGATTAGAAAATGTGGGTTGCATTATTTTTGATCATTTAACCAAAATACTCTGAACTGCACAGCAATAGCACATGTTAAGGTGATAAATGTTAAGCTAGCATAGCTAACCTACACCTCACTTTCTTTATATATACATTTTTAATCAAACCTTTTTACTGACCTGATCCCTTTGGACCTTGTTATCTTGCTGTCGTAGTCTTCACAAATAATATCACAACTTTGCGTCCCTTTTTCAGATTCTTTGCTTGTGTCATTTGATATTCTCTCGTGAAATTTAAAAAGTCTCATTCAATTTTGAATGTTTCTAGCTTATGACGTCACATTTCTTTAGGACCTAGAGCCTTTGTTTGGGGGAGACGGATCATCTGATAATTACTATGGTGGTCTGCTGTATGTCAAGGTTACTATAGTTAATTAAAATTAACCAGATAACAAGAACTGAAATTGAGAAAACATTTTCGTTAATACAAATAAAACTGGTAATTACAACTAACTACAACTAAACTGAACTATATTGTGTGTTTATAAAACTAAATAAAACATATTGAACTTACACATGAAACATTCTACTTTTTTATGCTTATGAATTTATTTTTTGAACTTTTGTGAAATTGATTCCACAAAGAAAATTTGACAACTGTCAGCAACTTACTGGCGGCACTCATGCTAGTCTGCAAAACGGCGACCGGAAATGCTGGGAGAAAACGCCGGAGTCAGTCAGTTGTTCAACAATAACTGAATACATTTTATGAAAGTGGTATCTTGTGTTGAGTATTGATTGCCCAGTTGATGTAAATATAATCATAGTACAATACTTTCTCCTTTTTGAATTTACCTAAAAAATCAACCAAGGTAAAATGACCACTATTTCTAATAATAATTCAACTTAACATTTAAGTAACAATTACTTATAAAAACTATCTACTCCATTATAGAAACAAATTAAAACTAACTGAATCAGACGAACTAAAAGTCCCAATGAACTAAAATTAAACTGTAATGAAAACCCCAAATTATTTAGACCCTGGTACATGCGACAGAAACTAAGAGGTAAAACAGGAAGTTTGTTGCCTTTTATTGATGCATTCACCTATTGGAACTCCTCATCCATCATCGGTTCATTGGCTAACCTTCCTGTAAAATTCTGGCTGAGTGGCTCACCTCGGCGCAGAGATTAATGAGACTTATTGGTTTAGTAAAGGTTGAATAAAAGATGAGGACAAACCAGAAGCAGGGCCAAAGCGCTGGGCAGAATTCGGGGCCATTGCCAACACAAATTGACACATAGCTTCTTGGCATCCACGAGCTGAAAACAGGCCAAAGTTGTTCTCTATATAAGATGAACTGACCAAAATGTGAATGAGGTTAAAACACTTGAAAATGACTTAAGGATGGCATACATGACCCCCAGCAATACGTTGTGATTTTGCATCTTGTGACGTCAAAGTGAAATTCCCACGAGGAGATGTTGGATCATGTCATGTATATCTTTCTGGTGGATTACAGTTAGCAGTAGTAGCTTAAAAGATAAATAAAGTGTGTACCGTAATGGATTTAAAGGGGCAGTATCATGTACAGTTGAATTTTTTGAGCTTTACAGAATATTGTACTGTTATTCCCTCATCAGAAGAGTCACTCACCTCAACATGCTGAATCCCTGGATCAGCTCCAGCTGACAGCACAGTCCACTTTATGTTTAGTCCTGCTTCAAATGAAATTAATAATGTTAACATTTATAATTATTAGACCACTCATAAAACATTTACCTTTTATCCCGATGGGGATAAAAGTTCACCCATCCATCCATCCATCCATTTTCCGTCACCCTTCTCCCTAACGGGGTCGGGAGTTGCTGGTGCCTATCTCCAGCTGCGTTCCGGGCGAGAGGCGGGGTACACCCTGGACAGGTCGCCAGTCTGTCGCATAAAAGTTCACCAAGGTGCATAAAATGTAATTTGACTAAAAAGCCTGATTCCAATTCATCCAACAAGGTCTGGTGCAACACAGTTTATCAGACTACGTTGTTTCAGCTCACCCTTTTCTTCACCTCTCTGGTCAAAGCAAAAAACAGCCGTGGGATTGAAGAAGTTAAAATTTTAAGCAAAAGTGACTGAAGTGATCAGGATTGAAAAAGACTACATCAAAGAGACATCCTGGACTGTGTTGGAGAAAAGGTTAGCTGCTGCTTTTTTTAGAACGATTCACATATGTAGAGAGGGAGAACATGAAGACCCTTGATGCTATGAGGAAACCGAAGGGAGAATAAAAAATATGACATCTATAAGATTCTCCTACTCATAGTTAAGTAGTGGAAGGTTAGGTTTAATGTTACACATAGCAGATCCATTTTTGTCACGTATATGCATTTGTATGTTTGAAAATGAGGATTTGTCAACTGGTTAAATAAAATATAAAGTAAATTATTCAGCTCCTTAAAGCTTAAAGCAAACTGCAACAATAAATGTTAGCTTTTGTAAGTCCACTTATGATCAAATTGACAGAATTTTTGCCATGTGTTCACATCAACGAAAGTCGATTCAACACTTTGGATGAAGCTTGTCGGGGCCTTTATCAAATTATAAAAAATCATCTGTCAGTGAAGCACAACACATCACAGTCCCACACACTTCCTTGTCCAGTTACACATCCAAACCTCTCTACAGACAATCCAGTCAATGCACCAGAAATATCACTGCTATTAGTCATGCTTTCCCTATATTAAATCCCTTTGTGTTATTGTGATCTTGGGACAATCTTGTCGACTTCCACTGCTGTATAATTTCTAAAATATAGATATCTATGGTGTTCATTATTACATCCATGATACAGTGCATTGCTTCTTGACATCTATTTTTTTCTTCTACGCATGCGGGTCACTTTGGGGTCCTAAACCTTTCCCTCAAATGTCTGATTTCAAAATGAAGCATCAAGACCTGCTGTGTGAACACAGGCCAAGATGACAGAGAACCTCTGGAAGACAGAGCACTGCTTCTTAAAGACACCTTCCATCCAATAAAGCTTCAGTTATTGCAAAAAGAAAAACCGGCAAATATTTTTTATTCAAAAGCTAGTTAAGATATACTCCCAAAGTTCTGAATATAAATGATATATTTTAGCCTCCACTGCTCAACCATAGTGTACTTTACTTTGGTCTATCCAAATCCCAATGTAATACACTGAACTTTATGCTTATAACATGACAAAATGTTTGGATGTCAATCACATGCCAACACACAAAAGTTAACTAATATCAGACAACTGACCGTGCATGAACAGTCTTCAGTATGAAAAGGAAAACCAGCTCTGAACTACATATGCTTAAAAGGGAAGAAACAAACTGAACTCTACTGTGAAGTGGAAAATGCTGAAAAACAAAACGTTGACTCTCTGAGGCAATAAAAAAATCAACAGCTCCCTGCAAATGGGTGGCTTCCTTCCCCAGTTATTTCTCACCTCAATTGGAATGTGAATAATGGGGTCATTTTGCTCTCAGAGCCTCTCAGACATAAAGAGCAAATATAGGGCTGGATTTCCCAAAAGCACCTTGACTCTGTGAAGAACCTTGCTGCTGCCGCCTCTGCTCGGGTTTTGATTAATTCAGGAGAAAATGCTCTGGAGCTTTCGATTAAACTTAAACCAAGTTGGACGGAGATTCATTTTAACCTGAAATCTTTGAGGAACCTAAAATAAAAGCAAAAAGGGGGGTTGAGCGTTTTAATCTCGACAGATCCTAAGAGACATTTACCACCTTCCATGTTTTCTAATGGGTTTCTTCTGTTGCTCGGGCAGATTTGAGGAACTATAGCAAAGCTCAATCAGAGGCCAACCATTGCAGCTTGATGGCTCCCGTTCTCCTTCCTCCTCTCCGTCAGCTCACACATCCATCCTTAACGTCTGACCCTGTCTGCTGCAATATTAAACAGAACTAAGCAGGACATGGGCTAAGGCACAAGAGAGTGCTGTATCTTGGGAGAATTGACCTGTCAGTGGCTGTTCGCTTCCTCTTTGTGCTTCTGTGTGTGTATGTGTGCTTAAAACAGTTGAAATATGGAAATAGCTTTGGCAAAGGCATAGTGCAAAAGAAAAAAAGAAATAATCAGAATATTTGATGCCTGTCTGGGATTGTGGAGGTGTTTATTTTCAGTTTAGTCTTTTTTTTTCCTGTCTGTTCATTTGCTGTGGCTACTTTGTGTGGTTTTGGATGACTGGGGCAGAAGAGGCTTGAGCTTATCCCACCAGTCAGCTGGTAAAAAGTGGGATACGCCCTGGAGAGACCGCCAGTCCATCACAGAGAGAGATGTTAAAGCTGCTGGCACAGCAGCTGCGTCTTCATTAATCATATAATTGCGCAAATTGAAATGACAAAAATAAATTCGCTCAATGAAAACATGGCAATTTTGAAAAAACAAAAAATAGTTTCTTTAATAAAACGTTTTTGAGCTAGGAGAGATGGTATTTCAGCCATATCAAAATTGATGTATTTTGCAAAACTGCAATGGAAACACTTTTTTTGCATCACACAAGTCACATGATCAACTGCCAGATGTTACTACTTTCAAAAATGTCTAAAAAGATGACACAAAATCATAGGAGGATAATGTTTACATTTTTCTTTTTGGACAATGTGTGGCATGCTCAGCCTGAGTTCTCACAGTATTTCACAGCTCATAAAAGGTTGTGTCATTCCATTGTGTTGAATCCATAACTCTTCTGTAAAATTGATGAATACAGTTTTCCCAAAATGCCACATTTTCCAAGTTAAAATGCCTCTTCCAAGTAAAAGGGGTTTGTCAGTCCAAAGCCTGAATAAAACACCAACATGTCCTCTGATGGATGGTAGCTGATGAACGCTGGCGCCTTGGCTGAATTATGAATATATATTATGCAACTGTTGACATGAAATATATTTTGCTGCCATGATTTTTAATCATGGCAGCTTGTCGCATGATCAAGCTTATTCACATTTTAATGTCATTTCTCATCTAATGGAAACACCCCAATTGCAAAATTGTGTTGTTGTTTTTTTTTGACATTTTGGCAGAACATACACAAAGATTTGTGCAAATTTTTAGCAGAAACACAGCTTCTGCTTCCTGTTAGGCCATTGGTGAATCTCAGAGAGAGGTTTACGTGGGTCTAAATGATAAGAAATGTGTTTTTCGATGGAATATGAAGTTCTGTTTCTTTGTGGAATGTGTGTCACTTATGACAGAACCCTATGTATTGGGGTGGAGGGAGCAAGCAATGGCATTAAAGTCACATCTTGGTGTCTTTTCCCATTCTTAATAAACAGTTTATAATCTATCTCCTGCTGCTAAAAGATAATCAGAAAACAAGTTTACAATGGTGTGAAATGACTCTGAAGAAAGTGAGCAGTTTTATGGTTGACTGTTAAACTCAGCTGTTTGAAGTTGGTGACTGTTGCAAGCCTGCTGATCCAAAGTGTCCAGAAAGCTCATCAAAATGCCAAAATAATGTAAATTATTGATTACTTATTGATTAGAGGCTTCAGTGGAGGAATTGCCACACTATTCACATGAGGTGTGGAGATTATCTTGCCTTCCAACTTAAATTTTTGGTATAATCTCTACATTCATTTATTCTTAATTTCAGTTTTAAAGACATAAAATGAATGTGAATATGAATGGATGCGCAAAAGCCACAAAAGGAGGTGAGTAATATTTGACATTGAAGCTGTTCACTTAAGTTTATCTTTACAAGCTGTTGTGTCTATCCATGGTTGTGAATAATCTAATTCATTATACGCATGTTTTTACATATTTGTCAAAGTAGTCACTATGTCCTGACAGGAGAATATGACAGGTTATCTGTTGGTCCCACTGCCATCCATATTAATGTCATCCGCTCAGAAACAACCAATCAGAGCCAGGAGGAGGGTCTTTGCAGGATATTAATGTGTTGCAGCTTTGCTAATGGTGGATAAAAAAACCTAATGTTAAAGGAAAACTGTCAGTTTCTTCAGTTCCTGTTTCCCTCCTTCCCTGTGGAGGGGAACAAGAGCTTTAATGTCGCTTCCTTCAGCAGCTCTTGAAGGAAGCGACACTAAAACCTCCTAAAAAGACACAGAGTGCAACGTCCTTACTCACAAAATGTAAACAAAAATGGAGTGGCATCAGATTTTAGTAGTTGTGAGATTTCTCTTTTGTGGCTGGTAAAAAAAAAAAAAGAAAAACACAAACCATTCCTCCCTCCAGTGCTAGACTTGTAAGTTTGTTTTGCTTGCATTTACCCAGAATGCCCAGCATTACTGTCTTTTTCCAGTCCACTTGGCGTTCACATATACATACGAGCCACAGAAGAGCTCACTTCAACTGAACCAAGACCTTTAAGCAAATCGGACTTCCGTTTTTTTGTTGTTGTTGTTGTTTTTTTTCATGTTATTGTTCATTCACACCTCCCCAAATCAATCAGACTTTCTAGGCAAAGAGATTGGAGTTTGATGAAAGCAAGCTGAACAGAGCTGGTGTAAATACACCTTTAAACAGAAATTCTTAGTGTTTTAGAGCATTGTGTAGATGGTAAAAACCAGATAGGTCATAGATAGGAATGGGTGAAACAAAGGAAAATATCTTCCATGCATGCAGACATCATGTACCCCTTAGTAAGTAGGTGCTTTCAGACGTCTGTTCACGAGTTGGCCCATAAATGGGACTTTACGTGAATTAGGACAAAAACGTAAACTTGACGAGGTCAAGATCAAATTATTAATGAGGACTCCTTCTGAAACTTTTTCTCTATGTAACGCGTTAAACTGCACACTACCGTTCTAATTTTGCCAGACAGATGTGTGTTTCTCTCTCGTTCCCCAGCAGCTCCTGTTAAATCAATGCTGCAGCAGTGGTTGGGCAGAAATGCAGAGCGATGCAGAGGGAAGAGTTTCCCCGGGGGACATCCCCGCCTCCTGCTTTCTCTGAGATTTCTGTCTGCTTTTCTCAACCAAACGTACATGTTTTAATTATCAGGCAGTTAATAAATAATTCCAAAGTCACTAGGGTGCTTCTAAAAATATCCCCACAGCTAAATAATGGATTCCTTTGACCCCTGTCTTCATTGTTACTTAGTCTGAATATGTGTGTCTGTGGACCGCACGAGAGACAAAAGGAGAAATATGAGGCAAAACGGAAATCATTTCTTTTACAGTTCCTCATCCTTGCTCTATAACGGTTTATAAATTCTTTTTAATATCTCATAATCCCAAACTTATCTGTGTTTTCTATTTTTTTAAAAAAGAACAAAGTTTTGGTGTTGATATTCTTAAGAAGGATTTTGAACAGACTGTATTAAAACAATACCTCAACCGAAAATATTATGAATTAAAGTGCACAAAAAGAACAAATTAGAACTAATGTGGCAGAGCTAATCCAACATCGTGCTGCCACAAGCAGAAGCGTCACAAAAGACATTTTTTCAGATGAAGATGTTTCACATGGATGCAATAAACAGGAAGTAGAGGATTCAAATCACCATGGACTGCTGTTCAGCATTGTGTGGTCTGCCTGACCACTGCTGCACCATTGATTTAACAGCTCTCAGAGCTGGAAGTTTGGACTTGGATTTTTTTCAGAATTAATTTTATTCATTTGTTGAAAATGAATAAAATTCTCACCTGTCAGTGGAAGCATCCTCATAAAATGTGTCTCCTGGATGCAACTTCCTTTTTATTCAGTTGAAGAAAGTGCAAAACCAAAAATCCATTTGTTAAACTGTCCACAGTTTACCTTTATCTTTCCTTTATCATTCCACACATTAAGACTTCATCATTATCTCTGGACAATCATCAACATTTATTTAATAAATATCAAAATGTCAAAAACACACATTTACACTTGGAGGAAGGAGGAGAGAAAGGCTGTAACGACGTATCAAAAGAGGCAGAGATCAGTGCCAAGTGAGCCGGTGAACCCTGGCAGCGAAGCATCTTGTAAACAGCGCCGTCAGCAATCTACGGTCTCAAAAGAACCCCCCTCTTTCCCTACTCATCACAATACACATAAACACATTACGCTGTAATAAAGGCTCGACATATTAGCAAGCAGGGTGTCCATTAGCTGGATGGCGAACACTGAGCCGAGGTCCAGACACAGAGGCACATAGAAAGGGCAGTCAGCTTTACGACTTTATGGCGTTCTATTAATGCACTTGTGTTCACACCTTTGTACTCCAGAGATCTGTGTTGGACTTCGAACTGAACTAGAAGCTTTGGAGGTCAGACAAAACGAAACAAAGGAAATTAGCGTGAGGGATTTTTGACAGTTTTACAACTTTTTTTTTTCATGTATATGTAATGTACATGAATATATCCAACTTAGAATATAAGTAAGAATAGGTTTATGTCTACCTGTATCTTAGATATGCAGGTAGACATAAACATATATTTTGTTTGCAAAAAATGTGTTACTAGAAGATATTGAACTGATCACCAGTGAGTTGGGGGTGTGGCCAGTACTAATTTATTTCAATTGTGGTCCTACAACATGGACTACATCATTCAGTATGGACTCATAACAGGCAGAACTGATCAGACTAAGATCTTATTGTAAAAAAAAAAAAAAAAAAGAAATGTAATGAGCAGGTTTTGTATAGGCCATAGACCTATCCTAACCTGTTAATAGGCACATAATGGGTTGTTTTTAAAAAACATCACCCTGTAAACAAAATTACCTTCATCTTTTAAAAATCTGCAAAATTTAAAAGTAGTTTTAAAATTCTTTCAAGCTTCTTTTTAATGGCATTTCCTGTTTAAGTTCTTTTCTGTGACAGTCATTGCAAGTCATTTCTTCTCGTCTCGTCTGACACAGTGAACATGTTAGGAATAACAGTAATGTAGGCTGAAGCTGGCCCGGCCCAGACCAAAAAAAAAAAAAAGGCCGCGTTGGATGGCGTCACAGCGAACACAGAGTCAAGATGCTCAGAAGAAGTAGTGTGAAGTCACGCTCACACTCACACACATAGGACACTCGCTGTATTTTTAGAAGCGTTACATAATATTTGTGACGTTTTGTTTTTAAAAGAAAAATGTGTGAAGACATTTAGATGAAACAGTCTGGCAAAAACTTTTATGTAACCAGTCTATAAATATCATGGAGATGTTATAAATAAATTAATTCAGTCATTTAGCTTAGCAGGAAACCAAGCCTATGTTTCCGACTGTTTTTTTCTTTCTTTTCTTTTTTTTTTTGTTCAGAAAATCAACTAGATAGAATGAGAAAGGAAGAAGTCATAACGGAGCTAAATTCTCTAAATACACACGTGTTTCCTTTTGGCTCTTTTATTCTTCAGCTCTTCTTCCTCGCTGCTTTTCAATCCACCTTTTGTGTTCAGTCCCTCTGCTTGCGTCCTTTGAAGTTCCTTCCTCCAAGTTCAGGACGCAGAATCTTGAGTAGCAGGACGAGGGGGAAACCCCCTTCCAGCTTCAAAGGTTTTTTTTTTTCTTGGGTTAAGGGAAAGTGGAGGTTATTTTTAGCCCTGTGGTGCCCACTTGAATATTTTGATGTGGAGAAATAAGCCAAAAAGCACAGGAGAGATTGTATCAGGTGGCCTTTCCCACAAGCAAACAAGCGAGATTTTATAACCCCATCATACTATAGAGAGAGTTATAAATTTGAGCACCGAGGCTCATCTCAAATATAACAGCAATGACCCAATATTATTATTTAGACTTGCTTTATGCAACCCATGCTAAAGTATTTCTAAAAGTGAAACCAGTTTAAAGTGATGACTTTCGTTTTGCAGTACTGTCATAAATGCACAGCAAATCACTTTTACAGTAAGGATGCATTCACACCAGCCCAGTCTGGTCCAGTTTAACCAAACGGCAGTTCGTTTTGTCTCGGAAGTCTGGTACGTTTGGGGAGGTGCAGATAGATAATTGGACTCTGATGAGGACCAAAAAAGCAAAGCATTCTGGGTAAAAACAACCAAAAGAAAACTGCAATGCTATCACTAGTAGGAGAAATGACATTGGTCTTTAGCAATGGCAAAAATGAAATCCTACAACTGCTACAATTTGACGTCACACATTCTTACTTAAATTTTGTAAAACAAAAACTTTTTGGATCAATTTTGCTGTTTCAATCTACATTTTCTAATGCCATACATTGATGTAAACATGCCCACTGAGGTGGAGCTTTACTGTTTCCTAGTAGAGACAGGAGAGCCACATATCAGGTCTTTTTTGTAGCATCACCAAATAGAGAGGAGGCCAACGGAAACTAAATCCTCTGCTCTGATCATGCCAAAATAGAACATTGTGGCCTGAAATCCAAAAGTCAAGTCTGGATGTAAACAGGGGGTAAACGTGACCTCTCTAACACCGTCTTTCCTGTGTATGCTAAATGGTGAATAAGTTGACAGCAGCCAAACGCAGAGGTATTGTTCAAGAAAGCCTCCACTAAAGTGCATTGGAGCTCAAACTAAGTTGACGATTCATCTTCTGACCTGACACTGACATAAAGAATTCAGCCAAGATAAAAAAGGAATTAGTGAGTTTTCTCCAGAGGCTGATAAAACTTGAGAGGAATTTCCAAAATGTAGTTGTGCCTTGAGGTCTTCGATACATACCCACAAATGCATTAGGCTGTGGTTGCTACCAAAAATGCTTCAGCAACTTTTTAAAACCATGAAGACACTGGATTAACAACCTTTTGGTAATAAAAAAAAAATAAAAATAAAAATGCAAGTCTTTCTTAATGGTGCAGTTAGATGTAAAATCAACTTTTTTGAGCTTTACATCATGATGATTTCTGCCTCATCAAAAACATGCCCGGGGTGTTGCTTTGATTCTTTCATGCATCTTTGAGAAATCCTTTACTATCCATGGCAACCATTCAGCTGTGCAAACTGCCTTGGTTGACCTAGCCCTGCCTTCGAGATGCAGCTCTTCCTCAGACCTGCAGTTGCCAAGCTTCCATCTCACAGAGCATCCCTCCCCTGTGACTGCCCCACTCAGCTCCTTCAGACTAGCCTGCAGCAATTAGCAAATACCTGATGGAATTACACATCTGCTGAGCTCATTACAGGACATACTTCTCAGCGAAATGCTGATAAAAATATTGTTAAAGGGTTAATAGAGGAGCCATGCTTTGATGACTTCCTGAAGATGGAGTGTCAGAAAGAGCAGGAGATTTTAAAGAGACGGAGGCACAATTTCAATTGAATTACAAAGTCAAATTTCTTTTAAATCAAACTTGATATAAAGCATTTTATAAAGCAACTTAAGGTATAACACTTAAGTTGTTCTATAAAATGGCTCTATGTGCCTGGAAAACACATCATACTTCCCCTTTCAAATCAGTTTTTGCTGTAATATGTGTTCTGTGATTAGATCTTTGCAAAAGAACAACACTTAAATCCATTTTAAAATGAGTCTGTAATGTAGTAGTTACAATTGTCAGTGTGAACATTCTGAGCGTTGCAGTTTTAACATACTGTAATGTGACTGTAATTACTTTAGATTTGAGTATTAGTGCAGACAGAGAGACCCTGAATGCCACAGATATCTCCCCGCTCTCTCAGCGTAATTTGTGCTCATGAACACGTGTAATTGCAGCTTCTACAGCTTGGACTAATTGAACGCCATAAATAACTGCTACCACAATGGGAAATAACCGGTAAATGAGTTGCCATCAGGCTGAAACATTTAAACCACCAACCTCCTTTTTGTGCGTGCCTGCGTGTGTATGTGTGTGTGTAGTTCTCGAACACTAAAAACTTTGGATGAGCTTGATGCCAGGAGGAGGTACATCCATCAAAAATCCATAAAACATGTTACCTGATGCTCATTACCACGCTAATGATTTTATCTTCACTCATCATGGCTAATATCCCGCATAAAGGTCATAAAAAGGAGCTAATAACATGATGATTTCCCATGATAGCGGCTTCCTTTGCTCTCCCTCTCTCTCATTACTTACTGTATTATCGTCGTTATATTCTCTCATTATAATCATATTGTCAGAGCGGCAGGCGCAGTTTGAAACGGTGTACATCCCAGCCTAAAATAGGACTCCTTGTGTTTGCATGTTTACACAGAGAGGTGGTGACTAATCTCATATCCTCCTTCATCTGTTGCCATGAGTTCACCGCCCACCATTTTCTCATAATGGCTTGCCAGTATGTAAAAAAAAACAGGTTCAGTGGGAATCACCAATATTAGATAGTAGAGGCGTATGATTAATCAACTTCACTTTTATAGCCAGAATTTCCACCTATAGGATATACAGGGAGGTTTGAAGACGCTCTCATAATAGAACAAAATATCTGAATCAATGTCCCTCAGGAAACGGCATTTCAACCACCTGCTTTCTGTAGACATCAAGAAGCTTCTGACATAATTCTGGGTGAAAACCTGCAATCTCTTCTGATTAAAAATAGTAGAGCTGGTTTAACTGGCTTCGTTTCATCTCATAGACTGCACTGCTAAGAGTAGTCCACAAATTTTAAGTTGAAGTCTGAACCGTATGAGAAGCTTTACGTATTCCAAGACTATTGTTATCTGCATTTTTAGTTCCCACGTAATTGTATAAATTGGAATTTCCAAAATAAATTTGGTGAGCAGAAACACACTAACATCTGTATTTTGCATAACTGTAAAGGAAACACTTTTTTCGCATCACGCGAGTCAGATGATCAACAATCGGTTTTTATTCCTGGTGTAAAAGACAAAAGCAACAGGCCTTGGCAGGAGGATGACGGCGTGGCATGTTTTTAATGACTCATCACATGAATAAGACTCGTCACATGATTTCAATTGCATTTCTTATTTAATGCAAACACTGAAATTGCAAAACTGTGTTTTTTGGTCTTTCATAATGTTTGTGTCCAGAATGTGTGGGGTCTGCAGAGATGTTACCTCTCCTTTTCTTGACCCTGGTTTTGAATAGAGGACAGATCAGCCCGGGTGATCTTCTCTGCAGATCTGGCTGCTGGTTACAGTCCTTTCCTGTCCTGTTTCAGGATGAGCCAAACCACACATTGATGTTGCTGAACTATAAGATATTGGAAGAAAGTTCTGTTCAACAAATTGGGTCTTTGGGTGACCTTGTGGTCCATTTAAATTTTCTCAGAAACCAGAGCTCTGGGCTAGGAGCGACATCATCACCAAGTTAAGCTAGGTTGGACAGCACTGATCAATTTGTTTTGGTGCTAGGCACAACTAATCAACAAACCTATGATACTGTCCTTCAAATTTCACATATTCCATCAATAAAGGACATTCTCATAAATTAAGGTTGTACAATGTGTGGCATGGGGTTAAAATAATAATGACATGAATTAGTGTGGTAAAAACCAGCTTCTTGTTCTATGCTGTGCTTCATCCCGAGTGTCTGGACTCTCGGCGATTGAGAAACGATTCCTTCCTGAAGAAGTGGACTCTGTTGAGGTTTGAAATTTTACCCAATCACTACAGTTCGCCTGTGACGTGTGCAACACGCCAGTTTGATAAAATGTCCTGTGCTGTAAACAAGCATCCTCCACTGTGAAGACAGAAATGCCGATCTGAACAAGATGGCTGTTACTGTTGATTCAGTATTTGGAAGCGTTGCCAACATGGACTCAATGTTTTTGTTCACTTCCTCCACTGCAATTGCTAAAACTACAGAAAGAATACAGTATACTTGAAACAGCTGAGCTCCACACATCTCCCTTTAAATGGAAGGGAAGCACTAAACCTCTGACTTGGCTAAATCTGAGTGACTTTTTTTGTGTATCACAAAAGGTACTGCCTGTGGAAAACACTTGACTGCTCTGAAAGGAATATCTACTATGCATCTCCCCTCTCTCTGTGTGCCCACTGCTTAACTTACAGTCCCTGTAAGGCACACAGTGATGACTGCTAGTTAAACAGTTTTGATGAGGACAGAATAAGGCAAAATCAGCTCCCTTGGTGATGCACACTTTGATGAATGAACAGGTGCAAAGTATGGATTGCCCTCTCTGTTGTAGTGTTGAGAATGCATACATTCATTTCCCTGAAGGGCTTTACAGTGTGTGCTGTCAACACTTTGATTCTGCATGTGATCTATTTCTCTTTTTTTCACGCCGTAAGACTTCCTGCATCATTCTTTCTCTTTTTCCTGCTGACCTGTGTGCTGGCTCCTGCTAGCTAATGGTTATTATGGGTATCAGTTCAGAAATATGTGTTAATAGTGTCTTGCAAGCTAATGCTCCAAAAGGCTCATTTGCTGCAGTTGAGGTATTACAAGAATTGAAAAGAACTGTACATTTAATGCAACTATATGTGAAGAACACGCACTCTTGAATCAGAAGCTGGATTTCCATCAACCATATAATTGTACAAATTGAAATTACAAAAATAAATTTGCTTAATCGAAGAATGCCAGTTCAGAAAAAAAATTACTTTTTTTGATTAAAAAGAAATTGCAATAGAATGAGGTGGTGTTGGGGTTCTATCAAACTAAATGCATTTCACAAAACTGCAATGGAAACATTTTTCTTTGTATCGCACAATTCAGATGAAACAGATTATCAATTATCAGATCATCAATGGCCAGATGTTACCACTAGCAAAAACACTGAAGAAGACAACAGGAAGTAGTAATAGCAAGTTGGCTTTTCTTTGTTTTGCCGGCTCCACCAGAGCTCTGACAGCATCACACAGTTCATTTAACGTTGTATGTTATTCCAATGTGTTAAATCTATAGCACTTCTGTAAAATTAGTAACTACAATTTCCCCAAAACACATAGCTACTCCTAAGAATA
This sequence comes from Poeciliopsis turneri, assembly GCA_922788865.1. Taxonomy (NCBI): domain Eukaryota; kingdom Metazoa; phylum Chordata; class Actinopteri; order Cyprinodontiformes; family Poeciliidae; genus Poeciliopsis; species Poeciliopsis turneri. The sequence continues at coordinate 703,305 of CAKLNU010000771.1, read as the reverse complement.
AGGGACTTGTCACTCCAAAGTTTGAAAAGACGCCGACCTTTTCTCTGATGGACAGTAGATGATGAACGCTACCAACATGTCTGAATAATAAATATATCTCAAGTAGTTTTTTTGCATCCATCACTGTTAGATTTTCAATGACTTATTTCATGATCAAGCTTAACGTGTGATTTTAACTTGAGGTCTTGTTTAATGGAAACATCACAATTGAGAAATTGTGCTTTTTCAACAGTAGCAGAAAACAGACAAAGATTTGTGCACAATTGTAATCCATGCTCCCAAGTTAATGTAGGACATGTTCTCTCCCATTTCCTCGGTCAGGAGTGTGCCTGGTGCTGGGTTGCATGATCTTCCCCGACGGCTGGGATGCAGAAGTGATCCGGGATATGTGTGGGGAGCATTCAGGGAAATACTCTCTGGGTGACTGCTCAGTACGCTGGGCCTACATGCTGGCCATCATGGGCATCCTGGACGCCCTCATCCTCTCCTTCCTGGCCTTCGTCCTGGGAAACCGGCAGACAGACTTCTATCTGGATGATCTGCAGACAGACAACAAAGGTGGGTAAAGGTCGACTCAAACATGAGAATCAGTTTTCCTCAACAGTCTTTGTATTTTATCAGCGAGTTGAGTTCAGCACTGGCATTAATGAAACACTGTGTGTGGTTGTTTGCTGATATAAATGAGTGGCGAAAGAAATAACATCTGTGACAGATTTCTGTGATCCAGGAAAGAAACAATGAAAAAATAAAAGAGAGGAAAAAGGAAGTAAAAACAAAAATGGGCAAAGACAGAATAAAAGAAAGTAAATGGGGAAAAAGAAAGAAATAAACAACAAAGCAAAGAGAAAGAAACAAAGCACAAAGGAAAAGGGAAAAATAACAAAACAAAAGAAAGAAGGAAAAAAGAGACAGAAATAAAGATGAGAAAGAAAGAAGAAAAAGATAAAGTTGTTGTCAGACAGAAAAAGTATGGTAAGAATCTTTCTATTAAGAGTATATAAATATCTGTCTTCAATGCTATTTACTATTCTGACTTTTTTTAAGGTAAACCAAGAAATATATCTAAAAGCAAAAATGTATCTTCAAGATTCCCTTACATTCTTTCAGAAAAGGTGATTGAATGATTTATTTGGCCACAATTTGTTGAAATAAATTTGTGGTTTTCAGGCTATTTCTGTTTATTTCATGTTTCACCAGAAATAGAATATGCAAAGAGAATTTATGTTCAAATCATTTATGCTTTATTTCTGTCGAATTATATGTTTAAACATAATGTAACTTTTCTATGCTGTCAATCTTTCAGTCTTTTAATTTTCATGGTTTTTGAGGTGGTTGATTTTAGCGTGTCACCATCCATGACTTTCACATGACAAACATCTTCTGCAAAGATATTCAAATTGATGAAAAATGGGGAGTTAAAATTGAATTTGTGCAGGAAGCCCAACATGCTCTTTACAATGTTTGAACATTCACAACACTTTTATATCAAATCTATGCATTACTCTAAAGTAAAATTGAGTTTGGACCCTAAACTCCCTGTTTGTTTACTCAGCATTTTCCACATATTGAAAATCTGTCAGTGGCAAAGATTGACAATCTTATTGAAAAATACAAATATCTTGGAAAAGAGAGTCAGTAAAGCTTTAGATTAACACCTGTGGCAGTGACATAGATAGTGGAAAATATAAGTAGAATGAAATTAAAAATGTAGCTAGTAAAACATATCCGGTGGGGATATCATATCCTGGAAAAAAGGCTTCGATACTACTGAGGATAAGATGATGCTAAAAAACTGGAAAGATACGAGTGGAATAGAAACGAACCAGTTAAAAAGTGATCCTTGTATTAAACAACAATTTGTACCAATTGGTCAGTCAGAATCTGAATCTTTTACTTGTTGTGTCTCACACGGCTCAGTTTTCGGTCCTGGACACTTCATTAGGTACATCAGTGATAAATGTAGAAAAACATGCTGACATTAGTTGTGTTTGCAGATCAGAACAGAGACATTATATTTACGTGGAAAAATTCAGTAAGTCCAGAGGTTGGTTTCATCAAAAGTGTTACTTTCAAAATTATATTTATATAGTTTGAAAATTGAGAAATTGATGAAAATGCTAAATTGGACATTTATATGATCGTCACTGAAAGAGTGTTTAAAATAAATTTTTTGGGTGCAATTTTGGGATCAACCAACTTTTTGAAAATGTGAGAAGTAAGAGTCATAGGGATTCTGGGAAAAGACAAACCACACAGTGTCAGCACATTGGTGATATGAAGATATAATAATAATAATAATACATGTATTATTTCAAAAATATACAGTCAGTGTATAAAGCTCATAGAAAATATTCTCCCTGCTTAACTACATTGATATCTATCTTGATAAATCCAATGAGACCAAGATCCATTTAAAATTTTCAACTTCTCTCCTTTAGGTTGGTTTTACACATTACCTAAACCAATATACCATTCTTGCATTTGACGGTTTAAAGATAAATAAGTGTCATAGGTGTTTTTAAATTTGCACTCCTAGCTTTTTAGGTAAAAAAGAAAAAAAAAATATTTTATTTAAAAGTAGCCTGAAAAGGTAAAATTTGCCAACTTTTCTAATTTCTTGATCCTAAACTGAGCCCATTACTATTACCAGGAGTGAGATTTGCTTGGTACAGAATGAATACACTTCAATCTGACCTCTGTATCTCCAGCCAAATTGCTCTCAGTGCTGAATCTTAGAGTGAAGGGAGAGTCCTCTGGGAGCTTTCTGACAGTTTGCATGATATTGCATCAGGGCAGGCCAATCACATTGTTCTATGCTCTAAGAAGAAAGGGGAAGAGGAGGAAAGGAAGAGCGCTGGTGGAAGGGCACAGGCAGAAGATATTATTTTTGAACAATAAAAGTCTTCTTATATAAGGATTTTGTGTTTGATCTGACTCCAAAAACGCAAAGTGCATCATCACAAAACAAAGATCAGCGTTTTTTTAAAAAAAGGGGGAGGGGGAGAGAGTGTGGAAGTGGAGAAAAATAATCCTTGACATGAGACATAGTAATTGGTGAGAGGAAAGAAAAACAGTAAAAGAAAAAAAGAGAGAGGGAGAGAGAGAGAAGTAGGGAGAGGAAGAGTCAGAGTATAGTGACATAAGATGTCTCGGTTTTTCTGACAATCTATCTTCATGATGGTTTCCATGGTAACTGAGATATTTCAGAGCGTGGGCGTGTCTTTCTGTTCTTATCTGATTAACCTCGCTGACAGTTTCTATGGGTTTACACATAAAACGCCCACCGATCCCAGCACTATATCAACTGAATATGGCTTGTTCACAAATTTCTTTCCTGAAACTCAAACATTTCCTCCAATAAATACAATCAATAAATAACTGAATCTTCGCCAAGAAGCCATAATTCTATTTTAGCAGAAATAAATCTCTAGACTTTCAAAATTGACTTGCTTTGGATTCACAAGAATCCAAGTCAATTTTTTTGCCCACTAGTCCACTAGTCAAAGATTCAGATTGCTTATAAATGCCTTTCAGGCATGGATGGCCCTAGAGGGGGCCACCAGGGTGCCAGTGTCCCAGTACAAAGATAATACTTAAACATTTTATTATGATGATATGCCCTGATGCAGAAACCGTAACAAGTTTGTCCCGCAGACCAATTTAATTTTTTTTACCTTCACAGTTTTACTTTAATAATTAATTAAAAATATATATGTTGGACCTTCAGCTGTATTGAGATACGATCACAGTTTTCGTCAGGGACTTTCTGGAGTCGCTAGTGACTCGTTGGTCCAATTAACATGTAAAACAATCAAATATTTCCCTTTTTCGTTTCATTACATCTGTCAGGTGAATTTGGTCAGAACCGCAACAGCTTTCAAATATAAAAGATTAAACACAGTGCACCATTTGTGCCATTCTAGAGATAGTTCAGTTAAAACACATTTTATGCTGACCAACAAAAATGTAGTGGTTTTGGGTTATTTTGTACCATAGGGTTGGTTCTGGATTTGGGCATAGTAAAATAGATTTACACACAATGGACTAAAAGTCTAATATAAAAGCTTTTTTGAAAAAACACTTACAGATTAAAAAGTGGATCATTTTACCTTCGTAATTTAATATAGTTGTCGGTAATTCACAAAATATTTCCATGTGAAAGCATATGTACACAAAGGGTCAAATATAGTTTCAAATTAAAGCAGTCTTCCCCCCAGTAAGAGCATGACCCAAATGCTTTACACATACTTATGTAAGTGTATTCATGTTTTTGCAAAACTGTGTAATTCCTTCTCATTGTGTGTTGCAGTATGTAAGCTAGTTTTTCCTTCCCTGTCTTTGCAGATTTTGCTGTTTCGAGGGTAAGTTGATCTGCAATACACATTTTTTGTGAGAACAATTGAATAATATGCTTGAAATAAAACAAGTCTGTGGGTATATGGAATAACCTTGTAAGTCGACATCACATAGAGGGTTTTGGTTTTTGCTCCTGTTTCTCTCTGTGATGGCCTAAAGTGACTCAAGTAAGACAATATATAAAATAGGAATCTGCTTATCCATCTCTCCCTTGATCACACTATTACTTCTGAACAAAACACCAAAACTCTTACAAAGCCTAATCCCAAGACGGTGCACTCTTTTCTGGTTAAGAAGCACAGCAAAGTGTTTGCTGAATGATATAGCATGTAGATACCAACTGATCCCCAGAACCTTCTTCCTTAAGGTTCCCAAAACAATTCATCCTTCTCTCCAACGAACTCTCACAATCCTTTCTATGAACCTCACAAACATGATCAAACAATGGGTTAGGAATGGCAGAGTCTGGAATGGGCTTTGCTTTGAACTGAGAATGCAGACACGGGTCCCGTACACCTGTCTGTACTTGTCAAGAAACTGCAGATCCAAATTAGTTCATACGATTATCTGGAGCAGTGCATCAAATTGTGATATTTATATCGGAGTTGTATATTGTTCCTTTTAAAATAAAGTTATTACCACATTTAAAGAAGGTACTCCTAAAGCACCCTCTTGAAAAAGCCTGGATGGTCATATGACTTCTACAGAATCCATGTAGACCAGCCAATTTCATGAGAGTAAATCTTTGGACAGTCTCAATCTGAGTCTGATGTTCAATAGTCATTTGGAGGCTTCCTTCTAAAACAGAGGAAATATCTTTTTATTAAATATTTGGACCACCACCTGGTCTGCAATTCTAAAGTGGTTGTCCTGGCCCTCCATTTAACATTGCAGTGATCTGTCTACCATGAGAGCGACACAATGTCCCAGAACTTAAGCCTTTCTGGATTAAGCTAGTCTACTCCTGGACTGCTGGATCTTTTCAACAACCACAGGGACCTCTTCAACATGAGCCATTAAAACTCTGCCTCCTCTGCAGAAAAATATGCAGAGAAAACGGGATTCTGATTAGTGAGAAATTGAACTTCTTCTTTTGCCACAAGATGATAATGCAGTTCCTACTCAGGTCCATCCAGCCTGGGAACCTCTTTGCACAGGTTCAGAATGATCTGAATAAGAAGGAAAGTGTGCTGGACGTTCCTTGTGGCCAAATGAAAGTCTTTCTCATTGCTGAGAGACAAACTCCTCTCATGCCTAGAGTTTTTCCTATGCTACCACCTGGTGTCTGTCTGTTGCATAAGGAGTAGTTAAATATATATTCCTGATGTCCATCAGTTCATGGTTTCTTCCGGATGTCACATTGGCAACAGAAGCTCAAAACTTGGCCTGTTTGGATCTCATATCCCAACCTCCCACAATACCTTTGTAGTGAAGTTATGGTGGCTTGAAGTTGCTAACACTAAACAGAAATCCTGGGTGAACTATGGATGAGGTACTTTGTATAGGATGTGTCCAAATAAATAAATATAAACTACTAAATATATCTTATATTACTTTGTAATTTCCAATGACATTGTAACTGTTATTACATATGCAAATGTTAGTTGTTGTGGTTTCTCGGTTTAGTTTGTTCTCTTTAGAGGGAAGACTTTAAGGATGTTCACTTTATGCTTCTTTCTCTCCTCTCCTATCTCCTTTCCTTTTAAACCTTTTCCACACCTTTTTCCCTTTCCTTTCTCCATTCTTCTTCATCTATGTGCCAATAACATTTGAAATTAGCCCAAAGAAGTTTCAAATACAGGCATCAAGTGGAAAGACATAATGCTCCACTTGTGAAAGTAAATCAGTTGGGCCAGACCTTCACACTCAGACAATAATCCTGAGTTCCACACTGCTGGACAGCGCATGTTAAAAAAATAATAAAAATAGTGCATGTCCAAATCCCGGGGCTGCAGCCTTCAAAGGCCCTGCTATACTGCAGATATAATTTTAATAGAGAATGAATGTTAAATCTACTTGATAAATTGTCATCTAATATATTGTATTTTCAAAAGCAGATTAGTGATGTGTCTTCTGTCTTATTTTTCTCACAGATTGAGGTACGAGAAAGAAGAGAGCCGCGGTACGGAGTGCAACGTCTCCACTGAGGGCAACAATGGCACTGAACAACTTCTGTTGATCTCTTTCTCTTCTCTATCTCTCCATCCTCTATTCTTCTTTCCTATCCAATGATCAGGATATCACCCAATTTCAATGCAGACACCGCGTGTATAGGATTGTGTAAGATAAAAAAAGAAACTACAACAAACACGAGGATAAACTATATTTTGAAAAAAAAAACAAGGTTGTACAGTGCATTTAACACTCAACTTTCTCAACAAATACCTTTATGATGAAAAATATTTACTGTATTTAAAGTCTTGAGTTTTTTTGTGTGAGAACTAAGATGAATCCCTAAGATGAAGAACCATAATGTCCGTTTTACAGATCTTTATTTAAAGTGTCACTATTTACTGACTTTGAGTTTGTGTGATGTGTACATTCAAACCATCAAACAACAGATAAATGGTACTTCTCGCACAGTTACAGAGACAAGACTCGCAATATACCAGAACGTTCCATTACCACACCCATTAAAAAAAATAAAAAATAAATAAAAAATACAGGGACTCATATGGCTCTTCATCTAAGGACATTTAAATGTGAAGAATTTAAAGGAGTACCCCATTGCAGCTTTACAGAATTTAACATCTCTGGGAGATTCTCTACTGTACATACTAAACAATGTAAATAACATAACTGCTGACGTGAACAGCCGACAACAAAACCTCATCTGACTCCGATGCATTCGAGTATAGTAGTATTTCTACCCTCCGTTTCAGTGTTCCTCGTGCTGGAAGGGCATCTGAGTATATGTTCGGATTTGCTGTGTTCCTACGATTCCCCACTACTGATATAGTGGGATCACACAGAGGGGAATAACACAGATATCATAGCTGGAAGATCCACAGAAAAGCAGAGCACCGTGACTCAGAATAATTGTGTTTGATCACTTTTTTATTTTCTTTTTTCTTTTCTTGTTTTTTTTTTTTTTGAGGGGGAAAAAAAGAGACACTACTCCTGCATCAACATGGCCTCAAAAAAAGCTGCTTATTGTAGATCTCCACCCTCTAGTATGTTGTAGATTTTATCGTTGACTTTAGCTGCAGCTGTCATGTAGAAAAATTTTTAATTTGTGTTTTACTTGTTTGTGCCATCTCACAATCCCCCTCTCTTCAGTGTGCAGTTTACTCCAGTTTACGGTTCCAGCATACAGTGATCAGTTTACGCTACAGATGTCTTAAGACTGTGTGAATATGACTGCTAGTGCTGGCCCCAAGTGCTGCATTAAGGCGATGTCACATATGCCTCTTTAAAACAGAAAATCCCCGGTGGGACAACCATCTGCTATAAAAAAAGTTTAAAATTTAAGTAATAATACAGAAAGCTAGTGCTGCAAAAAGACTGAGGTAGACACTTTCTGAAATAAATGCATTTTAACTCTTCAGTGTAATTCTTCATGAATAAGGAAAAAAGGTGAATGAATGAATGTGCTAAACTTGATTTGAAATTTTTAATGCAATTACTAAAGCGATAGCTTGGATTTTTTTTTTAAGTGAAGTGCTGTGAAGTTATCAGTAAATTACTTAAAGTAAGAAAATTTGTGTTTATGTGAAAATTAATTTATTGTAGAAATGCTTTGAGGTCATAAATCCCTTTAATCTAATTATTTTTCTCCTTAAATTGTACCATATTTTGAAAGAAAAGGCATTTTTTGAGTTGAGCATCAGAGCTCTATATGTGGATTACACCATGAAAAGCTAGCCAAGTCCTTTATGCTAAGGGCATAAAGCTTATTTTGCTACTGCCTGCCGTTCGGCATCCATTAATCCATTGAAAGATTGAAGTTTGAACAAACAAGACATACAGGATATTTGTAGCTTACCAATTCAAAACAAGGACCTGAACAACAACTGTCTTGAAAGTCCTTGTTAAGCTGGAGACCAGGTTGGTCAGACACTGCTGTGGGATGGCATTTGATTCCTTAACTAACCATTGTCACCAGTTAGCCAGTGTGGTTGTATTGGTCACCCTGGCTTAACGAGACACCCTGACTGACCCAACAAGCAGGCAGATCATTACATCCTCTCCACTCCCAGATTCTAGAGGTATTTTCTGGTAAATCCGTCTCTGGAGTTGCCTGAAAACAAACTAGCCCCTTGAGAAACGATTGTTTGTTGAAAAACAATTCTTTCCTGGAGGCTGTGGACTCTGTTGAAGTTTTGAAATTTACCCAACTGCTGTTGTTTGACTGTGCCATATGTAATGTGCCAGTTCTATGCTATGACGATTACTGGCTAATTCAATATCTGGGTTAGTTAGTTAGTTAGTTAGTTAGTTAGTTAGTTAGTTAGTTAGTTAGTTAGTTAGTTAGTTAGTTAGTTAGTTAAAGCTACAGCCAGACTACAACTCCAAAGCAGCACAGAAAATCAGCATTATCATTCACAACATCTTTGGTTCGCTGTTTGGCCCGGCAGAAACTCAACCAGAGCTGGAAGCGAGATCTGAATTTAGCAGAATAGTGCAGGAAAGCAATGGCTGGGCTAATTCTGGAGGCAAGCATTGACATTTTGGAGGATAGAATTTGATCCCTAAGAGGGGAGATGTGGAGATTTTCACTGGTTTCTAAATAGCATTTTAATATCTCTATTCACTGAGATTGCCTTTAACGACGACAAGCCTTGGTTTTCCAGTGAGAGTCATGCTGCCCTACACCAAACACACTGCCTCCATCAGAAACAGATTGGCCTTGGTTGAGTAGCATAGAGAAGGTTATCTTGAGTGTGACGCAGATACTCAACTCTACAACAGTTTAGGGGTGGAAAAAGCCAAGATGCATTGTTAAAAACAAACAATGACCAAACATAAATTTTCTTACTAACTAACCTGTTTAGTTCATTACTTATTGTAGACATTACGTTCTAATTCAGAACTAGCCTGGCGGATTAGCCTTAGATAACTTGAACCATTTAAAACAACAAAACAAACTAGTTTAATCTGTGGGATGTAAAGCTGCTATGGAGGACATTAAATGCTACAGTTTCACAAGTCACCTCTCTCATTTTTTTTCACCTAAGCAATGTGTTTCTGCCCTAAAGTTACATTGGTTGAGGTCGTTGGATGAGACAATGGGAGCCGTCAACTCTTTTAAGAGGGAAGTAACCATTACATTTTGCAACCTGTCATTTCAGCAACTTTATCAAAGAATGTGGTTCTGGACTTCCAGCTCTCAAAGTGGTTTGCAGATGATCCCATTCGGATTGATACTTTCCCAAAGTAACTTTAGCACAGTCTGATGCTACAAAAACGTTCCTTTGGCTACAAAAACAAGAAATAGACATTACTGACTTCTGAATATGTACCAGTTAATATCTACTAAGGTAGCACTGCATCACATGGTATTAAGATTTTCAGTTTGAATTTTTTTTATTTATTTTATTTCTAAAATTAGCTAGAGTGGATGGAGACCATTCTTAATAGCTACTGGCCTTCCACTGCTATCTGCTGTTAAATGACATCTATACCACAAAGGCAACAAACTGATAACTTACAGAAGCTCACAGATTCAAGCTATCGCCTTAAAACACATTTTAAAACAACATTTAGCCAAATGCTGATAAATTAGATCATTTTAAACATTTTGCATCAAGTCTTGTTTTTCTCCCATCATCTTTATTTATGAATATTAGTGAAACACACGATGGTATTAACAAAGTAAAGTAAAAATTCCACTCCCTCATTTTTATGCTTTTTAAAAAATGATTGTTTTTCGACACTCCCATTTTTCCAAGTTATTTAGATTCAGAAAACCTGCTAGAAACGACTCATTTTCAGCTAATCAGGGCATGTGTTTGTGAGAGCAACACATTAAATGCTACTTTTACTTCCATTAATAAACATGTTACCCAAAACAGCAGTGAGAACTTCAAACTGTGGAGGCTATGATGCTAGAACCGAGCTGAAGACGCAAATCCTGTTTTAACTTTCCTAAAAGCGTGATGTTGGAAATATTCAAAATGGTTTTGAACACAAAATATAATCTTAGAGTTTGTCAAACCGGCAGCAGATTCTATGTGGTGGATGGTTACGACATTTCCACCTTAAGAGAAGTTTCCAGATTTTTATCGTTAGTTTTGCATTTGGCTTAAAAGCCTTAAAAAATTTTGATGTGATTGCATGCTTACCTTTCTGTTAGTAATGGTCATGAGGAGATATGAGATCCTCACGGTATTTGAACTTTGAGGGGAAAAAAAAGTCAGGCATTACGCATAATTGAAAATTAAATTTTATTTAACACAGAAACAATTTAACAATATATTCTATCATTCCTTTAAAAAAAACAAATTGATTATTAAATTAGAATAATTATCTATTACTTTTATTCATTATTTTGAGTTGCTTATTCAACAACATATTCATTTTTGACTCTCTGCTCTTTATAGAAGATTATTAATGCAAAAATCTGATATTAGCTGGTTATTTGGTAAGAAAATCAAATTGTATAGAGACATAATAGACATGCAAGTCATAGCTCAAGTTTTAAACAGTTTAATAGGAATGATTGGAGAAACTCCGTTAGGTTCAAGCTGCATGTACTTCTAAACAACCAGATCTGTCTCTTCTGTTGTTATAAAGAAAAGGTATACTGGGCCTTCTTTGGCTCAGGAGTGTGCAGCAACAGGTGGGGGATGGGGAGTGTTGTGCAGTTCTATTCTCCATACAGCCAGACTAAACTTACATCAGTCTGGTAGTTTCTCAGCCTTAAACTTTTAACACCAGTGTAATGAAACATGTTAGCAGTTTGTGAAACGGATTAATCCTAAATAACAAGCTGGTTCTCTTGCTGAATCAACAGTTGATGTGGTTTCAAATGTTGAACTTTTATGAAATCCAGAATATCTGTTGAACTTAAGAAATACAAGCAAATGGCATTTTTTACCTCCATGTTTTTTAGAAAGTCGATTTGATGGGATTATTGATTCTTTACAACCTTTGAGCTTATTGGTCTGAAATTTGCTAAAAGAAAAAAAGAATAAATCCCCAAAGACCTGCAGACCACACACTGTCCTCTGGGATAACTGGCATATATTTCCTGCGTTATCCATGTAGCTGTGACATTAAACTGGTTGTTTCCCTGGCTGATAGATTTGGACATAGACATGATTTCACATCCTGGTCTAGAGACTTGATGGCTTCCGAAAGATTAGTTTACACAAGAACAAAGGAGGTACAGTAGTTTGTTAGTGTTCATCAAATGAAAGTGTCATAATTTGAACAAAAAGGTATTACCTGCTTTACATTACTAACTGCCAGCGAGAGCTTTGTTTTCTTTTGTCTAAGATCAATTACTGTACCTGCTGGCCAAATGATGGGTTCTTTATGCTTTAGCTGCTTCATATTTCTCCTGTTTTTGCTGTGGTTCTGGTGACTAGCAGGATTCTACCATGACAAAATGTGGTTGCACAATATGACAAAGCAGTCTGCTGTAATCCAGGGCACCATGGGGGATTTTTATCCCTCTCAGAGGAACCCTTCAGGCTGACACACTGTAACTGAAACTCCCAAAGCTTGGCTTAAGTCATGACAGAAATAAAATTAGCTGTGTGCATGGATAATTGTTTTATATGAGAAACTGACTTGCTGTGCCCAAGTAAAGGAAAGGTACAAGCATACCATAAATCCTCCTCAGTAGATAAATGATTTTTACCGAGCTGTCAAACATTGACCTGGTGTTTTATACATTGGGCCAAATCACAAACAGAGAACACCCTCCATAAAGTATCATTTTACTGTTATAACTAACTTCAGTGTCACACAGTGTTAGGGAAAAATTCTTTATTGTTTTTTTCAGGATGGTTTTGAAGGGTGTGTGTGAGCAGTCAATGTCTCACTGACAGTAGATAGTGGTTTGAGAAATCCATGATTGGAGAAGATTTGCAGACTTCGCAAAAACTACAACATCTGTGGAAATGTTTAGAACATTCAGAGTTATTAGCTTCATGCCACTCAGTTAACTAACTCGTGGAACAGCAGTCAACGTATTTAGCCAAAAACAAAACAGAATCCCTTCTTTTCAGACGGTGTAATGTAGAGGTGTGAAAGTGTTTCAATGAACCACTCCAAAATTTTTGATTGCCATTCAGCTAAGTAGATAAGCAATTGCTTAGCGGTTGGCTTGGCTAGCCCACAAAAATGTTCCAGGCTTCTTTCAAAGATTGGTGTGACGTAGAGGTGTAAAGTGCTTAATAAACCAAAACCAGGGAGTTAGTTACTTCCATAAACTTGCATTAATTTCCTACTCAACATCCTGTCATGAGACTGATCTGACCACTGTCCACTCCAGCTGAGACATCTAGAATCTGTAGACCATGACTGCTGATACATTCACTGTGGGGAAAGTCCAAAACTCAGATTTTTCTCTCATGAAGAATTTCAACCAACCTTTAAAAGTTGGCTAATTTATAAATGAAGGACACGATGCCTACCGACTGAACCAATTGGATACCGTTTCACTTGGTTCATTTGCAGATTCCAGTGCATTCCTTTACTATACAGATAGCTAGATGTACAGTGTCTTTTTAGAATGGTAGCTAGCTAATTCTCAGGAAGCTGTGTACTAAGTACTGTATTAAAGGCTCATTATGGAAATAAACAAAACAAGTCAAAAACGAGTGACTTGACGAGGTCATCATTTAAATGAGTTGCTTCACTCTGGCTCTTTTGATGAAGTGTAGACTAGACTAGTACTGATGATGTTTTTCTTTCTGGGCCTTTAAGACAATATGATAACAGCCCTTATGCTGAATCTAATGATGCTGTCTATGGAGGCTCTGCACAGACCCCTGGCCTATGTCAATCCACTGTCGTAGTGTAAAAGTGCTGGGCCCTCATTCAAGAGAAGTTTATTTCTGTTTTACCTTGAATTATCTGTGCAAACATAAAAAAAAAGAAAAGAAAACGAAAAAAAAAACAGAAACATTCGCAGTGAAACTCAACCATTTGGTAAAGAATTCTTATACTTGCTTTGGATGTTTGTTTAGTTATCAGAGCAGAATTCCTATACTGTTCCATACGAAGGGCTGCGTTAAGCAGTCAGTCATGTTTCTCACACATTGTAGCGTGCATCTGTCATTTGATTTGGGAGTTTTTTTTTTCTTTTTTTCACAGGCCCAGGACATAATTTCATAACATATTAACAGTTAGAATATAACGAAAACATAGCCCTGAGGCCTACATGGTCATGTGAGGCTTCCAAGAATCAGTACCTGTACGATCGTCGTTCTGATCTTTTTTCTGGGTACTTTGGTTCCTGAGGACTTGACAATGAACCTATGGAAAAAAAAAAAAAAAAAAACCTTAAAAAGGAACTGAAAATACCTTAACCCTGATGAGCACATATTTGTACCACTCCAGGTGCCTCTAAGAACTCTTGAATTAATTCTGATGTGGTGCAGAACCAGCAAAACAAGTAGTGACACGGTAGTTTTTTTTCTACTACAGACTGAGCTCTGAAACTAGATGGGTTATTTGTAGATTTGAGGTCAATTCAGTTTCAAACCATGAATTAAGACAAAGTGGAATTAATTACCTTACTTTGTGGAGACTTTTTGATATATAAAATGTAGGCGTAAAAAACACATCTTTTTTATTTTCAATTGTCAATTGGACTCCAAAGCTGAATTCGCCTCAGTCTAGAACTGTGGGATCATTTAACCATGTGAAAAAGACTGAAAGGGTGTTAAGAGTCAGTGAGAAGTCATTCCTGATTTCTAGCTACAAATGAAATGTTTGTGGATTATGTAAATGTCATGGACATGTCAATAATTTATCATCTTTATATCATGCAATATCATATATAAAGATGTATTGTGTGGGGCGGGTCAGATTGGGAACAAAAAAAAAAAAAAGAAAAAAGAATAATGTTCAGTGACTTATGTTATTCTAGTTGACTTTCTGTTAACTCCTGAAATGCAGATGTTGCCAAAATACCATAAACTATCATGTGTTACCATGAGAGAAAAAAAAGAAAAAAGAATCAGTTTTGCTTTTGTACAACAAAATAATGATATACAGATATTTGTCATGTATTTCTGATGAGATCTTTGTTTTTATGTGTTTATCACAGACTCTTTTGTTCTGTTACAGTTTTCCTTTTAAAAATATTTAGGTATGAAATATGATGGTTCCTTGGTCTTATGAGACCTAAAAACCCCGGATTCAGTTTGGACTCGATGATGGGCCACTGCTTTTTGAGATCTCAACGCCCAAAACGTTTGAAAACTAAAAAAGGAATGAGAAGTCGTTATCTCTCACGGTCGTGTACGAGCGCAGAGTCTCAAAGGGGCCTGTCGCTCGCCACGGTTAAGGCTGACATATTGATTTTGATTTGAAAATTATGTCTAATTCCTATTTGTGAATAGTATTCAACCTCACAGTGATGAGAAATTCTGTTATTAAAACACATTTTGAAAAAGGTAAATAAAGATATTTTACATTCAAAATCAGTTGTGAAGGATTTATTTAAGGTAGACAAGTTAAAAGTTAATAACTTTGATAGGAAGCGGCAGCAGAAACTCGGCCACAACCTCCAGCTTCCTTTGGGGAATGCAAAGGCGTTCGATCGTCAGAGTTTCCCTTCTTCATCTTTCCTGGAGTCTTCTACAGAAGAAGATAAACCAAGCCACTTTAACTGTATGTTTTTCCATGTGGAAGAGCAGAAATTTAACTCCAAACTGGACGATGAAGATTCACAAGCAAAGTCCAAGTCTGAACCGATTCACCCAACAGAGGAATATTGTTTCAGTTCATATCTCATGATCAGAGGTGAAGGTTGGAACATACACCATTAGATTAAAAACTTGTTCTTTTAGCTCAATTCCTTCTTCATTGGAAGAAAATGAAAGGCAGATTTACTGCAGTCCAGAACCAGAATGTATTTAGTTACTTGTGTACCAAAGTACACAGGTAAGCAAGCAGCGCTTTGGTTCTGGACCAGGATGATCAGAACGGTTGTTTCAGCTGGAACATCTGTTTACAAGCCAGATGTGAAGCAGCTCTACTGTAGAGCTAAACATTGGTTCAGTGGTTCACAGAAAAGCTAAATATTAAAATATTTTCAGTTTCTACAGTAAATATTTAAATTTGTAAAGAAAAATGCAAATACCAACAAATTGCTATTTTTTTTATTATTTATTTATTTATTTTACTTGGATTAGACCAATTGCATTTCCATTACAAATGTGCAGAAAACTTTGTCAATATCCCGCCAATGTCAAAACAAAAAACTATTTCGCAATTACAATGTTTCCATTAATTAAAAAAGGTAATTCAAATCACCTCTGAATAAACAAGCTGCTCCTTCATTCTCCAACTACTTCCTGGCATCTTCTTCATGGCTTGTGACAGCAGGAATGTCAAGTTTGTCATGTTACTAGTTTGATGTGAAAACAGTTGTTTCTGTTGCAGTTTTGAGAGATAAAGCAATTTTGATTTGACACCCCCCCAAAAAAACACCTCATACTCATGCCAAAACGTTTTATAGAAAAATAAATGTTTTATTTTTTGGAATTGGCATTTCCATCAAGCAGCTTTGTTTTCGAAATGTCAAATTGCTCAAGTATACCATCATTGAAAATGCAGCCAACGTGCAGCATTCTCAGAAATAAAACCAGTGAATAGGATTGAGGGTTGTAAATATACAAATAAATGTAAATAAATTACATTATTTATTTATAATTTTTTAAAATTGGAATTTCCAAATCTCTTTGATTTGCTAGTTATTGTCATCAGACGATCTTAATCCCAGGCATCACATTGACCCGAGGCCCGGATCTATCACCGTGCATAAAGCCAGGCATGACATAATATTATTTAATTAAGACTAGTCACGTCTTTTGTCGTGTTGGTGTTGAGTCACACAGCCAAAAATATCACACAGACTCAACTGTACACAGACGGTGGAGCGACCTGCGACTGGAGACTCCACAGGCTGTCGCAGTAAGTACCTGTAATTCATCAGTGGCTTCCTGTTCTGTGAGGTCGGCATGGAGCAGCTCAGCACTGGGCTCCCAGCAGAGCTGCTCACCCATTTAGGGTTGTATCTATTTTTGAAGTAAAAAGTGCCACACACCATTGATTCAGTGAAGCACAGTGAGTACACAACCTTTTTTTGTGGCTTTTCTTTTTTTTTTTTTGTATTATGCGTTTTCCAGGAACATAATACCATTTTGCAATACAATCAAGTAACTATTTACCTTCAGTTGTCATAAAATTATATATTAATTATATATTATATATATCTGCCTTCTGGAAGGCGAATTACATATATATATATATATATGATGAAAATATATGGGCGATATATATATGGGCGAGAGATGAAAATGTGGATCTGTTGGAATGCTACTACTCAAGTAACCCTAGTCAGAGAGGTTACATGCAAAGACTGGGGAAGGAATGGTTACTTCGACATCCCCAGTCAACACTAAGTGCTAAACAACTAGTAGCTCAGTGTTCCAACATCCGCAAACGGCAACTGCTATCACAACTTGAGATTGACTAGATACAACACAAATGCTACGGCAAAAGGGAGGAACCCGGATGTCAGAACTGTGGGGACTTAACTACAAGTCCCCACCCAGTGAGGGGATACACGGCCCCAGTGAGTGAATCAGAGCTGAACGAGACAGCTGCTGAGAGAGAGAATCATGACCCGAATGACAACCAGGGCTCCCCGGCGCCAATTACAACGGCTGAGTGAAGTACCATCAGAAAGTCTCATTGAGAATGTGAATGCAGCATTGAGAACGATCCCTACCAACACCATAACAGAAACCAATGAGCTGATCTACAACTCAGCATCAGTGATCCTTGATATGCTTGGCTATAAGAGCAACCATGAGACACAATACCCACCATGGAAAAGACGGTTAGAGGCTAAAATCAAGGTAGAGTCCACAAGGGTACAATGAAAAGACAAGTACCCAGAAAGTACAGGCAGATGCCCATACCTGAAGCACTCGAAACTGCCAAACAGAGGCTCCAAGCCTTGGCCAGCCGCCTAAAGAGATACACAAGGGAGAATGAATCCAGAAGGATTAACCGGCTCTTCTCCACTCAACCAGCTAAGGTGTACTCTCAATGGCAGGGTAATAACAACAGAGCAGACCCACCAAGGCTGGAGACTGAACAATACTGGAAAGGCATATGGGAAAGGGAGGCGTCCCACAACAGCAATGCACAGTGGTTGATCTCTCTACGAGAGGACCATAGCAACCTCCCCGGTAACCATCACTGTGACAGATGTCCAAGAAAGAGTCTCAGGTATAAAAAACTGGACAGCACCAGGGCCTGACATGATCCATGCCTACTGGCTAAAGAAACTCACTGCCCTCCATGAGCGACTGGCAGGCCAAATGAACCAGCTGCTACAAAGTGGGACTCACCCTGAATGGTTAACTGAAGGGCGGACAATCCTAATCCAGAAGGATCCATCAAAGGGTCCAGTCCCACCCAACTACCGACCAATAACCTGCCTCTCCACAACCTGGAAGCTCATGTCAGGCATCATAGCGGCCAAGATAAGCAAACACATGGATAAGCACATGAGCATGGCACAGAAAGGTATCGGTGTAAATAGCAGAGGAGCCAAACACCAACTCCTCGTGGGCCGCACAGTTGCCCGAGACTGCAAAACCCGACACACCAACCTGTGCATGGCTTGGATTGATTACAAGAAAGCCTATGACTCAATGCCGCATACTTGGATCATTGAATGCTTAGAGATGTATAACATCAACAGGACTCTGAGAGCCTTCATTGCAAACTCAATGAGGCTGTGGAAAACCACCCTTGAAGCCAACTGCAAACCACTTGCACAAGTGTCCATCAAATGTGGCATATACCAAGGAGATGCTCTGTCCCCGCTACTGTTCTGCACAGGCCTGAACCCCCTCAGCCAAATTATCAACAAGACTGGCTACGGATACCGACTCAAAAATGGGGCCAACATCAGTCACCTTCTCTACATGGATGACATCAAGCTGTACGCCAAGAGTGAGCGAGACATCGACTCACTGATCCACACCACCAGGATCTACAGCACGGACATTGGGATGTCATTCGGACTAGAGAAGTGTGGTCGGCTGATGACAAAGAGGGGGAAGGTGATCCGCAACAGCTAAATACCTCCAACGAATACGGCAAGTCCTGAGAAGCCAGCTCAATGGCAAGAACAAAATCCGTGCGATAAACAGCTATGCCCTGCCAGTAATCAGATACCCTGCTGGAATAATTAGCTGGCCAAAGGAGGAGATAAAAGCCACAGATATTAAGACTAGAAAGCTACTAACAATGCATGGAGGGTTCCATCCCAAATCTAGCACCCTGAGACTGTACACGAGCCGCAAAGAAGGAGGCAGAGGACTAGTGAGTGTGAGAACCACTGTCCAGGACGAAACAACTAAGATCCATAAATACATCAGGGACAAAGCCTCAACAGACAATGTGCTCAGTGAATGTCTCAGACAACAGGGAACGGAGGTTGAAGTGCCAGAGATACCATCATGGAAGGACAAGCCCCTACATGGGATGTACCACCAGCAAATAACCGAAGTGGCTGATATCAGTAAATCCTACCAATGGCTGGAAAAAGCTGGGCTCAAGGACAGCACAGAGGCCTTCATCATGGCCACCCAGGAACAGGCCCTAAACACCAGAGCAATAGAGGCCCAGATCTACCACACCAGACAAGACCCAAGGTGTAGGTTGTGTAAGGAGGCCCCTGAGACAGTCCAGCACATAACAGCAGGGTGCAAGATACTGGCAGGGAAAGCGTACATGGAACGACATAACCAAGTGGCAGGCATAGTGTACAGAAACATCTGTGCAGAATATGGACTGGAAACCCCGAGATCAAAGTGGGAAACACTTGTGGTGGAGAATGCCAGAGCTAAGATCCTGTGGGACTTCCAGATCCAGACAGACAGAATGGTAATGGCGAACCAACCAGACATTGTCATAGTGGATAAACAACAGAGGAAAGCCGTTGTGGTAGATGTAGCAATACCAAGCGATTGCAACATCAGGAAAAAGGAGCACGAGAAACTGGAGAAATACCAGGGCCTCAGGGAGGAACTGGAGAGGGCCTGGAAGGTGAAGACCACAGTGGTGCCTGTGGTCATCGGGGCCCTCGGGGCAGTCACCCCCAAACTGGAGCAGTGGCTACAACAGATCCCAGGAACAACATCAGACATCTCCGTCCAGAAATGTGCAGTCCTTGGCACAGCCAAGATACTGCGCAGGACCCTCAAGCTCCCAGGCCTCTGGTAGAGGACCCGAGCTCAGAGGATAAGAACCACCCACGGTGGGTGAGAAGGGAATGTTTTTTTTTTTTGTTTTTTTTTTTATATGTATACACACACAAATCACACACAACATGGCTCCTCTATCAACCCTTTAACAACATTTTTACCAGCATTTCACTGAGACGTAGCTCCAATAATGAGCTCAGCATATGCATAGTTCCCTCATGTATTTGCTGATTGTGTTTGGCTAGTCCGAAGGAGCAGAGTGGAGGGTTGCGGAGGAGGGCTGCTCTGTGAAGTGGAACCTTGGTCTGCGCCTTGAAGGCAGGGCGAGGTCCACCCAGTTGAATGGTTGCCACAGGAGATTAAAAAAATTTTCAAACATGCTGGAAAAAATCAGGAAAACACTCCAGAGAATAACATGACATTATGTAAAGCTCCAAAATGTTGATTTTGGCCCTTTTGAAAGGTTAGGTTGTCAATCATTAAAACTTTGTCACTCAGTAAAATACATTGTTTATATTACTTACATAGCTGGAAGTTTTAAAGTCTTTATTTCTGTTAGTTAAGATGATTTTCCACTTGCAGCTAATAAAAACCCCACATTAATTTATTTATTAAGCCAAATCAACACTTTTTTTTTTTTTATCAGTTCAGAAATTTGGGTTTAAAACCTGAATTCGGAAGTTATTTTCAAAACCTACTTTTAAGCCTCGTCAGAATGCTTTCTGTAGTTGGTTGAATATGACTGTGCAGCAGTTACAGTATGTTAAAACTGTAACCATATTGTGACAGTATGAGACAGATAAACTGTGAAAAGATCCATCGCCTCCCTGAGATACTTTTGCCATTTGACAAAATCAAGCTCTCCTAATCAGAGCCAGCGCTGCACTGTATGTGTGTGTGTGTGTGTGTGTGTGTGTGCGCGTGTGCGTGCGTGTGTGTGTGTGTGGTCCTATTCTGCTGCATCTGTCCTTCCAAGAACAGGCTGTGGACCCACCACAATTTGGAGGCAAACCTTCACTTAGCAACACTCATGCGGCCACATGCAGCCTGGCTTGGTCATGAAGAAGCTGCTGTCCTCAACCTACCTCACTGCTACCACACACATCTGACCAAAGCCTCCACTTCCACCAGCTTCACCAGGAGGTGAAACATAAACCTGGAGGTTTTCAGCAAGAATGCAAATGACAGGATGTTGGTGAGGTAAAAAACCTGCAGTTACCTCACAAGGTGATGGTGACCTTTGAGATTCTTTCACTTTTACAGATGTGGTTTAGTTACTGAGCTCAGTCATCCAGAGAAATTGGATCTTTTTACTGCAACGGTCATTCGGACTCCATAAAACCTCAGTTCAAATGTTCTGTTGAGAGAGGTTAAAAAACTAATTAAGAAGATTCTTTTAAATTGTTGAAATAGATTTAAAATGTTCTTAACTATAATTCAGCACAGTGGCAGATAAAAGCATGCACGGTCATACAAAGGTAAAAAAAAAAAAGAGACGGTACAGCAAGGACAAATTTAAATTCTATGAACTTCAGTATTTGTGGCTCATTTTCATACTTTCACTGATTTTTCAAAAACATGTGCAAACAATTTCAGCAATTCTTAAATTCTTGGAAAGTTAAACAATCATAAAAAACAACATTGACTTTTTATGTACATGTACAAAAATAGCAGAGGTAAAATAATTCCAAAGTCAGCAGTCCTTTACATTTAAAAGAAGGGATTTTTGTGAGAAAAAAGGAAAGCATTAGCAAGAACATTTTTCTGAAACAGCAACAGAAGGCTGCAGATGAGGCTGAAAGTTGAAGACTGTGTGCAGATGTTATCGCTCTGAAATCAACTCGTGTTTTGGAGGGAACTTTTCGGGAACACCTCCAGTGAAGATGTGAAGCCGGTGTGAAACGAAACATATGCCGAACTCATAAGTTCGGGTTAAAGTGCGTATCAATAAAAGTTAAAATCCCAGCGCCGTGTGGTGGCCTGGCATGACAGTGACAGCAGATTCAAGGTGTTTTAGCGATCTCGTCGAAACCTGGAGCTTTTCCCCAATCAAAATCCAAAAACACTTTCAATGTCCAGACAGTAAAAAAAAGCCTTAAATATTTGACAGTGTCATGAAAAGAATATGGCAGACCGGCATACTTTACTGGTTGGGTAGAGCAATAGGTCAAGACTCCTTCTTTAAAGTTAAAATTAGACTCTTGTTATAAAGTGATAGTCAACTACCAAGCTCCATCTCTGTCTCGCTTATTGCAGCAAAAGTGAAGACAGTTTAGCTTCCGGTGGAATGTGAATCCTCTAGAATTAGAATTCTGTGTTTAACATCAAGTTGAGAAACAGCAAAGAATCCAAGAGTCAAAACACTGAGCAACTACAATGTTATATTGTGTAACTGCAGAGTTAACATGGAGGCTTTGCAGGGCCTTCCTTCCAGTCCCTTGCTGTCTGGTTTGTTTTCTCTTCGGTCAGAGCATGGTTTACGAAATGGTTACTGACTTCAGGCTGTCAGGAAGTAAGGGGCCAACCACACACTGCCCTGTGGTCCATCCAGTGAAACTTGATGGACCACATGTCCATCAAGTGTGTGTTTGTGTGCCATGGAGACATGTTGTAGTCATGACATAACTGTGAACTTCCTGATCTTTCTACTGTAATGTAAGACTCTTTGTGTTCATTGTATTCTTTAAACGTTGAGCTTAATCACTTGTTCTTCATAATTTTCTAAGGTTTTTTGGGGAGAGGCTCCTTTTCATTCTGTTTTTCTTGTACCTGACCATGACACTAGATTTGGCAACATGCGCTTCAGGTAGGAAGAAACAGGAAATAAAATTTCTCTGTAGTGTAGCTACCGCATGGCAGGTTTTCATGTTATGAAAGTGTAAAAAAAAAAAAAAAAAACTTAAAAGATTCCATTGTGATATTACTGATTAGGCAAATAGGTAGTGAAATAGAATCTGTGTGTGAACAAAGAGGAATTTGTTAAAGCAGTTTTTGTCCATCAGTCTTCTGCATCATAATGAAGGGATTTCAGTCACTCTTCTGTACAAAAGGTTGTGTGTCTTTCTGTGGAGCTGATTGATTGAACAGTTTATGTAAATCAGTGAATATATATTGATGTATTGCTTTGCAACTAAAAGTATTCTTAATTGTATTGAACACTTAGTCAGCATACAAAAGTGCAAAGGTGATTTTCATTTTACAATTTGCCAAACTGCCTGATTTACAGTATTTATTACAGCTTCTGTTCATCAAACAGTAAAAAAAAAAAAAAAAAAAACTCTGTGATGCTTATTGCAACACAAGTGAAGATAACTTGAGCAAATAACATTGTCCCATTAAAGCTTCTTTAACTTACACAACATGGTTTAATGTTTCTTGACGTTTCACGGCATAATTCACCAGAAACTGAGATTGTTGTTTTCTGTTTACCAGGAATTAAGTATAAAGAAAAAAAGGAAAGACTCCAGACTTTTTCTCAGAAGCCGCTGTTTGGTAGTAAATGAGTCTTTACTTTATGTTTATCTGTGAAAGCAACTTAAACCTTTAACAGAAAACATCCTGTATAAACTGTGATGCTTCATTTTCTCTTTGCACTGCAGTCCCCAGTTTGCTGGTTTTAGTTATAATTTGTTCATTGTTGCTGCTATAAAATGGGATGTTGGGATAATTTGGTCCATCAGACAAAGTCTAATGTCAGCAAAGAACGTTTCCCCCCGTACACGAGTCAGCAGTCATAAAAATAGATTAAACTTTCAAGAGTCAGCATCTGTTTGTTCCAGCTTGAAGGTGATAAATAATGAAGGGGGAACAAAAAGAATCACGGTAAGCACGGAGACAAGAGACCCCAGCTGTTCAGAGACCACTGATGACGCTTGCTGACCGTCACAAAGTGCTGGCCTTTCTTTACACCCACGTTTGTGTGGCATCAGCTGAAGCTAACACTTAGGGATGCATGAGTACACGGCCAAGATCCAAACACACCTCACTCTGGAACAAAAGTTGGAAGAAAACACAAAACTAAACATGTGGATACATTTTTTTCCTCCCCTGAGCGGATATGTTAGACTATAAATATTAGGTAGTCTGCAGTAGACTCTCAAAAAGGACTGCTGGAATTTAGATTTGACTTCACAACTTGAAACTTATTGAGAAAGGGTTGATACGTCTTTCATTTCACAATGTCAGAACCAGCAGATGATGCTCAGCGGTCCTCTTCATGGCTACTGTTTGCTCTCATCCTTCTGTTGTGCAGCGAAACTTTGGAAGGTTCCGTGTACCGCCAAAAAGGTAAGCACATCTCCCTTTTTCTTGACAGCAATTAATCAAAAGTGTGTAAAGCCCTGCCATAGCAGAAGTTTGAAACGTTTAAGCAACCCTAGCTCGCTACCGTCAGCAGTTGAAGCGGCTGGAAATGCCTGACGACAAACTTTCATCCGCTGTAGTCTGACCTTGCATTTGGCCTCTTGGGGCTCTTCGCAACAGATTAGTGCGCTTCCTCTGACCTCCCTTTTCAAGGTGACAAACTGCATATGGAAAGCTTTTCACGGGCTTCAGGCATGGGAGAACCTACAGAGGACGCTAGGTTTGGCCATTGGCATGCATGACCTCTCCCAGCAAGATGTCACATCCTTCACTGAGAGGGCAAAGTAAAAGTCCTCGCGGTGGAACATGTGTGAAGTACATTTTCACCTAGCTTGGTCGTACTCTTCGATTCCTCGATTTGACTCCACTCCAGATCAAACAGCAATGCAACTGTGGCGCTTGTTTTCTCCTCAGGTATCTGTTCGTACAAAGACAAGCTCTTCAAACCCGGGGATACCTTCAGGAGAGGCTGTGATAAGTGCTTCTGTCATGAATTTGGATTCTACTGCTACTCGTGAGTAGAGTCTCCCTCTCTTTGATTATTTTTTTGTTCGTTTTAATTTTACAAAGCTTGGCAACTCACAAGTGCTTGTTGCCTTTTTGCAGGCCGATGAAACCTACCTCATGGCCAAAGAAGTGTCATCAAGTGCGAACAGACTGCGGATATATGGTCGTTTACAAGGAAAACCCATTAGTGGAGTGCCGCGCCTACAGCTGGATTGGTTGACATAACAGGGAGAAACCAAACAATGTTCATGTCTCATTACTTTTTAGGGTTGTCCCACAGACTTGGGCATTTTACCTTTGATGATGTAGAAGGTTTTAGTGAGGGCACTGCTTGATGTAAAAATGAAAGCTGTTGGTTAAGCAGTTGAACCAGAGTTGAGGTGCTTCAGAGTGTGCCGTCAATTTCTATGCTTTCTCCATCTGCTTTGGTTTCACTCTGGAGACTGAAATTGACAAGTTTTCTCAGTCAAAGACATTAGACATAAAGTCACATCCATAGTGGATTCATTAGCCAGGCTTTCTCAATTGGGTCCTCAACCCACCTCATCATAAAACATCAATAACCAATATGCAAGATTTAAACTGTGGTGATGCATCTGCTTCCATTATGCCCTTGTACAACTGATTTAGTGGAATCATTGCTGCTGCAATTTACTACATATAAAGCTGAATGGTTTGAGAGCCAATGGAATGCATGGTGTATGAGATGCAACGGCAGACAGAGCTAAAAGACGCTAAACCCACAACGGTATTTCAAGTCAATCTGATAAAGTTTAATCTCAAGAATACCATCCAATATGAAACTGAATCTTACTAACCGTGCGTAAAAAGATATTTAAGCTCATTTAAATTCTATATTAATATCATAGTCTTTTAATACTTTACTTTCAGTTGCATTAATTTTGGCTGGTGGCTCTTCTAGTCAGGGTCTTTTGTTGGTGGTACTGATCAGTGATTTGCAGGAACAAACTCCCAAACATTAAAACCAATGCTAAGCATTTGCTTGTAAACACAACAGTTCTGAAATGCAGTTCGGAAAACAACCCAGCGTTTCTTCAGTATTTTGTGATTGATCCCATTAATCACACTCACCAGTGTGGTTCTGTCCATTGATTTGAACAGCTAGAAACTAACTTGTTCCCGTTAAAAGTGTTTTTATGTTAGACCGTTTGAGTTTGCTGTAATGCTACGCTAACAGATGCTGTTTTGACTGAACTCCAGTAAGTCGTTTACTGTTTTAACATCTTAATATAACCATTTTTTAAGCTATGCTCTATAAAGCTGACGGAAAGCTACCACAGCCAATAGTCTCTCTCACTGCTTATGTTTCAGAAACCTGGTATATAAAAATATACTCATCATTTAAAAGCAACTAAACTGGAAACGCAATGATACCTAGAATCAGATCGAGACATTTCTTCCATTGGCAAGTTCTGAAATAGAACTTTTAAAACTGACAATATTTAGTCATTTTTAACTTTTTATGGTTTAATGTATTGCTTCATCAGTATCCATAATCATCCAATTGATTATGGATTCATCAGTATCCATAATCATGGATACTGATGATTGTAAGATGGGTTTTTCTTGGACCCCACTATACAAAATATCAAACATACACATGTACTTTCTGCCTTAATTACATTACAATAAAAATCTTTATTCATTTTACTTGTTATTGTCATGTCTTAAATAGATTTTAAAAATACTCATCATAGCTCCACTAAACATTTTCTGTTTGATGGATGCTGCATAGGCTGCACAGTGGCGCAGTGGGTAGCGCTGTTGCCTTGCAGCAAGAAGGTCCTGGGTTCGATTCCCGGCCCGGGGTCTTTCTGCATGGAGTTTGCATGTTCTCCCTGTGCATGCGTGGGTTCTCTCCGGGTTCTCCGGCTTCCTCCCACAGTCCAAAAACATGACTGTCAGGTTAATTGGCCTTCCCAAATTCTTCCTAGGTGTGAGTGTGTGTGTGCATGGTTGTTTGTCCTGTTTGTCTCTGTGTTGCCCTGCGACAGACTGGCGACCTGTCCAGGGTGTACCCCGCCTCTCGCCCGGAACGCAGCTGGAGATAGGCACCAGCAACTCCCAACCCCGTTAGGGAGAAGGGTCCCCGGAAAATGGATGGATGGATGCTGCATGTGTTACCATTGTTATGCATTGTTTTCATGAAACATGTCAGTGGAAAATCTTTTGCTTTGCTGTAAATCCAAATCTAAATAAAAAGCTTTTATTAACTTAATAAATGAATGAATGATGAATGAATACCTTCTGATGATCATGACAGTTCAGGCTCAAGTCTATCAGTGTAAGGTCTCTAGAACAAAATTCAGGGAGAATAAAGAAAACGAGAGAAAAAAAAAAAAGCCTAAAGTGCTCAATAAACTCAAGTGGAGATTTTCTTTCTGATGCTAAATAAGTGCAGCAGGAATTCCCCAAATGTGAAAATTCAAAGATGCCCTGAAACCGTTGAGGTCTTGCTGTTGAAAACATCTGGCTGTGAGAACTTTTCATGGCCTTTAGGCCCACAGGGTCCTCAGGAGGTTAACTGGAGGTCAGCCATGGGTGTTGAAGGCACTGTGCAGCAGTTGCCCTTGTCTCTGAGTGATAATCCAGCATATGGAGAACGAAGTTTGAGAATTCAGAGGCCTCCTGTAGCAGAAAGTTATATTTCTCCACCAGAACGTCATAAAGTCTCCACGGCCTCAGTGGACCAACATGACGGAGATCACCTGTCAGCAACATGCAGTGAAAAAACAGGGCTTGTTTTAGAAATTGAGCTAAACTTTAGTTTTGAAGAAGAAGGTGTAGTTGTACCTCTCCGGTCGAAGTATTCAGCTGAATGTCTGCCTGACTGGACAACATCTGGAGGAATTCTGCCGAGGAGCTCGATGATTTGGCCGATGTGGTCTGAGGTGGACGGAGGCATCACAATGTTACGCAACACAGTTTCAGGACAAATTAGCATCTCCAGATACAATGAAGGCGTGGGGTAATCCCATTTAATCCCGTGTCGGTGCGTGCCTCCTATCTCAGTTAGTGTCAGCTCGCTGAATTAAACCCACCTTCCTCCAGGGACATGAACTCGCCAGCTTTGGGATGGAACAGCGAGTCTCCAGTGACCAACTCGAAGGCCTGGGAGAATCCAGGAGAAACATTCAGGGTCACATGTGCGGCTAGTTAAACCAACCTGTGACATAGCTTTTTGTTTTTTTAACCAAACTAAGCAGTTTCACAAAACATTACTTTCCTAATCTACTATTAAATATTAGGTAAAGGTTGCTATGGCAGAAAGTAAACACGAGTAAAAATCACAGCTCAGCACTTAGTTTCTCCAGTTATTAACACCTCGTGAGCATTTAATGTCAACTGAAATGTATTAGCTGAGAAAAACATCGTGTTTAATACTTTAACTTCAGTTGTGATTAATACATTTAAAGATTCAATTGATATTTTTGAACACCTACTATGAACTCCCACAAATGAAAATACCAAAAGTTCTCAAAAAGATACATCAGTTCTAGAGAGTAACATGAAAAAAAATGTGCTTGATGAAGCAAAGCAGACATCATCAAACTGTGGCCAACTGGTACCTCACCATGCAGGCTACACTCCAGATGTCAGCTGGCGGACCGTACTCAGATCCAAGCAGGACCTCTAGAGATCGGTACTGACGGGTCTGGATCTCCTCACTGAAATGCTTGTACTGGGTCAAAACAGTGAAGGACAGAACAGTCAGACAGGATGTCATAAAACAGCAAATACGCCACTCTGACATTTAGAGTTGTATGTATAGTTTTTGACTTTCAATACTTTAGTGTTTTATATTATATTTATTAAAATGCTTGGCATTTAAATAGAAAGTTTTTCAAAAATGTCTAAACTATTTTGTGGCCACCAGGGGTCAGCAGACAGCTGTTTAAACATAAAATAAACATATTTGTAATTATTATGAGACAAACATCAAGTGGAAGTGAAGTGCTAGATATTGAAGACAGATCACTGCTGTCAGTGAACAGTGGAGTACTAACCATCCAGCAGGAGCTTCCCAAATCAGCAATCTTCACAGAAATGTCTTTTAGTGTGTACAGATTCACTTCCTCTGTCTATAAAATAGTCAAACAAATTATCATTGAACTCATGTCAGTTTAGATAAGTAATAAGTGATTTAATATTTAAAACAGAGTAAAAAAATTTAAAATAAAAATAAAATTGAATGAGACTATTTTTCCCCCTTTGTGATGTATGACATTTAATTTTTTTTTAATATATATATGTTACTGATCTGCAGATGACAAATGTTCTATATCTGAAGCCAGTAAACAAGAAAACAACAGTGCCTGTGGTCTTGTTCCCCTCTATAGCTGGTAAAGAGAGGGAGCTGCTGCCACCTGCTGGTGGAATATGGGTGTGCTCCTTCAGGTGCAGCAGAATGTTTTCTGGCTTAATGTCTGTGTGGATGATCTTACATCGAGTGTGAAGGTAGTCCAAGCCCTGCAGGACCTGCGGAGAAATGGAGAATTCAGATGTTTCTTACATTAAAGAAAAACAGATCAAACAAAAACTCCATCATCATTTGTAGAAGCAACTCTTTGCTTTTCTTGAAAATTTTCACAAGAAAGTTAGATTTTTATTTTAAGTCAACAATTGAATATAAATGCAGTCAAATCCACAGGTTACTGTGGTTTTGTGTTACTTACCTGGGTGAGTATTTGCTTGACCCAAGGCTGCATCAGGCCTGGATTCCCAAAACAGAGCTGCCAGGTCCTGAGGCTGGGACCCAGCAGCTCCAGAACTAGGCACAGGTCTTATCATCCCAGGCTAAGGATAGTTTTATTGGGTGCCTTCACAACAACCCGGATTAGTCCGCTTTAATAAAACTCTAGTCCATCTCTGATGTGACTGGTTGAAGTGAACTCTGATGCAGTTCAAATATGAAAAGATGCGACTCCACTCTAGATTTAAAAGTGAACTGTAGCAGCTGAAGGCTTGGTCCCCAATCAAACTCAGTCTACTGGACTATCAGGTGTGACAACAACATAATCTACATGCTCACACTACAACTCATCTGGAAGCAGAATAACACTGAACAGAGTCTGTGGACACTGTGGCATCTTCCATGCCTAAAGTTCAGAAAACTCAGTGAAACAAAGGATAAGGACCCCGTTGACCCCAGCCAGCTTGAATTCATCAAGCAGCTGAACGATCCTGTGGCTGGAGGGGTGACGGCTAACAGGACCGCTGGACTGATCAACGAGGGACAGGAGAAAAGGAACGGTGAACAGTAAGACAGGAAGTTGTGTTTTCTTGTTGCCATGGACATGCAGACGCCAACAAGAAGAGGCTGGAAGCAGAGCTAACGTATCGTAGAAGAGCCTGTTCATCCAGTCCCGCCTGAGCGAAGCCGATGCGCCGCTCTTCAGGACCTTAACAGCAACGCTCCGACCCGACCTGCCAACACGAACACCCTGGCATTCTGATTTTTATTAGCTCTGGTCAAAAATGTAGAAAGTATCCATTGAAAGACTGAAAGTCAAAACAGGGACTTGCAAAGAGTGGTTGAAGTTCTTCACTTTTCGTCACAATACAAACAAACGTTAGTATAACTCGCATACAGAGGTATGCGAGTCATGTGCTTCACCTTTGTGCCACTGCTGTGCCCCACTCTAACTGCTTTACTCTATCCTCTCCTAAACTAACCTCACCTGAGGTCCATGCAGAGCCAAACTGTGGAGAAAAAGCCCCAGCCAAGCTTAGACACCACCTGGTATCTTCTGTTCAAAGAGTCGCCAATCTGGACAGGGTGGTAACCACCTGCAGTGATAACATCCAGGATTAAACACAGGAACACAGCAATACTCAGTAGGAACATGGCAACAAATGTCTCCCAAAGTAACGTGAATATTAAAAAAACAGGCAGGAAGCCATTTTCACATAGCTTTGGAGAGTTCCAGCTATTTCTGGCCTAGCGTCGTCCTCAGAAGCCCTTTCATGACCGTTTGTGAGTAATATGCTCAGACCTGCCTGCAGGACACTCAAGCAAGATGATGAATAATCCTGTTTCTGTCCTCCTTTAAACTGAACAATGCACGGCATGCTGGGTTTTGTTTTTATTTTTAACAATCTCAGAGAACTTTGAATTGGATCTCTGTTTCCAGTATCTCAGAATATGGCATGAGCGAGTGTGTAACTTATGACTGCGTCAGGCGTTTGTTGTATCCTACAGACAGCAGTGCTGATACCTGCAACACAGAGAAGCATGAAGCAAGGTCAGGTGGAAAAACATGCAGACTGAAGCATGAAAGTGAAGGATCAGGGCCGCGAGAAGCGACTCAGGTATTAACCAAGCAGTGCTGGTCATCTGTGGTTTATAGTAAAAATAACTTACAGTAAAACAGAAACCTTAAAAAGCTCTGCAGCCCAACTTATTCTCAGAAAAACCTGGTTCAGCTCACACTGCCTGTGTTCTCTGTCTTCATGACGGTGACATAGTGTTGTGCTCACATGTTTTGCATGTTAGTGTTCCTCTGATGCACATATTAACTTCGGATCGGTGCGTCTCTACTCCACATACCATAGTGGTATTCTCGGGGGTCTTCACAGTCCTGACTTTCCATCGTATAGAGCTGATTGGGTTCTCCAGCTGTTCCTAAAAGGTCAGATGAGCCGTCTCTGTTCCTAAAGAACACAAAACACTGTAAGAAAGCAAAACAGTGGATGAACTCTTTTAGCCTCCTGCTTCACCTCATCTTCATTCTGCAGGTAAAAGTGTTTATTTGTCAGTGATGAGTTTCCCCAGTGACCCTCTGCAGTGGAAACTCTTCCTGCTGCCGGGGACTCGGAAAGAAAATCAGCCATGCCGGAACTTGCACTATTTCTGACTGCTGCAAATCAT
The DNA here is from genome assembly GCA_922788865.1 of Poeciliopsis turneri. Lineage (NCBI taxonomy): Eukaryota > Metazoa > Chordata > Actinopteri > Cyprinodontiformes > Poeciliidae > Poeciliopsis > Poeciliopsis turneri. The sequence continues at coordinate 671,778 of CAKLNU010000771.1, read as the reverse complement.
TTTGCCGTCCGTTCATGCAACCCGAGAACTCGCTGTCCCAGCTGCCACTGACATGAAGGCGCACTGCGTGGATGGAAGGCCTCCAGTCACGTCATGTCTGGAAATAATCAGCGCAAGTTTGTTCTCTAGTTTTGAACCATCTGATTGTAAAAAGATATATATTTTTTACATTCTCTACAAGATAAACAAACAGAGCTTCAGACTGTTTGTCTGAAGCTCGAAATAAGTCACTTATCTTCATACACCTGACCTGTCTGAGTTGAAATGTGTTTCTTCAAGCTTCTTTGGTATGAGATGAAATGTTGAGTTTTTGTTCTGAACACAAGCCTGATTGAAAGGAAACTGTCTGTGCAGAAGTCAGTAATCTGATATTCCAACATGAAAATTCAACATCATAGTTTAAGAAAACCATATCCCATAATTGGTTATTTTGCATAATCCTGCAATAAAACTCAAAGACAACATGCATGTGAGGGGCAAGAATGTACTCACATGTAACGTTGCATGGCAATCTGGTTTTGGATCTCAGTATTTCACCCTAAAGTTGTTGCTGAAGATGGAAACCTGGTTTCTCGCTGAGACAACAGCCAGATTACCGGAGCTTTCAGCTCTGATGCCGCTGCAGATAATCAGAGCGGGTGAAGGTGGAGGCTAGGAGCAGCAGCCGGAGTCAGCACAATCCATACATGGAAATGTCCAGCAGACACTGAACTCACCAACCACACCAAGCCTTCACCTGGTTGCTGCCAGGTTTCACTCCCTCCGTCTTTCCTGGCTGGATTTAAATGTGGGGAAAGTCACAGAGGAATGAGAAAGTGGGGGACAGCTGGCGAGTTTTTCTTCTTGCTCTGGTCTCATGGGAAGGTTGACCTTTGGGCTAAACATGACATCAAAGCGGAATCTCTGACCTTTTGACACAAGATTAAGTATCACAATGAAGTCAGGAGAAAGAAGGTTGCAGAAATGCCAACATTCCTCCTTGTTTCTGTTAGAATTTGAGTTATTTTCTATATTTTATGCCACATACATTCAAATGAAGATTATAAAATGCTGTTGAGTAAATAAATCTTATGTGAAACTAAAACAATAGACGTTTCAAGCCTCAGCAGAATTATATTTACATTACCTTAAGAATGTATCCTTACCTTTTGACTGAGAGCACCATTTTTTTGGCCAAAATTTGGGAGATTGGTGACTGGCTGACATTTCCATATGAAACCGATCTTATCTACCTCTGCAAATGTCTGAAAATCAGCCACTGTGTCCCGTTTCCCACTGCTGTGAGAGAGGGCCCACCAGGTCACGTCTGTATGTGTACCGTTAATAGTTGCTATTGTCAACTTGTCAATTTTTTCGAGATATTTAGTTTTAGACAAAAAAAAAATATGGATAAAATATCTGTATTGGCCAAATTCAAATTCAGCAAGTGAGGCTTTATAGAAATTAGTGACTGGTAATCGGCTGGAAAACTGCAATTGGTGCGCCCCTTCTTCAGACCTTTTCACATTTCCTCATGTTATAACCATAAACCTCTGTGTATTTTAATGTGATTGGGTGTGTTAGCCTAACAAAGGCATGTTAGCTAACAAACAAGTTGCTAGCTGCGCTCTGCTGTGTGGCGAGAGATTTAATGAAACACAAACTGTCAGAAGAACAATGACCTGTTTGTACTTGATACTATCAACATTTTAAAATAAGCAGGTGCTTTATCAAATTTTTAAATCTGTGTTGGTCACTCTTCTGACTTCAAAGGTTAGAATTCTCATTTAGTTGGACATTGTAGTCTATTTTTATCATTTGGAAGAGAGAAATTCTGACTCTGGTGTAAAAATAAATTGCAGCATTGCTTTGTGTGTGAAGCTGACAATAACTTGTTATAGAGTGATTCTGGGCATGTGGGTATATTTAAAGGAAAAAAAAACAATAGCAAAAAATCAAATATTTGCAAACATTAAGGAACGGAAACAGAAGTATGAATTATGTTTCTGCTGATGACTGCAGTTATCTTGACCAAATTTTTTTACATGGGATCAAAGTTTTGTTGACTATTATGAAAGATAGAAAAAGAGCAAACTGGACAGGAACAATGAACAATGGGAGATAACCAGGAACCACTGAATTAGTTAGAGCATTAACACGCTATAAGACTGCACTGTTTAAGAGCGCTTCAACAAATGTTTTCTTAAGCACTTTGTATTGCCTCATTGCTGAAAATGTGCTATATAAATAAAATGACCTTTGCTTTTACCTTCGCGATGTAGCATTTGATCTGCAAATATAGACTAAAGTCTTTTTCAGGGGAAAGCAAAAGAAATGAGAAGATCCAGGAAGATTTGGAAATGAGATTTTCCCTCTGGGCTGAAATATCGCAGCACCTCATTTTAATGTGACAAAAATAAAAAGACTAAGTTGTTCTCCCTCAGCTGTTCCACTGGCACTGACAGCGCATTACTGTGTAGGTGTTTACTCCCATTCCCATTTATGTCCACAACTCTAATGAAGGGCCAGCCTGAGTCTGTGGTGGCTGGTACCATTTTATTTTTCCAGAGGGTTGTAATAAGACTCCTTCTGCAGGACAAGGACATGAACTTAATTTTCATGAATATAAGGCTAAGAAATCAGCACAGATCTAAATCCAAGTAGGGTTGGATGGATCGTGAAGTCTTCGAGCATTTTTAAAGTTCTGATGCAACTTACACATGAATATTCTAAAAACATACAAATAGTTCCTTTCGTTTGTATTTTATTGGGATAGACTAACAAATTGGCGCTACGTGAACAAACTGGTTTGAATTGGTTAGAGGTCTAGACTTTGACTGAGCCATTCCAACAAATAAATAGGCTTTGGTCTGGACTATTGCATTGTTGCTTTGCTATGAAAGCGAAACAGTTTCATTGTATAGTAAGTTTCTGTATCTGTTAGCCAAACACTTTCAGCGTTGAGGAACAGAAACTTCGTCATTTTAATCATATACATTCAATCACCAGAAAAAAAAAAGAAAATTTCCTCACCATTCAGTCAAATGAACATTTTTCTATTTTAGGTCAATTAGCAAATAAAATACATGATTGCATTTTTGCCCTAAACACCAGAATAATTAGTGACTTTTTTCTAAATTAAAAATAATAAATACATTTCCATTCATTTCTGTCGTATTTATTATAATGGCATTTTAAGCTTTAGTTAAACATTTTGAGTTTCCTTCTACAAACTCAAACTGACTCATGTTTGTAGGCCAGCTGGATAAAAAGCTCCTGACATCTGGGCTTTGTGACGGTCACTCCGAAACACTGACTTTGTTCTGCTAATTTGTCAACATAAGTGGTATCGTTGTTTGATACCATATTGATTATACTTTCATATGATCACCACCTTAAAATTATAAAACAATTTTAGCAAAAGATAACTAAATACAAAAATACCACCTATAATAGTTTGTACTTATCTGAAAACTGTCCCCAACCTTGTTTCAAAACATCATGATAATATCAGTAAAAAAATGCAATGCGATAAATTCCCTTCTTTCTTGCCTTTAGCATTTTGGGAAACATCGTTTGTGTTCAGTATGAAACTAACTCGTTATATATTACATTAGCATAAAAATGTGCATTCCTAACACTTGGACTGCATCAGCCAACAATTATCCCACTCCAAACAGTTCTTTGCAATATGAATATTGCACAAACTGATACCGTGATGACAATATTTACTATTTTAATACAGCATAAATCTTCAACTGAACTTCTTAAAGAAAAAGTGCAAACATATCTTCAACGTGTAACATATGAATCACTTTATTGCATCAAATGAAGCTGTTGTTAGGCTAATCCTATCAGTTAGTCAGAGAAAGCTAAGAGTTGAAATTACTGGGTAACGATATGTATCTACAGAACTTACATCAGAATTGCTTACACATAATCTGCAGGCAACATTAATGTGCATGGTAAAAAAATGAAAAAGATTTTATGTACAAGGTAACTAACTGCTTGCAGCAATGGAAAATCATAATCTCCAACTATCTTATAATGTGGGAAAAAAGACAGGGATTCATCTGAAAAGCTGATTGTGACTTTGATTCTAACTTGATCCATTTCGGTTCTCTCAGAGCAACAGCACACGGCACAGAACAGGACAGAACTGCTTCCCGACCACGAAAGCAAGAATCTGAATTAGTGAGACACAACAAACACAGGTTTGTAGCTCTGACAGTAAAAAAGACCAACAGGATAAGCAATAAAATAAATAAACAATAAATTAAAATTGAAAACGACAACTAAAAGCCTTCCAACATGTGGCATCGCGGAGCAGGAGGCACATCGTTTCAAATCCTACAGGTTGAATTATTCACAAGATAAAAAGCTTCGCTCTGCCACCAGACTGCTAAAACCTGACATCCACTTTGACAGCAACAACAGAAATGTTAACTAAAGAAAGAAAAAACAGCACAGCTGACTTGTCAGTTCAGACATAGAAAACAACAGATGAGCTCTTTGATGTACAGTAGTAGCAAGTAGATGGGAAGTGGTTCGTTAAAATAAAAAAGCCCCCTCCCACCCAAAATACAACGGAAATCCATTGAAAAGAAGAACACAATGAATAAAATTAGTGCAAGTAATGCAACCGAATAAAATTTTGTAAATGGGCATGTAGAACAGACTTGCAAAAACACAGAGACCAACTGTACTCATTATTTTCAAACTTCTACGGGATTTTAAAGATGTCAATATTCCCTTCTGCATCAACATATGAGCTTTGGGAAAATAAATCAGAGTGAACTGGAATATTAGTTAAGATGTTGACACTGCATATAAAACCAGTGTGTTGAGATGCACCAATCAGAGATTTTCAGCTGATTTCTGATCTCTGCATTTCTCTGTAAACAGTAAATTCGTGTGTAAATTCTACATAGTGTGGGTTCTTACTAAAACCTATCAAGATGGTTTTGCTCCTTCTCACAGTCTTGTTCTTTTATAAGCATCTATAAAGTTGTGCATCTTCAGTCAGTAACAGTTAACATATCGAAGAGCAACGCGAGTGTTTGAAACCTGTTCAGGTCTCAAACGGGGCGATGCGGATGTAAATCATCTTCACTGCCTGTAAAAATGTGTCAGGATTATTTTTACTATGTCCATTTGTTTCTGAGGGAATTTCATCAGTCACAGCAGTTCTTTTACAAATTTTGTGTTCTTCATTTTACTTATAAAGAATCCAATTTGTTCACTTAAAGTTTAAGTGTGAAGTCAATATGATCAAACTTATGTTGAGCAATTCAAGCAACGCAGATAATTACAAAAGTTACATCGACATTAGAGAAGATGACCCAAAATGTTGTCTTTGACAAACTAAGGAAAACAAACCCGCAGTCATCCTTCCTGTAACGTAACCCAGGCAGCCATAGCAGACAGAAGTAAAAACAATGCGTAAAAAATCCAGAGAATTTTTAGGGTAAGACTTGGAGAAGGGCTTAAAACAGGGAGAAAAAGTCATTATGTGTGCATCCTGTATGTAAGACTTGCCAAGAAAAATAAAAATATCCCACAACGTCAACATTTAGGGTAAAATGCACCTTTTGGAATAAAAAGTGAACCTTGATGGGTGGGAAAGTTGCGCTCGGTTTGTCCAGATAAAGCAAATGATGTTTTTCATGATGCATCTTTCCCTCCAAGAGTTAAATCCGAGGAGGAAAACCAATAATGCAAAATGTTTCTATGTGTGCTTCATTCCACATTATGTTCACATTTGTCCCTCCTTGTTGAAGTGGTGTCCCTTTTCTCCCAGAGAGAGGACCACTTACATCCGTCAAAGCCAGTCTCTCTCTTCACGTAAAACCAGTCCTTCCAGCTACACCACAGTTCAGGTCACAATATTTCTTTGTCTTCTTTTGTATTCAGATAAAAATAACTTTTTTTTGTCCAAGAGAGACCACGGACAGGTATTCCTAACGATGCCTTCCCTTTATGAGTCGAGACAATATTTCCCCTGGTGCCGGGGTCATAGGTCTGTTACCTTGTTTTCAACGGCAGCAGCGATCTGCTGGAGTCTGTAACCGAGCTGCATCTTTTGAGCTGTGGCGTCCTCTTCTAAAGCTGTGATAATCTGACAAAAGAATCAAGGAGTCGATGAGAAAAACAGGTAAAAACAGATGGTGAACAAACCAGAAAGCAGCAATAAGTCACATTTTTACATAGTCTTCACTTATAAATTTGATTTATATAACCATGTATATATTTGATTTTTGCCTAGAGGACAAAAACTGTTTCAAAATAAATCCCAACCAACAATAAATTAAAAAAAATGTTAAAGAATTACTGAAAGACACTTAATCCCTGTTCAGAAATAAGTTCTGCATCCTGGACAAGCCCTCAATAACTTTATGATCAGCCTAGTTAATCAATATATAAAACCTGATAAGTGCTGAACTCAATGAACTAAAAAGCTTGTTGGCCTAACCCTAACGCATGAAAAATAAATATTAACAGTATTTAGTGAAGCTAATGCTAAAGTACCAGTATCATCCTCAAGGTCAGATATGTTAGTGCACATCAACTTATTTAGTTCTACTTCAGGATGTAAATTAACTGCTGCTCTGGTCACAAGACAGACAAACAACAATTTACTCTCATTGTGACTCTGAGCCAACTGGTGTTGAAACCATCAAACCTTTACTCAAGTTGTCATACAGTGAGATTCTTACACCTGTTCATATGGAGTGCAGGGTAAGTCAGAAAGCTCCTGAAACTCACTTGATCATAGTATTTATTGATGTACTTGTACAGCTCATGTAGAGCCACATGGCAGTTGACCTCAGCAGCATAATTCTGTTTTGGGACACAAAAACATATGACAAGAAAAAACTGCAGTAGCTGTAAATATTTCGACTTAAACCATTTTAATGATTGGGCCTCCACAGTGATTACATACACGGGAGAGTTCTGCAAGAGCCGAGTTCATCTCCTGGTCACTGGCAGAGATGGTCTGTTTGATGTCAGCATAGTATCTACAAAAAGAAGAAGAAAAGAGAAAAACAGAGTTCTGTTACCAGGAGGTGATGGAGTCATTTAATAGTTCATGACTTGAAAATTACACTGACCATCATTTGCATTGACCATTTAAGAAAATTTGAGAAAATATCACTTGCATAATAATTTGGAACAAGTTGTATATTGTCATATACACTGTTGTTTTTGTTTTGTTTTTTTTTTTATATATATTTTGTTCCAAAAACCAGACAAATGCATATATGACAAGACCATAACACGTAAAAAAATACAAGCGTCTATGCAATGGTTCTTAAACTAACCTCATAAGGTCAGTGAAAGCAGCTAATTTGTTGGACAGACTCCTGTTCAGTGAAGCTTTAACATATCACTAGCACTAGCGTAATCTGCATGGTTTAATGTGCAGCTGACAGTAGTAACTGTAGCAGTCTGCTTGCAGACTATCCATGCATGGCAGCCCTGCAGGCTTCATCTACCTTCTGTCTGCCACAGATGTCCTCAGCTTCACTTCCTCTTTTCTCCTCCGGAGAGTTTTACGTGCCTACGGTTAGCGGGGCGACCGGCTGCCATATTCTTACCTCTCCACCATCTGTTTGTAACGTGGGATGTCTCTCGCATACAGCAACTTGTTGATCGGAGAATCCTGCACAATGAAGATGCATGAAGTACTGACATGTCAAGTAAATGTTCAGTATAAGATAAATTAAAACATAGGAATAACTGAGTCTCCTTTGTATGCACAAGATAGATTTTAGCCTCATTTCTACATGTTAATTATTAAGCTGCACATTAACAAAGATCTTTGATCTCACTACATTGAGCTGGACTTTCATTACTCATTTCTTAGACAGGGTTAATTATATTTTTTATATTAAAACATTAAAATGTGGCAGATATTTTTGCAGTTCCCAGGATGGAAAAATCAAATCCTGGAAACAGAAAGTAAGTCAGAAGGAAGAAGTTGGAAAGAAAGAATGAAAAAAGGAGGAAAATCTGAAAGAGAGAGAGAACACTGTGAAGAAAGGAAAAAGAAAAAGATGGAAAGGAAGAAAGAAAGAGGCAGAAAGAGAAAGAAATTGATGGATGGACAAATAGGTAGATATACAAACAAATAGATAAATAGACAGATGGAAAACGTGGATGGATGGCTGATTGGATGGATGGATGAAAAAATGACTGAGAGACGACAGGATGGCAGCAGAAGGCGTGTGTGTGTGTGTGTGCGTGTGTGTGTGTGTGTGTGTGTGTGCGTGTGTGTGTGGGTGTGTGTGTGTGTGCGTGTGTGTGCGTGTGTTGTGAAGTGTGGCTCTGATCTCCTCACCCTTCCCAGCTTGTGATCAGCGATGGTGCAGGAATCCATGAAGGTCTGGGCGATGACGGACAGAACGGCATCCACATGATCCGAGGTCTGCACGTCAAAGATGAACTGGGGGTTCTTCAGAATATTGATCCAGAATCGCAGCGGCAAGCTGAATGAAAACATGACAGGGATATAAAATAACCAAATATAACAGTAGAGAAAAATCTGTAGCAGTGAATATGAGTTATAAAATCTTTGTCAGCAATAAGAAAAAAAACTCCCTATAATCCGTGTGCAGCTCTGCCAACACAGCAGCACCAGTCAGGTGCCCCTCCCTCCTCCCTTACATCCAGACCTGAGCTACCTGTTAGTCTTCCAGATGTGGATGGTCTCTGGGTCTGTGATGTTGTGCTGCAGGGCCTGTTCGTCCAGCAGGTCAAAGAAGTATTTGACAGCCAGAGGCACGGGACGGCTGGTGCTCAGGATGGCAGTGAATAAATCATCCACAAACTTCTGCAGAGTGCCCTGAGACAGTGCAGAGAAGGCGACGGTAAGAAATGGCTTTCAAAGTAAAAGACAAGAGGCTGTCGGTGGCAGGCAGCACCTCAAACTTCACAGCTGAAGGTTATCACACCTGAGGCCTTTTCAATTAAATTAAAACAAAGTGAATGAACATTAAGTAATTATTTGGATCAACAAAAATACACTATTGACTTATTTAGGGTTTATTTGTAGAATTGGTTCTTGTAGTTCTTTAAATGAGTCCTATTCTGTATTTTTCAGGTTTGCTTAAGGATTTTTAAAGTTTTTTCTCTTTTTTCTAAAATTTGAGCTTCTACATTTGTTACTTCAACCCTGCTTTGCTGTTTCTTTGACACTCAATACCTCAGTCAGATTAATGGTTTATTCTATGAAACTTGTCCAGGACTTAAAACAAATTAATAATTTATGTCCCTTTTATTGTAAGATACATAGAACATAAGTTATAGACTTTGTGGACTTTGTCTCCATCAAAGTAGTCTCCAGAACAGAACCAGGCTTCTTTACCAGATTGCTGAGCCTCTAAGTTCATGGTTCTGATGGTATTTGAAATCATTACTTTCTCCTCAAAAGTTTAATGTGCACAATTTATTCAAATATCTTCCCTGGATCCACCAATCATGCAGAAAATAACAAAGTTTAACACAAAATAGACCCCACCAGGTGATTCCCAAAGAAGATCAAATGAATCTATCAGATCTTGTATCTCGTCAGATTTTTTATTCACAAGTGCTTGAAGTCAACGTCACACACTTTGTTGTCGTTTCCTCACTTAAATAAATAAACTAGGTAAGAAGTTGGCCAATTTCTGATCTCTGATTTTTAACATTAACTTCTGACCTCCTTTTATTGATTTTAGCAGCTGCTGTAAAACACGTTTTTACAAATTAAAGACAAAATGATTCAACTTTTAGCAATAAGGACAGCTGGCATTAGAAAAACAAAAGTCTCTCTCTACATTCGAGAGAGTGTAGATGTTTGTCTGAACTTTAAGATTTCCAAAAAGATTGCTGGCATTTCTAAATCTGTGATGCTTTATGGCAGACAGAGGTTGAAGGCCCAAACGCATAAAGCAAGGCAACTTTGTTGGCTGCATTCAGCCTTCCTGTTTTCTGCCTCTCTCAGCATTTTTCTCTCTCTCAACCTGAATAAACTGCAGATATGTTTGAATACATATCAGTTAATAACTCTATAAAATTTGAAAATATTGGTGATGCACATTAATGAATTGCCCTCTGCCCTGTGATAGGTTTATAACACACAATTTAGATTTTACTATTAGACATATTATAAATTTTATCTTACAGCCCACTAGGTCTCCAAGTTTGTCTGAAAGAGAACATTGAAATAAACCAATGCATTGGGTCACATACATCATTAAAATGAATCTTTCACATGCTTTTAATAATGGAAACTCACATTAGTTCACAATGCATGGAGGTTTCAGTTTGGAAACAGAAAGCCACAGAGCCGTGGCTCGTTAGGGCCGCTGCGCTTCAAAAGAGTTAAATATGGTGTGAAAAATGCAAACGACAGAATTTTTTTTTTTCTCTTTCTTTTAAATGGAAGCTCCATCTGAGGGAAACATTACTGACATTTTATTGCATCATTAGGCTGGAGTGGAGCACGAGAACAAAGTCACACAGTGATGAATCATTAAAGACTTCTGGGGAAGACTAATATTATATTATTTAAGCAACTAATACTGGTGGAGGTTGGAATAGTGACATTTAAAGTGTTATTCCTGTCATGCTGCCGACGCACTTCGTCCAATCATAGAACGTGTTTAATCAACTGCATTTGTTTAATCGGCAGTTTGAGCTCAAAACATGTAACTTGAACTTCCACCAATCAGAAGGTGGATCTCATTTCTTCCCCGTTGGCCATGTTACCTTCATGGACAGCAGCCGTGTGAGGTAGATCTCAGGAATGGCCTTGGCTCGTTCCCCTCCTTTCTCCCTCACGCTGCCCCGTCTGTGCTTCGGCAGCTCTGATTCGTCGCTGGCTTTCACCAGGTGCCAGAGCCTCACCCCGCCCTCCTCCCCATCGTCCAACATAGGGGTCTCTGTAGGGCAATAGGGACAGCTGGGTCAGGAGGGCTGACACTCACTATTAAATACATTATCTCTTCATCTGAAATATTATGTTGTATGCTAATGATATATTATTACATGATATAATAAAATTTAAAAGTATTCTTGCTTAAAAAATTGATATGAAATTTATAAAAAACATTTCACACTTTTTATTCTCATCACTTTTGGGAAACTTTACATTTTTCTATATTTCCTTTACTATAAATCTGTAACTGATTTCAAAATACCTATTTATCAACTTTACAAAAAAATATCTGTTTTTATATTCTCAACCTCAAAACTCCAGTCTCAGTATCCAAAGCTTTATGCAAAAAAAGCTCAAGAGCGACCCCCGCTGGTTATTAAATTGTTAAAAACCAGTTAACTGCTCAGATTTTCTTATGTAGAAAATAAATGTTATTAAAATTCCTCTTAGAAGTCAGGAGACTGCAAAAATTTGACTTTTTATAAGTTTAATTGTATTCATTCAACTAAATGGAGAAAGTAAGTCACCAAAACATTAGTGACTTACATTAGAAAGTCAGGACACTTGATAAGTAGCTGGCCAAACCTCCAAAATGCTGAACGGCCAAATCCTGCATGGCAGATGTGATACAGCTGTGCTTAACTTGACTTTTTTCAGTTGGATTAGGTATGGGGGAGTCATCCAATTTATAATTCACAGAGAATTGCAATTTGTAAATCACATTTTACAGAAAGTCTTTGATTATTTCTATTACTTTTATTCCCCAGTATTGTTAAAATTGCTACTAAATATCTATTTGTCAAAATATGTTGGAAAACACAAACAATGTTGTTATATTTTTCTTGTCTATATTCCTGTGTATTAGTGACTTACTTTCTCCAGGCATGTAGTCGTGGCTGTCATGGAGGTGATGCTTGTTGTTCCTGGGAACGAGGGCCACGGTGGCTCCGTCAGGGACCTGCACAGGCATCGCAGTGGTTAAACGTTTTCCCCATGCACGCAAAAGAACACTCATCCACACACAAAGCTGTGCAAAAAGCATTTGCTCCTACAACATTTCTGCATTTTGTAACATTATAACCACTAACCTTCATGTTGTTTAACATGAATGTTAAAAAAATCTTCATGTTTTTCAACCATTTTAACATTAATGCCCACTGCCAAAAAGCAGTGGGCAAGGAAAACATAGCATTAAACATTTTTGAAGAAACATTTGTGTTAAGCCTCTCTTTACTTTGATAATTATCCTGTGTTATTATGGTAACTAGAATTATGATTTTTATGAACCAAATTTTTGGTGCCACCCTGGTCACTTTTATATTATTTATTGGGGTGATTTTTACTTTTTCCAAACACACACACACAAAAAAAGAATGCAGTGCTGAAAAAAAAAGTAAAAAGAAAAAAAATAGAACAAAACTTGGTCGCTACATGTGGTGTGTTATGGGTGGAGCTACAGCATTGGGTGAATTTAAATGCATGTCACAATTTTCAGATTTTGTTGAAAAACATTCTAAAAACCATTTGGGACCATCCTTCAACTTCAATACTTTGTTAGGTTTTCACTAACAAATATGAATAAAATACATAAAGATTTGCAGTTATTAACAAATGTGAAAAAAATAAAATAAAAACACAGTCGAGGTGTATCAATACTTCAGCTGGGCACGGTAAGTAGTTTAGCGACATGCACTGACCTTGTAGTGTTGTAATGTGTTGAGGCGCTTCCAGGAGCCTTGAACTACTGATGTCAGGTCTTCATCTGACAAGATGAGGTGACCTGCGACCCCGGCCCGCCACTCTGCAGGGGAGAAACGTTCACAAGTCATGTTTCTGCTGATTACTGAAAATTTAAGACTTCCAGGTAAAGTGACAAAGCAAATAAGTTAACAATAATAAAGTATTGAGTATAACTTGAGTTACACAATGCAAAAATATGATTTGACAAGCAAGCACTTCATTTAAAGTCACCTCTTTAGGTGAAAGACAGAAAAACCTTCTGGACAATACCATATACCATACAATATAATACCATATAATAATAATAATAATAATAATAATAATAATAATAATAATAATAATAATAATACCATGTAGTAAATAATTTAACATTCGCACAGAGCTTACAGCAGAATAACATGGTCAAACTTTGAGGGAAACTTAGAGTTTTAAAATAAGCTCAGACCAAGATGTAGAGAGTCGATGTGCGGCCTCTGTGAAAACGACATTCCTTTCCAGGACTGCTCTAGCACCTTCTCCTTCACTTGGGTGATGGTGTCGCAGTCCAGAACCTTCGCCGGAACCGTCTGATTGGTGGCAGCTCCACCGGCGCCTGTGGCCGGCATTGCAACGTTCAGCGTCTGGATGAGGGATGAAAGCTGTTAGAGACACTAAGATCATCTTTTTAGGCTGCATTCATACCAGCCGTTTAGTCTACTTTAAACAAACTATAGTTTGTTTCTTCCCTAAAAATCTATTTCCATTTGTGCAGGTGTGACTGCACAATCCAACTCTGGTTTATTTACAATATTAATAATAAAAAAACAAGGTATAAGACTATTTTTATTGGGTACTATATAAATATTCCATCATTTTCCAAGGCAGGTGGCACAATGGGGCTAATCCTCACCAGTGTGCGGTACTCCACATCCTCCCGTAGCAGCCGGTTGTCATTGAGCGTATATTTGGCTTTTCCTGTCACGGCGTCCACAGGTCCTTTGTCCACCTGGTGTTTTATCGCTCTGAACAGCATGTAAAACGATTCCCCCGCTGATTCCTGGCCAAGCAGAAAGGATTTATTCACTTAGGAAATCCTCCAACACCAACTGTTCTCTGTCTCAGCAGCCAGGTCTGATTGGCTTCCCTTGATAACTGCATTTGATTCACATCAAGTGAATCAAATTTCAGGTTTGATTCAAGTTGCAGATGATCTGTGGAAGGGTTCCACACCTTGATTTACAGTGTTTGATGCAGTTAGAAAACACATTACAGTAGCTACTAGAAAATATTATAAACAAAATCAAAGGCTGGACCAGAATCTGCCGGAACCGGCTCCCGTTATTTATTTACTGGTATACATAAATATTGGGATACGGGCATAAATACATGCCATTTGAAAGCTTATCAGATGTAACGTAGTAAAAAAGAAAGACTTAAATGTATTTGTTTAGTTTACAAAAAAAATAAACAAAAAATTCAAGTAATCCAAGTTATTAAAACATTTCATTTCAAGATAGGAATGAGAAGCAACCGCTCACACACCTTACATCTTATTACTTTATCCAATAATCTCAACATCTGTTTCACTATAAAAAAAATTGGCAATGACTACATGGTGGCTATACAGACTTTTGTTTATGTTTAGCAGTTACTAAACCCTTAATTGGTGATATGTTCAGCAGGACATACCCTCAGAAAAGTGTAGAGACAAATGGACATCCAGTTTGTCAGCAGCTTCTCCACCACTGATTCTGTTCTGGAGAAGAAAGAAAAACAAAAAGTTCTCAGAGAAACTACAAGCAGATGGGAGGAAAAAAATTGCTTGCTTGCTTGTTGATAAGCAGGCCTCACCTTCTGAGCATAAGTTTGGGATTTTTGGCCACATATTGTTCCACCAGGTCATTCAGCAGTGTTTTCAGGATATCTGTGAAGTATTCCAGTTTACCGTGCAGCGCCACCGTCAGCAGAGAGGCCACATAGGCCCGATCTCTGGGAGAAAACGTCCGCTGGACCTCTAGAGTGTGAATGAACTATAGGGGGAAACACGCAGGTGTGAAAACAACTGCTTTTTGTCTAATACTAGAGAAAATATTTGAATATTTTACCTTGGTGAGGAACAGTTTGCTGTTGAGCAGATTGGACAGCTGGACCAGTCCCTGCTCCACCGTCTGTCTTCGGCTCTCCGGAACATCCAGATCTCGCCTCAGTGGCGACTCCTGGTGGCCTGGGAAGAAAATGCGCTCTGCGTACGCCCGATAGTCGAGGAAGGGAATCCCTGAGCCCACCAAATCGCTGGACATGTCCATCATCTCTGTCATTAGGTCTACAAAGCGAATGAGGAAGTCAGCTAGTTTGCTAAATTTCCTTTTAGGTGAGCAGAAGCTGAGAGGAGAAAACGGCAGTACCTGTGAACTCCTTCTTGCAGCGGTCCCTGACGCTGGTCTCCAGGTTCTCCAGCTGGATCTGGACCTTTTTATAGTCTCTCATGGCCTGCTTGCTCTTCCTCCTGATGGAAACAGAAACAGAGCACAGGTCACGCTCTGGTCAAGAAACAGAGTCAAAGTCTAATGCTGATCAGAGCATTTCCATGGTTACCTGTATATCAGCACTATGATGACCACAATAAGAGCCACGATGGAGGCTCCCACCCCAACCCCCACCTGAGCCTCCAGAGGAAACGTAGACTGGGCCTGGATGTCGTATTTCACTCGTCCCAGGGGGAAGTTCAGATTCCCCATTTTCACCTGAAAGCAACATTTACACAGATGTTTATTTTTTCTCTGGTTTATCAAAAATACTAATCCCATTTTACTCATTTTTATTAACATTTCTGCTATTATTGCACATTGTATTTACAATACAGGCACTGTATTGTGAATAGTGTGTTGTGTTTTTTTTTTTAAGTTTAATACACTGTTCTTTAAGATATAAGTCGATGTAAAACCCTTCATCTTTTATTGGATGGAAGACAAAACATTTCTTTCCATATTCAGTTTGAAATTGTCAAACATAAATTCTATATTGTACACTTTGTATGACTAAATATGAATCTTGCATATGTTCGTAGGCTTGCAGTCGTGCAATATTCACTCCATTTTCAGAAGAGAGCTCTGAAATTCTTTTAAACTGATTGGGATATTATTTTGTAACCTAACTCAACTTTAAATTTCTCCACTACTTCCTCTCTACCTGTATGCTGTTATTTTGTTTTCGTCATGATGTTTATTCTCTAACAAACCTCTGAGGCCAGAAACAGAACAGCTGGATTCATTCTGAGATTTAATGACGCAGTCTCAAGGGTGGGCTCTCTCTACCAATGAGGCAACTTCTGAAGGTAGCCCAGTTCCCCTGGATAAGGTAAGATGTATATCCATTGTGACCTTAGCTCTCTCTGTTTCACTCACAATGAACTCAGGAAGACTCTCCAGGGCGTCCTGCTTCCTATTGGCTGTGATGGAGGGCTGCGTAGCTGGTGGTTCACAGTACAGGTGATTGTGTGACAGAGTCTTCACCACACACAAGTCCCCTCCAATCCAGGCCTCCACCTCCTGCTTGTACATGGCCAGATCCAGGTTTTCTCCCTAAGAAACAGGAAGAGGAATGTTAACAGACTGACTTTTGTGAGCGGATTTGTGAGCATTAAAAACCCTATTACTGCAACTAGTAGATGTAAGCAACAGATGTTTGTAGTAGTTGGAAGCAGATGTTGTGGGACTCGCCTCGACAGAGATGACGCTGCCGGGTTTGTGGTGGAAAGGCTTGCTTGGGTCGTTCCTGTTCAACCTGAACAGCTTGGGGTTGGGTTCGTAGCTGAACGTTTCACCACCCACAGTGCTGAAGTCAAAATGGAGGCTGTCCAAAAGGAAGTGAACTTTGACCCTGGCCTCTGTAGCCTCTGGACCCACAGCAGGAGTCGGACACAGGATGAGAGTTGCGTTGTGCACCTTGCAGTGGGACTCGTGCTAAAGGGGAAAAAAGGGAGTTTAAATTCTTTGAGCCTCTCCTTTAATGACACCGTAAAGTGAAGACAGAAATCAGCTGAAACTGACATGTTTTACGTGGCAGAGTGATCCATCAGGACAGTTCGCTTCTGGAACAATCCTCCTCCATCTCCTCAGTGGACCCCGTTGGGTCTGTCCTCTGTTGAGGTGGACTTTAATCTTCTTCCCGACGCTCCTTCTCCGTCTCGGAGGCAGCGCATCGGGCGGACTGAGGGTCACTCTCATTTTTGGCTCCTGGACCAAATCCAGGTTGTGGCCGTCGACTCTGATGATCCTCCCGCCGCTGTGAGGACACACAATAAAATTCAAGCACTGTTCAAGCATTTTCATGGTAAGTTTTCAAACCTTCCTTCCATAGACTACAGTAAAAAATTTGATGATTTAAATTTTCTCTCACACACTGATGGCATTTACAAAACAGATTGTATTTGGTAAGTCTAACTGATATAAAACATTAATTGAATCTGATTTAACTTCAGACAGTGAGGAAACTTGTGAGTCTTTTTATTAGGTGTATGAGAATATCCAGTCTCTAGGCCTATAGCGAAATTTTACTTGGCAATAAATTGTCCCAGAACTTATTGCGATAAACTAATATTTTTTTGAGAATATTTTCAAGAAACATAATGGTAATAGCATAATAATGCAAGAGCACAATCTCAAAAATCTATAAAATTTAAATTCTAATGAACATTTACGTGACAAGAAGACATTTTAAATATCCAAAATAGATACGTGAAAAAATAAAACAAGAAATAAAAGTTATGAAGTCTCTGTAAACGAAATTGGAATAGCTGAGACCAAAACAACAGACTGAAGACTTTGGTCATCCATTTCTTGGTTGAAAGAGAGAAAAGAGAAAAACAATAAATCATGCAAATAGAAACTGTTGACCTTGTTTTGATTTACTATACAATTGATTTATTGTATAGTAACAGGCCTCCTGGTTTCAACTATAAATTATGGATCTCAAATATAAGCTTTTTATCCAATGTTAGAGAACAATTTATTAAAAAACTGTGCAGTTTGAATATGAAGCACTTTCTCAACCTTAAAAACATCTATGAACCTGAAGCCTTTTGGTATTTAGCTTCAAACACATTTAAAACCAGAAGTAAACTAGAATTTTAGACGTAATATCTTTATCTAGAAATGACAAATACAATTAAAATAGACAGGTGAAGTAAATTATAATTAAAATCCTTCTCTTATCTTTTACAAACAGATAGAAATAGTGGAGCGCATTACCCAAGGAAGCTTTTGGACGGCGCTGCCCTTGTGATGTTGGGGTTAGGGGTGTAATGATACATGGACCCCTGCAGATGGCGCTCTGCTCCACCAAAGAGCACCGTGATGCCGTGCTCTCCTGTTCGGTTGCTGCCTCTGGTCAAACACTTAATCTGATCCTCCTGAATGTCGATCCTGAACATGACAGTTTTTCTTTCATTTCCTCCATAGTCAGACACAGATCAAACACATTGTTTGTCTACCACAATAGTTTTTTTTTGTTTTTTTTCCCCTTCTTTCTTAGTTAAAAAGCCTCTTGGTGGCCCTTACACCATGCAGGGAACTCCTCCAATCAGGACTCCGACCTCACGTGGATGTCCGGTCCTCAGTTTCCGACCTTTGATAGTGAGGGACGATCCCCCGGCTTTGGGCCCTCTTAAAGGAGAAATGCTGCTGAGTACAGGATTCTGGAGAAAGAGACAGGAAAAGAAGGAGCAGTGGATGATATAAAGATGAAAAGGACAAGAAATGCAGTCAATAATCCAATACTGAGCATGTGATTTATTTGGATATAAAAACAGGACACCAGGGAATTTTGGGAAACACGTGGTTACCTCACAGCCATGTAATATATTAATTAAGCTGCTTGTCGTTTAGGTGGTTTCATTAGGGTTGCTGTGAATGATACAGCTGTTTTACGATTATGTAAATGAGCAGACAAGTTGTTCCTCTTGTACTGCAGACGTTCCCTTACATTTCATCAGGCACTAATTAAGAAAAGCTGCAGGGGGAGCTGCTTTTCCCCTAATTGGACAGTTATGTTAAAAGCTTTTTGCTCATGCATGATTTGTCCCAATGGTGTTTTCGGTCCGCGCCACATCACACTAGGACTGCATTCATCAAATGAAGTATTTGTGTTTTTCCCTGAAAACACAAAAGAAACCCCCACCAACCCCACTTTTCACAAAGGTCCTGCTTTGCCTGTTCCAGTCCATTACAGCGTTCTTCCTCAAGTGTGGAACTGAGCTGAACTTGCCAGAATGACAGCAGATTATCATCAATAACAGCAGCATTCATTTACGCATTTACCTTAGCTTCTTACATGTAATGTTATAGTCAAGTAAGAGAAGTAATTTCTCAGTACCAGTACCATATTTTCTTTATAAAAAGTAAAATATTATTCAAACCAACCATGTATGACAACATTAAGCATTGATTAACCAGATTTATTTAACTTTACAAGCAACACCTTAGTCTGATTACAACTTGTGTCGAACAAAAACATCGACTGAAAGAGAACCTGTCTGACAACATGAAGTAGCTCTAATGCTCTCAAAAAGCAGCTCATCTAAAGACATTCAAGATGGAGTCACCGCAAACAGAAAATTCATCCTGAGAATAAACAAATCCTTAATTAGCTACCCTTAAATGTAGCTAGACTAAAATAAAAGTGAACAAAAGAAAAAAATAACTGGCAGTCATTGCAAACACTTGACTGGCAGCAACAGCTGCTGGGTTTAATGGTCAATTTCCTTTTTGATGTTGTTTCTTTTTCTACAGATAGGATCAGACTGATCTGAACATCATATTTCGCAATATCATTAGATACTTGGTACACAGTATCAAGGAAAGTCACAAGTAAAGTCATATTCAGTCACATTAGAATGTTCTGACAAATTACAATCAGAGCACATATGTGCTATGACGGTCGTTTGTCATATAAAAAGTACCTTTTGAAAATGACAACCTTTAAGCATGTATTGAATATACTTTTCCCATATTTTTATATTGAAACAGACTTTTTCTTATTGGTTTACTGTAACACTAATCTTGAATGTTGTGTTTCATTAGCATTAAGTAGTAATCTATCAGAATTCACAATTATAAAGGCTTTAAAAAAAGTCAGTGGAAATTAATATAATGCGTTTCAATAAGCATATTCCATCCCTCTATCTCCATTGGTCAATGGGAAAGAGGCAGGGTACACTCTGGGCAGGTCACCGGCATCAATTTACATATTGTTTATTTAAATTAATTAACAGTTACATTTTATTCTATTTTATTGACTATATAAAAATGAAATAGTGGCAGGCTGAACAAACATCCTTGAGGTACACCAATTTTAATATCAAACCTTTCTGAAACATTGTAATTTTAATAGAGTGCTCTGGTCATACTGACCTGAAAACTGAATGTCTGAGCAGAAATCCCATGTCCTCCTCCTCTTACACTGACTGAGGCGTGGCCCCTCGTCTCCTGTCCACTGCTGGTAGTCTCACACACTATCCTACGATGTACAATCACACAGCTGTTAGCATAAAGAAAGATACAGATGCAGAGGTGAGTATATTGAGTTGTGCTAACGCCTTGCCTGGACGAGACTTCATATCTGCTCTGGATGACGATGCATGGCACTCCGGCCACTGTGACCGAGCTCTGGATGTCTTCGGCCCTTTGACCGAGATTAGAGCCGGAAATTGTTACAACTGTGCCTCCCTCGGTTGGACCGGATTCAGGGTCTAACTGAAAACACAAGAAAAGCACAAAAATACATATGTTCTGGGTGATCACAATATTGTTTGTGATTTACATTTTTTATTTTCAAAACAAAAACAGTCTAATTGGTTGTGTGGATATGGCACAATCACCTTAAGAAGTGGCAAATATCTAAACTAATGAATTTCAACTGTAAAGATTAATACATATTTCCTCAAATGCAGAAGGTTTATTTCAGAGCTTAATTTACTCCCTAAAGTTTAATACAATTTATATAAGCATGAAGAAGTAGATTATTCCAAAACAGAAAATGTCACCTGTCCCTTCATGTTTCCAGTCATTCAGGTCCATTTTCACACGGCTGCCATAAACAGCTTCTCATCGGGCAGGTTCATCATGTCTAAACTTGACTTTAAATCTTTAGACTCATCTTTACTCCAGACAGAGGAGGAGGAATGAGGGCAGTATGAAATGGATTCTCTGCTTTGATATGTGAAAATTAAGTCATAACTGAGTAAAATACATCTATTTTATTATACCCGCTGTGATTAAAATTATTTTGGTGATTTAAATGTTTATGCAAATGAGACAGTATTTTAGTTAATTTCCCCACTGTATAACATAAGTTTGGAGAATACACATCAACCATGGTCTTGGATCCATTTCTGCTCTCTCTTATCTTGGGCTCACCTACATTTTCAACAGGATTTCAATCTGAAGACAGAAATGGACAGGAAAAATAATTTTGTGACTACATAACTATTTTTTTTATTTCTTGAGACACTATCCTACTGAATAATGAAATGATAAACTAAAGTTTTTCCTTAATACCATTCAGTGGTGGCACACATTCGCTAATCTACTAAAAACTGTTTAATTTTTAGTTTAGTGCATTAGTGTCTTTTGCTAAATTTGAAAACATTTTGTGTACTTTGCTCATTCCCGATGTAAATTTTTCTGGATAAATTCAAAAGAACAAAATGACTTGGATTATTTGTAAATTGATAAAATAAAACTAATAAAGCTAAAAAAAGTTTGACATATGTGTTTTGGTTACCGATTTTCTATCCTCGCATTACCTCTCAATCCCCAATAACTTTATTACAAACAACAAACTATCATACAATATTCAAAAATTGTTGCTTAAGGGTTGCAGTTGTTAAAGGGCTGACATGATTTAAATTGAAGTTAGCACTTTACCATTAGCAGAATTAACGTGTAGCTAAGTCCTCCACTCATAATATTCCACTATTTCACTGACATCTAAAAGAGTTTACGATGGTAACAAGGTTCCCAGAGTCTTCAGAAGAAGAACAGGCCAACAGCAGCAACTCTCTGCTTTCGTTAACAATCGGACAAAGGCTCTTCCTCCACACCCTGTAAGATTCTCCACAATTTTGTGTTGGTAAAAAGTTACAGTTTATTCCCATTTTAAAAGCAAAGTAGGAAATAAAAAACATCTTCCTCTGCATCCCAAGGTTACTGGTAAAATATGCCTCAAGGGATTACCACAAAAGGAAGCCTTTATTGACTGCATACTGAAAAGTGAAAAGTTCTCACGCGGTGAATGACGGGTGCAGGGCATATGTGTTCGATCGCATCTGCACAGGAGTCTCGATACAAACAGCTGGAGGTGGCATCTCCGCCGCACCAAACACAGCCGTACTTCGGGTCAGCCGTTCGACACCGGCTGCAGTCGGACCGGCCCACTGAACAGTTGAACAGAGTGACTGACGCAAAAGAAAAGAAAGACAAAGGAAAGGATAGGATCTCTATTCAATAACCCAGCAAGTTTAATGAGATTGTGACACATCTTTGTCACATTACATAGCACTCACCATGCAGATCCTCAGCGCTGTCTATGAGGAAGTTATTTTTTCTCCTCACATTGATTGTCGCCAAGTATTCCTCCTTCTGTAGGGAGTAAACATACTGCAACACAAGCAGGGTGCAAACGCTTTTTATTATCCAAGTAAAATTAAATAAATGTACACATTTCTGGACTATCCTTAAAAGTCAAATGAATTAATTTAAGTTAATGTTATAAACATTGTCAGAGTGAAGGGTGAAATGTATACAACAAGAATTATGCCAGGAAAGTGAACTTGGAAAGAGACATTTAAAAGACCAATGCCACAGTTTTTTATGGATAAAATGTAATTTGGAACAGTTTGGAAGTAGACAGTAAACAGATCGTTTTCTTGACTGTAAAGGGCTTTTCTAATAAGAATAGGCCCAGCAAATGATGGACCTATGATCCATCATTTGCTGCACAAAAAAATTTTGACTAAATACTATTACTTTTTCCAAAGATCCTGTAATGTAGAAAAAGTGAGAGAGACTCAAGGGAAAAAAGAGGTGAAAACGGCAGATTTCTCATTTTCTTTCCGAAAACGTATCTGCATTTAAACCAGTTTGAACCCAGGATTCTAAAACAACTGGAATCTTGGAATCACAGCACAATTCTTCTGATCATTGGATGGAAAACTCAAACTCAAAGCTGTGCACCTAATTCTTGTTTCTAAAACTCATTGAAGTTAGATGTTGTATATTCAGTCAATGTCGAATAAAACCAAAACAATGGGTGGATATAAACTTTTAACTGGAACATGTTTTAAAGCAACACAAGCTTGGATATAAGATGACAGATTGATGGTTACATAATATTCATGTATGGATTAAATAACTTTGTTAAAGCTCCTTATCAATACTCCCAGATACAGAAAGTGCTTGTTACTGACCTGGTGCGGTTGACAGGTGATAAAGAAGACTGACGGCCGATCAGCATTAGGCTCTACAGAGGCCTCTACAACGACTGACTGATTCTCCACATCCAATACACACTCGTACTCCAAATCCTCATCCTGAATCACATGTCAGAGGCAAAAAAATACAAACAAGATATAAATGAGGTCAAATAGGATATTTTCCAGAGTTTACAGAGGATGAAAATATGTGCAATTTTTTTACTACCTGAAACATTTCTAGGTTTTGGCCCACCAACATGATCTTCCTCTCCACACTGACGGGAAGCAGAGAGGAATCCCAAACTTTCTCCACACACGGGCATTCCTGGTCACACAAGTCAGAAAATGTTAGTCTCCTACATTTGTCCCACTTGAGAACCATTGCAGCATGCAGGCTCAGTGAATCGTGAGATTCATTGAGCTGTTTTTAGTTTCTCAAACCAAAGGAGAATAATTTCTCTTAGTGAATACAACATCCATGAATACAACACTCATCTGCTGATCTGATAAACTTTGAGATAATAAAGTAATCCACATTCTACACTCTTCAAGAAAAAAAAACATTCTACACTCTTCAAGAAAAAAAAAACATGAATCATGAAATGACTGATTTTGCCTTGATTGCAAAAATGAAAAGATGCAAACTGTGAAACACAACACAGATTAGAAATATGCATGTAGCAGCAACACCCTTGCATGTAGAAGAAAATGCTGAGTTAGCTTAACATTATTATCTGCTTGTAGAGCTAAATGAGGGGACCAGAAGCCGTATGGAGAGAGCAGCCGAGTCAATAAAACCTGTCAGGTTAATGCTTTAAATTACTCTGCTGCATCCTCACGTTTGAGATTGCATTGATTTCTAATCAGGCACTTCTGGATTTATAAACTGGAAACCTGGAAGCATATTGCAGTAAATACCGTGGGACCTTGTGTTGAAGCTTTCATCTTCCCAGTTTAAGAAAGTGTAATAGAGGAATAGTTGGGAATATTTGGTGAATTGGGAAAATAGCAGGTCTCCTTTTTAGATTGAACACAGACTGCAATATGGCTAGAATATTAGAGCTAAGCTTGATAAAGGGAGAGTTGTTCTCGCCACATTTGTAGAGCTAAAGAAAACCTTTGACACTGGCTATGTTTCCATTGCAAATAGGAATTATGAAAATAAAGGGATATGGTGAGCTATCTACTGCCCTTACTGATCTGTACTGGGATCTCTGTTGTTCAGTCTTTCCATCTAAACAACCAATCCTGGTGAATCCAGATCCAGATGTATGCAGATACTAAGCAGTAAGCAACAGATAAGTTGACAGCAGCAATGACCCTGGTTGTTGAATAACTAACTGATGCATGCATTCAAATACCAATGAAAAAGTAGTCTTTGGATCCTGAAAGACCCCATGTCTACATTTTCAGGGAAAAGTTGAATGTTGTGCCTATATTAGGGCTGGACCATATGGACTTTAAAGTCTCACCACAATATTTTGTGGCATTGTTCTGATAAATGATAAAAGTGACTAAGAAATGTATTTTAAATCACTAAGCTGCACACTAACTTTCAAATGAATTACTTAAAGCAACTTTCATTGAACAAACAGTGGAGAATCAGTAAAATTAATCCTAACAATACACATTGCCGTGGGTGATTAAAATTGCACTAATTACAATTTTAGTGAAAATGATAAATCTAAATTCTTACAAGAAATTTGTCAAGATAAATTAACAATTTATCAGGATAAAATATATACATGTATTCAGACTTAGTCTGAATACATGTATTTTGGATTAAGAATTGGTTCAAATCTTAAAAAAAAAAAAAAAAAAAAATCAGTAGTGACCACAGATAAAATTTAACTTATCAAATTTTGGTCATATCAGAAACTCACTGTCAACCAAAGTAGCAACCCTGAATTATAGTGCCATTTTTATCCAGCATACCATTTGCATAAGCCTCCTGTACAAGTTTTAGACTGGTCAACATAGTTTACCACCAGGCTGTGAAAGTACTGAACAGAAAGACATGCTTATCATTTTAACAAGATATAAAAATATGATCATATTAGGTCTTCATAAAAAGGTATAATCCTTCTGACTCTCCTTCTCAAACTGATTCGTCCAAACATTTAAATCACAAGAGATGTCTCTGTCTGTTACAGCCTTACATATCTAAAACTGAATACATTTTGGCATTAGTAAGATATAAAATGTATATTTTCTATCTACACTGTGTTCCTTAATCCTTTGCTAACTTATCCTTTTTGCACCCCACTCCCAGCAAGGTGCATGAACTCACCAGAGTAAAAGATTCAGAAGAATCAGACTGGAGTTTTGCTGGAGAATCAGTAGTGACATCAACAACCGGTTCAGGAAATTGAGTCGGGACAAGCAAACGGGCGACAGATGGAGTCAATTCAGAATCCAACTCTGTCCTTTTCTGAGGCTTTTCCCAGCCGCTCAGCCCCGGAGGTGAGACATTCTGCTCGGTAGTGGCCAGAATGATAGAGGGGTCTATTAAAGGACCAGCTTCTCTGGAAGCAGTGGAGTTTATCTCTGGGGAAGTGGTCACAACTTCACCAGAACGGTCTGCATGAAAACCAGTGCCGCTTGATGATGTGGGCCTTGCTTCAGCCGTGACATTTAAGGTGTCTTCATCTTCTAAAGAGCCACTTAGAGAACCAACGGCTTCCTTTGTGGCTCCCTCTGTGTCGCTGAGGGCCCCATCTGTGGTGGCGATGTCAGCGAGAGTGGAGCTGGTCTGCATGGAAAGCCTGATAAAGGGGGAAGTTGTGGAGCGGGAAGCTGGTGTGCTGGATTCAGCATTAGGGCTGGTGGGAGGGGTGTCTGTGATGGGCACTGTGGGGTCAGCTGCTTTGGTGGTGGCAGATGTCTCTGAGGGAGCCGGCTGTGTTGTTGGCATAGAAGTAGTTGCTGCTGTTGCTGGAGCGGTCGGAACAGACGGAGGTGAAGGGGTACGAGTTCTGGTTGAAGGTGGGACGGTGGGTAATTGTGGTGTTAACTTGATGATGGTGAAGCACAAACGAGGAAGAAGGATGGAGAGGGAGAAAGAAAAAGCAGGCGGGTGGAGACAAAATTAGGATGAAAGAAATGGGATATTCAGAAACATAAATAACTCTGAAATAATAGAGAGAAAAAATGGTCGATGGTTTAAATTAAAAAGACAACAGCAAACCAAATCAAACAGAAAGTATGGGATCCTCCAGAGGACAAACCCTCTGCTTTTAGATCTGGTTTCTTGAAATGAACTCCTACTGAAAAGAAAAGCTGTAAAAAGCTCGAGCTCAGACTTCAGGATGACTCACCCGTTGGTTGTGGATGGTGACTCCTTCACTGCAGGTGTGTTTGTGTGTGCAGACATGCTCATGGATACACCAATTGCACCCCCAGCGACTGCTGACACATCCTTGGCATCTGGCAGGGACACAGGCAGAAGAACAGAGGATTAAGATGAAAATGCCAATATTAGAATAAAAACGAACAAATCAACTTAAAGGGACAGTATTATGTGGCGTACAGCCACATAATAATAATGATATAATTATGTCATTATATAGCATAATAAAGCAGCTCTGTCACCTTCAAATGTTAAAAATTTTTTTATATATATTAAATATAATTTAAAGAAATTTGACTTATTAATTTACACCTTGAAATTGGGCCCATCTCTTGAAAAACTCTCACTCTTTATGTCCGCTTTCAGGAAGTCATCACATTGCTGCTCCATTAACTTACTGACATTTTTACCAGTGTTTCACTGAGAAATAGCTCCTATAATGACCTCAGCAGTTCCAACAGGTGTTTGTTGAATGCTGCTGGTTAGTATGAAAAAAAATTGGTTAGAGTTTATAGCAATCTGATTTCCTTTTCAGATATATGATGGTTTTTGTAAAGATTTGACCTGAAAATGGATTTTGTTTGACTTCAATTTCTTTTACATGACAAGGGGATACAAGTACAGCATCCACAATATTTAGGAAATGCACAGATGTGAAAGTTTGGAACAATATGATAGAAATCATCATCAGTTTCACTTATCAACCTGACACCAATATGTAAAAGAAACAACAACCAAAAATTAAAGGCAGATAGTGATGCTAATGCCATTTTTTTTATTTTAGAAACAGAGGCTGTCACATGATAAACTTTTTAAATTCTTTAAAACAGAAACAAGCAGACAACATCGCTAGCTGTATTCAGCATCTTATGCTGATAAATAGCAGCAGAGTTAGTTTTACTAACAAACCGTCGTCTCTGTGTGTGTTCCCCTTGAGAATGTAGATTTGTATCTAAACTCTGACAGATTTAGGCTGCAAGCTTATAATGGATGGATGGGCTTATAATGATACCAAGGAGCAACTTTGCCGCCCTCATGTCAACATTCCTGTTATCTGCTGAAAGCTTCCCTCCCTTTTGGCCAAATGAATCACAGGCGTATCTTAACACGTTTCACAGATGCAGTTTTCTCCTGAATTCTATTTGAATTCATTTTCAACACCTTTATGATATTAAAAATAGTATCAGTAACATCTTGAATCTTGTTGTAAGGGACGACCTGTCAGTGCTTAGGTGTGGCGTGTTCTCTGATCTGAAAAAGGATTTACGAGTTTCTGATGTTAGAAGTGTACTCACGGCCTGCGCCCAGAAAGCTCCTGCACCAGGCTGCAGTTGTAGAAGGTGAACTCTGTCTCAGCTACCGTCACATTAATGAAACGCAGAGCCAAGGTCACAGTCACAAACTCTGCAATGGAATAAAAGAGCTCAATCAATCAATATTCAAAGCATTCACTGCAACCCTTCATAGTGATCAACACTATGTTCTCAATAGTGTTGATCACTAGTGTTTGAGGCGTTTTAAGGAATCTTTCTGGCATCCGTATAAACTTGGAGCAGAAAACTAACCATCTCCCAGACCAATGGGGGGCAGGTTGCTGGCGCCTGGGGTGGAGCAGATGACACCTGTAGTGGTGAGCAAACCTGGACTCTCCGTGTCCTGGAAGAAGCAGGAGTAGGCCTCGTCTTGTTGGAGATTGGGCAGACCCTCCACTGACAAGGCAATCTGAATGGAAACAAATATTACATGGGAGAAGGAGAAGAAACCAGAAAGACACCAGTGACTGTAGTTGAGTTCAGTGTGTGGACTTCGTCATATTATTTTCAACTGTGCTGTCAAAAGATTTTATGCTTGTAATGTGGCAGCGAACACAACATTTCAGTGCATCGGCCATGTTGTCTGTATTACATCTGCTTTCTCTCCAAGGCTGATGTTGTAGAGGCTGAGGCGCTGTATGCCCAGGCACTGCTGCGTCTGGTTGAAACTCCACAACCACTGGCCCTGCAGAGAGCCTCGCTGGCACTCCCACCGCTGGCCACACCTGAAACACCGGAGCATAGAATAGCACAGTTCGACATAAGAGGGTTATAAATGCAGAAAACAGGGAGAACTGGAGATACAAACTGAAGCTCAGAACACTCACTGTCCCTCAAGGACACACCAGCCGCAGTACGGGTCTCTGGCAGACAGACATGACTGACAGTCCAAGTGATCCCCGCATTCTGCAACCGGACGCTTTTCTACCTGAAAAAAAAAACCAGACAAACAAGCAAAAGGCAGGATTTAGACAGATAAATGAAGAACAAAACAATGTAACACTGTTGAATCAATATTCCAACTCAAGATTGTCATCTCAAGGCAAATGAAGTGCTGACATTACACACTATTGACAATACCGAATAAAAAGCAAATAATTTAATTTAAAGAACTATTTAAAAACATTACATTTGAAAGACTGAATTGGAATGAGGGTTATTAATATAATTTTTTCCATCATCTATGTTGTGCTGCATGAATTTTCCTGGATTAGTTTGTTAATCCTTTAATCAAGAACATGTCTGAGGTACCTGAATAGCCTCAGTTTCAGTATCCAGCATAGCTCCCTTATAGAAAAAGCATATAACAGGTATAAAGTTATTTTATTAGTACTTCTATTACTTACTCCTCCCATGTATATCATTATACATTATACATATATGAAAGCAGTGTAATACATAGCACTGTATTTATCTGCTCGGTCTACAAGTTTCTTTGAGTTTTGAATGCATTCAATTTAGAGAAAGACATTAGCAAATTATTGTATTTTATTCCCACTGAAATAACAATTATTTGCAGATCCCATTGAAATTTCTAGATCTGAGAAAAAACCAACACATAATACCTTTATTTTGTTTCAGGATGATTTAAAGTTTCACAATTAAATCATAAACGCTGTATTCAGAGAAAAGTCGCAGCAGTTTTATTTCACTCACAAATGAAAATGTGTTGTCACATTTCTGACTGAGACATTTTGATTTATTTTTGACAAACGGTTCAGAGAATAGACTTTCCTAATCATCATTTATCAGAATCTACAGCATCCCACACATGCTCTGTAGGGAACGTGCCAAGACAATGCAGGCTTCTTTTGCAGATCAATACTATTGTGAGGTCTGACCTCAGACCTCCTGCTGACTGTTGTGCCAATCACACTAGGGTTAGTGACCTCTGACCCCAGCTGCCAGCTGGCTTCTCTGTTTTCACCCTGGCCTGTAGTTTGTCTTCAGGGCGACACAGCTTGAGGAAGCATGCATGAAAAACTCTGACAAACCATAAATTGATGAATTTATGAAGCCATATTCATTCTTATTTATGAAGACATCTGGGTAAGTGACTGAAATAGTGGAAATGGCTGCATCTGTTTATATACCTCATGAGTACTTTAAAGGGACAGCATTGTGTATTTTCCAGGGCCATCAAGCAGCTATGTTACCTTCAACTTTAAGAAAAACAATATATACATCAAATGTGACTTAAAAGAAATCTGACATCATAATTTATCACTTTGAAATTGGGCCTCTGAACTACTGCTCTTTCTGAAATGCTGCCTCCAGGAAATAATCACCATATTGCTCCTCTGTTTTCACCAGTGTCATACTGACGAGCATCTCCTATAAAGAGCTCAGCAGATGTGCAGTTCTACCAGGTGTTTGCTTATTGCTGCTCACTAGTCTGAAGGAGTAAAGGAGTCGTGGTGGAAGGAGCTCTGTGAGATAAGAACTTGGAGGAGGTCCAACCAGGCGTTTTCCATAGCTGAATGGTCGCCAAGAGACGCTTGAAAGGATTTCTCAAACATGCATTAAAGGACCAAGGTATGTATTTGATAAGGGAATAATACACTGCCTGGCCAAAATAAAAGTCGCCACCTGGATTTAACTAAGCAAATAGGTACCAGCCTCCTATTGGATAATTACTGCATAGGCGATTATCTTTCAGCTGGCTACAAGTTATTTAACCCCAGCTGATGCAATGAGTAACTCCTCATTTCTCAAACAACCTTGGCAAAAGACACATCCTGTGGTCAT
This sequence comes from Poeciliopsis turneri, assembly GCA_922788865.1. NCBI lineage: Eukaryota > Metazoa > Chordata > Actinopteri > Cyprinodontiformes > Poeciliidae > Poeciliopsis > Poeciliopsis turneri. Next base: position 641,278 of record CAKLNU010000771.1, on the reverse strand, counting down.
GGAAAAGATGTTAGTCTGTTCAAGAGAGGTCAAATCATTGGCATGCATCAAGCGGAGAAAACATCAAAGGAAATTGCAGAAACTACTGGAATTGGGTTAAGAACTGTCCAACGCATCATAAAAAACTGGAAGGATGGTGGGGAACCATCGTCTTCCAGGAAGAAATGTGGTCGGAAAAAAATCCTGAATGATCGTGATCGGCGATTACTTAAACGTTTGGTCAAATCAAATCGAAGAAAAACAACAGCAGAACTCAGGAGTATGTTAAATTCTGAACCCAAAAGCATTTCCACACGCACAATGCGAAGGGAACTCAAGGGGTTGGGATTGAACAGCTGTGTAGCCGTAAGAAAACCTCTAATCAGTAAGGCTAACCAGAAAAAAAAGGCTTCAGTTTGCTAGGGAAGCATAAAGATTGGACTCTGGAGGAATGGAAGAGGGTCATGTGGTCTGATGAGTCCAGATTTACCCTGTTCCAGAGTGATGGGCGCATCAGGGTAAGAAGAGAGGCAGGTGAAGTGATGCACCCATCATGCCTAGTGCCTACTGTACAAGCCTGTGGGGGCAGTGTTATGATCTGGGGTTGCTGCAGTTGGTCAGGTCTAGGTTCAGCAACATTGTGTGCCCAAAGAACGAGGTCAGCTGACTACCTGAATATACTGAATGACCAGGTTATTCCATCAATGGATTTTTTCTTCCCAAATGGATCGGGCATATTCCAAGATGACAATGCCAGGATTCATCGGGCTCAAATTGTGAAAGAGTGGTTCAGGGAGCATGAGACATCTTTTTCACACATGGATTGGCCACCACAGAGTCCAGACCTTAACCCCATTGAGAATCTTTTGGGATGTGCTGGAGAAGGCTTTGCGCAGTGGTCAGACTCTCCCATCATCAATACAAGATCTTGGTGAAAAATTAATGCAACACTGGATGGAAATAAATCTTGTGACACTTCAGAAGCTTATTGAAACAATGCCACAGCGAATGCGGGCTGTGATCAAAGCTAAAGGAGGTCCAACAAAATATTAGAGAGTGTGACCATTTTTTGGTGGCGACTTTTATTTTGGCCAGGCAGTGTATTATAACATGACTTAAAGCTCAAAAAATTAGTTTTACATAATTCTATTCCTTCAGATAAAAAGGCAAAGCTTGACTTCGCCACACTTACTGTGGTTTTGGTCATAATGTAGATATGTGAGCCACGATCATCAAGTAACAGATCGCTGTTGATGGGGAAGTTGGGTTGTATTGTTGAGTTTGCATACACCTCCACCACCCCGTCTCTGCCAAGATAAACCTGAACAAGAACATACAGAAAAACAATACTTTATACTGGCAGGCAGAGTCCCTCTTAGATTTCTGTAATCAGATTGGAAAACATTTTGAAGTAGGAACAAGCTACAATGCTGCATCACTAAAAAAAAAAAAAAAAAAAAAGCACACACAAAAGAACTAACCTCTCTGGTTTACAGCTCAAACACCAAATCAAATCACACTTGCACAGGATTGCAGCAGAAGTGGGCATAGATCTGATTATCACATTCAAATCTAATATGAAGCACAGGAAGATTACCTCTGGCTGCAGTGAAACCCAGGCCTTCAAACGCTCATGTTACCTCATCTTAATAAGATCACCGCGAACAGAAAAGAGAATCGGTTGTCCCATTAGGAGGATGCACTCAGCACTTAATGGAAAGGGAAGTTGTACGCATAGATTAGCAGCCTTGGATAACGACTGTTTCCTATGTTATATTTAGATTTCATCATATCGGTCATGCAGATGTGAATGCTGAGTTTTTCTCCCCCAGAATCACTTAATGTACACTGAGGCTGCAGAGGACTTCTACAAAACATGTAATTTAATGAAAAAAACAAAAAAAAACTAAATCAATTAATCTTTCCCCCTGACTGAGCTGTGGAAGTCTTAAAACTTTTAATAACCTTTAGAACTTCAAATGTACAATTAAATGTATTTTATTTGGATTTTATGTGATAAAAAGCAGCTCAAAAATGTGAAACAGAAAAAAAAGGATGCATGTTTTTTTGTTGTTGTTTTTTACATTGATCCAACACATACTTTCAGAAATACGAAAGAATCAATAACAATTATATCAGCAACTGCATGGCCTATAACGTCCTAGTCCCAACTTTGACTTATACTTAGTCAAAGTTGGGACCTAAGTATAAGAATCAGGAAAAATCTAAACTTTTGATATGACAAATTGATAGACAACCTCTAAAAGACTTTCAGTTGTAACTGCAGTGCAATGAAAAACAATACAATGCAGTCTATTACAGTTGGTTTTTGTAATCGTGTTTTAATAGGAATTAATTTATAAATTAAAATTTATAAATTTTAATTTATAAATATAAATTAAAATCAAACTTGATTACAGCTTGAAGAAGGACTGAAGGTAAGCTTTTAATTGTCCATCAGATGGAAGCAGAAAGTAAGATGAGAGCAGGAGAGATATTTTAAGCTTCCATGGAGATCTAACTCTGCAGTGTGACTGGATTTTAAATTCCATAATGGCATTGATTACTTTTGAAAGGTGGTTTCTCTGTCTGAACAGCGAGTGCAAACAAAGTCGGGTTGAAGAGGGAAGCACGGGTCCAGGAAGTGATGCGCTTCCACTCCGTAAACTGCAATTTCTTTTAGTGGTGAAATGAGGTGAAATAATGCAATATTTAAAAAAACATTAAAAAAAAAACTGTTTGCATTTTTAAAATGTATGTAAGAAAATAAAAGGGAAAGTATCTGTGCAACTTTACTGTTTCAGTCAAACACATTTAATCCTTAAAGAAATTATGACTACTGAAGAAATTGTAGAAAGCAGAAAATGGAGAAAAGTATCCAACATCCAAGCAAAAATGTTGCAAGGCTTTCAGGAAGCCATTTTGAATACACATTTGTGTTCTTGGTGGCAAAATATGAAGCTGATTGATATCTGAAGATTTTTTTTCTTTTTTTAATACTATGCACCTTCACCTCCTCCCAGTGCTATTATTGTGGACTGCAAAAACACACAGCTGCCAGGCAGCTCTCAGGACAGTTGGAGCAAAAGCCAGAACCAGGAAAATGTCTCAATTTAAAAAATTGAGACATTTGCTGATTTAATGTTTCTTCTGGTTCTCTACATGAAAAATGTACACATTCTACACACACGCACGCATAAGGATGTGAATCTTGATAACGAGGATTTGACTTTGTGTGATACTATAATCTTGTTATAAAAACTTGCTACAATGGGTTACACAGAGCTCTGCTTTGATCTGCTAATTAAAAAGTCTAGTTCTATGTTTCCTTCTTTCCCCCCACATTCCACAACACACATTACAACAGAAAGAACACTTCTTTCTTTCCCCCCACATTCCACAACACACATTACAACAGAAAGAACACTTCTCTCTACCACGAATGCTCTTACTTCTGAGATACAAGCAGTAGGGCTTTGAAGATGTTAAAACGTTATGTGTTAGCCTATTGAAAACTAGTTGGGAAAACACTCTGACACATAGAGAGAAAAGTAAAGAAAAAAGCCCACAAATTGTTCAAATATACTCACGCCACTTCAAATTCAAATAATACACTTTGTCTCCAACAATCACAATCACAGGCTGAGAACATACAGTGCATGTCTGAGATATGGAATCATGGGGGTATGTTATTCTGTGCTTGCTGGAATGCTGTGACTCAGACAGCGGTGATTAGATATGGACTGGCTCCCAGTTTCAGGCTTTTAGCTGATCAAGATTTCAAAACTGTTGAACATTTTCCGACTGTTTAAAGCTTATAGTGCTTTTCATAAACATCTCTCATGATACGTTCATTAAAAGCAAAAAGGGGGAGCTGCTTATCACTCCTAAATAGTTCAAAACAGCAATAAAAAGGTATAATTAAACTCCTTCAGTGACAGACTGCTGCATCCTGAATGCGCAAAGGAGCATAATCCCAGATCCTTCCACTCATCAGCTGTCAGATCTACAACAATCACATCTACCTTTATAGCAAAATCAAGTAACTATGTCACCTTCAATTGTTAGAAAAATGCTACATATATGTCAAATATGACTTGAATTAAATTTTAACTTGTAATTTAACGCCTTGAATTTGGGACTCTCTCTCTATAAAAACTTACTCTGTTAACCTTGTCATATTTTTACCAGCGTTTCACTGAGAAGTAGCTCCTTTAATGAGCTCAGCTGGTGCGCAGTTCCACCAGCAAACATCAGGGGCCTCATGTATAAAGCAAAATGTGCGGCACCATATTTTCCGCACAAGTCGGCGTATATAAAAATGAACGAGGCGTGAAAATTTGGATAAACGTACACAAACTTTTGACCTACCATGAAGATGCATGGCAGTCACACAAATTTTTTTCTGTGTGCAATAACACATTAAAAAGGGTCAAAACTCACCTAAATACAGCAAAACATGACTACATTCAGTGTTATTTAACCCAAAGAGAGTCGAATTCGATGTTTTGTCACGACTTTCATAGGTGTGCACGTAATTGTCAAGCGCTTTGGCTCTGATGGAGAACAGGAAAAGGAAAGGAATTTACGGCTTTATGCATCCAAATTTTTTTGTGCACCGCACTTTTCTAATTTTGTCCATACAACAAGTTTTAGTGTGAAAACTGCAAACTCTTTAATACATGAGGCCCCAGGTGTTTGCTAATTGCTGCCAGCTAGTTTGAGTGGGGGAGTAATGCTCTGTGAGCTTGGAAACATCAACTCTGAGGAATGGCAGCATCTGTAAGATAGGGTTAGGTCCATACAGGCATTTTGCACAGCTGAATGGTTGCTAGGCAAAATTAAAGAACTTCTCAAACAGAAATGAAAGAAACAAAGGAACACACCAGGTCTGTTTTTTGATGAGGGAATGACTAAGATGATGTAAATCTAAAAAAAAAAAAAAAAAAATTGATTTTAGATAATAGTGCCCATTTAAATTGTTGTATTATCTTGGTTAAATGAAAATTGTTTTAAATCAATTGGGGTTAAATTGCTAAAATGGCTAAAGGGTAAAAGATACAATAAAAGCATCCAGGAATCTTGGATTTACATACTTGGAGTTAAGGTGCGCTCATTCTGCTGGAACTTGATACAGAGACAGGCAGACAGTGTCATGAGGGAAGGGTTGCATGAACAGGGCATTAGCTGAGCACCAACTCATGCAAGTGGAAGGTTAGAACACTCCCTTAACGGGAAGCTGCTTGATGGATTAAATATATCCATGTTAATGGTGATGAGTCAGGAACGTCTCCTTGCTTTCGTCCAGGTGCACAGGTGTGTGCATGTGTGTGTCTGTGTGTATAACTACCTTATGAAGATTGCCTTTGGCGTCTCCCAGAAAGGCGATGCTGTGTCCCTCCCTGACGCTGACTGCCACGGCGGTGAGACGGGCTGCTGACGTTTGCCACACAGCTTTAGCTTCCAGCGGCACTTTGCTCGCCATGGGGCTGGGGGTGTGGTCAGAACCGCACGGGTACGCATTCAGAGTGTTCTACGATGTGTGAAAGGGAAAAAGGTTTTGGTCAGTTACTGCATCAACAACCAACTTGATTAAAAAGACACGGACAGGTTTCTTGGAAGTCAACCTGAAAACATAGAAAATTCCTCCCATAAAGTGCATCATACTGGGGCTTTACTAAGTCCCCACCCTACCAGGCTAAGCATTGCTTGATTTATAAGATTCTTTTTATACACCACTAACAGTGACAGTAAAGATGGATGAAGCTAGGTTTACTGTTGACACAGTAACTGGATTAGTTAATGTGTCAAAAGTAATTTTTGAAAAAAAAAAAAGATGGACTACTAACCCCCTCCTCTTTTTGGTCAAAAGTTATTCTGATCAAATAAAAAGTAACAATTGACAAAAACTTCCCTAGTCCATTATTTTAGGAAGGTGATATATCAAAACAAAAATTCTACTTGTGAATTCAATGGAATACAGTCAATACAGCTTTCACTCAAATATGACAAAAACAATAACATTGTTCAGTCTGAGAAAACTGAATATGATGAACAGTGGCAGCATTGTAAAATATCGTAATGTATTATTCATTTTTAAATGTTTGAAAGTTCAGACTCCTCAGCTGATCAGTGTCATTGAGTTTCCTCTTAGATCTGGATATTTAGGAACTTGTGGTGCAACCAGCAACAACTTCAAGAGAGCTTTTTGCAAAACCTCTATTGGTCAAACAGCTTTGTCTGTGCAAGTCATCACAGTAGAATTCATAACCTGAGGACTTGAAACTGATTCCAGGCTGAAGGTTTTTTAGATTAAGACTGAAGGAGTTTCTTGAAGAAGAACACGCTTGTGTTGTGTTGATGCTCATCATGGCTCCAGCATGGCTCCTTTGTCATTGTGATCCATTTCAAATTAATGCCAGGATTTATGTTATGTATGACATTTTATTTTGCTGTGTTCTTTTGTTGTCTTTAAAGTGCTTGATGTTGCTGAAAGCCTTTCTGGGAATGTACATCGCAAACTAGCTAAAACTATAAAGGTAGTTTTTAGTATTTATTTATACTTAACACTTGTCCCCACATCGATAAACAAAAAAAGAATGTCAATCAACGCCGTAGAAAGACTTCATTCACATTAGAAGGAGAAAGGATTCTTGGACTGAAGACACCAGACATATTTTTGGATCAATTCTGTTAATAAATATCACTATGGGTCAATCAGAGCACTGGAATTTCATTCCCATATAAACTGTATGAAACATAAACAATAAAACACAATGGTGATTTCAACAAAAGGCATATGTGATTATATGATAGAGTAGGGCATTGAATTCACACCACTAATCAAAGTCTACATGTATTATTCAAAATCATTGTGCATCAAAACAAGACAGAAACAGGACTTGATGTTCCACAAAATCAGCTTCTGTTCCCCATGTTCACTTTCATGTAAAGTGTTTTTACATCCCAGAATGCAAGGCAATATATGCAAGAGTGTGAACACAACTTCACGTTTATAATGATAATAGTAAACCTGAAATGTCTTTTTGTTTCCCTGTCAACACTTAAATCAACTACCTGGCATGATAAAGGAACTTTGAACTTAAATAGGCAACATATCAACTTAAAATTGTTTATCTTCATTTTTTTTAATAAGATGAACCCTTCACCTTTTGACTAAATTAATCCAAATTAAAAGATAGATTTTTTGGGGTGTCAGAACAATTAACTTTCCACAAATTGACTGCAACCCTTTAGAACAACAAGGCTATTTCCCTAATAGAACAGCAGAGCCTCTGTAGTCTCTTAATTCATTATAACAGGATCATAATACAGATTAAAGTGCAGTGGCTGGGAAATGCCTTGTTATGTAAAGTAACAATTATTATTCTGCTCGGAAGCAAAAGCCACGACTTCAAATAATTGACGAAGCAGCAAAAAAGGAAGAGCGTGAGCATTCATTTTAGCTTTTATGCTTTGTTTATATAACATACGTAGGCTTATCCTTGCTTGAGAAGAGTATCCTCATGATTCCCTCTCTTTCATCATCTTGTCAGTGCTCCATTTTCCCTCTCATCAGCTTCTGTGCTACAGTTTGTCTGTTTAAGTTTCCATCTCTGTCCTTCTATCTTTGTTTGTCAGAGCTCATCAAGGCAGCAGAACACATGATTCCGCTTTGGTTTTCTTTATCTATCTCTAACGATCCCATTAAACGGTTTTGAGGGTTGACGGAACCGAAGGAAGGGACTTTTCTACACAGCTGCAGCTGGGTGAAACTGGGGCCTCATTACTGGACTTCCATCTACTCACCCTGATCGTGCAGTCGCTCCTCGTTGCTTTGCTCTGCAATCCATTTGTTTTACCTTACGCCAAACACTTAGGAGTCGATACAGCTAAGGTGCAGGCATTATTCTTATGATATATAGCGGTAATGTTTCTAATGTAAAACCTTTATGTCTGCTAATAATGCAGGCATATGAGATCTTGCATACATTGATCAGGAGCATGGTTGGCATAACTTTGGACTTTTAATGATTTGTTTGCAACATTGTTTTTGCAGGGCACAATAAACAAAAATAATACATCTGGAATTATTTTTAGAAATGTTCTAGCACTTAAGACTCAAAACACACACAGGCTGAAGTACATACACACACCGTCTGGCCTTGGTTCAATGTCAGTTGGCAGGTTGCACCTCGTATGGGTGCTTTTGAAGCCATTAAAAAGCTTTTGGCATCAGACTGAAAGAATTCTTCAAACTTGTTTAAATTTGTGCTTTTCTTCCACAAACCTGACTCTATAAAATAGTCCTTAAGTGTACTACCTTAATGTTAGTCTGCTTTGACCATTTTAATATCATTCTGATGCATTCAGAACCATAGTAATTTTTTTCCCAGACACTGAAACATGCAAGGTTTTAGAGAGACAGTGAGAAAGAGAGAAAGAAAGAAAAAAAAAGTAAAGGAAGGAAGACAACAATGTTTTAGGAAAAAGAGAAGAAGGAGGGAATCAAGAAACAAAGGAATAGAGGAAAGACAAAATGAAGAGAGGCAGGAAGAAAGAAAGAAGGGAAGGAAGGGATGAAGAAGTGTCTGACCATGACTGTATCAAATCTGTCCTCTCTGAGGGAAGCAATGCTTCCAAAACCCCACAGCTCTGAAATGTTTACTTTCTAGCTTCAACATCTGGATTTCTGTTTGACGCCTGAAATGTTTTCCTGTTGCATCCTTACCGGAGGGAGGTTGGCACAGCTGGACTTCACCTCATACTCTATATAGGCCACCTCATCTTGATTCTCAACCAACCCATCTCGGGTGTAGCAGAGGTCACGTGTCGAGTCAATGTGCCTGTCGACCTCTTCCAGAGGGAAGACGCAAAGCGCCGAGAGGTCAGGTGGGGTGTTTATTGAGCCAGTGCGGGTGGAGAAGACGCCCAACAGATCTTCGCCTTGTTGGCCCGCGCCTTTGCCCACCTGTTGCAACAAAGGCGTGGTGAAAAACATTGAAGACAGTACAACAGTAACCTTCTAAGGAATGAAACATGCCAATGACGCAAACAGTACAAGAGCTCATCTAATAAGGTTAAAGTCAAGTACCTGGGCTGCTTGAAGCACATTAAACATTGTGGAAGGAGAGAATGGAGATTGGCAGACAAGGGGAATTTCTACATATGAATAGTAGGAGGTGTCTTCTAGGCAAACCCTGGCGACATAAGTCTGGTAGTCCCTTGTTGACGATTTGATGTCTCGGCGGTAGAACAGGAAGTACACATAGGAGTGGCGTGTGAAAGCGGTTATGAAGTTGTGGTCGTACTCTGACAGGCGCCCAGCTACGGCCAGCTTGGCGGTCTCCTCATAGGAAAACGTGAGCAATGAAGAAAGGTGTCGGGTAGAGATGGGTGGGTGGCTGGCGGTGTAGCCCCGGCCCACATACATCACTGTCCTATTCCCGCCAGGAATTGGGACCACCAACCCAACAGTTGACACCAATGGATCATTAGCCGCAACGTACTGCGTGTCCACGGGCTTATCAGTGGAGAAGAGAACTTCCTTGATGGACGCCAAGCTTCGCTTTTGGCATGTCCCCTGATGGACACTGCCACACGTGATCAGCTCCGATGCCTTTGGGTCCACCAGGAGCAGCTTGTTGTGGTTGTCGGTTCTTTCAGCATTTGGGCAGTCGCTTTCTGTGACAGGAGGAAGGCAGTCTTTGCTGTCAATCACGGGACCAGTAGTCTCCGCTTGCTCCAGCAAGAGTCCGTCTGAGCCATCTAGCTGGAAGATGTAATTCCTGGCTCCCACGTACACCGTCCCCACTCCAGGGTTCGGGTGCAGCACCAGGTGCTGGAACTCTGTGTCACTGCGTGAAAACCGGGGGTAGGAGTGAGCACGGGCAGTGACAAAGATGAAGAGTAGGATGAAGACGACCAGGCAAGAGTTTAAAGCGTTCCCATGTAGCATGGCAAATAATCTGTTGGAAAATATAAAGAAAAACGTTTAGAGGATATTTTATGTGCAATTTCAGATTCAAAAACTGCTGATAAAAGCTTTTATTTAGTTTGTAACCAAAATGTTAAGTTTTCTTCAACCAATCTTTAGAAAGCGTTTTACGAGGATGGAGTTGTTGGGCACCAAGCAGTGAAGGACTGAGCTACATACAAATAATAAAGAGACTGGCATTAAAACTCTTAATCCCAGGATCCACTGCAATACCCCATTCTCTACTCCAGTAAGAATATTACAGCGTCAGAACATGACATCATACTTTAGCAAAACTCTGGGGTTATGCCCAGAACTTTCTCTTTTTCCATAGCCTCTATAGGCTGGATTGCAGAGGACAATCCAGATATAACAATCACTTGGTTATATCTTAAACTAATCTTAATTAGCTTCACGCAAATCTGGCCTAAGTTCAAATTCTTCAATATAATCCTTGGTCTTTAGTCATACGGTCTTGTTATATTACTATATATAATCTTATTAGTTATTTCATGTTTTATTGTTACATGTTTTGGTGCTCCCGTGTGAGTAATTCACAACATAATTTGGTGCAACTAATATTGATTAGTTGAAAGCTAATTTTGGCTCATTCAAAATTCCTCAACATGACTTTGATTCTCACAATTCACAGGTCATAACTGTATGTTGCTATCTTAAGGAGTTTGTTGATTTAAAGTGTTTTAATGGAACACTGTAATATTTTTGTAATAACATATTCCAGAGAGAAAATGCCTGGGTCTTATTCTATGTATATGAGCGGTGCCATGCAGTTTGAGAGCATCACAGCTGAACTTAATCTTACACATGTTGTTACTCAATACTTAAGCCTCATCAGACACATATTCATAAAAATGAGACTAAACAACAGTGATGGCCACCACTAACTAAAGTTAGTTGCACTAATCCTAAAGCACTAATCATATACATTAGTTCTGCTAACACTAAAGCACTGCACCAACAAGGTACTTTGCAGAAGCTAATGATAAAGTCTAACTATGCTGATACCCATCATGTTTCAATGATATATTACAACATAGTAAATGGTGAAGAGAGGAAACTACTATGTAAACTATTTTCATCCACTACAAAGTAAGAGAATAAAAAGGAACATCCAACTACTTAATTCTTAACAGCAGATGACCAAAACTCCAAACCAAAAAGCTTACAAAACAGTCAAGTAAATCAGGGTTTTAGAATTTATTCGAAAAAGTAAATTTATGGGCAGTAAATATTTTCAAAGTTAGCAAAAATTAGCTTTGCTATCAGTGCATTAGCATAAATGTGCCCACCATTGCTGTAAACTTTTTCTAAAAATAATACTAGTCAATAACAACAACAATAGTGGGACGAGATGGATGCCAGTGATAAAAGTTGAAAATGTTTTAACTTTCTTGAGTTACGTTTCCAATCTGCATGAGCATGTCTAATCCAGTAGATGTGGAAAACTTTTACAAGGCAGAGTCAATCTGTGGCACACTAATGGATCAAGAAATACTGAAATCAAATAGTGTTTCAACAAACATTTAGCTTAAATGTGTGCAATTAAGGGATTAGTTGTTTTTTCTAGTAGAGTTGAATAGGATCAATGATATTCGAGGGAACAGCTTTGAAATAATCTATCATGATCTCATTTTGTTTAATCACAAAACCCTGGGAATTCAAACTAGGGTGTGTGTATGTTTGATAGCCACGGTAAATCTACAATGCTTTCAGCGGCTGTTTTTGTTTGGCTTCGTTCCAACTGTCACAGTCAAGTGTTTTCAGGATGCCAGCAGCCATCGCATCCTTTACAGATGAAGCGTTCAAAACATCAGCTCTTATTTCCCGTTTCAACAGCCATCACTCAACACCTCTGAGGAAAGTGCTTTGTGGACACAGAAAGCCTCTGCATTAGAGAGAAGCTCCTTAATTATTGAACGGAATTGTCAGACCCTTCACTGACCTCAGTGGGAAAGGTCAGTGCAATAAGTAAGTGTGGATTGAACGCACCTCAAACCGTGGACATGAATGACACTTTGATGAGCACTAGCAAGCATTACTTACACCTCAGCACTCTGCATAATAACAGAGAGAGTAAATCTACAGCCCTGAGAGGCTGTGATATAAAAAAAAAAAAAAAACTGTATTATTGTGCAGCAGTTGCTCAAGGTGCAAATAGATTGCTATGACATTAGGGATGTAGTAGCGTCTCACCTAAGTATCTACCCCCCATTGCTGCAATCAGGACAGAGATAAGAGGGGGGCTCTGTTTGTACAAAAGCGGGCACCGTACAGGAGCAGCTGCATGTATCAGATGAGTGCATCTCTTTCCTCTTTACTTATTCATGAGTGCAATAAGAAGTATTATAAGACATATCCTCTACACCCACTTTCTGAGGAGGAGAGTTGTGGATTTGCTGAATGAGTGGGTGAATCAGGGATTATTTGGGTTGTACTCAGAGACGGTAGAGAATACACATAAAAAACCCATTAAAAAACAATGGGTTTTTTAACCCATTGTTTTTTAACAATCCTAGGCTATACCTGAATCCTAGGTTTCAGGTGTAGCTGTAACAATTCATCTAAAGATTTGAGTACCTTGATTATTAAAATTTCTCGAGGCAAATTATCTTCCTTCTTTAAATTATGCTTTGCTTTCTGTTCCGGTCAAAGGACTATTTGTGTTGCGCAGTGCTCTCATTTGCGCCAATGGGTTGTGGATGAATGCTAAGTGCAATTAGCATAGCGTAGTTGGACCAAAAGTCTCTTTTCCAAGGATGTTTCCACTTTTCACATTCTGTCCAGATTTAAATACACATAAAAACACACACAAAAACATGTCTGTGTTTTCATAATTTTTCAAGGGCCCAAAAGGCATTCATTCTTACACTGACTATTGCAGAGCTGCTGTCTAGTGGCTGGTTTGGAGCGAACGGTGACGAAGTGTGCAGCAGGGATACATGCAAATAGAGGGAACACAGCAGTTTGCTGTAGCTGATGCTTAGCAAAAGTGTAGCTTCAACTGGAAAATAAATTCACCAGTTGCAACAAATGGGTGGTGAAGCGCCAGATGGACATGATGGACACATCATGTCCATTTATGTTTCAAAAATCTGATTGCTCAAATCAACACAAAAACTATAAATGGCAGTGCAAACAGATACATCATCTATTCAATTAACTGACGATGAATACATAAACTAAACATTGAAGTGTATACAAATTTAATTTTGAAGGTTTTTGCCAGCCTGCTGATTTTTTATTTTTATTAGTAAGTTGAATATAATTTCAGATTTCATGTAAAATTTGTCCAAGTTAACTAAAAAAATTGCCACTATTGTTACAAGTTCATTTTCTAAGACACAGAAAAGTAACAGGACTCCACAGATATGAAAATTTGGGCTGATATTTATATAAAATATGTCAGTTTTTACCAATGTATTTGTTTTTTTGATTACTCAAAGTAGTCAGAATGATTGACAAATTACTCTATTACTAATGTAGTGGTTTACAACAGCACCAGTTTTATATGTTATCAAGGCAGAAGCCTGATTCAAGATGGACATTTCTTTTTTTAATTCCAACAATTTGAACAAATTCTTGTCAGATCTGAGCCACAGGTTTATGTTTACCTTACGAACAATGTTTGAACAATTTAATTTGAAATAAAGACAAAAATTACAAAGTATAATATCCATTTTCACTGCTTCACTGATGATATTCAGTTTACGGTAATTTTTCCTTTAAAAATAACAAGTAATTCATTTCATTGGACTGGATAAAACGTGTTGTAATAAAATGTAGAGGTATAATGGAATACTGAGACTTAGTGATGTGACAGCTGCATTACCATGAGTCAAACTGGACTTATGTCCATCCGACTTGACAACTTTTTTTCTGATCTGAAAAAAAAAAAGTTGCTATACAGAATCCAATGCAGATAATAGTATGCAACAACTTTGCCTTTGCTGAATGCATTTGGACAGGCTGCATTAGGAGCAGACATACAGCTTAAATCTGTGGAGGATTCCCACACATTTTATCGCAATTCTTTCGGATGATTCTGCATATTGGAGGTTACGCCCCTTTAGTTCTGTAATCCCTGCACACAGGTCTGTAATCTGGGAGGACCACTCTGTGTGTGATGTGAAAGGATAGAATGATCTGTAATGGAGGGTTTATGGTTGCATGTTTATTGCAGAACTACAATCTGGACGGGGCTATAAATACAACAGGGTCTAGCTTAAAAAAACAAAGATGAATATCAGGAGCTCAGAATAATCTTACATTAATTTGCCAAATTAAATCACAAAGGCATGTTTTGCAACCCTTTTCTTAGTCCAGACATAGGTAGAATCAAAAAGATTGTTGTCACAGTTAGAACACAATCAGGACATGTTGGAAATTCCCTCAGGTCCTTTAGTGGTGCTGTTCGCCTCCTGACAGCTTCACCGACCAGTTCCTTCCCCTTCCACTTACATTGTTGTGCTCTCACTTAAAGGTTGCCAACAGCACATTTTCTTTTAAAAAACTGAGGATTTTTATTTTTTTTATTAATTTTTTTTATGATTTCCAGCAACTTTCAATCATAACCCAGCCTCTGCAGCAGAACATGGGAACAGCTTTAGATAAATTCTCTCTGCTACTCTGGGCAGGCGTACATCACCTGCTCTTTGACCGGCCAACGTATTTATAGCCTACAGCGATCCCTGATGCCATGGGAACTTCCTCTTACCAATGAGCAATCATGACATCAGACTGTCTGACTGTGGCGCGGAACAAATACAGCTGGTCCATAAAAAAGACAAAATGGGAAGTCCGCTCTGGGATATTGCAGCTGATGTTGACAACTCTTTAATGGCCCTTCATTCATCAACACAACCGCTCTGAACTGTACTATCACTGCTCAACTGTGCCCATCTGTTGCATGTTGTGGATGCTGCTTCTTCGTCTAGCAGTGTTATGTTCTGGAGCAAAATACCAGCACCACCCTGTAGAAAAGCAGAGGAGTAATTTCTCACATGCTGTCCATAAACAATTCTCATAGTTCATCTGTTGTACGTGGTATGCGCTGTGTCACGCCACAGTGACAGACCCACAAGCTAAAAATAACCTCTGGTGGGGAAGGGAAAGGAGAGTCCCATCTAAAACATGGAGGAAACATGCACATCAGAACTGATGAGGGATTTCCTCTGTCCCAACAGGGTCTGAAAAAGCAGTTCTTGATGTGAAAAGTCATCAACTCTAGAGACTATCAAGAAACTATTTCTAAGGCTTTGGGAATCCAGCGAATCGCATCGAGAGCCATTATGAAGCAGTGATAAACGTTCCTGGATGTGGCTGACATAAAACAGGGAGGCAAACATGGTGGTGATAATGTGAAGACCTGGGCCTGATTCAGAGCTTCAGTTACTGGAAGACTTGATGTACTTTATGGAACCATGAATTGTGATTTATACCAATAAATTCTGGAGGAGAATGTCCGGCCATCAGTTTGTGACTTCAAGCTCAAGCATATTTGTCTTATGCAGCAGGGAAATGATCTTAAGTACAACAGCAATTTTAACTCTGAATTAGCCTGCCCATTGCCTTCCTATCTAAATGTGCTCAATTCTCATCTTTTTTCAGTTCTCTGTCTGGGATTTCTCCCATTGAACTCGATTTCTCTGGAAGAATTTTATCTGGGCCAGTCAGTAAACAGAAGGAGGAGTTGGTTAGGTTGATTACTTGTCCTGTTTTAGAGTTGTAGTTTGCATGTAGTTGTAGTCTATCAATAGCAGCACAGTCTGTGTTGGCTATTCTTCCAAATGTAGAGCGAATAAGTAATTATAAGACATTTTATCAAAGATGTCATTCAGCTTGGAAGTTCTCTCTTCGCGGGGGGAATAGTTATGTACAGTTCACACAATTTATAGCACAGCTTCCTTCCTGGTTGAGCTGGCGCATACATACAAGGAGATGGATTTTATCAGGCTATCTCTGACTGGCCTAAAGAGACAAAAAAACTAAACAGAGGTTTCGGAGTGACAATGTCACTTTCAATCTGATCACAAAAGCTTCATGGCAATTATTGCTGCCAATGGTTGCTCTGCAATGTACAGAGTCTTTTCATTGGTCTCCTGGAGAACCCGTATGTTGTTTTTAATCAGGTTATCGCTGTCTAAATAAAAATGTATCTCAAACATCAAAGTGTGTCATAAAGAAGTATAAACCTTAAGAAATTTGTAAGAGGGTAGATACTTTTTGACAGACAACAAGTAGATGTGCAGACCTCTTTTCCAGCTCACTCTCTCTATGTTTACTACGCACGTTCAGCGGCTACTGTGGAAGTTCATTTCTAAAGCCTCTAATGAGCTGTGACAGCCCACCGAGCACCAAAGACCCCATGAAATATGTGAGGTCAACAGCCTCGGGGCAGTGGGAGACTATGGGCCCGGAGCCACCGAGCATTGTTATGTGAAAGCTGTTTCGTTCCACACCTCGCCTTAGGCTGTAGGCCCTGGGCTTTGCAACAGTAGCATCCGTGGATCCCATCCAAACAGTACAGTACAGAGGGTGAGAGCAGCGGGGCCAATAGCAACAAGCAGTGAGAACACACAGAGCAGGCCCTTGCATTCGCCTGTAAGCACTCGGATTTGTTTTAATGGAGGGGTGTGGAAAGTACTGACATTTGAGTTTGGGTGACGCTCATGACCCAGTCATCAAAAAGCTGGAGTTGTAGCGGTCCAAGTCTTCTTAATGCTAAAGCCTTGGGAAAAACATTGCCAAGGAAGAATAACGCAACAATTATCAGTCAAAAGCAAATGGATACAAGAAATACATGCAAAAATCAAAAACGATCATAATTTAGAGGAGAGAATGTCCGCTGGGAATAATCTCCATATATAAATAGATTCAGCAAATAAAAACTGAGGTAGAAGGGCTGTTTTGTAAACTGTGGGAAAGCCTCATAACCACTGGGCTTTAAGTTGGAACTGGAATAGATAAGATGGCTTGATCAAAAGAATTAAAATGCTGCCTGCTTGAATAAAGCTCAACTAATCTGTTAGAAATGTAGGTGCCAAGACACGCAAAAACTTACAAACTGATGATCGGCTCTTAATTATATAAGAATGTAAAATCCTGTACTAGCTTATGTCTTGGTCAGCTTAACAGGTAATGATGTTGCAGTAATCATAGTGACATGAAAAAGCTGTTTCTTAGTAAATAGAATTAATCAGCAATTTTAGCATACAAATGTGCTGCAGAGGTTCCTTAATATAGATGTAGCAGTTTTTAATTTAATAGAAGATGTAAGACCTAGATGTTTCTTGCTACTTCTGCAAGAAATTTCTGTTTCTAATCTTCATCCCATTTTTATAAGAGATCTACCAATAATCATGATGACTGGAATCTGCAAAGTTTTAGTTTGTTCCACAAGGTTGCAACAACAACAGTCTTTGTTGTTCAACTACTACTGAGTGATGAACTTAACTAATTTCAGCACCAGTGATAAAAACAGAGGGAGGCTTCAACAAAGGAATAGTAATGTGTCAAATGACCATAAAATTGTGCAAAATGGAAATGCAAAAATAACTTTGTTTAATGGCAACACAGCACTTTTGAAAAAATTTACATATGTTCTTTAATAAAAAATAATTGTGCTAGGACGAGGGTTTTTAAGTCATATCAAAATTTGTGTATTTTGCAAAACTGCAATGGTAACACTTTTTCGCACCATCCGAGTCATGCCAGTTTGTGAACAGTAGTAAAGTGCTTATTTGTAGGTCCTGATCTCCTTGTACCTGGTGTAGCTGGGTACACCAGAGATGTCATAGCATCACCCAATTCATCAACAGTAGAGTTAGTCATTTGTCGTTTCCTCTGATGGGTGATAGATGAACACCAGCGCTGTGACTGAAACCTGAACGTATCTTATGTGTTTACATTCATCGCCACCATAATTTTTAATGCTGAGTAAACATGAAAGTGTTTATTTAAGTTGCTTATTGAAGTGAGAATTTAACTGCATTAATTGGATGGAAAAAGCGTAATTGCAACTTTGTATTTTTTGGACATTAGAGTACAGAAGTGAACTGCTTTACTCAGCATGAAGTGCAAAACCTTTCTTGGCAAAATGCAAAGTAGGAGCTGGCAGGGCCAAATTTTCTCCATGCTGTAATAAACAAAACAGGAAGTTTCAAAAGTGAAACATTTCATATGACACAGCAAATATGCTAACATATTGGCTCCGTCCATTAAGGATTCTCCAGTTCTTGGCGGTTGCTCAAATGTTGCCACTGTCATCCCAAACTGCAGAGGACTAGTGGCAGAAATGATCAAGCTAGAGTTAAATGCCAAAGGTAAGAGAAAGAAATTAGTTTGGCTGTAGCAGACCACAATTGTGGGAAGTGTGATTCCATTAGCAGAAATGGATTGCAATTTGCCTTTTTAAGTGAGCAGCGTCTGAACTGATGCTCAGTAATTTCATTTTGTCACCAAAGTTGAGGACAGAAAATTGGCACCATGAAATTGATACCAAACTGGTATCTGGAATGAATGGGCTACTTTCTGCCTCAGCCTGATGGGGCCACACAATGATGTGGATAGTATGCCACACAGTGACTCACAAAAGTATCTCAATGTAATTAATGGAAATTCAATGTGGTGAGCTGTCACAAAGTAATGTATAATGCAGCAAACTTTTGGGCTACTTTCCACCAGCGTTGTACATTTGGACACTAAGTCTTTTGCTCCAAGTCATTACAACTGGATTAAGAGAGCCGGAGAGGTTTTCTTAAGTCTTGCCACAGAATTGAAGCTGCACTTTAACTTTCCCTGCACTCGTACACATGACTACTAATCAAGACAATGAAGTTAATGTATTTAAAAGGCCAAAAATAGTGTACAACACCAGAAAAATAAAGTTACAGATAGGATTAATAAAATTTTAGAGGTCAACACAAGTCACATGTCAAGTCTGACCTCTGGACACCAATTTTTTGTCTGAAAAGTTGCTAAATGTAGCAAAAAAAGATGCTAAGTTGGCAACAGAGGCACAATTATTGCTACCCAAGCAGATGCTGACCTGACCTGATGGGTGGGCCTGTAAGTCTGTCCTCCTTCTCACATCGGAGCAAACGGCAACACTGGCTAATTTTCAGATCTTTGAAGAGGTACATAAGATCAAACATAAGATTCAAACCGGCAACTGCCCGATGACGAAACGAGCTCCTACCCCTGCCACCACCATCGCCTCACATGGCCGTACCTTTTTCAACACGTTTTATTGTCTCCACTATACGACTTGCGGCAAACTATAGCTTGACCTCTTTCAAAATTCAGATTTTGCCTTAGCACCACCTACCAGAGGGCTTAGCAGGTTTTCTGGGGGAAACCTTGTTGTGAAACAGTTAAAGGAATATGAATCCATGGCTCATAATCAACTTTCACCACAGAGGTGTTAAAATACAAGTCAAGTAAATGAACTGACATTAATCCAGACTATCCACTACAGCTGGAGTTTGTGTGTTCCAGAATGACTTTCAGATCAGTATGTTCAGATCACTAACATTATGAGAGGCAGATGTACGGGGTTGGCCTTTCTCCATTTCCGTTGGCTTCATTGGGGTCAATGGGCATCTCTCTATCCTTTAGTTCACATGCAGACACAGAGGGTCTCTCTCTCTGTGTGTGTGTCCCTCCGGTGTGTTGAAGGGGTTCTCTGTCTGCTGCGTTGGGGGGGTTGAATAGTGTCCCTTTCACAGCTCTCCGACCAAGTGGCTGCAGTAAACGGACACAGGATAAAAGCTACTTCCCTTAAAATGAAAAAGAAAGACTACACATAGGCATCTATCATGTGCAAATGCCCACACATACGCTCAGCTCAGGCCATTTTATGACAGGATCCATTCACCCTGAGGGCAGCGGTGCTTTCGTTGGGAAAAGCAGGTGTTGGGCCTCCCCGGCTTGCTCCAACACATCCCGCGCTACTCCAGGATCCACTGTAAAAGCCGTTGGGGGTTTAATTCCTTATAATCCATTACTAATGAGCTGCCATTATCTCCAAGTCTATAAATGACGATCATTCACCACAGCAGTTTAACAAAGTGGACCAGTAGCGAATGCCAAAAAGGCCACTCCTGACATTACAAGCACTTCATCAACGTGTTAGAGTGAAAAGGAGGAAACAAGGCCCTGCTAACAGTAGTTTTATGGATCCTCAAAGCGAGGAGCGGCAATAAATAATTAAACAGTCAATCATAGAACAGAGATTATCTGGACACTGAGGAAGCAAGAAGCCACAATGCATTAGCAGCTTTAAACATAGCACAGTTAGAGTCTGTGATATAGAATCAGAATGATGTTGAATATTCTTTTATACTAAATCAGCTTTACACTTCTCCATAACAGAATCAACAATGTATCCTGACTTTCTTGTTAACAATTACTGTATACATCCAGATCCCTCAAAAAAAAAAAAAAAAAAGTTTGTGAGAAACATGCAAGTGGTCATGATAAATAAACGTGACTTAAATTAAGGAGTCAATTAACAAACCAACTAATGTTGTCCTTGTAAACATTTTAATGTTTATTCCAGTGGTGTCAAAGCATTTTGAAATATAGGCAAATATCAAGTTTAAGGTTCTCATGGGAAACAAAATTATGAATCAATAATATGCTCAACAAACTGCACATGCAATATTTGTAGATTTAAAGGTTTTAAAATTTTTGGAGAAGGCTGATTTTTTGTGTATTCTTAGAAAAAATAGGATTTTAGTCACTTCTTAACTAGAAATATATGCTACATTTAAGAAATCTGTTAAGTACAGTCTGACAAGTTGTTTGGCATTACTGTATGCTGCTAACATTACACATTTTCTTCCTCTGAAGAAAATATACAATGTATAATGTTATATTGACCCCCAGAAGGGTCAACAAAATGCAAATGCCAACACAATAACAGAAAAGCACAAGGGACGTTATGCCAGAAAGTTAGTCAGGAATTGTATGCTAGAGTTGGCCATGTTAAATCAGAAATTATGCTGAACAGGAAAGTTATGCTAGCAACTTTCAGAATCTTTCATTGTCATTGTGTATTAAAAGTACAATGACATTTTAAAACATGGCAATTTTCGAAGGCAAGTCAAATAACTGAATTAAATAAAAGTAAATATCTCAATAAAAATAAAAATATAGTAGAAACAGATCAACTGGAATGTTAAAGAAAATAAATAAATAAATAATCAGTTTTTAGATGGATCTGCTGTTTTACCATCACTTCCTTTGTGGTTTGTTGTTGTTGTTATTGTTGTTATGGGTTTTGCATTTTGTTGACCCTTCTGGGCCACCGTACAGTGTTGTCCCACATTACTCATCTCCTCCACTGTTTCCTGAATCAATTTTGCTCACATCAAGGCCGCAATAACAAAGTAAACATTTATTTTCATTTCCTCAGGTATCAGCAGATATTTTAAGTAATACTCTGAGTTACATGCTTATGTGCAGTGTGAGCATTTCTTCTGAAATAGTTCACCTTTACACATCAACTGTACATTTCAAATGTGATCTGAGTACCTTTAGAAAACATTTGATGATGTAAAACATAGGTGTCAAACTCTGGCCCGCAGTGTAATTATATTTGGCCCGCGAGGCTATACTAAATGACTACGCGAGCTGGCCCACCGGTATGATACAGCGCATTCATTCATCGCTAATACTACAAATCCCATAATGCCTTGCTGTTGTTTTGGTGCGTCAATCAGGACGGGTCCCAGAAACGCCCTCTCCTCTGTGACAGTAGTTATAGCGATCTCAAGCTACAACTGTCACTGTAGAACCGAAAAGAAAGGCAGACAACAGGAGCTTTCTGGACAGATGGGAGACAGAATATCTGTTTACATATGTAAAAGACAGACCTGTTTGTCTTTTACATATGTAAACAAATATACTGATATTAAAAGGTTCATTTGTTCAATGCTGGCCCGCGACTTTGTTCAAGTTTTACATTTTGGCCCACTGTGTATTTGAGTTTGACACCCCTGATGTAAAATAATAATACAAAATGCAATAATACAGACAGAGTGACCTGTCATGCAGATATGATGGACAGGAGTTGATGGTGCAGTAATTCGTCATTCAACAGGCGGAAGGGTCAAACAGCATCCATAAGAAAGGTGATGGTGACTTAATGAGAGAGAAAGAGCAGGAACAAGTATGACTGACAGAAGCAGCTGAGGCTCCATTGAACTTATTACAGCTATGGTCCACAGGCTGCACTAAAAACTGGCAGTACATAATGCTGAATAAATGTCTCTTGAACTCCCTCACTTGTTTTTTGTGTTTCCAGTTAATAATGTAAGAGAGAATGTTAGAAGGGTGGAGGTCGGATCAAAAAAGATCCTGTTGACAGGGAAAGACAACAGCAGAGCAAGGAGGGGCCAATAAATCATGCCACAATTACAGACTTCAGCTCTCAGGCCTGTCGGAGAGCCCAACTTAGGATGACAACTTCAGAATACCCAAGGGTTGAATGACAAAGCACAAATATAGCCTTCAAAAAAAATATATACTGCTTTTCATCGTTTTTTTCCTCTGTTTTGTGACATGCAAAAGATTCTGCGAGATAAAGACTGTAAATACATTTAGTTCATATTTAACTGATCAGTGACGTATTATGCATCCTCTTTCCTTCTCACAGCCTGGGACAGCTGTATCCAGCCTGGGATATGTAAAAGGATGCTATGCCTTTTACACTTACAGCATCATCTCACTTTGTTTTATAAACCTCACTGATGGCTAACAAAATGGATAACTTTGAGTCTGCTTCCCTCAGTAGCGAGTTCCACACCAACGTGCTACCGACAGCGACAGCAACAAAAGTTGAACATTCCAACTGTCTTGTGTTGTGTTGCTGCCCCACATGTGCACATCTACGTTCACGAGCTCAAAAATTCACATGTGCAAATTTTGCCAGACGGTTGGCTGGAGCAGGACAAGAGATTGTCGCCTCATTGCGCAATTTCCATAGGAAACAAACAGTTAGGGAGCAACATCTCCTGCACAAAATGACATTGCAGCGTCAACTACAGCTCCTGATAGTCACGGCACACCCACATTCTCACTTTCACGCCCACATATGGTAAGTAGCTTGTACTTGTACAGCGCTTTATCAGGTTCATACTACTTACTGTATTTTACACTACAGTCAGTAGTGTAAAGTGCAACTACTGGATAGTAGCCAGAGCAGACAGGAGCAACGGTGTCTTGCACTGATGCTACCAAGCCCTGTGACCCATCACCAGGAGTTAAGGCGGATGAAGTGTCAAGCTCAAGGAGACAAAGAACACAGTGACTGACAAAGGAGAAGACTGCATAAATAAAGATCTGATCTGGCATAGTTGATTTTGCACAAGAAATGAAATAATGATTATGAAAAGTAGTTTAATACATCTATTATAACAGATAGGGAAGGTCTTGACACACGGGGAGCGACGAACCACACTATAAGACGGCAGAATGTATTTTATTAAGCTCAAGCTAGAAGGATTAAGCCAAGTCAAAGGCATTTAAATTCAGAACAAGTCCAGCTCAAGTGGTATATCTGTGCCAGTCTGAGGGTTTAAATTCAGGCTGACCATATGCTGGTATGAAACATGATGTCATCAAGCACGCGCTGCCAGAGTCATTGTGTGGCAGAATACTAACAAGAAGGTGGGGTGCGACGAGCATGTGCATTCATGTGTTTGCGGATGGCCTGCATACATTACCACCTACGGCTTGTACAGCCACCTCCCAACTGAGTCGAGTCTGCACATACACACAAACACACACATGCACGCACACACGGCTGCCTTTTCTTTCACAGCGCTCAATAGACTGAGAAAGTCCTTTGTCGTCCTTCGTTGTTGTGACGACGTGCCTCAGTCCTGTGAATAGAGTTGTGGTCCGGCTTTCCCAATCAGTGGGCATTTGAATCTGTTTGTCTATGGACGCTTCAGCGACTCTGCCTCACTGAAAGGCCAGCGATATTGCTCGGTGGCTTTTTGTTTGTAATGATAAAAAAATAAATAAATCCTTTCAGCCTTATTTTAGAGACATCTGGGAACGTTAAATACAATTTTCAGCCAGGATATTAGATTAAAGAGCAGAACTGAAATGGAAAAAACCTGTATCCAGACAATTTCAGTGGCAATAAACCAGAGTCTGACAAAAACAGCAATAAGCCTGTACTGAGGCTGGAGGATGCTTTCTGCTTTCCAGACACCAGTTTTAGAACTTTTATCACTATGAATCATGCAGTGTGTTTTCTCAAAAGGGTCCTGAACAAGAATAAAGAGCCCTTCATCTATTCCCAGAGGAACCCATTGCTGGCTGTTGAAACACTGGAGTGTGAGAATATGATTTGTTTTATTCATGGGGCTCGTGACCCCTGGCAAACCCCTGACTCATAACATGCTAAGTGGAGACAGCCCAGCATCCCCTTCTGTCTCGCCCCTCTCAGCATAACCTAACTCTTGGTCGTCTCTCCCTCTCTCTGTCCCCATGCCTGGTATCCAAGGCGCCTCTCTAGATGCCGTGCATTTTCTGAATGTTTAGACAGGGATTCTGTGCTGCTGTTGTCTGGCAGCAACATTTATCACCATGCCAAGACTAGTTTCCTGACCAAAGAAATTTATTATACAACTTCAACTCAATACAGTTGTGGTGCATTCACACTACCCCTGTTTAGTCCACTTTAATCAAACTTTAGTTCGTTTGCCTAGAAAGCCTGGTTCCTTTGGGGAGGGATGAATGTGCAGTCTAACTCTGATCCGTTAGACTGATCAGTCTACTTGGTGAAGTGAACACCAAGTAGACTGTAGACCACTCCAAAAGAAGGAAGTAGAAGATAGTGCAGTGCATTCTGGGTAAATGCACTACGCATTCAAAACAAATGCGAGAGTCTAGTGCTATTGGGAGAAATGACTCAAGGTCCTTTACCAAAGACAAAGTGAAATCCTACATCTGCTAAAATCTGACGCAACTTCATTTTTGTTTACATTTTTCAAAAAACAAGTTAAGTTAGAGAGTTCTTCAGAGGTTTTTAACAACCACTGAATTTCCTTCAGTGGTTGTTGGTGCACCCCCATAGGTGATGGGTGTTTGGGGAGACATGTTTTTCAGAGTGTTTGATTTTTTTGACAGAATGTCTCTGAAAATGCAACATTGCATTTTTGGTTCCCAATCTAACTGAGTCTACCAGACAATGAGGTGTGAAAAAAGCCTTGGAGTGAGCTGTTAACAGAACACCATAAACTTTATAAAATAATAAAGCTTTAAATGTAAAATACCAGCAAAGAAAATGAGAATGACAATCATTTAAGAAGAAAATACACCCTCTTTTAGTTCAATATTTTTTATGCATCAGAGCCAAAACATTATCGGGTTGTGGTACCTCAAAATTAAATAATTTTTTTAGAATCTGGTCACCAAGAGCACCTTATATGAGGTCACCTTATATATAAAAAAAGTAAAACTACTTGGTAATGTTTTGTGCTTTTGCAGTCAGCGGCATAAATGATGAGTTTTTAGCGTAGTATGTGATATACAGCCTTTCAGGCCTTTCAGCCTTTCAGGCTGTATATCACATAGTCACCTTTGGTGACCTCATATAAGGTCACCAAGGGGTAAAACTCTGGATGTGAAATAGTGTACTTTCTTCCTCCCAAAACAGATGATGTATTTAATTATCATAAGCAGTGTTTCCATTTAACAAAGTTGAGGTGCTGACACAAACTTATAATCTGAATGGCAGCCTGATAATAGAGCTGGGTTCATTTTAATTTCACACTAGTTTCTCTAAATCTGTGTCGAGAAATTTGTGAAAAACCCCAACCTCTTTTTCTTTTCTTTTCTTTTTCAGCGTCTTGGTTCTAGAGAGTGGTGCTATCTGACAGTTGAAGCACTGAGAAAACAATATAACAAAGCCCTGCATTAATATTTCACAAGCTTGGCCGGTCACTTGGATGTGCCGAGGCAGCCTACTTTCATCCCGGATGCGTTTTATCTGCAGCCAGGGTGCCCATGCTGACATAAAACCACTGAAGCTTTAAAAAAACGGAGCAGTGACAGGCGTTCTTAATCCCCATTTCTTTCACAATCACCCTCCATGCTCTTACAGATTTTTTTTTTTAAGTCATTAGGTGGCTGCTGGTGGGTACTTCCTGGATCTAATGTGGTCTCAGCATTAGTGACTAACAGCTGGTTATTCTTACGCACATGACCCACTGGAAACAACAGCTAAATTCATAGAGTAGACTGTGTGATGTTGATCTGATTCAGGTGTAATTCAAAACTGATTACAAATGAAGTGAACACTTCATTTAGTAACACATCTGACCTGTCACACTTATTGATTTGATCATTTATATGGTCAGTGGAAATCATAGTTGAGAAAACAGAAAATTGAGTTTGGGAAAAGCAAGCTTTTGATTTGTGCTAAAAATTGATAAAGGTAGGCTTATTTTGGTGGGGCAGATTATATTAAAGTAAAACAAGCTTTCATTTTAATAATAAATACATAAACAAGCCTTTCTGCAACATTTCAAATAGAATAATCTTGTTTATTAATGCAAAATAAGCAGTAAAAAGCAGTAAAGCAGTGTTTTGCTCTTCAAGAGCAAAACACTTGAAGAGCCAATGACCTAATGACCAAACCCAATGATTAATTACTTTGAATAATTTCTTCATTACCCAACATGATCAAGATTGCAATATTTTTCATAACCAAGCAGCCCTAATTTAAACACTGCAAGAAAACCACAAAAACCTAACATTTAACAGCTAACTATGCTTAAATTAGTGCATGCTTTGTAGCTAAAGATAAAGAATCAGAACACCCTCTGTTGTTTTTCTGGCCTACTCCAAATATAAGAGATACTTTAAAACCCATGTGGCATTGGAACCAGATGACAATTCCTAATTCCTAATTAAAAAAGAAATACTGCATATAATACTGCATAACATCCTTGCATATAAACATGCAAGGATGTTACACACAAAATACCTTATCTCATGACATTTCTTTTAGAACTTTGTATTCTTTATTCTATGCCAAACAAAGTAAAGTCTAGTGGATTTGGATTTCTAATGGATTGCTTAGAGTGGGCAGGTGGGAATGTTACCGTGGCCGTCTGTCAACAGAACATGTGATGGACAGCTTCATTAGAAAGAAAATACTCACTCCCATCACTGCAGAGACACGCCTTTGTCCCCCCCTTAGCTTCCTGGGATTGGGAGAGAGGACAATTCGAGCGGGCCTTTTAGAGTGGGAGGTCTTTGGTTGTCAAATGCTTAATAGACTGTGCACACTCCATCTTGCTCAGGAACACACACAAAACAAGTACGTACACACATTATGCCTAATACTTGGGAGACATTACCATGCTTTCTGAATGTGTGGCAGAAAAATCAAAGATGATTGATGAGTGGAGCCTGCCTGCGCTGGAGGACAGAGGTGCGTGATTGTGATCTGGGGACAAAAACGACTCATTGTGAAAGGTTAAGTATATGATAACAGGAAGGAACTGAGAGGATTTTACATGTCATTAATCAAATGAGCAAACGACTCGTTTTCCCAAGTTGACGTCTCTCTCAATCAATGACCAACAAAGTCATTGTCCTATTGTGGGAATCAGCTGTCCTAACATTTATTGTCATATTGTCCCAACTTGAACGTCAAGCCTAGTCTCCTCTGTTATGGTGAAATGCTTTTTTTGAGACTTGCAATGCAAGATGGGAAGAGTGCTGAATTAGAACAAAGCCTAATCTACCCAACCTTGGAGTCTCTAAGAGGTTGTGTGGCTGCAAATCAGCTAAATCTAGACAAAAATCCCAAAAACACACTGCACACTAAGAGGTCTTTGTTCGAAAGGGGGCATAGGCATGGACCCAACACTAATATGGCTAATGGCTTAGGGAACCCCACTGCTTCTTTAATTGAAGCTGGCTCACTGACGTCCAGCGTGTAGAGCAGGAGACGGAGATAAGAAACAGCCAAGGAGCGAGAGGGAGAAACTGGGGCAGGGGTTAGGATAAGGTTTAACTGTGATCTGGAAAAGCAAAAAGGGGAGGGGGTGTAAGGAGCCTGCAGGTGTGTGTGTGATGGGGAGGAAAGGGGTGTTCATAAGGACTGGATAACCAATTATGATATTCCCTGAGGGCTCAAGACACCTGGGATCATCAATGATTTATCAAAATGGAAGGTTTAACCAAGAAAGAGATTGGTTAAAAAAAAAAAAAAAAACAGGAACACCAAGAACGAGACTTACAAAGGAGGCGCTGTGTGTTTGTGTGCATGTGTGTGAATGTATAAAAATGGACGAGGAAGTTCTACCAGGAACCAACCTTAGGGGTGTTTACAAGAGAGATGAAAGTGATTTTCTAGAATAGTCTACTAGTTATGTTACTCAATTGATTGGTTGGTACAAGGAGTTCTATTGTGACGCAATAGAGACTGATTTCTGAGTTTGGGACCAATGTCTCATGTTTCATAAGAATTTATTTTCAGCAAACATCACACATATATTGATCACAAGCGAGATTGAGCAGTTTCGTACATCTGCATAATAAAAAAATAATACATTGCAGCCACTCTTATTCGTGGTTCAATATTTGTGGAATCACGTTTGCAAATTTTTCTGTGGAATGTGGTATTTGCAGACTTTCTAAAATATTTGAAAGCAAATAGCTACATTTCAATTGTATGTAAAACTTTGTCAATGTTCCACTAATGCCGAAATACAGAATTTCGCAATTGCAATGTTTCCATTTATTAAACAATTGAAATCCCACGTAAATAAGTTTGTTCACATGAAAAGTCATTGAAAAACATGCTGTCTCATCATACTCCTACCACTTCCTGTTGTCTTCTTCGTCTTTCCATCAATAACATCTGGTTTTCGACAAGTGAATCACGCAAATCATGTTGTGAAAAAAATTGTTTCCATTGCAGTTTTGTGAAATACACTCGGTTTTATAAATAATAGTTTAAAAAGCTGACTTTTCCAGATTTCAGAGATTAACTTGACATGCTTACTTCCTTCCATAAAAACAAGACAAGCCACATGTCTCAACTTAAACTAATATCCTTTCAGGTCTCTAGAGGTTTTTTTTGACTCTTCAATAAGATTAGCATGCCTGGTTAGATAGCCAGAACACCTCCAGTAATACACCTTTTTAGGGAAATCTCAACATATGCCTTGCATATTTTTGATAGTTGTTTGAATCTAAATTAGGACCGTGCATGGTTTAGGCTGTAAACATATTTTAATTGGCACAGTTTGGACACGAAGGGCTTGGCTGAACACTGAAACGTGTAGTTCTCAGGGGGATGGCTTTCGAGTAAAGCAGATTGGCCTCCAGGGTTGCCTGGCATTGTTGCTGAGTCTCCGAATAAAGACCCAAATCCACTCCCTCTGTCAGGACTGCTGCTAAGAAATACATTATTAATGAGAAAAGGCTGACTGATGCTTGGGATTAATTACAGTAGCTTTGAGAGACCCCCCCAACCCTCCAAAACCCTCTTATTTTTGCCATTTTTTCAACCTCCCAAAATGGCAGCTTCGAGATACTTATAAAGGCTGGAAAGACTGATGGGGTAGATCCACTTCTCCATCAGTCACACATACGTGATTTATGCCCATCATGCTATAAGTCATCCCTGGAGTCTTTTTAAAATAATGTTTATTGACAAAAACTAACATGAGTTGAAGTCCTGTATAAAATAGATTTTTTTAAAAATATTAAAGCCAAAAACAGTCGACTGGATCCTGCTGCAACATTCAATTGGTCAGTAACTGCATATGCCGATTTTCCCTAGATTGTGTCTGACTGGTGACTGAATTTTTCTTTTAATTTATCAACAGGACTGTCACAATAAGCAATAAATCAATGAATCACATAATAAATTAAAACAATCTTGATCATTTCTATTTGCATGATTTATCATTTTTCTTTCTCTTTTTCTTTCAACCAAAACTGGATGACAAAAGTCTTTAGTATGGTGCTTCGGTCGCTGTGTTTGATCATTTCTAATAGAAAAATCTAAAAATGAGCACACCTGAATTAAACTATTACACAACGAGGTTTAGAAAAGTTGTGAAAATATAGAAAGAAGCATTTTCAAACCTGGGGTTTGGCAAAGAACACATCAAATGGACAGGCCAAACATGGACTGAGATACTTTACACCAGTAACAGATTCTTTAGTTTCAATTTGTGAATCCCCTAATTTATAGGTAAAACTAATAGATTGAATATAGTCAACCTTACTTGAAGATTATAGGTGTTCTACAGTAATCTCAAAGCTTTTATTTTTGATTATATAAATCATAAAACCCATGTCCTTTTTCAGCTTGTGAATCATCTGTTAACTACGACTGACCTTCTGTGCACACCAATTAATTAATTACTTCCAAATCAAACCAAATCAGATAAAATACAATAGACAAAATTAATTAATTAATTAATGATACCTTACTTCAAAGGTTAAAGTGGACAACATTAAACGATAAATCATTAACACTTTCTTGCTGTCCCATAAAGCAGACATGTTCTGGGAACACATTTTCTACTTATAAGTCAATAACAAAGGCCTGGACAAAAGGTTACGGCAGGGTGATCACCAACCAAAAGCAGCAGAACATCAATCCTTCCCATTTATCATCCGTGAAGCACACAAAAGACAGAAAAAAAATAATAAAAAATACTCATTGTCGCTCAGGGGGAGTTGTTGTTAGTTTCAATTAGCGGAGCCAACATCTGACATTGGGACGCAGGAGCCTCTATTGATTGGCTGACGCTATAGAAATGCATGTGTCAAGGGCAACTGGGGTCAAACTGTAGATCCCACAATAAGAAAAAAAAGATACAAAGAATGACATGAGAGAGGGGAATAAAGACAGGAGGACAAGGCTGATGTAGACAGGGTTCTATAAAGAAAACAAAGATCCATTTAGACAGAAGGAAGAGGGCATAGTATAACCTGCTACAGGGATATCTCATTAAAATCCTTCTGGATCCCGGAGGAAGCAGCCGAGAAGGGTTAAAGCTTGTGTAGAACCGGGAAAGATTGCAGAAGTGTGTTTGAGAGGCTGGCAGGAGGGGCGAACCGGCAGCTGAATAAACAGACTTGATCCAACCACTGTTCAGCTAATGGACCGGCCGGCCGCCTAGGAACATTACACTGGTCTGTTTCTCATATTGCCAGCAACCACTTTAATGTGAAAATGCAACCTCCTGATAATAGGCATGATGGACAACCTGTGAGCAGAGCCTGGTGTGCACCAAGAATAACAAAGAAGAGAACCCCACCTGGAGACAGCGTGACCAGCTACCATCTGTCTGCAAGTAAGGGCATCCAGGAGCCAGGTACTATTAACGGTCTCTATGGCAATGAACTTGGTCTACCTCTAGCCAAATAACTCTTAAATAAAGGTGTTTCCCCCAGTATATAAACAGTACTAATCTGAAGACACAAAGTCATTCCCAGGCTGTTACACTTTGAGGCCAAGATTAGTCATTTTTAAGCTTGATAACACAAAGTCACTTCTATGGTTTTTAAGACTGTCTGAACTAACAAACTGCTTATGCCTAGTTCACATGGCATGGTTTTTATTCCGATAAGCTTAAAGACGTTCCGATTATTGGGATGGCTGTTAAGATAATCGTAAGAGATATTCCTGCCGTGTGTTGTGTGTTAAGAGTTTTCAGGTCCATTTGCTGACCTAAAGTCTGGGATATTCTTGACCTCAACACTACCAGGTCACATTAGCAACAATTGACTTTGGCGTGGAAATTGTCAGCACAGCAAAATTCACAGATCAAAATAAACTAGACTCTGAATTGAACAACAAAGCAACAGCTCTCGGGTTTTTACCTCTATCTATAAAGCTTAACATCCTCCACAGCTAGCACAGCTTCAAGGTAGCGGTAGCGTACAAAGTAGCCTCACAACCTGACAGGGGATGCTATGCTCAGCACCATCATAATGATGAGCGAGACTTGTAAAGCCAAAAAATAATAATTAAATAAAAAATATCAAGCATTTGATAACATCAAGGCACAGAAAATATTAATCACTAGAAATATTAGCCTAGAAGTGAACAGTAGGATGAGAAGTTATGTTGTGTGGTGGAAGACTTGTGACAAATAGACCTGTTTGCCAATCTTCATCCTTGCCATATGGACACAGCCATATGGTCAATAAAACTGTATTTAACTCTGTGTCCCTAAATCCTAAAAATGGTTGCTAATATTAATCCTATCATTATGATACTTCAGAAGATGCAGTTCTGCACTGACAATTAATAAACCTGAATTTTCTCTCTCTTCAAATTTCTGCCATCTGATTGTTTTTTTTCCCCAAAATATCTACAACTTTTCACCAACTTACAACTTTTCATCATAGTTTATTTGTTGTCTTGTTTCTGCTAAGCTCTTCTTTCTGTTTTTTGATCTAATACTTTACAGGGGGTCTCAGGTCTGAGCTGCAGGTGTCCCCACTGACAGATGAGGATGCACATTACAGGCAGGATAATTTGTCATATGATCTGTTTTTCCCGGGGAATCCTACAGAGTCCTAACCTGACACACCAGATGGTGTGTTACACAGAGCAGTCTGGAAAGTCCTCAGCAGACATCATTTATCAGAGAGCAGGCACGTCGCTCCATCAACTGCTAAGTCATTTCTGAAACAAAGTCCCTATTATAAGGATACTTCAACTACTCACGGCCATGGGCCAAAGGAATCAGCCACTCAGTGACAGCTAAGCACCTAAACTCTGCTTATAAAAACCTTTATTTATAAATGGCTGGTCTGAAGGTGTCTGGTTATGCCACAAAGTGATATTTGGAGTCCTGTAGTATTGTGTTTTGACATTACCCAAACTTCCTTGTCAAGAATTTATACATAAACAAGTTTATCTACATCGTTTCTAACTGTACTGTCTCACGGGCAAAGACTGGTTAAAAAAAAAAAAAAAATATATATATATATATATATATATATATATATATATTTTTTTTTTTTTAATCCAAAAATATTCTTATTGGGCTTGAGCCCACAAAACAGTAATCTACAACAAGACTTTCGGCATTCTAAAAAAAACAGTTACATTTTGACAACACTTTTTTCAGGCAGGGTTGTCATGATAGTAAAACTTCAAACTTGATACAGATGCTATGGAAATTATTAAAAGCCTTTTTTGGTGCCATGGCAACATTATTGATGGTACGGGTTCTTTCTTAGTCAGGCATTGTTTTGTTTTATTATAACTGTTTATCAAAAGTTTCTCTCAAAAATCAGTCGTAGTGTTAGTCTCCAACACTGATTTTCATGTCCATCTGCTTCATAGGGTTTTCTATTTTGATCCAATGAGCATCTTTAGTAGAATTAATTCTCGTACTTTTGATTACTAAATGTTAAATATTTTAACAATTTAAATAACTCCAGGGCGCTAAATGGGCTTAAATCAGTCCTTGCTTAAATATATTTAGAGGAAACAATGCAACTTAAATCTTATAAAGTAAAGCCATTTTTAATGTGGTATTTAGCATATATGATCAGTTTTGAAGACCATCTCTGTGACTGTTGGAATGTTGGATTGAACCCAGGAAGAAGACAGAATTAAACTGCCCACCAACTGAATGACAGATTATAGGTGCTTTGACCCATTAATGAACCCATTGCGGTTCCATATTCTGTGTCTGAGACGGGCTTATGAGATTCATCGATGTCAGAGCTTAAACAGTCTGGAACATGTGATGACTGCAACATGACAGGCAAGAAACTTCTGGAAACATATCAGGGAAAGGTGAATACCAATCTAAAGAATGAAGATTAGGATTAAGGCATTGTCCAGTAGGGGATTCTCACGGTATGACAATAATGTTTACAGCTGCTAAAGTAAAATAATTATTGATTACTAAAAAATATTTTAAAAAATATTTTATTGTTGACTTTGATACAAAATTGCTGGTAATGTTTGCAGTTTGTGAACTTTGATTTCAAAAGGAAAGCACCTTTTAGCAATTAGCTCGATTAACGTTACTACCTGGAAACAGCTGTCTTTCTGTGTACGTTCTAGAGAGTGTAGATCTATCATTCTGAGATGTCCAGAAGCCTCTTAATATTTCCAAAACCAGCATATTCCATAACAGCTAGAGGTTCAACACAATAAAACAGATCAGCTTATCTGGAAGTTTAGCCATCCTGTTATATGTCTATGGTTGAGAATTGCCTGAAGAAAGAGCTGAAATGTCTTGTGGAAAACGTTTTTCTTTCACAAATGTTTTTAAACCTTTTGCACTTACTCTGACTCTGAAAAAAAAAACGACCCGCAGAAGGGCAGAAAATGTTGGAAGGGAGCAGAGAGGTTTACTTGCACAAATTTGATGTGTGCAGAGAAAAACTTTGCATGCTAGTAGAAAATGTGAGGGAGAACAGAAAATATTTGAAAGAGAGCAGAAGTTTTGAGATTGAAAACTTAAGTTCTCATCTTGTGGCATAAAATTCCCCTCATGAAATGCTTGAAGTAACTTTTCAGAGGTCGTATATAAAGAGGTTTCTGTCTGCAGGTCATTTATATACAAATGAATTCTTCATGTTCTAATTCCAAAGAATTTAGCTCTGCAACAGCAGAACTAAATCAGTTAGTTTTAAGAAATACTACTCGCTTATTTTGAGAAACAAAACATTTCAAAAGTGATTTCCTCAATTGACATTTATATCACTTGAGGAAATTACATTACATACATTATAACTACATGTTTTTAGTTTGCTACTAGTTCAGAAACTCAGATTCCGATACAAAAACACCACAACAGCAGCAGAAAACATCTGCATCAGTTATGAAACCGATATCCTGCATATGAATACAGCTGAGTACATTTCTGCTTTTCCAGGCTGAAACCACCAACCACAAAACAGAAGCATGTGCTGGAATAGCTAAATATTTTTACTGCTGGTGCAAAAGAGAATTTCACATTTAGGGGTCTCCATAGATTTGGTGGTCAAAATCTATGTCCTGAAACACTGTTCCCGTTATGCTCCTTTGTTCTTTTTGTTGCACCTAAGAAAAATACCTCGATCCATAAATTCTTCATTTGGTTAAGCTGGGGGCAATGACTACTTAATCAAATGAATATTTCATCAGCATGTGAGGAAATTGTTGTTGATCAGTAATAATTAATTCACTTTTACTCAACCTCCTGCTGAGTTATGAGGCTTTCAACAGAGATTTCTTACTAACAAAGGCCAACAAAAAGAAGCATCACCTTTTTTTGTCTGCATGTATGTAAATGGTGTGAGGTATGCCGAGATTTCAGCTGCCCTTTGTCTCACCCCAGACCTGTACAAGTACTGGCTAGAAGGAAGGTCAGGCCCCAGGATGTGCCCTGCAGACCTGATGGTTTGTTACTGTTTAGACCTGTCCTGATTTGTGAACATGTAGAGACCCGGATTAGCTAATCAGGAGTATTGGGATATTTCCCAGGAGGCCGGTCTGATGTTTTGTCTGAAGGGTTGGTTTCCTGGCTTTACAGAACAGTGCTCTACTATAGATCTAACATTTAAGATTATAATGACTTCATGTTAATAAATACAAATAATAATAATAGTTATTATTATTTTATTATAATAATTGTTATTGTTGTTATTTTTATTATTACTGTAGCCTCAGTTTCCAGTTCATACCTGACAGGAGTTGGACCCGATGCATTCTTCTGTCCCAGTGGACCATTTGCTTCTCGGTTTGAAGTTTTGTACATCGAGAGATGGTTTCCATCTACTGACTGCCTGTTCTCCTCTGACCTCATCTAGGAACTGTTAGTCAATACCCCTGTTTATTCCAAAGCCATATTTGCATACATATAACTAAATACTACATGAACATTATTAATTCAGCTTAATAACATGTATTGGTTTGTCATGTTAATAAGCAACCATGCTTTCCTTGCAGTTAACTGCCAACCAGATGCTGACTATTGCCACGATTAAACAGGTCAAACAAACAGACTAAATGATTTCCTCTTTTTTTCCTCCAGCAGCTGCTGCTCTTGAAGCAAGCAGACACAAATATGTTGCTTCTCAGCTGTAATTCACCCAAAGGCCAAGGTCCTTTACTGAATTATTCTGTTCTGCTCATCTCCTCATCTAATAAAACACTGAATGAGCAGCCAGTCAAAGGCAGTAGAAGGGATTGGCAAAAGAAAGGCATATGTCAGACCTCGTGAGCCACACGACAGTCATTTAAAGCCCCTTTTCAGGTTAAACTTCCGGGTGAATCTCACACAGCTTCCTGGGGAGCCGCTGGTTTTGGCCAGCTTAAGAGGAACAACTCAACACTGTGCTAATTGAGATGCAGAGAGAATAAAAAATATGGATTACAGAACAATCAAGTTCTACTACTTCGTATACATATGAAACAAAGTATTTCTAATTAAGCATCAGCTTAAGTTCTGTCAGACATTTCTGTTCAATTTTGCTTCATTTTTGTTCTGCGCTTCTGGATTTTCAAAGCTGAGAATCCAAAGCATACAGAACTTAACAGATGAATTTGGCTGAATTTATTAGCCCACTAACAACCCAGGTCCAGATCAGGAAGTAGTTGAAGTTTAACAAACCTCTCTGGAGCTTCTGCAGCGTTTACCCACCAATTACTACATTGAGACAGAGCCTTGCTCATGGACCTGAATGGATTAGAAGAAAAGAAAAGGAAGAGAGAAGAAAGGAAAAAGAATAAAAAGGAAAACAAAATGGTAAAGAAGGACAAATAAAATTTCAAAGCATCTGGTAGCCACACTGGAACATCCACAATGCTTCACCACTTTTTCCCACCTCATAAAACGATGGCACGCTCAGCTTTCAAATGGAGATTCAAATATTCAAGAATTGCTTCAAAATTTCCCTCCTGCTGGTTGCTGCTGCTCTTATTCACATAACTAACTGTGGTTAGTGCATGAAAATTGTGTGACCAGCAGCAAATAATGAGTGAAAACGCAAACCACTCTATAGAAAATAATGGAGCTTTGGCAAACAAAGGAAGTAGTTTTTCCTAATAAAGCACCCTAATTACTGTAAAGAATTATGGCTTTGTGTTGCATTCGCCCCGTATTGTTTCTTATTCAGTTCACAACCAAATAAAAAAAACAAATCCTCCCATAAACATGTCCATAATGAATTACTGCTCTCAATTACTAGTTCCTAGATGTTTTAATAGAGCGTGTGCAGTAGAGAGTAACATTCATCAGACATCATGGCTTTTCATGAATGCTGCAAAAACGTTCCACATTTTAAATTGGGGTAGAACTCGGCCAGATTTCCTCCTGGCTCCCAATTTTCTTCCTTCACCATACTGCAATGGTGACCAAAACGTGGCCATCTGTGGCCCTGGAAATGAATTTGTTCACCCACTGACCACAAGTCAAGAAAATGATGGCACTTGATGAATTCAATGTCTGTTAGTGGCTTCACAATTGTTGACTGTATGATGCGTTTAATGTTTTTATCCTTTCAATTTGTAAAGCACTTTAACTTGCTGAATTGTTAATTAATTAATTAATACATGACAGCTCAGGATGACTTCTATAGTTATCACTTTGCTGCTAATGCACAGAACTTTCTGCATGAAGCGACAAAACTAAGGTCATTATTTTCTATCGCATAGTTTCCACGAAAATAAACTGATACATGGTATTAAATAATTGTGTATGAAATGGAATTACAAAAGGACAAAATGACAATGTATTGGTCCTGTGTGGCGATACCATTTGAGAAAGGGGCAAATTCATTTCCCACCATTTCTCTTAGATAGGCTAAAGTTGTGGTGTCCAATCTTTTTGCACTGGAGGAGGAGTGCGGCAAATGTCATAATCTGACAGCAGGAAAACAGGGGGCAGGTTGTTCCGTCAGACCATCAGTTCTTGAAACCACAGACACACAAAAAACATCTAAGACCACGTAGGGTCACTGACCCTGTCAGACTGTGCACAGAGTAAAAAACTTAAGGGTCCAAATGAGTCAATCTCTTAAAACCGTAGCAGGATTAATAAAGGTGTACAAATTTTAAACTTTTTTGGTTGAATGGTTTCTTTTCTGCCTTTAGTCTAATGTCCACAACAAGAATGAGAATTTTTTTTCAAATATTCATTCCATCTTTAGCTAAGTTTAATGGGTTGGTGCCCAAGTCTGTTGAGTAAAAAGTTGTGGACGTTTGTGGCCCGACTTTAATGATACTATAATCACAGTATATAAAAAAAACAAAAAAAAAAAACATGGCTAATAGAAGACAAATTAGTTTGTGTTGTATTGAACATTTTCCATTTAACAAGAGCTCATTCTAAAAACATATAAGAAGTGGTCATCTGTATCAGCTCAATTTCCTGGAGGGTCAAATTTGTACCATTCTTAAACTGCAGTCAGTGTCCACCATAACCCTAACCCCTGGGCTTTGGAGAGCCCTGGACTAAGAGGATTTAACTCATCCAGCACCTGATCTCAACTGACAGCGAAAATCTTATTCACTGTGATAAATCTAAGGATCAGATGAGCAACCTTATAAGCGAGAACCCCTTTAAACAACAGGGAAGCTGACTTAGCGAAAGCCTCTCAATCTTACTTTACGTCCATATGCGCAAGTAATCCCAAATTCATTATCTCAACAGACAGTCGAATAAAGCGGTCCAGTTGGGTCGGAATTGATCGATGGGTTCCCAGAATGTTATCTTAACTGCTGTGCAAATGGTATTGATCATTTCTTGACCACTGGTGGTTCCAGTCCTGGTTAGCTGTAGTAATTAACTAGACAATTCTGAAGGAGAAATGAAGAAGCAAATTCAATATGGAGTGTCTCTCCCAGGCTGTGAGGTGATTACATTTCAGAGTAATAATACCAGCTGCCAATAGAACGAAAGCCACACCCTAACAACAAATGTAAGGGGATTTCTTTAAGAAAGGGAATGCTCCACCTGTGAGTCTGTCGGATCCCTAGCATAACTCTATCGGATCCAGAAGCAACTGTCCAGGGGGAGATATGACACCTAGCACCATGCACACATTGAGCGAAGAGAATTTATATTTGTGGTTTGTCAGCAAATGGCCTCACTTATGTGTAGCCATTCAGCATTATACAAGGCCAACAGGCGACATTCAGGCAAAACATAGATTATCAGAAGCAAATGGAATAGAAAAGAAATATCCTTTATTGTCTCACAATGAGGAAACTTAATGTGCAACAGCAGCAAAATGACAGGCAATCAAAGCAAGAAGATTCACACAAAGATAATATAAAACATATAAAAAGAGAATAACAAAGGATACAATAAGAATAAAATGCCAACATAAATACAGCACAGTTATTAAAAATACCATATCGTCTTTTTCATATATTCATGAGCTTCATATATTGCAGTTTGCTCTGATTTTACTTTTTTACCTCCTATAGAAAAGCTGGAAATCTCAGAATTAAGGTAATCTGCTACGGAACAGGAGCTATTACAAATATGTTGGGATTTCCGTAATGTAAGATGCGAAAAACAGATTTGACTGTGCTGTTAGGTGGTACTGTTAACATTTTTCACTAAAATGTTGGTAACAATCAATTTTAAGTGACTACTTTCCTACAACTGCATTTCCATTGACCTCAAAACTGCACAAATTGGAAATAGAAAAATAAATTTGCCTAATGGGAACACGCCAATTTGGAAAAAAAAACTAATGAATTTGTCATGTTTTTCTGCAAGATGCCAGATTCCACATCAAAAGTTGTGTTTCCATTGACCATAAAATCGAGAAATTGAAATTACAAAAATAAATTTGCTGAATGGAAACCAGGCAATTTTGGGGGGAAAAAAAAGTTAACTCTTGGCACTAGTAAACCTGGTTTTGATTGTTGGAAATTAGTGTATTTCTCCAAACTGCCATAGAATTACTTTTTGCATCTCACAAGTCATGTAATCAAAACCACGTTACTCCAGTGAAGACCAACAAGACGACAAGAAGTAGGAAGGTGACGCGTGAGACATCTTTTAATAACTTAATGTGTGAACAAACTTATTCACATGTGATTTGAATTGCGTTTCTTATTTAATGGAAACACCAAAATTGTGTTTTTTCTAAGTTAGCAGAATATCGACGTTTGTAATGGAAATGCAACTGTGATGCCGGCGTTGCTTCTTTTAAGTAATAAAATGAGAAAAATATTTTGAATGCATCACAATTCAGCACTATAATTATGATCATTTCATTTCTAATAACATGTCATCCCTGGACAAAAGGACATGTGTCTGAAATGGCTCAGCCTCTTTTCATAACAGAGAAATAAATAAGAAAGGAATCCAGAAAGAGTTTTAAGTAAAAAAAAAATAATAATAATAAATAACCAAATGAACTGATATTTTGTGATATATTGCAAAAAAAAAAAACGGTTTAGTATGACAGGAGAAACACAGATAGGATTAAAAAAATAAAGGTCAGAAGCCTCTGGAATAATAAAAAAATTAATAGATTTTTGTAATAGTCAAATGCTAAAACAAGATACAGTTCCATTTAAAACTGTTATAATCCCAATGACAGCAGCATCCCTGCACTGAAATCTAACCCCGTCAGCCATTAGTAAGCAGCATTCTATTTAACAAAAAACAAGAGTAGGATTATAATCCAGTTATCTTAACCGCTGGCATCAAATCACACACAAAAAATGCACAACTTTGCGTTCGAAACACAGAGGAAAAATGGGTTGAGAGCCTAAGGCAATATAAGAAAGGCCAGCTGGGGGCTTAAGGTTGTTGTGTAGAGGATGGGCTGCAGGCTGGGGCCGGACTCTCTGGGGAGTTAGTGGAAGAGAACAGGGGTTGTGGCTGAAGCCAAGAGCCGGTGACATGGCACACACAACACACGCACACAACTGTACTATGACTTAGAGCTGGCCCAGAACAATAAAAACCACACCCTCTGGGTCTCACAAGGTGTTCCATCTTCTGACTCTGTAAGAAGATTACGCTAAAAAAGGATTACATCAAGGAGAATTAAGGTAGCTTGGCTCATGTACGCAAAAAGAGGCTGAATTTTAGTTGGAAACAAAGAAAGTTCATGCAGCACCAGCTAATCTCATCTTCTCTTGAACTCAAACCATTCTGTAAGTAAACCTTTACGAGAAAGAAAGGAACAAGGGAAGGTGGACACTAAGTATCATTAACGTAATAATGAATTCTATAATTTGGGATTTTGAAATAATTTGGAGGAAACTAATTATTAACTTTTTATTTTTGCAATTATGGGAAAGGTTTTACAAATAATGTTTTTGTAAATGAGTAAAATAATTCAACTATTGTTAAGCTAGCGTATTTCTAAGGAGTCTGATTGGAAAAAAAAATTGCAGCATTACAATTTAAAATATCTTCCAGTTCTAATGTTGAATGTTCTTTAAAACGTTTATTGATCTTTAGGAGATAAAACTTGCATTATTATGCCACTATCAAAATATTATTTATCACAATGATTTCTGGGATAATTTTTGTCCACTGAAATTTGTTACTGTAACAGGGCTGTCCATCAATCAACCTCAAATAAACTTGCTAAAACCACCAGTTTTGTCGACACAAATAAATATGCTCCAAAAAATACTATGGGAAAAAAAAAAATAATAAAAAAACAGCTGTGAGAGGAGCATCTTGAACACCCCATACAGCGTGGAGCTGTTATCTGTCTGGTGAGCAAAATGATCTTAGATTAGGCTACACCTCTACATCTACAGGCATATCATGTGTCAGACATCTGTTCAGGTTATTTTCTTGTCAAACGTTCTGTACTTCTATTGTAAAGTCTGTGTGGTAAATAGGATGAGAGGATGGAGGAGGATTTCCATTTAAGCACAACGAATAGAGGCTTGCTGCTAATGAAAAGGAGTATTTATTAGGCTGCCAATCTGACTGTCTGCCAACTCCCTCAGGGGCTTACTGAGATTGGGGGGTGAAGGGGGGATTCGATCTACTCAACAGATAGCAAGCACATCTGAACCAGAGTTCAACTAAATGTATGGTGTTTTCACCAGAGGTTTTATCAATAATAAAAAAGGAAAGGCTTGGTGAGATGGAGGGAAGGAAAATATGAGGCATGAGGTTAGAGTTTGCACAATGGTTTTCAGTTTCCATTATCTTCCCAGAGATGCCTGTGGCCACAGCGGTGCCTGAGCAAGTGTTCTCCCACACCCCATTACAGCACACACACGCAGAGGCAAGGAAGAATGTACCATGAGGGACCACCAGCTGTTGCAGCGACCGACATAGAGGAACGCCCCAAAACTCTTCTATCATCAAAATCTGGGGTGCACATTTTTCCCTCTCCGACACAGGTTCACCTTCACAGTCTGATCTCTTTGTCCGGTATTAATCAGTCACTTATTTACAAGATGTGATCCAGACTGACATTCCCGTCCTATTTATTATGATTAGCTCATGCCCATGGTGCTAAAATTCCGGCTCAATATACACCTCGCGTCTTCCTACAGAATGTGGCACACAGATGTAAAGATTCCTACATTCTGAACCGAAGTGTTTAAAAAAACAATCCGCTTTTTTTGATGTCCTTCAATTCCAGTTCTCACACAGTTATAAGATGAGCTACCCACCTAACAATACGCTCAACCTTTGACACCTATGAATTGCGGAACCCCCTTCCATGCTGCAAACATGCCTGGCAGTCACTTTTTTTTTTATGATGGATAGAAAGCAAAAGGAAAGTGGTGGTTTCAGCAGCGGAGCGCTGCCTTTCAGTGACCAGCTGCGTCTGAAGAGGCCTTTCGAACCACTGCTCTTTATGTGTCATGAAAGGTCTGAGCAGAATAAGAGGAAAACCTAATCGCTTCCTGTGAGCCATTCATTTTAAAACCACTAAAATCCCACCAGTTTGACCACAAAGAAGAGGGATTTCTGCAAAACTGCCTCAAATTTTTAGTAGGAATAAGAATTGGCGATTTCAGGCTGGCATTATACTAATGAATTCGATTGAGACAGGAACCGGATTATGTTTTTTAACTCAGTGAAAATACCACAGCCAGTGGAGTTATTAATGCCCCTGATGGTAGACATGTTGCAGTAAGACAGAAATCAATTAATTACATGATGAAATAAAACATACTCCATAATTTCCATTTGCATAATATATTATTTTTTCTCTTTTCTCTCTTTCTACCAAAAATTGGATGACAAAAGTCTTCATTCTGGTCCTTTTTTGAAGAACAATTTTGTTTACAGAGACTTTATTATTTAGTCATTGGTTGTTTCAGATGCTTTTTTTTATTTATAGTGGATATTTAAAATGTTTTCCAGTTGCAGTGTGAATGTTCATTAGAATTTGAAATTTATTGATTGTTGAGAATGTGTTCTTATCCATCATCATTTGTATTACTTGAAAATCAAAACAATATTAATATTTATCACAATAACTTATGGGACAATTTATTGCCCAACAAAGTTTTGTGACAGGCATAACCAATGGTAATCGTTTATGTGTACGTTTAAACCAATTTAAAACAATGCAATGTTTAGTTTAAAAGAAAAAAAGAAAAAAAAAAAGTGAAAAAATGTGGGTTGTACCTATGAGTGACGACAAAGTCATAAAATTCAATTGTCTAAAATTTTTTTTCGGATCGGTAAA
Organism: Poeciliopsis turneri; assembly: GCA_922788865.1. Classification (NCBI taxonomy): domain Eukaryota; kingdom Metazoa; phylum Chordata; class Actinopteri; order Cyprinodontiformes; family Poeciliidae; genus Poeciliopsis; species Poeciliopsis turneri. Next base: position 597,651 of record CAKLNU010000771.1, on the reverse strand, counting down.
CAGCACAGTCAACAACATTCTTTGGTGTGGAAGCTTTTATTGTAGGTGAAAAACCCAAAGTTAGCTTTTTCCAGCGTTAGCTAGACATTTTCAGTAGAAAAGGACATCAGTTTGTTCTTCCTCTGGGATGAACAAATATATATAATTGCCCACACAACATAGAACACACTGTAAAACATCTCAGAGCTTAGCAGTTTGATCTGCCTGAGTGAGTTTGAAATTAGATTGATAGTTTTAAAGATGGCTCCTTCGAATTGTCCATCTTTTTAATAGGTGTGGGTCGCTAAATTGGCCCCAATTTTCATAATCTTGGGAGATGGGAAGAGAATTTCTTAAGAAACTAATATTATCCACTGATCTTGTCTATCTCCGCAAAGATCTGAAATGCTATGCTAGCAACTATTCATTCAAAAAAATAAATAAAAATCAGTATCAGCTAAAATTGGAATAGGCGGGTCAGGCTTTGTAAAAGACCTATGATTGACCAGAAAACTGCAATCGGTGCACACCTTGTTTTTCTTTCTGATGTAGCATTTTACAAATTGTGTTTCAGGTTATCACCATTTTTAATTCATCTCTGTGCATGTTATTTATATGTAACGTTTGTAACTTCTTGATGCCGCTGCCCATCTTTGCCAGGTCTCCCTAAAAATATCTTGATCTCAATAGAGATCAGGATATTCCCTGGTTGCATAAAGACTGAAGAAAACAGTAATCGGACTGTTCAATGTCAGATTGGTATATCAGACTGCAAACAAATTTCACTGATGGAAATGTTTATTTTGACATTGCTTTTAATGGACTGATAACAATTGGTACAGAGCAAATAAACAATAAGCAAAGTGGACCTATAGGCCTGGAGTGTGAGAACAATTAAACTTTTATAAAAGAACAGTGTTCCTAATAATACCATGAAGGCACACCTCCAGTCATCCCCCGCGGTCCAGAGTAGGTAATGTGATATCATTCTTTGGAGCAGAGCCCTCAGTAAGCAGATGGCCGGCTATTGAAAAATGTCTGGAAACAAAGAGCCATATGATTGAGGTTAAAGGCTGGGCCGTCTAAAACCACAAGAATCTTTTTGCACGTTCCAAAATAGATGGGAAGTCCTTTATCAAAACGTAAAAAGGAGAACTTCCTGCAGTTCAGAAGAGTTCAGTTTGCGTCGAGCCACTGGTTCTGGTTTATTCATGTGCCGTTCGTTTCCACTGATTCTGCCAGATTAAATCTGACAGCTGGCACAAAACATGGAGAGAGCTGCAGCCGAACCAACCTCTCCATCTTCCATTTATAGCCATAAAAAAAAAACACAGTCACCCCGAGGAGGAATTTCTGCCTGACACGCGCATTTCTACTGTTCTCTGCTCCCAGGAGACAGAGCGCGAGGGACGGAAAGGTTTTTATCAGCGGCGCTCGTGTTTTACCACACCACGGCATGCCGACCATCCAGAAAACTGAGCGCATATTTCACAGCCTGGAAACTTGTGTCCCCTTCAGCTGGTGTTGGCAGACGGTTCCGCTCTTTGATGGAGGCAGCTGCGCCAGCGGCAGGTGAACGCCTGGCTCCCACAAATCCCAGACATTCCTGTATCAGCTGACTACAGAGTGGAGTCTGAGCCACAATGTTAGCAGTGGAGAGCAAAATCACTGGGATTGGTGGGACAGCGATACACCTGTTCAGCACAACTCAATTCAAACTTCTAATAAAAACACGGAACATTTCATTGTTAGTTTTTTTTGTTTGTTTGTTTGTTTGTTTTCGTTTTCACGTGAACATGTCGGTGTTAAGCTTACCTGTTAGGTGCTAAAGTTGGTGACTCAGCCGTTCATGTTGAGCAGCCTCTCATCCACGTTAGCTGTCGCAGCTGGTGAGACTCAGCTTCCACTTCACTGCAGAGCCGCAAGCAGAGGGAATACAAAAAAAGTCACGTTCGTGGAATTAACTACACTAAAATTAAGAGTTGAAAACCGAATTCCGGTCAGCTTAGAAAAGAGAAAAATGATAAGAACGAGTCCAGAGGACGGCAGTGTGAGTGAAAGTAGGTGCTTTCTTCCGCTTCAGGACGTTCAGCTCCCTGCACATCTGAGAGCTTTCAACAACAGTTAGAGCAGACAAACTGCTGGCGACAAGACAACACGGAGTCAGACGGGCCGGAGACAGGAAGTGCTTGCGGTCACCTTCAAAATAAAGTAAAAAAAAACGTCCATTTTCTTCACACGTTTGTCCCTAGTGGCGTCGGGAGGGCCCCTGGAGCCTACCTCCATCGAGACATTTTGAGCGAGAGGCGGGATACACCCTGGACAGGTCACCATTATTGTTCTAAATGATAAATGTTCTTCAAGCTGCAGTTGTTAACTGGTTGCCTTCAATCAATGGCAGTACGTATTAGAGTATTTATATTTTACACATGTAGAATACATATATTTCTGTAATATTTATATGAGCAAAAATCATGTGTATTCTGTACTGGTTGTGTGTCTCACAAATTGAGATGGGTTTCAGGAGGGGTTGCCGAGATGGGAATTTTTAAATAAATGCTTTTAATAATGTATATGATTATGTATCTGTATGTATGTATTTATTTATATAGAGTGAAATAGTTATACATTTTTATGGGGTTCACCAGGGGGTGGGCATGCTATGGTGCTATTTTTTAAATAGTTTATAATGAAGAAATCAGTCAGAAATAAAAACATTGTTCTTATATAAATATATATATATATATATATGATTTAAAAAAAATAAATACAATTTCAAAAATAAATTCAGGCAGAAGAAACACTCTTCCCATTTTTTTCCCCAGAACCTTTTAAACCGATACTTTGTGTCATCAATGTTTATGTACATCTGGAGACTGTTTTTTGTTTGTTTGTTTTTTGTCATCCTGTTTAGAAAAGTAGCTCATGTCAATCAATGTTTTGAAAAGTGAGAAACATAAATTTTTAAGTCTTGCCATAACACTGCGGTTCTGGCTGTATGTCAAAGGTCATCGTCCTGCAGGAAGAGGACTCTCCAACCCAGTCTCAAGTCTTTAGTAGCCTCTGCTCTATTAACTTCTTAAAATAAGTTCAGTTATTCATTCCGGAAAATACTTTAAATGTCAAAATAAACTATTTTGTTCATGGCTAGGACGTAATAAACAAGCTGTTTTACACTTTGTGTCAGACAGTTTAAATTAAGGACAGATCGTATAACTCAGGCGCTTCTCTTTTGAAAATCCTTTACAGGAAATGTATCATGCTTCTGCTGGTTTCACACTCTAATCTGTCAACTCCTTGTTGCATGCTGAATGTTGCCAGTAACACTCAATATTCAGCTGGAAAGCATGGAATTTATGAGATATTATAAAATCATTTCTGTGATCAAATTTCCCACACTTTAACTTTTTCTTTGACATTTTTGAGCACTTTTAGAACGTTTTATTCCTTCTGGCTGATATTTCCTACCAATATTTTTCACTATCACCTAACCTCAATATTTCAAAACAACTACACTGTTTGTAATGATAATTATGTTGTTATCATGATAACTATATTGTGTAATGATAAGTGCATTGTTATCATTACACTGTTTAACTGATGATGGACCTCAAAACAGATTTAACTCAGTGAAGATGAGAATGTCTCGTTAAAGCCCAGATAAGATCACACTGCCCTCTGCTGGTTGTTAGGTAGAACTGTTTCTTTAAAAGAATCCCGTCCTTCCTAAATTGTTAGTAAATTTTTTGCCAAGTGTTTTTTGTTTTGCTTTGCTTTGTTGTTTTCTTTGCCTAAAACATCTTTTGGGAAGAAAGAGGTGGTGAGTTACTTTTAACAAAAACTTACTTCGGCCATTATTTTAGGAAGTAACAATATTTTAAATTGTTGATATTTTTAGTTCTTTTTAATCGCAAGTTAACTGTATATTTCTGAAATATTGTAGTTTCCCTTTTTGTTCTAGGCCTGGATGTTTTGTTCTTGAGAAGTAAAAGAGAAGAGGACTTCCGGATGGCGGAGAAGCGAGTGACAGCATAAATTTCGAGCTCCGGTCGGTCAGTTACCCCCGACAAATAACTTGGAAAACATCGTTTTTAATATTTGCATGTCATGTCAGGGAGTAACAAGAGAAAAACAAGAGGAATTCAGCCAGAAAAAGCGAAAGAAACTGTTGTTTTATCGAAGAAATTCTCTGAGGATAACAAGCTAGCGGCGGACAAAGCTATGGAAGCTATGGGGGCTAACATTCTTACGGAGCTGAAAGAAGTTCAGACGAACCTCAAAAAACAAATCACGGACCAGTCGGGACTCATAAAAAAGGAAGTGTCTGAGTTTAGAACAGAGATGGGGAAACGGCTGGACGACATTGTTGCAGACCTGAAAGACGTAATGAACAGAGTTGAGGAGGCCGAGCAGCGAATAACCGAGGTGGAAGAATTCAACATGGACGTCAAAGACGTACTGAGCTATGCGCTTCAGCTACAAGAAGACCTACAAACACGTCTAACAGACCTAGAAGCCCGTTCACGAAGGAATAACATTCGCATCCATGGGATCAGAGAGGGTGAAGAAGGCGATAACTTGCAAAAGTTCAAAGAGAATTTTATAAAAACTGAACTTTCCCTCTCGGACATCACACTGGGCATACAGCGCTGCCACCGGTCACTCGGCCCCAAACCGCCGCCCGGCTCCAACCCCAGATCCATCGTGATACATCTTCTGGAATACGCCACGAAGGAACTTGTGCTTCGTTCTGCGTGGGGTAAGAAAGTGATACAGCTGAGAGGAAAGCGGGTGTTCTTTGATCAAGACTTCCCCAGTGATATCCTCGCTAAACGTAAAGCATACAACCCCATCAGGAAGATCTTAAAGGAGAAGGGACTTCGCTTCCAGACCATGTACCCGTCCAGACTTCGTGTGTTTTATGAGAATGGCCCCGTGATTTACCACAGTGCGCAGGACGCGTCTGATGACATGAGGAAGAGGAACATGTTTGAAGCGACGGACAAACCAACGGAGGACGCCTCTCAACCCGAACCGAGAGCCCGCTCCCGGGAAGGAAGGAGCGGAATTCAGCGGTGGAACCGGGAAACGCGAGCGAAACACATCCAGGAAAAACTCAAGGCCTTCAGGCGCAACGACAACACCCCGTAACCCTCTGGTGAATTTCTCTGTATAGTACGAGTATTACGGACGACCGTAGATCTGGGAACAGACATGCTTTCTCCAAGGGCGCTGCTATGACGGACGACAGACTAGGGGCAGCACCGAGAGGAGCCCCCTGGGATTCTAGGGACTCTCCTCACCAGTCTGAGGGTGAAATGGTATTTCACTCTTGGAAGTCACGTATGTTATGTGTTTTTCTGTTGTTTTGTAGACCCCCCCTTGTTCACCAGAGCACAATAAGTATTCATTATCTGTGTATTAATGACAGAAGTTAAACAACAGTATAAGGTAATTACTCTTAATGTTAATGGATTACATAATCCTATCAAAAGAAGCAAGGCTCTTACAAAGATGAAACAAGAAAAGCAAGATATAATATTTTGGCAAGAAACACATCTTTCTACTGCTGAGCATGAAAAACTGTGTAAAATGGGGTTTAAAAATGTGTATTTTTCTTCATATAAGAAAAGCAGCTCTAGAGGAGTAGCGATTTTAATGTCTAATAAGTTGAATTTTCAGTTCTCCTCACAAATTAAAGACAAAGAAGGACAGTATATACTGGTCAAGGGATGCATAGACCATAAAGAAGTCACCTTACTGAATGTGTACACACCACCTGGAAATAATAAGCAACTCATTAGAAAATTTTTTGACATGATTGCAACAGACGTATCAGGGATACTCATATGTGGGGGAGACTGGAATGTTCACCTAAACCCTTTTCTGGACTCATCCGGCAAAACTACAAAGGCTCAGACAGAAGCAATGTATATTAAAAAAATGCTTAAAGAATTAGGGTTGGTGGATGTATGGAGGAATTTACACCCTCAGGATAAAAAATACTCATTTTTCTCTTACTCTCATCAGATGCACTCAAGATTAGACTATTTCTTTGTACAAAATGTTGATAAACACAGAATAATAAATTGTGACATTGGGGTGCGAGATATATCGGATCATGCGGGGGTGTATATGATACTTCATCTGGATAATGACCGTAAAGAAACCCTATGGAGGTTTAATAAAAGTTTATTAAATGACACTGAATTTGAGAGCTTTGTAGAAAGAGAATTTAAAGACTATATGGACCACAACAACACAGAGAACATTTCTCCATGTATCTTATGGGACGCAGCAAAAACTGTTCTGAGAGGGAAGTTAATTATGTGGTCCTCATATAAGAAAAAATAAAAGGAAAAACATTTAAAAGATCTCACTATAAAATTAAAAGCTTTAGAAATACAACACATGGGAAATAATGACAACCACACACTGTTACAGATAAGAGAAACAAGACGAGCCCTAAACTGTTTATACGAAGACCAGATAGAGAAAAAGGCTAAATTTGTTAAACAAAACTATTACGAAAATGGACCTAAGTCAAAGAAACTTCTCGCCTGGAGAATACGTAAATAACAAACTGACAGATTTATACAGAAAATTAAAAATCCAACAGATAAAAAAACGTACCATTCCCTGAGAGACATTAAAAAATTGTTTGAATTATACTACACTCGGTTATACACACAGTCTCAGACAGTTGACCTGTCCTCAGTGCGAGCATTTCTTGCCTCACTGGATTTACCATCAATAGGAACAGATCAAAACAACAGGTTAACGCAACAAATAACTGAAGAGGAGATTAATAAGGCAATTTCAAAAATGAAAGGAAATAAGATGGCAGGTGAAGACGGCTACCCCGCGGAGTGGTATAAACACTTTCGAAAATTATTAATTCCGCTGCTTAGGGATTGCTTTAACCATGTACTCTCAGGGGGGGAAATACCACCGTCTTGGAGAAGAGCGGTGATCTCGGTGATTCCTAAGCCGCATAAAGATAGAACAGAGTATGGTTCATACAGACCAATATCAGTATTAAACATTGATTACAGGATATTCGCAACAATACTGGCTAAAAGGCTGGAATTTATAATCCCAGAAATTACGGACACAGATCAGACTGGTTTTGTCCTCAACAGGCAAACCCATGACAACGTGAGACGGGTTCTTCACCTCATTGATCATATGAAAAACACAGAATCAATAGCTGTCGGTTTAGATGCAGAAAAGGCGTTTGACTCGGTGAATTGGGAATATCTTTACTTGGTCTTAGAAAGATTTGGCTTTCATAATCAAATTATAAATTGTTTCCGATCTCTGTATGACTCGCCCTCTGCCAGGATTAAGATTAATGGGGATCTATCAGATAAAATACAATTAGGAAGGGGCTGTCGCCAGGGGTGTCCGCTCAGCCCCTCATTGTTTGCGCTTTTTATTGAGCCTCTAGCACAGGCTATTAGAGAACACAAGAATATTATGGGTGTGACCATTAAAGACAGTGTGCACAAGATATGCCTCTATGCTGACGATGTGCTTGTAACTTTAACTGACCCAGAAGTCAGCCTGCCTAATCTTCTTTCCTTACTCAAGACATTCGGTACATATTCAGGGTATAAGTCAAATTTGCAGAAAACACAAGTTCTTTCATTTAATTATTAACCGTCACCAGGAATTCAGAAAGTGTCCCGGTTTAACTGGCACAATCAATCTATAAAATATCTTGGAGTTAAAATCCCCGCAGAGTTAGCCAACCTTTTTGAATGGAATTACATCCCACTAACAGCACAGATTAAGGCGGATCTACAGCGTTGGTCTTTGTTACCCATGAACCTACATAATCGAATAGATATAATAAAGATGAACCTTTTACCAAGGATTCTTTATCTTTTTCAGGCTCTGCCTATAAAGGTACCTGACAAACAATTCCGTGAATGGGACAGAATAATCTCAAACTTTATCTGGACTAAACAAAAACCGAGAGTAAAATTCCAAACGTTACAACTATCAAGAGAAAGGGGTGGATGGGCTTTACCACATCTAGAGGATTATTATAGAGCAGCGCAGATGAAAGTGTTAGTTGGTTGGTGTGACCCAACATGTGAAGCTAAATGGAAAGAGATAGACCTGTCCTACAGTATCCGCGGGACATTTTCATGTCTTTTGGGAATGTATTAAGATCGTACCCTATTGGTCAGAAGTGATAAGAGAAATCAATATTAAAATGGACTTAAATTTGTGCTGTGATTTTGCTGTACTTTTTCTGGGTAATTTACCCCAAGAACTGAAGAAGTCTGATAGATATCTTCTGTTGATACTATTAGCAGCTGCAAAAAAAGCTATAACTCGCAGGTGGCTTGATGTGGAACCACCATCATGTTTGGAATGGAAGAACATAATTGAGGAAATTCATGCAATGGAGAGACTGACCTTTTCGTTAAGACTCGCGACTCATAAATATAAAAAATACTGGAAGAATTGGCTCTTTTTTTTTTTTTTGGTTGAGTATCACTCAACTACTTCCTGTCAAACTAGTTGCTCTGTAAATTTTTGTTAGAGGGGGGTCTAACTGTTCAATGTCTGTATGTGTTCTTGGGAAAACTACTACAATGATAAAAATAAAGTTTAAAAAAAAAAAAGAGAAGTAAAAGAGAAGGCTTTGATGTCAAAATAAATAAATGAAATTCATTTAAAAATGCTTTATTTGTCAAGAGAGAAACAACGTCTTGTTAGGATAGCTGAGTTATACATCACAACCATAACTATCCTAAATAAAGAAGGAAGTAAAAATCCTCCCCGCTGCACCGGATTCAAACAATGAATACACAACAATACATTAATATTCCAAATGAAACATAGAAAGCTAAACCTACCTCCTCCCTCATGAAGATGGTGTCCTAACTGCATCACGTGACTTAAAGTCCTATTTTATTGCTATAGTCAGTCTTTATTTTTGTAAAATTTTGCCATAGTCTTCATTGGTACTGTCTCAAAAAATGTTGATTTGCTTCAAAACGTCAGTAATGGACTCCCATCTAAATACTATTTAACTAAGTAAAATGCACAGACCCATAACTGCGTTTTGAAATCCTTTAAAAACTGTAAAAGAAACAGAAAACAACACAATCTTAATAACAATAATAAAACCCACTATTTTGCCCCACCCACGTTAGGATTTCTGAAACGTGTGGAATCTAAAAATTCTTCTCTTCCCTTCTTGTAAATGAAGCAGGAGCAAAGTCCAACATCGATTTGAAAGCAGATGATCAAGGAAATAACAGCAAAACTTGAATCATGCTTTGATTTTGTTTTTTTCTGTTTTGAAACGTGTTCTATGAATTTCTTAAACTCCATCAAATGCTGGATTTTCTGACTGCAGCTAATAAAAACTAAAGGAGCGTGTCCGGAAGCGCGCGGAGGCGTCTCCCATGCGCGCCCACCCTCCCCTACCAACCAGACCCCACCTGTCAGGTAGAAACAGCGCGCGCGGTCACAGAGCCGCAGCGACCTGAAGTCTCGCGTCGCCATGCAGTCTCCGGTCAGAGGTTCTCCCGTCAGGCCGGGTTTCCACCGGGTGGAGGTGCAGAAAACCACCTGGGATGTCCCGCAGAGATACTCGACGCTGCTGGCGGTGGGCTCCGGAGCTTACGGCACAGTGTGGTGAGTTGAGCCCGGGCAGGGGCGAAAACAGCTGGAGAAAAACAGTCACTCTTTCAGCATTTTTAAAATTATAATAGATATTGTGACTTTTGTTAATTCTCACTGTCATCTAGTAACAAATATAGATTTGAGCTGTTGTCATTTACATTTTTGTGTAAATAAAACTTTTCCAATGTTCCAGTCAGACATTGTCAAGCTGCTGGTATAGTTTTATAGATCAGTGCTGTTCTAAAGGTTTTGACTGAGTTTGGATGTAAATTGACTGATGTCCTAAAATATCCTGTGTGTTTTTGGGACCTAAATATGCATTCCACAGCTATGTGGTTTAGGCAGCCTGGATCAAACGGTTTTGCTAACAGAAACAGTTCTTGTCTGCCTGAAGCAGATCTGCAAGTCAATGCAGGTCCTCCAAAACGACAAGAATCTCCACCACAAACCTTTTCAACACAACAGGCAGGAATGTGCTGTCCAAGACACAGTTCTTTCTAATGATCTTCCACTGAAACAGTAGATACTGCTGATAAGTTATCGGCTGGTAACGCTGATGTTGTTTTGGTTCAGATCCTGCAAATCTCCCTACAGGGACAATAATAACGTGATGCTGATAATGTCACTGATATATAGACAAAAGGTGTGTCAGAAAACATCAACCCTGAGGTGCCTGACTTCCATCAGAGTATCCGTGTGAGTCATGTGAGCCAGTGTGTACCATGTCAATAAGACAGTGTGTTTACTCTTGTTTAGCTCTGCCATCGACCAGAAGACCAAAGAGAAGGTGGCGATCAAGAAGCTGTATCGGCCCTTTCAGTCTCTCATCCATGCGAAGCGAGCCTACAGGGAACTGAGGCTGCTCCGCCACATTCAGCACGACAATGTGAGAAGAAACATTGCAGGAAATGACAGTTAGTCTACAAGTACAGTGATTGAAAAACATATTTCTCTCCTTAAAGATGACTTAGTAACACTTAAAAGCATTTTACTTAAAAGAAATTTTACTTTGCAATTTAATGCCTTGAAATTGGGTCTCTGTCTCTTTAAACACTCCTGCTGCCTGAAACTTTGACTTCAGGATGTCATCGCCACATGGCTCTTCTATTAACCCTTTAACAATGTTTTTACCAGCGTTGCACTGAGAAGTAGCTTCTATAATGAGCTCAGCAGATGAACAGTTATACCAGGTGTTTGTTAATTGCTGCTGGCTAGTCACAAGGAGCTAGCTAGAGATTAAAGAAGAAATTATTTAATCTCTCGTGATGAACATCTGATTGAAGCTACTGAGCCACTGAGCTCTTATAATGAAGTCAAATATCTTCTAAGTCATATTTGGTATGTTATTTGGTATATGTATTTTTATAACAACTAACGGTAATAGTTTCTTGATTGTGTTATAAGACGGCATTAAATGCATAATGCTAATTGCATAATACTGCCTCTTTAAATACAGTTGGGATGAGGCATAACTTTTAACAGAACAATCATGCTTGGAAATCCTTCAGTCTGACTAACAAAAGAAGAGCAGGCCAAAATTCATCCACTGCAATTTAAAATATTCAGTGTTCAGTTATCATGGTTAGGGGCTGATTAGCTTTTCAACTGGACTGGTTTGGATGTATTAGTTCTCTTAACAAATGTAATCATTTGAAAATGCATTTTTGTATTGACTCTGGTTCTTTGTCTGATATTAAAGTTTGTTTGATGTTCTCAAATTGTGACAAAACTGTAAAACCTGCAACATCCGTTAAAGGGGCAAACGCTATCAACTCACCTCTGTTTATGCCTGATCAAGTTCCAACAAAGCAGCTTGATCAGGCCATCTGCTGGTTTACAGATCGTAGAGCCAAGATGATAAGTAGTAGTAGCCAAAATAACCATTTGCTAAAGCTAAGGTGCAGTTGGGCCCGTAGAGGTGTTGGGCACCTCTATGTTCTTTTCAAACAGCAGAGAACGTCATACCAGATGCCAACGCCAGTCAGCTAAGAACAGGAAGCTGAGGCAACAGTTCACCCAGATGCTGAAAGATTAGCCAGGAACAGATTGGTAATCCTTTGCCTCTTCTAAGTGTTGATTTAAGTGATAGGGTCAGAATTTGACATAAAACATGAAACTATGGATCCGTCCTGCTGTTAATGCAATGATCCAGGCTGGTGTAAATATGTTTTAATGTAGATATAAAGAGCAGAAAAATTATCACAAGGAAATATCCTAAGGATTGAGCTTGTTTATTGATCGATTCATTTTTCTTTAAAGGTGATCTGCCTTCTTGATGTCTTTACACCCGACTCCACACTGGAGAAATTCCAAACCTTGTAAGTAGAAAAATCCTGCTGGTTTTGTTCCAGCTTGTTGAGTTTGGTTCAATGTTTCAGCTTCGTCCTGTTTGTTTTTACTTGGTTTGTTCATTCAAATATTGATATTCTTTCTTTTTTATTGTCTAAATTTATGAAATTACTTCATATATCCTGAACTTTTAGGCTCAGGCCTGGAGATTTTATTTTATTTAGTTCTTGTGTTTTTTTTCCTTCCTTTGCCAATCTTTAGTTATATGGTGATGCCCTTTGTAGCCCAAGATCTGGGCCACATTATGAAGAGAAAGAGATTATCTGATCGCATCATCACATATCTGTTTTATCAACTGCTAAGAGGTCTGAAGGTGAGTGATTTGATTATTATTATTATTATTATTATTTTATGATTATTATTATTATTATTATTATTATTAGCTTTATTTATGGTCTCCTATTGGGCCATTTGTGATATACATCCACCTCCGTGCCCTTCCAAATAAGCTCAGATCTTTGTGTCTTGCAAAACTTATTTTTCTTTTGAATAACACATTTCTGTGTTTTATTTGGATTTTAAGTGCTAGACCAACACAAAGTAGTGCACAGTTGTAAAGTAGGATTTTTTTTAGTTTTTTTCTTTATAAATAAAAATCTGGAAAGTGTATGGATTTATATTCATCTCCCCTTAGTCAACACTTTTTAGGACTACAAATAGCTGCAACTTACATGCAGACACTGCTAACAGGTGTATTCTCTGATAGGTCAAATATTCCACAGTTTTGATGGAGTTTGTCACACTTGTGAGTTGGTGTAAAAAAAATCTCAGCAGCAATCTCATCAGGTTGGAGATGTCAAGATATCTCAGCTTCAACAAGTCTGAACCAAGTATTGACAAAATGAAGCAGCAGCAGCACAAGGTGGAACATGCACAGAGGAGAAAAAAACACTCTTACTGTCTTCCTAGATCACAAAGATAAGGGTCACGTCTGGGAAGAAACAGAGCATCTTGTGAGGCCAAGCTTAGGGAGTGTCAATACCAACATCAAGCTAATGCAACAGAGGCCCAGTGATGAAGTTAATACTGCTTCTAGAAGATAGAAATCTTTTGGCAAGTCAAAATTAACCTTAAGCAGAAAAAGTGTGCTCCGATTTAATACCAGAAATTGTTTTTCAGAGTATGTGCATGACAAATTTCAGCTTATTTGCAGAAAAAAGTATGTTTTCTGCCTTTTCAAAACAGCTCTTTGACTGTAGGTCATCAACTATAGTTCATCCACTACTCAGTGTTTTTTATAAGAAAAAGCATTATTTAACATGTGTTAATAAATCACTGTGATTGCAGAATAAGTACATTTAAGAGTATGTTCAAAGGAATCTTGTCAGATAGTCTGTTCCTTATGCCGTTCCCAGGCTGAGTGTGTCATGGGTGTTTGTCTTCCATACCCTTATTTAGCCCCTCAGGCACTGCTAGTTAATATGTAACCAACAGAGCTTTGTGGAAACAAAATTAGAAACACAATTCTAACTGTAAAACTAGTGTATGTCTTTTAATTAACTGCAAATATCTTGAGATGTTTCCTCCTTTTGATATGTTTTTCCAACATCTCTTAAGTTCACAAAGATAATTTCCTTGTCTCCTAATGTTCTTAAATCCATGTTGTTCTCTGCAGTACATCCACTCTGCTGGGATCATACATCGGGTTGGTATATATCAGCTTCAATATCTAAGTCATTTATTACTCCTTTAGATTATTTTTTTTTTCATTTTGCTGCCAGAAAAGAGGCAAACATGCTGAAATTAATGCCAAGGTGTTGCTCATGTGTTGTAGGATCTGAAGCCAGGCAATCTGGCAGTGAGCGAATCCTGTGAATTAAAGGTAAGTTCTCAAAATGTATGACAGTGGTGGCCAGCGCAAACTATAAATTTAGCTGCCCTAACCTTAAAGCATACACATTAGTTCCACTAACGCCAAAGTCCTATGCCAACATAGTATTTAGTGGAAGCGAATGCTAAAGCGCTACATTCAACAATAGTTTTTCCCATCATGTGTCACGAAGAGCATGGAGTCTCTCAAAATAATTGGAATTTATGAATTTTATATATGTTTTTATAAACACACCTGATTGTTCATATAAACTTTACAAAATAGCCAAATAAATGAGTCTTTTAGAAAAATGAATTTAGGGTAGGCTAAGTATGCTAAATGTTTTGAAAGTTTGCAAAACATGAAAGTGCTAAACAAAAAAATATCTCTGGCATTAGCGGAGTAACCAAAGTGTACCCACCACTGCAAAAGGTAAAGTGTAGAGACAAACTAACACCTTGATATCACATTCCCTATAGTGAAACTGGGTGGCGGTAGTATTGTGGACAACAGGACAATGCAAAAACAAAAAATAGAGTAGGTCAATCAAAGTTCTGACCACAATTTTATTGTGAATCTGCAGCAAAACTTGAACTTGAAAGAATTTAGGGTTAGAAAAAAATCAAGTGTTATTCATTTCAGATTCTGGATTTTGGTCTGGCGAGACAAACTGAGAGTGAAATGACTGGTTATGTGGTCACACGCTGGTACAGAGCACCTGAGGTCATTTTCAACTGGATGCACTACAGTCAGGCAGGTAAGAACAATACTGTGCATCTTTAATATCAATTTATCTCAAATGAAATATGTCATTAAAGTAGGCTACGACACAACCTGTCAAACTGATTTTTGTGGCTGAGATTCTGCCTCTTTGCAGTGGATGTCTGGTCTGCCGCCTGCATCCTGGCTGAAATGATCACTGGCACGGTGCTTTTCTCAGGACATGACAGTATCCACATACAGATATCTTCATGCCCAATAATTATAAGGATAAAGAAAAAGGATTGAGTTTCAATCATGTGTAGGAATGAGTTTAAATGGCTGAACCATATATTCATAAATATAAACCAGTATATGAGAGACGTGCTAATATTAGCTTAATGTATTAATAATATGTTCAAATTAAATTTAGTTGATTTAAAATACAGCTAAACAGATACACACTGAATAGATCGCCCTGGTTTTCTTACCTAAGCATCCAGGTATCGATCAGCTGAAGAAGATCCTCAATCTGACAGGAACACCAGACTCGTCCCTAGTGCAGAAGATGCAGAGTAAAGATGTGAGTTATTTTTTGTCTGCAAAACAACCATACTGATATTTCCAATATACTACTGATGCAGATAAATTTGTTTGCAAATCTGGTCAAGATGTGCATAAATTAGTCATTTGTTGCAGTTGATGTCCTGAACCTCTCATTGACGAACTTTCCTCTCTTCTGGTCCCCACAATCTAGATCTGAAATTGAGATAGCTGTGGAAGGAGGTTGATTTTGTGTTTGTTGAACCATTCTTTTTCCTGGAGGGCATATGGGAGTTCACCAAATCAGTCTACGTGTGTTTTGGGACTTGGATAAGGCATTTAAATCTCTCCTTGGGTAGTCCTGTGTAAGGGGAACCAGACTATACACAGAACTGAGGGCTTTTAGGTCTCTGTGCAACTAATGCCAGAGTTTGGTCCTTATTGCTGGCAGTAAGTTGGACTTTGTCACTTTACACTTTGTCACCAATTGTGTTTGTAACCTTTCCCTGGAGTGGTTTGCAGTGGAGTGTGAAGCAGCCAGGATATAAATCAGGAACTACCCATTTCTGGTGATGAACCAGGGCAGAGTACATTAGCCAGATCAGAGACAAGGTCCTGCCCCAAGTAGAGGAGCTGAAGTATCTTGGGGTGTTGAAAAATGTAGCGGTAGGTCAAAAGGCAGATTTGTGTGGTGTCTGCAATGATGCGGCTGCTATACCTGTCTGCCAGGATGAAGAGCTTTTTCCAAAAGGCAAAACTCTTGGCTTAATGATTAATCTATATTCCTGCCCTCATCTATGGTCACAAGCACTATATGGCCAAAAGAATGAGATGGCATGGTGCCTGAGCTTTCACTTAGAGACAGTGTGAGAAGCTTCCTAGAAGGTCTCATCTGCTTCTTCACATCAAGAGGAATCAGCTGAGGTAACTGGGGCAATCCAATTAGGATGCCTCTTGGATGCCTTCCTGTTGAGATGTTCCATGCACATCCCGACAGGAGCAGAGCCATAGGAAGACTCCGGACACACTGCAGGGACTATGTTTCTTTGCTGGCCTAGGAACGCCTTGGGAGCTGCCCCTGGATAAGCGGAAGACAATGGATGGAGATTATACAACTGAAATAAGAGATTAATTTATTTGAAGGTTTTCACCCATTTTCCTCAGTGTTTGTCAGTTTCTGAATAATCATGTGGCTCCTGTCATTTACTTTTCAGGCACAGTCGTATGTGCAAGGTCTGCCTTCACAAAAGAAGAAGAATTTTAAAGTAGTGTTTCCAACAATGAATGAGAAAGGTGAGTTTGTTTATGTGGACCTGACTGTACCAGAAAAAGTACAGTGTGCACTGCTAATAGAAACACTTACAGTAAATACTGTCAAATCAACCCAAGTCTGAAAGCATTGACGGTTAATAGAAGACGGGATGGTTTCTGTCTTTATGCCTCCAGCTGCAAACCTTCTGGAGGGGATGTTGCTGCTGGATCCAGAGAAGAGGCTCACAGCCAATCAAGGACTGGCCCATTCGTTTCTGTCAGAATACCACGACCCAGACTCAGAACCAGACTCCAAACCTTACGATGACTCCTTTGAGAGCCTTGAGCTCGATGTCGGAGAATGGAAGAGTATGTACAGCAAAACTAAAGACTTGGGTGCTCTCTACCGAGACAATCTAAATCCTAAGAGAAGTCATCAAGTGTAGTGATGAAGTCATATTCCTGAAAGATTTGTTTGAACACAAGAGATTTCTCTTCTAAATTTAACACTGCTTTCTGTTTTCCAGGTCTTATCCACATGGAGATCATGACTTTTGACCCCGATAACCCAGGCCAGACAGCCATATAAGACACGTCGGTGTGGCTCTCTGTCAGGTTCAAAGGTCAAGAACAATTGGGGAGGGAGCAAAACCAGCATGAACTGTTTTAGCCTTTTTGCTCCAGCTTACGTTTATCACTTGATATAATACTCAGTAAAGGACTGATTTTCTGGATATGGTTGCCTGTACAGCCATGGCGGAAAGATGCTGTTTATTTTATTAGCAAGTTTATTAATTTTATAGTTGAAGCCAGATATTTACATACACCACACAAAGACACATATTCTTTTTCTCCTCATATTCCCTGTTTCTTTCTAAATGTCACAATAAGAATGCATAGACTTGTTTTTAACTTTCCACAAATCCATTAGTTAGTTTCCCTACATTTTCTTAATATTTGGAAGAATTGTCCCATAAACCATATGACTTGATTGAAATATTCTGGGGTTCATGCCATAAGCTTCTCACAATAGCTTGCTAGAAATTATCCCTTGGACATTTACAAATTGTAATCTGGTTTTTTCTGTTGTTTTGGAGTAATGGCTTCTTTTTCTCTGATTGGCCTTTCAGTCCATGTTGGTAAAACTGTGTTTCTCCCTGTGACATCAAAGTTTGTGGTTTATCCAACAGTATTTAAGTCTGACATCTACCTCCTCCTTCCATGACCAGAAACAGATCTAGAGCAGCCATGGCAACTCAACAAACACAGAATCGGTTTTTTAAGTGGAAATGTTGTATGCTGTGTGCTTTATTTAAGATGTACTGCAGTGTCACTAGTTGTTCTAAACAAAAAAATTGACTGTTATTATTCTGTAATATAAACCCTTATGAATGCCAATAATGGCAACTAAAATGTTCATTAAACAAGTTTAAAAACTGCTTAAATGTACTGAAATAAAAGCCTAAGTATTACCTTGTTTCAGTGGTGTTCTATGGCAGACCAGAACATCATCCAGTAGCTCCATTGTTATGTTTTCCTGCAGAATTCTGCTCTGTCCCTCAAGTTTCTCTTGAAACATTATTCCCCTCACAGCAGCACACCAACCTGTTGACACAGTTCAGCAAGCTCTGCACTGGTGGCAACAGGATCCTCTGGAGAACCTCCTGGAGTTTTCCAGGACAGCTTGAATATTCTTCATTGCAGTGTCCTGCAATTTAAATATGACATTTTATGCAAACCAATGATGTTTGCACACTTTTGTTTGTAACAAACCTTTGCTCCTACTATATGAACTAAACCACAATATTTACAAAACAGCATTTATGACACTGCCTAGGTGATGGCCATATCATAGCAACAGTAAATGCACCTTTACTATCTGGTTCTGAAATGACACCCTTGGTGCTCGGACTGTACATAAGAATGACATTTCAGTCCTGACTGCTCCCTTTAGGTACAATAAGGAATTGAATCTTATGCTAATGAGCAATATCTTATTTAGAAAAAATAAAACTCAAATAAACCGGTTAGTTATTCTTCCTTCCAGTCACTAGTGGGCAGCATTAATTTACAGATAAAACATCCTACAGTGGGTTTGTTGCTGCAAACTTTCTTATTTTTCCAGTGTTCCTGGAAACACTGTATGCCCTTTTCCTAAAACATAGCATGACTAAATATATTTTCTTAGTTTTTTCTCTGTGTAAATGTGCTGCACTGAAATGTAAACACTTCTCTAAATGTGTTATAATTAGGTTTATCAACGCAACACCTCCAAAATACAGGACAACTTCACCATGGCGTGGGCTTAATTACAGAACTTGTCAGTTGTGATGTAATTGCACAATATTCCTTATTTTTCCAACATGAAAGCGGTTTAAGACATAGGCTTCGGTTTGTTTGCCAAAGCACTTCAGACCATCTTTGTAGTTGTTCCTCGTACAATAAGTTTTGACATGATGAAACAGGTAATTCAGCTGTAAGGTGGCAGTTGGGAGCTCTGTGTTCTAGCAGCAAGAAGGTTTCTGTTCAAAACTTTCAGCATATTCACTCTGTGCATTCAATGGGTTCCCCCCAGATATCCGGGTTTCTTCCCAGTTCTCTAAATTGACCTCAGCTGTGAGTATGTGGACTGTCTCTCACAGTGACCACCAGGTTTTTCAACCTTGTTATTAACCACATGAATTTAATTAAAAAAATAAAGCACCAGTGTCAAAGCAAGTGTGAACAAATATCAGATAAATTCAAACATACAGTACAGACCAAAAGTTTGGACACACCTTTTCATTCAATGAGTTTCCTTTATTTTCATGACTATTGACATTGTAGATTCACACTGAAGGCATCAAACTATGAATTAACACATATGGAAATATGTACTAAACAAAAAAGTGTAAAACAACTGAAAATACACCTTATATTGTAGTTTCTTCAAAGTAGCAAAACTTTTGCTGTGATTACTGCTTTGCACACACTCTGCATTCTCTTGATGAGCTTCAAGAGGTCGTCACCTGAAATGGTTTTCACTTCACAGGTGTGCCCTGTCAGGTTAATAAGTGGCTTTCTTGCCTTAGAAATAGTCATGAAAATAAAGGAAACCCATAGAATGAGAAGGTTGTGTCTAAACTTTTGGTCTGTACTGTACATCAAATTACATAAATTATGCTGTATTTAAAAGTCTCTCCTGTCTCTGATCGTGTCACACCCTTCATCACTTCAAGACAAACCTTGCTACTCTTGATTCGTGTATCTGCTCAGGCATGTTGCATTCATCTCCACTTACTCAAACATTTGGCAGACTGTCTTCCACTTCTCAGTCATTTGTGTAGCTTGTCCACAGAGTTGAGAGCACATGCTAGAATTTGCTGAACTGTCATAGCTAGGGGCTGCAAGCAAGCGTTGTTTTCTTTCCATAGGCTTCTGAAGATAACTGTCTATAGGCAGGGGCAGAGTCAAAGGGGTTGACATGTAACAACACCAGGTCATTATTCCTGTATATTATATATGGAAAGAAAATGTATAAAACTTTATATAAGTCCATGTCTATCTATCTATCTATCTATCTATCTATCTATCTATCTATCTATCTATCTATCTATCTATCTATCTATCTATCTATCTATCTATCTATCTATCTATCTATCTATCTATCTATCTATCTACAGTGGTTCTCACACTCACTAGTCCTCTGCCTCCTTCTTTGCGGCTCGTGTACAGTCTCAGGGTGCTGGATTTGGGATGGAACCCTCCATGCATTGTTAGTAGCTTTCTAGTCTTAATATCTGTGGCTTTTATCTCCTCCTTTGACCAGCTAATTATTCCAGCAGGGTATCTGATTACTGGCAGGGCATAGCTGTTTATCGCACGGATTTTGTTCTTGCCATTGAGCTGGCTTATATATATATATTAAAAAAATTCCCTTCTCACCCACCGCGGGTGGTTCTTATCCTCTGAGCTCGGGTCCTCTACCAGAGGCCTGGGAGCTTGAGGGTCCTGCGCAGTATCTTGGCTGTGCCAAGGACTGCACATTTCTGGACTGAGATGTCTGATGTTGTTCCTGGGATCTGTTGTAGCCACTGCTCCAGTTTGGGGGTGACTGCCCCGAGGGCCCCGATGACCACAGGCACCACTGTGGTCTTCACCTTCCAGGCCCTCTCCAGTTCCTCCCTGAGGCCCTGGTATTTCTCCAGTTTCTCGTGCTCCTTTTTTCCTGATGTTGCAATCGCTTGGTATTGCTACATCTACCACAACGGCTTTCCTCTGTTGTTTATCCACTATGACAATGTCTGGTTGGTTCGCCATTACCATTCTGTCTGTCTGGATCTGGAAGTCCCACAGGATCTTAGCTCTGGCATTCTCCACCACAAGTGTTTCCCACTTTGATCTCGGGGTTTCCAGTCCATATTCTGCACAGATGTTTCTGTACACTATGCCTGCCACTTGGTTATGTCGTTCCATGTATGCTTTCCCTGCCAGTATCTTGCACCCTGCTGTTATGTGCTGGACTGTCTCAGGGGCCTCCTTACACAACCTACACCTTGGGTCTTGTCTGGTGTGGTAGATCTGGGCCTCTATTGCTCTGGTGTTTAGGGCCTGTTCCTGGGCGGCCATGATGAGGGCCTCTGTGCTGTCCTTGAGCCCAGCTTTTTCCAGCCATTGGTAGGATTTACTGATATCAGCCACTTCGGTTATTTGCTGGTGGTACATCCCATGTAGGGGCTTGTCCTCCCATGATGGTATCTCTGGCACTTCAACCTCCGTTCCCTGTTGTCTGAGACATTCACTGAGCACATTGTCTGTTGAGGCTTTGTCTCTGATGTATATATATATATATATATATATATATATATATATATATATATATATCGCTAAAGTGCGATTTCACCTAATTTTTCACGACCTTCCGCATCTTTTATAAAAGCTACAACACCAAGACTCTTCAAAGCTGGACTGGATTATTATGCACTTCGAGCAGAATATCTAAAACCATGTTTGTGATTTGTGAAACTTTTATCTGATTTGTGAACATTCAATAAAGGTTGATTTTACCACATTTCTGCATCTGGATGAAACTAGAACTGCTCCAGCTCCAAAACTACAACACTTTGACACTTCAAACCAGCATTGGATTATTCTGCTCTTGTAGCAGAATATTTAAAATCGTGTCTGGGATTTGTGAAACCTTTCTTTGATTTGAGAAACTGCAATAAAAGTTGATTTCACCACTTTTTAAAAATCTTGATCACACAAGAACTGCTCTAATTCCAAAACTACA
This sequence comes from Poeciliopsis turneri, assembly GCA_922788865.1. Lineage (NCBI taxonomy): Eukaryota > Metazoa > Chordata > Actinopteri > Cyprinodontiformes > Poeciliidae > Poeciliopsis > Poeciliopsis turneri. The sequence goes on along the minus strand of CAKLNU010000771.1, from coordinate 576,100 downwards.
ACACCTAGATCCTTCACACCTAGACTAAATTATTCTACTCTGATAGCAGAATATTTATAACCATGTTTGGGATTTGTGAAACGGCAATAAAGTGCAGTTTCCACCCTGTTTTCGGTCCCGGTCACACGAGATCAGCTCTAATTCCAAAACTACAACACCTAGACACTTCAAGTTTTGGAATTAGAGCAGATCTCGTGTGACAAGACCAAAATAGGGTGGAAATTGCCCTTTATTGCGGTTTCACATATCAGAAAAGGCTTCATAAATCCCAAACCTGGTTCTAAATATTCTGCTATTAGAGCAGAATAATCCAGTGCAGGTCTGAAGAGTCTAGGTGTTGTAGTTTTGGAATTAAAGCCGTTCCTGTGTGGCCAAAAAAAAAAAAAGTGGTGAAATCAACCTATATTGAAGTTTTATAAATCAGTAAAAGGTTTCACAAATTACAAACATGATTATAAATAGTCTCCTTTAAGAGCAGAATAATCCAATGCAGGTTTTAAAGAGTCTAGATGTTTTAGTTTTTAAACTAGAGTCGATTAAAGATGCAGAAAATAGTGAAAAATTAGGTGGAATCGCCCTTTTGCCATTTCCCGAATTGGAAGCTACAATTGGAAACCAACTTCAGCTTTGTCTTTTGCACTCAGAACAATTTCTAGATCAAATGAATTATTTTTTTGCATTTTGTATTTTTTGACACACAGATTCTGTTGCAGTCAATGAAGGTTGCAGGCTGTGAAAACTTAGAATAGTTATAACAGAATACCAAGTATGATGTTATTCTTGCTTTTATATGAGGAACACTGCACTCCTTATACAGAAAATATTTTACACTATTTGAAAATTAAACTGAACTTGACTGCACTGTTTGAAAAGAAGGACCAACTAGGAATATCTGTGATTGACTTGAAATCTACCTGTACATTTGATATAATTTATTTAGTTTTTAAAAGTACCTTGAGATACATGTGTTAAGAATTGTCACCATATAAATAAGCTGAATTGATCTGAGTTGAAAATGAAGTTAATCTCTCCATTTAAATCCAACTTCAGCAATAGTTAAACATGACATTGCGGTATTAGTGCGACAGGTTGTCATAATATTTCTATTCTGGACCAAAAATTATTATTAGAGATGACAATCTTAAGATATAACTAGCTGTCTGTCTGAAATCAATGTGAAATAAAAGTTATTAAATTACTTGTTTTACATGTGTAAACAAAGTAAGAAAAACTTATTTGAAAAAAAAAACAAAAAAAAAAAACAAAATCGACCAAATGAATATGAATTCAGATTTATTGCAGCTTTTTTTGATGGTACAGTTCATAATAAATCTGGTATTTGCAGTCAGCCCTATGCATTTAGTTTTACAGTTGTTGAAAGTAAAGCATGATCACACACACCATATAAATCAAACAGTGGTGAGCTCATGTTCTCTCAAAACACGAACAGAAAAAAAGAGGAATAAAAACAATCAACTTGTCTGTTACATGTGGCTGCTTATAAAGACGTCAAACTGCACAGGATGATGTATGTGAGACAACAGAAGAGACAAGAAGGTATGAGGCTAATATACAAGACCAGAAAACCCCTGCTCCTCAGGTACAAAGCCACTTCCTGTTCTCTGTTTTTGTGCAGCGGTGGTTACCCTGTACGGATTTGTTAATGTACTACAAATATTCTCATGTCTGCACAACAACGCATCCGGCAATCAGAAGACAGCCAGGCTGACTGATGAAAAGGAGACAGGGCTAACTCACATCTCTGCGGCTCTTTGTCTCTGATCTCTCTGCCTTAACTTGTGTTCAGTAGGTTTCTTTAACTGTTTCTATATGTTGTAAATGATAAAGCGTGTTCCTGAGGCGACTCTGTGTCTGCATGGAAAGGTGAGGGTGGAAAAGGTTGCAGAAAAAGGGAAGAAATTAGAGACCAGGACTTTTAATAGCGGAGCCGAGACGAAGAGACCCTGCTGGAGCTCTTTGAGGTGATGCTGCCACCTCCTATGCTCATGCCACTGCCATATCCGCTGCCCATGCCGTAGCCGCCACCCATGCCGCCGCCCATGCCGCCGCCCATGCCGCCGCCCATGCCAAAGCCACCTCCCATGCCTCCGCCCATGCCGCCTCCTGAGCCACCACCTGTTAAAGAAAACAACACATTTTTAGTGGACTACACTCAACTTCCCAATGCCAAACTTTACCAGTATACTATTTTTTTTTTCACAAATACATACCAAAGCTGGTGCTTGAGGACTGCACATGGATGGTTGCACTTCCACCTCCAGAGGCAATTCTATGAAGAAAATCAGTGAAAGATTCTCAGACAACTTTAGTCAAACTTCAACGTGCCCTGCTGCAAAAGGTTAGCATTAAGTTTCTACCTGGATTCCTCTCCTTCTAGGAGCTTCTTGTAGGTGGCAATCTCAATATCAAGAGCCAGTTTGACGTTCATGAGCTCCTGGTACTCGCGGACCTGGCGGGCCATGTCCTGTTTGGCTCTCTGCAGTGCCTCCTCCAGATCCTTGATGCGGGCCTTGGCGTCCTTCACAGCGAGCTCACCACGCTCCTCAGCTTCTGCAATCTGGTTCTCCAGGCTGCCTCTCTATGTGGTTGGAAACATAAAAGAAGCTTCACAAGCGGCCATTTCTTTTTCCTTGAATCTGTTAAGATGCTAAATGTTGGTACCTGTCCTTTGACAGCCTCAATCTCATTCTGGAGTCGGCTGATCATGCGGTTGAGTTCGGCAATCTCGCTCTTTGTGTTGCGTAGGTCATCTCCGGCCTGTGATGCAGAGGTCTGCATCTCTTGGAACTGGGGAATAAGACAAGTAATAATTGTTAGGGCATTTTGTCCAAAACTCAACCTGGCATCCCATTTTGATTTGAGGAGAATTTCTAACCTTCTGCTGATACCACTTCTCTGCCTCAGCCCGGCTGTTGTTGGCAATCTCTTCATACTGTGCCCTGACCTCAGCCACAATGGCGTCCATGTCCAGGCCACGGCTGTTGTCCATCTCCACAATGACTGAGGTGTCCTTGATCTGTCCTTGGAGTTCATTCAGTTCCTAAATGCAAGCAAAGGAAATTATTTGACATCCTTGACACACTGAGAAAGACTAACTTGTGTCTCCTTCAGTAACTTTTTTTGTTTTGCTTACCGCTTCATAGATAGCTCTGAGGAAGTTGATCTCATCCTGAAGAGCATCAACCTTTGCCTCCAGCTCAATTTTGTTCATATAGGCGGCATCTACGTCCTGAAGAGAGAAAAGGGGTTGGCATTTGTTAATGGGCTTAGAGAAAGTCAATAATTACTGACTCATATATTGTTTATGGGTTAAAAGACTGAAAGGCAATACAATGGTTTGCACACCTTCTTGAGGAGCACAAATTCATTCTCCACACCGGCACGTTTGTTGATTTCGTCTTCATACCTGGGTGTAAAAAAATTGTGAAAGATGGTTTTGAACGTATTGAAAAAATTTAACAGACAATATCTGGTGCAAGGTAGGTTTAGTATGTCATAACAATGGTGGTCTTGCACTCACTTGTTCTTGAAGTCCTCCACCAGATTCTGCATGTTCTTCAGCTCTCCCTCCAGCTTCATCTTCTCGTTGCCGAGCCCATCCAGCTGTCTGCGGAGGTTGGCGATGTAGGCCTCAAACATTGCATCAATGTTGGAGCGGGTGGTGGTCTGTTCCTGCAGGAGGCTCCATTTGGTCTCCAGCATTTTGTTCTGCTGCTCCAGGAAGCGGACCTGAGCAAATGTTCAACATGCTTAGAAACCCTTTTCTCTTTGCTTGCTTTAATGTTCTACAGATGACTTGTGTATCTGGAGATACACAAGTCTCAAGTCAAGTCTTTTTCTGTGGTTGGCCTTCCCACAGAAAAAAAGCTTACATGTACAAAATATTGCCAGTCGCTGTGTGTACTTCCCCCTCAGGGCAGGGATGATCTTGGTCCTCTACATGAGGGTGGCTCATTGAGAACTGAATGCGACTTTCTATAAGAAGATTATTGTGGGAGGAAAACCTCACATAATGTGTTTTCTTGTTCTTGTTGAAGTGATTAAATGTTTAGGATTGAAGAATCAAATCTGTTTTGTGTAAGTGTAAGTATTTTTCCTAAGCTAAAGTGAGGTTTAGGGTGCCACACCTAACTTCAGCCCCTCCCTTAAACACCTGACATTGATGCCACCTCTACACAAGGAGGCATACTTTCACAGAGTGAACATGCCTGCCTGAAACCCCCCAACAATAAATTCATTGTGGACCAATGTCACCTGACAACCCTTTACTAGTTGTGCTAAATGATCAAGTAATGCCGAGTCCACAATATCTTGCAACTGGGGATTTCTTGGACCACTTTGAGTCTTGATAAAGTCTCGTGTGTGAGTTGTGGTGTTTACTCAGCAGGGAAAAGCACTTTCTCACACAGGGTGTGGTGCATTTTTGTTTATTCAAGCAAACATCTACGTGTAATTTGGCAAAGAAGTTGTCACTGCATGCAAAAAAATTCCTGGAACTACTTTTTGCACAAGGATTTTGAAAGAATGCATTGAGGCTTAAGGGAATAAAGTCTTCCTTTTGCGTGAATGAAGAAACTCTGCAGCACTGTGCCGTCATGGTTACAGGTGGTAACCTGATCTCTTCTTGCACTAACACTGAAAGCTACCAGTCACTGGATATGACCACTCTAGAGTTTCCTGCTTCCTGTTGTGCACAGAGACACCCGGTAACAGGCCTGTCACAGCTGAATGAAACCTAGTAAGAGCGGTTGGCTTTCAGTTTGTGAACAGATGCTCATTCTGAGGACCCCCTTTGAGATAAGACATGCCAACTCTGCAAGCAATACATATTAACAGTCTGCAAGTTTGGAACAGATACTGTAGTGATGATCTCTTCAGAAGAAAGTCAACAGCAATGCACAAATCATTTCTGCAGTTTTTAAAATGATATGTAGTAAAAACATACCTTGTCAATGAAGCTGGCAAAGCGGTTATTGAGGGTCTTGATTTGCTCTTTCTCCTGGGTACGGACAGTCTGGATGTTGGGGTCAATCTCAAGGTTCAGGGGAGCCAACAGGCTCTGGTTGACTTGGACATTTGTGATGGTGGGTGCCATGAAGCCACCACCAGCACCGAAGCCACCACCAGCACCAAAGCCACCACCAGCACCGAAGCCACCACCAGAACCGAAACCGGCACCGCCACCGTAGCCACCATATGAAGAGCCACCACTGAAACCGCCACCCATGCTTGATCTCAGCATCGAGCCACCTGAGCTCGCTGAGGCCATTTGGTAAGATGATGGTCTGAGAGAAATGGCAGATTTTGAGGAAAATCCTCCTCCCCCTCCTCCTAAGCGGACACTACCACCAAAACCACCGCTGCCACCATAGCTGGTCCTGGATGTCTTCACGCTCATTGTTCTGGTCGACATGGTTGGTCTAGTTTCTTCTGGGAAGTAGTTTGTAGAAATAAAGGAGGAGGAACAGAGACAGAGAGAGGTTTGGCAGAGATGTGGAGCACACTAAGAGGAGAGCCAAGTCCCTCTAAGTGGCTTCTAACTGTAAGAGATGGATATTTATCTGCCTCAGAGTGAAGGAGGTCCCAGTAAGCCCAGCCTCCGCTGGGCCTCCTCCCAGATTCTCCTCCAATTACCTGGACCCTTGAAGTTGCTCTCCCAGGCAGGTACACTGGCTCGGAGCCACTCAGCCTGTCAGACAGGTAACAGCGCTGCCTTGTAAAGCGATCTGGGCTTGACACACCCTCACACAGGGAGAGGGGAGGATAGATATTTTGGCAAAGACCGTTTCATAGGATAAGCTAGGGGCTTTCAGAGAGGTGTGGGAGGGCGGGCCCTAATTACATACTCACATAGTACCCTTTACTGCTTTTGTAACTTTTTGCAAGACCAAAGCTTAAAATATTCCCTGCACCTTAAGGTCAATTTATTTATTGATCTACTTACATTAAATTAAGACGTAAATTAATTATGCAAACTTGAGACTATTGTCTAAATTCCACCATAGTGTAAATTTTGTCATTTTTATTTTCTGCCATTCATACCATTTGTAACAGTGACCAGTCTAAAATACATATAACAGTCACAAAAAATAGAAACTATTTAGTATTTGCTTTTTTAAAGCCAATGCTGCAATGCATTTGTTTTGAAAATGAGCTGAGACATGGTCAAAACAGAACACTACAAACCCTGAGTCAAGAATGTATTTAATTAAGTAGATAATCTGTCTTTGAAGTGGCTCGTATAGTACAAGGGGAAGAGCTTTTCAAATAGAGTATCTTTTAACATTTTGATTTGTTCCAACCACAAACTTCACTAATTCTGACTGAGAATGTATGGAATAGACCAATAGAAAGGAATATATCATTGGAAAGAGAAACATAGAAATTTTAGAAATGTTTTACAAATAATAATCCTTAAATATTCTGGGATGCATTTGTTTTCAGCCATCCAATGTTAACACTTTTCAGAATCATCTGTAACCATTGCAATTATTTTCAGAAATAAAATGTTTTGGTTTTTTTCTTTCAATTTATCAACTGAGTTTAGATCTGGACTTTGATTTGAACATTTTAACACTTTTTTTTATTGAATGTAGCTCAGCCATTATGACTATCTTGGTGGAAAGTGAATGTAGCTCCACTGTTGTATGGGATATTTAGCTCCCTACATCTTCCGATCATTTCTGACCAGTTCAAATATTTAGAGATCATTTTATAATCTAACTCTGTTTTAAGCTTCCTAACTTTCACCCTGACCTGCCAGTTATGTTCCTTGAGTAATCCTTCACAGAACAGCTGAATTTACACTCAGAGTAAATTGCAGAGGTGGCCTCTATTTACTTGGTTGCATCAAATTTTATCTAGGGGTAACATAAAACAAGAAACTAATTAGAAATGCAGGCCATTATAGATATTTTCCCAGACAATCTGGAATTGAATTGCCACTTCCTGTTCTAATTGTAAATAGATGTTGAGTAGTCACTGGATACTCAGTTGCAGTATACACAAAATTAATTTATATTCTATTAATTTAGCTGTTTTGACAGCCTTTGCTATTTTTCGTTTATTTATTTTCTCATCTTTCTTCTGGTGTAACGCTGGTGTAGCCTCAATATGGAAGGGAATGTTTTTCTTCTTTTTTTCTGCAAAAAAAAATAATTGAATTTTCAATAGAGATTGATAGAAAAAAATATTTAGTTCTAAAACAGTTTTGAAAATGTTGCGTTATCTTTCATCTGCACTAGTTTCCATGAATTAAATGTATGAATTAAATGTGTTAAAGTTAGTGGTTGGACTATAAAAGGTTTGAATGCTTTTGCAAGGTGTGGTATGTTTTTGAAATAGTAAAGTTAGTATTTTAATGCTGAATTGTTGATGGAATACTGGAGAAAAATAATTAAGGAAAGTGAAAGTGTGTGAGGTGGATGTTTCTGATATAGTAATAAAATGTACAGATCAAAGAAAGATAGGAAAACAATTTCACTTCCAAAGAAATTCCTTTGGAAGTTGTGGTTAGACTGAGTTGTGGTTAGATTGAGTTGTGGTTAGATGGTCAGAGTTCTCATGAAGAAGAAACTGGTTTTGCAGAAGATTCCTTGGAGGCAGAGAAAAACTTTGATGAAGTCCAAGTTCTCTAAACATTGCTCAAAAAAGAAGCACACTTTTCTACTTATTATCCTTAAAGTAAGAACTGATAGAAAAATCATCTCATCAATGAATAGACCAAGAAACAGCTATCAAATCCTAAAATGAGTTCTTAAATCAACAGGAGGAGGAACAGAGACTGAGAGAGGTTTGGCAGAGATGTGGAGCACACTAAGAGGCCTACAGCCCATTTAGGCCTACAGCCCATTTAGGCCTACAGCCCATTTAGGCCTACAGCCCATTTAGGCCTACAGCTTGCAGCTGCTACTGAGGATTTCAGATTCCCCCTTCAGCACTCATCATTCTATACTTAACAGTTCAATTAATTGATTTCTGAGTGCAAGAAATCAAAATAATTTGCATCAATATAGACATCTCAGCTTTGATAAGGTAATTTCAAAGTTGGGTCTCTCATTCGAATATGAGCCTGCAGCTAAACGGCAGCATGCAGGAGAGCTTCGAAATGTCTTGTTCTGGCAGATCTGGAGCTGTCAATACCTGTTCAGAGTCCTAACAACTGCACTCAAGGTGTTGCCCTCACAGACTTTCCTACAGTGCATCAGAATCTGCCTTAGGGCACAGCTGAGCCACACCCCAGATGAAAAATGCCAGCGCTTTTCTTCGGCTCCCAAAATGTTCTCATCACAATACGTTAAAGCTCTGCTGCTGTTGTATCAACCTTCCAGACCTCTCAGGAAGACATGGCTCTGGTTCTGCTCTTCATCCCCTGAACCAGAACCAAACAAGGAGAAGCAGCATTCAGTTTCTGTGCACCACAAATCTGGAAGAAAATTCCAGAAAACTGTAAAACAGATGAAACATAATAAATTACGAATTTAATGATGGAACTTGACTTAATGTAATATTCTGACTGTTGACTCATGTTGCATGTTGATAGATGTCTTTGTTTTTTTGTTTGCCATGATGGAAAGCACTTTGAAATGCCTTGCTGCTGAAATGTGCTATATAAATAACATTTGATTGATTGATTGATTGATTGATTGATTGATTGATTGATTGATTGATTGATTGATTGATTGATATCCCGGAAACATATTCTCTGGTTTGGTTATTTCCAGCAACTTGTAGTAGGGTGGGAGAGACTGTTAACCTCGCTGAGGTGAACCCTTATAATAAGGGAAACACACATTCAATAGATGAGGGGATGCAAAATAACCAAAACACAGAAACAGAGGCCATTGCTGAACACATTAGAAACAGATTTGTGTTTACACTGTTCTAATTATGTGCTCAACAGAATCCAAGCTATATACGTCCATCAAGGCCATTGACACCCTTAGCAAGTCTTATCTTGTCCACTGTTTCATAGTGCAGGAAGATGACAGTCATGCTATTTCTTTCAATAGACATACCTACTACTTGTTTGCACTAAGGAAATAAAAAACTATTATCACAGTATTTTGCAGGATGCAGTAACTGAAGATGGTATTGTGAAGTGAAAGTTTATATTATTATTATTTATCATCACAACAACCATGGTCACTTGCTGGATCAAGAAATCCCCAAGACTTTCAGGACAGTTATCTGGTGACTGATGAGGGAAAAGTTGAACATAATTAAAGTTATGTACAGAATAAAATGCAACAACAAAGTACTTTTTGAGAACTCTGGATTGCTTCATGTATTTTTTGCTCGTGGGGAGACATTTCAGTAATCTAAAACTAATAGAAAAAATTTAAGCAACCTATTTGAATGCTGTATGTGGACTGTTGCATGTAAAATTCACGAGCAGTAAGTTTTGTGCTAGTTATCAGTATTGGACCAAAGAAAGCAAGCCAGTTGCACGCCTTTAAAATTGTGATGCTTTTGATGGGTCAGATTGATGCAGCAGCTGGGGTGAGGGGCCCAATTAAAGTTTTTGTCATGGAGCCCAAGTTTCCTGGTAACGCCCCTGCCCAGGACCATCAAGAGATAAAACCTTTTGAAATCGTTCTCAGCCCACCCTTGGAGTTTACTCTTACTTTTTTTTATATCGAGATGTCAAAAAGACTCCTCTTTGAATCTTTCCTGAAGGCATTCACCTAACAAGAGGAAGTCTGAGCCCATTTGGACAAAGATCTTTTTAGCCTTTTTCTTATTCTGTTGGAGATCAGTCTTTCATCATCTGATAAAAGACAGTACAGTATAAGTATATACCAACACATCAACAGTAGTCTCATCTTTGGACTAAACTCCAGTGCAGATCTTCAGATTTAAATAGGGTCTACATTTAAACTTGTTGATTAAACCACAATGCATCACTGAATAGACTTGAGATCAGGAAGAGACCAGGAAAACTTCAACTTCTTTATATGTAATATTTTTATTCAAACATCTACTAACTATAACTTTTTTCCTCACATTACTGTCATGCTAAGTTCCACATTGGATGGAAGTTTCAGAGTTTTTGATAAAACTGGAACCTCAACAGAGACATTTAACATCTGAGTCAGATTTGACCAAAGTCACTACTTGTAGAAAGTAAAACAGACAGACATGGTGATTCATGTTACACATCCACCCATCTTACGCTATTGGTGTTGAGTCAGGTCAATATACCTATGAGCCTATTCACCCAGTCCTGTTAATCTAGTGTTAATCAGACAAGTGTGTTTTTCCCAGTTGTCCCTGGGTGTGTTCACCCAGGAACAGTATTCTACTAGGACACCCCGAAAGGATGCTATTGTAAGACTGACCAACTTTCTTTCAACTAAAGAAGTTCCAGCCTAAATTCTCAGTTTGGGACATGACCATAGAAATCATAAGCTCTACTCAAGGTTATTGAGTAGATATTATTGAAACAACATCAGCGGCACAAGCTGGATTTTCTTGAGAGTCCCTGGATAATATTCATAGTTCTTCTTGACTTTAAATTTATTTTAGTGCAACCAATGCCTCATTTACACTGAGGGGTGCAATACAGGTCAATGTGGTTCTATATGTTGTTTTGTATGTTCCTATTGTGGGCCCATTGGATAGTGGGTCTACAAGTGTTACCAGTGTCCATTGATTGGGGAACAGAAAAATAACACTGCTTGTAACAAACAAGAGACATAATTTGACATACTATAAAGGGAAGCTGTGGTTACTACTCAGTAGCTTGCCACCATCAGCGTATGAATGAATGTGTGAATGGGTTAATAACTTAATGCAGTCATTAAGTCATTCACAATTTAATGACTTAAGTCATTAAAGACTTTGTCCTCTGGACTTGATAAAGCGCTATACAAGTACAGGCTATTGCACGACGCAACATTAGGTATTTGGGTTTAACACCATCTGAGTCCAACTGGTGGTAGAAATGCACTCCAGAATTCACTGTATTCCAATATGCTAAGGTCAGGGATCAGCAGCTATTTTCTTCCAAAGAAAACATGCTTACCTCTTTACCATCTCTCAAAACAAAAAAAAATGCTTTTTGGTCTGCTAAAACCTATGAACAAATTTTAGAACATATATAGAAAAACATTAGTTTGAGATAAAAATAACACAGAGAATGACCAAAGAAAGACACAATAGCCATGTTTCCAGACACCACATAACTGATCAATGTGATATTTTGATAATAAATTTGATTAATGAAAATTCACCAAGTTCAAGAAAACTCTTATTTTTGATACAAGGTTTTGGCACACCATCTCATCTTATTTAAGGATGAGATGGTGTTTTGACTGAATCAAAATTGATGTATTTTGGAAAACTGCAATGGAAACACTTTTTATTTGCATCACGAGTCACGAGATCAACAACTGGATGTTGCCACTGGTACAAACCAGGAGAATGAAAAGTTGTCGAATATCAGACAGTTTTAACCCTAATAATTTAGGTAAAAACTATTGTGATGTAAAGCACCAAGTCAAGATGTGGGATGATGACAGACTGCTACCAAAAATGTACCAAAGGATGCTGGACTTTAAAGTTATTCATAATGATTTTAAATGACAAAAGTCTCCCATTTGAACATGCATTACACAAATCCTTCTAATTTGAAATAAGTTAAGCCCTAATATAACGTGCATATTTTGGACCATGGGAGTGCAAACCAAAGTACCAAGGAGTGCATGTAGAAAAAAATGCAAACTCCACATGGAGCCTGGCTCAATATGTAAATAAGCAACAATTAGAAATGCATTTTCAATAATCCAATCTGATTGAAGGTAAATGCAGTGTATGTCTATAACCTCTTGACATCTAATAATTAACGCTACATAGCTTGCTACAGCTTGGCTTCATGGCCACATTTTACTTTACAAAATGTTCCAACTGTTTATTTAGGTTCACAGTTTATGTCTGGTTCAGTAAGTTAGCAGTACTGAACTTATAAATCAGGAAGTGTCTGCAGAATCTGATGGGAGTTGCATGTTTTTATACATTTCTGCATCATCGAAATAGAACTTTAGCTTTCTTCCAAAGGTTTCAGGTACACTGGAGGTCCTGCCACAACAAAAAAACCTCTGAAGCATGAAAACAAACAAAAACAAAAAAATAAGCATAATTGATTTATATTTGACATTTTATGAAATGTATTTTTATTTTTCAGGGTTTTCAGAGACAAAAAAAATAATTAAATTTCTCTCCTAATCGAAAGCGTTGGCAGTTTTTCACTTCTCACAACGGTGAAAGGCAGCATTTCAGGCTTTCTAGTCAGCACATGTAGAGGAATGTTCACACTCATTTTGCCTGTGAGAAACAACAGATGTGAGTTTACTCCTCTGAAACTTGGCAACAAGAACAGCAGAGAGTTCAAAGAGTAATAATGAGACAGACTCTCTGCCATCTTCTTGATCATGTTTAGACAATTAGAGATTGAAGTTCTCTTTTAAGTGGATCTATATATTAATTATGGGACCAAACTTTGTTTTTGTTTTAATCTTACAGTCACTAAATAATTGTCCAGATTTTAGAGTATTTTGTCATGGTTTTGAAAACGTAAAACCAGTTTGAGTGTCATTCAACTACGACAAGTCAAAGCAACCAGATACAATTGAAACCTGATATTTACTCCCACTGCATGAAGAGACACAACCTGTTTTTTGAGTGTCTGACACAAAATCAGACCAAACATTGCTAGCTTTAGATCAGCTCGGATTACCAAAGTTGGCTCAATTTACTAAATGTCCAGATCAGAAGACAGAAACATTTTCAGACTGTTGAAAAACGTTGAAGATCTTGCTTTAATATTTTCACATAATATTTCTTAATAATACAACCTATTTTGTGAAGTCACCAGTACTTCCAGAAGCAAAACATTCAAACATGATGCTGATTACTCTGTGAATTATTATGAATTATTTGGAAGCTTTCCTTGTGTGGAGGCCATTGAAGTAGAGTAAACTCATGATAATGTTCAAGAAAGCACTTTGAGGTGATTTAAGCTTTGTGACGTGATGCCCTGTTGTTTGATCTCTGTGTTCATAGATGTGGGTGTCAAAGGTCAGCTGCAAAGCACAGCAAGGGTGTGGGTGTTAAACAATGAGCTATTGTTAGTAAAAGCCCAATAAACGATCCCACCTGGACCATGACACCGCCATCTCCAGTCTGAGCCACTGACACAAAGTCATGGTTTAGAGATGATGTTCTGCATTTAGCTGTTTTGTAAACTTAACAGTTTACTAAAGTTTGACAATAATGTTGAAGTTTGGTTATCGACTATGGATGAATTCTTCAAGTACTTAGTCATCTTTGCTTATGCTCTTATTTTAAAGCGGGTGAAGAGTTTCCATTTCCTCGGTGCAGATTCTGTAATCAAACATTGGTAGGTATGTAGTAGCAAATCTGAACCCATTGAGGGAGCTATATTATATCGTAGCGCATGCTGTGTTATTGACAAACAGTGAGAATCAACATAAATCAATTTAGTGGTTTAGCATTAGTTTCAGTTAAATGGCAGGTTGGCGTGGTGTTATAGCCTCAGTGGAATTAATGTTTATGGTTAGTGCTTTAGAGTTATTGCAACTAACCTTTTAGTTTGTGTTGCCCACCACTGCTTGGTTGCAATGATTGGTTGTTAGCGCTACTGTTGCCTTTCTAACATCTCTCCTCTAATATTAATATGAACTGTTAATATCAGAGCAAAGTGAATGTTCTCTGTAAAGTTTGAGTGTGAAAATCTCAACGGATCAGTAGTTTTGTGAAATATTTGAGCCTCAGCAATGACTATGCTGCATATGTGGACAAGTAAATTCCCTACATCTGAAGTTCAGCAAAGTACTAAGTAAATAAATAGCAGTGCCTAAAAATGTGGGTTTGAAGTAAGTCACAGTGCGTGGAGCCAAAGATGCATGTTTTTTTAGAGCCTAAATGATGTTTCATGCGTTATATGCAAAACGGTGCAATCAGATGTCACCATATTGACTGGAGTACAGTGTAAGCATCATTTTATTAGCTTTGCTGAAACACACCAAACAAAACCTTTTTTTACAAGATCCCTTCAGGCTAATCAGCAAACATTGAACCACATGACATAGCAGCTGCAGAGCCTAATGTATGGTTGAGCTGCAGACACAGACAGAATAACAAATCCAAAGCACCAAAAACAAAAAAAACAGCATAGGTTTTAACACATTTTTAACTATATCAGTTAAAAATGATGTATTCTGAATGCAGGTTCTCAAATAGTTTATACATTTGGTCATGTTGATATTCTGTAAACAAAAGCTAGGGTTGTTTTTGCCAGTTTCTTTTTGTTTTTTTCTTTAAAGCTACTGCATCGTCAGCGCTATTTGCCTGTGCCAAAGTAAATTTCAGTGATTAAGGTGCGGCTCTAACTTCATCCGCACACAGATTTACTGCTCTCTCATTCCTCTTTCACATCCACAGTCTTGAAGTTTCCTACAAAAGAAACTTTATGGGAGGGTTAATGCGCCGCCAGAGTGAAATTCTACCTGAAGGAGAAAAAAAAAAAAAAAAAATCTGCTCCACCTCCGAATTACAGAGGAAAACTTAACAAAGGCAGCAAAATTTCTGTAGTGTGGGACTTGCGCATTTTGAAAATGCAAATACATATGTGAATAATAAGGGGCCTACCTTATTATAACACATTTTAAATATGAAAAACGGTGAAAGACATAATAAAAGTCTAACAGACACCCAAAAGAAAAGGGGAGTTTTCTCAACTGGTAACCTGTTTCACTCAGATGAAGAGTTAAAAATGTCTTTAAAACTTTTAATGTAACTCCCCCATGATGGTCACTGATTATAGAAAGGTACCAGGCAGAACCTGGTACCAGAGTTTGGAGATAGTTCCATTCACCAGGCTCCACCTGTCGAGAATTTTTACTGTTATACAGCCACACCCAATACTATAAAAGCCAAAAGAAAAACTGGCGCAGCTGGTAAAAAGGTTCACCAGAAATACAGCCTGGGGTGTTTTTCCACACCTGCAATGAAACCAAAAAAAAAAAAAAAAAATCAAGATCCGTTAGAAGTCATGTGCATTGCTAAAAAGTTGGGTCAATGACGGAACAAAAAGCCAAAGGCTTAAGGCTGAAAACTGAAAGGGTTTCAAAAGTTCAGGTAAAGTAATATAAAATGCATTTTAATTACACCAAAAACAAAGCAAAATTATTTTGAAGCTTAATGATGGCAAAGAATAAGATATTATTCCGATAATCACTCAAAGTGTTGGGATGTAGTACATTTTACCAGAGAACCACTATTAGCCCAAACCAGGACCTTTGCAACAACTTGTGGATCTGACTGAGGTCACATCAACGGTCTTCCTCATCTTCGGTCTTGGGAGAGCGAATGGTTTCCTGGCTCAGCAGATGGCAGCCAATGGTGTGTCAATTACTATTGTGTCATGGAATTTCAAGTTCCCAAGATGCATTTTCTTTCCAATATTGAAAATATGTTCTATGAAAATCGACAAATAGGCAAGGCACACTGTCATTATGCACCTTACTAATTACTGATTAAATTCATGATTCCCAAGGTTGTTCACACCTAATTTCTGCAAACTTTAATTAAGTGAATGGTCTACCTAAAGATGTGTCAAAATATTCCATTGTGATGTTAGCAAAGAACTAAAGGGCCAAATTGGTTTCTTTGAAAAGATCCACCCATCTATCCATTGTCCACACTGACTTGCCATTGTACAGTTGCAGGAAGGCTCATGCTTATTTAATATTTTTCTAAAACATTCTGGTCACTGAAATTGAGTTTAGGGGTGTTATGGGAGCCTGTAGTTCGCTGCCCTCATAATTAAAATGCATCAATATTCCAGAATGATAACAATCTCAAAATAGGTCAAGGAAAAAGTTTGTCAACTCAATCAACTTCATTCTCGATCAGGACCTTTCAATTTTAAATTGAAAGACCTGAGAGGATCTGGAAGAATTTCACGGGAAAATAATAGATGTTGGTGTCAATATAGAAACATTAATATATAGACTAAATGAAGTTCCTTGAAAAAGGATTCACACACTCTAAACTTTTTAACACTTTCTCATGTCACAACCATGAAAACGTTGTAATAGTCCAACTTTTCCTACTTTTTCTACTTTCAATATAAATTATCTTCAGCAGTGTTACAAAGACAAATGGGCCAAAATCACAGATGAGGTACCAAAGGTGGCACTGGACCTTTTTGGTGACAAAAAAATTCCTTAGATTTATTTTTATTCGTCAATTCTTATAATGATACTAATGACATCGAATGTCAAGTTGCATTTCATTTTCACACGTTTAATTCAACAACTCAACCGCAGATGAACACATCTAAATTTGCGTCTGCAGTGACATAAATCACTGACTGTGTTCATAATAACTACTTATGAACAATGAAATGAGACGACTGAACTTAAATTATGAACGATTCACCTGCTGGTTTGAACTTAGAGTCTCATAACTTCCTCCAGGTTCACTTCTGGAGGACAAATCTGTGCTAGAATTTGGATCAGGCCTATGTGTCAGGTCAATGTGCCCAATTAACTCCAACTAATTAATTTTGATTAGAGTCCTGAGGACAAAGTGAACCCTACATATTATTTTATTTTTATTAAAATTGTACTGCTTTAGTTTTTAGAGCACCAGGCAATTAAGCAGCATGACTTCTCTGTTTTAGCTTTTGTTTAACATCTTCTAGATCTGTTTTGTGGCTTGTTACAACAGGGAGAGTCAAGTGAAAACGTGTGATCAATAGGAGCAGAGCCGGGTGGGGCCGATAAAGCATTTAGTTGTACAGCCTGCTGTGCTCATTCCAGTATAATTAATTTGTGCTTTTTAATTTCTTTTCTCAACAAGGTAAATTGCCTATTCCTCTAGTTATACACTAAACTGACTAACTCAAAATGGCATTCTCATTTAGTTTTCTCTGTTCTGAACACAACACAGCTTCAAAATGATCAAAAATAGATCAAAAATGGATGGAACCCATTTATCATGTTCCTTCAAATATACAACTCTCAAGTAGTCCAGACAACTGTCAAAATTATACTTCTTCATCAAATACACAACAAGCTAGCTTGCAAGCCAGCAGATTAGCAGGTTGTTACAGATGAACCTTAACCACCTCAAGACAGAAGCAGTGAGTGAAAAATATTGTTAGTATTAAATAGTTGTGCCACAACAAAATTTGAGATTAATGTGATTAATGTATCTAAGACCAACCTACATTTCCTTTAATGAATTAAAGACATGAATTAATGAAACCCATGAATCTTGTTCCTTCAAATATACAACTCTGCACCATTTTGGATTTCATAAAATCCAGAGAAAATCATCTGATATTTGTGATTGTGATGAGACAAAATGTGCAAAATATAAAGTACTTTTTAATACTCACTAATCTGATTCATCAGTTCATCAACACCTCTGGAAAATATGACTGTTTTAGTAGAATGAAAAATGCAGAAAAAAAAAATTGGAGAAAAAATTTAAAAATTTGCAAAATGAAGGTGTGTGTGTGTGTGTGTGTGTGTGTGTGTGTGTGTGTGTTGTAAACTATCATTAAATATAAGGCAGGTGTGGAAACTTGTTTAACTGAACCCGAATTTTGAGGCGTTCTCGTCCTCGAGCAGTTTTGGAGGTACGCTGCGGGTCATAAATCAACACCAATGTACCCTGACTCTGGCATTTAAAATGAACTTGCTTGGTACACATGGAGATTACACACTAAACTTTCTGCAGAGTTGTGCATGTTTGGATGACATTTACCACGGAGATGATCTTACATGATCATGCTCACCTTTGAGAGTCTACTTGTCACTTCTCATCTCAGCTCTTACATAACACTTTGAATAATTAAGCCACGCTCTCAGTTATCCTGCAGCCATTCTCCATTTTTATCATTGACTTAACATCTGGAGCCAAATTACCCACACACTACAATCCTTGGCAGGGATGTCTTGGGGTTTTGTCAGAAGTTTCAGCATCAGCAGCGAAAAGGAATTTTATTGTCTTTATTGTCTTTTTTTTTTGCTTTTTGCTTATGAAAGCAAAAAAAATTAGTTTGATATTTTATTCTTTGCTTTTAAGTTACATCATCATGTGCTACAATCAATGAAGTTACAATATGCACACACACAACCTCAGCTATTTTAGCATGAATCTGGCTGGAGGCGGCTGTTGACGTTTATCTAATTAAAACACACCAGCATAAAAAAAGCTACATGGACTTTGTGTCACAAGATTTGGTGAAATGATTTATCCTTTTCTTCTGTGTCTTAAGAAACTCCTGTTCACTCTGAAATTTCACCTTCAAGAAATCATCACAACCTCCATCCATCCATTATCCAAATGCCTTCAGCTCTCATGGGGTTGCGAGGGATGGTGGCGCCCATCTCCAACGGTTAACAGGTGAGAGGCGGGGTCATCCTGTCCACTGAAACCTCACAACATGGCTTCTCTATTAACCCTTTTGCAATGTTTTTACCAGCAGGACACTAAGAAGTAGCTCCTATAATGAGCTCAGCAGCTATGCAGTTCCACCAGTGATTTGCAAATTGCTGCTGGCTAGTCTGAAGGAGCTGAGTGGGAGAGTCCATAGGCAGAGCTGCTCTGTGAGGTGGAAACTTGGAAGCCTGCAAATTGTAGCTCAGAGGAGGAGCTGCATCTTGAAGTTGGTGCTTGGTCCATCCAGCTGAAGGTTACCATGGAGATTAAAGGTCTTCTCAAACATGCATGAAAGACTCAAAGAAACACTCCAGGTTTGTTTTTGATGAAGGGAAACCATTATGATGTGATGTAAAGCCCAACAAGTAAATTTGTCAAAAAACTATCCCTTTTAATTACTTTTTTCAAAAGTAAGATGTTTACATACACTGAGCTTACACTGTTTGACAATTTGTCAAAGCAAACATGATGATCTCATGACTTTAGGTAGCCTCTCTTTGTTTAATCAACATTTGCCACTATGGGCAGCTCCTCCAGGGGTATCCAAAGGTCTTCACAGCCCAGCGGAGAAGTGTCCATCCAGCGTGTCCTGGGTCTTCCTCCTGGTGGGATATGCCTGAAACACAACACCAATGACGCATTGGAGAGGCATCTTAACCAGATATCCAACCCACTTCCACTGGTTCCTCTTGACGAGGGACCCTCAAGGTTGATTGGACATCTACCTGAGTTCTACTAAAAAGAAAATAATTTAATCTACTTTTGGCCACAATCTCCCTCATTTGGTCAAAACCAACAGCTTGTGACCTTAGATGAGGTTAAAAATGTAGATTGACCAATAAATCAAGGGTTGAGCAGACAGACCATTTTTTTGTCATTCGTGAACAAGACCCTAAGATATTGTAACTCCTCCACATGGGGCAGGACTCTGCACACTTTGCACCAATACATGTTTGGTGCACATTTGTGCCAAACATCTATTGCTTTGGTGCAAAATGTGCACCAAACTAGATAAAAGTAAAGTATCTGGTGAAGATACATGCTAAAGATAACTAGTGCTTTAAGGCCATCCACAGAAGAAGACGCCATGGCTCTGGAAGCAACATGTAAAGCCAGATTAGAGTTTAGCACTGTTCTAAGGAACAAAGACTTTAATGTTCTACTAATATGACCAACATTACCTAAGGAAGACAAAAGGGAAAGGTTGCAATTTAGAAAACTCCGCCCCAACTGGGAGGTTTGGGCGTGGCAGGACGTGTTTTGATGTAGGTCAGGGCTCTTTACAGAACTGATGGCATCATGAAGAGAGAACATTTCTTGGAAATGTCGAAACAGCATCTTGACATCACCCAGTAAGTTAAAAATTGGGCACAAACAGGTCTTTCCTTTAAAGAGACAACAAATTAGTTACAAACTGGCCATTGCAAATTTGTGTGCAGAGCGGAAAAGGTGTGTGAGAGCCCAGTTATCCTAACTCTGTAGGAATGAACAGGCTACAATCCCATGAACTGTGAGAAACGTGTGGAAGGGAATTTTAATTGTTTGGCACAAGTCACACAATTGAACAACATTTCCATCAAATACTGAGGGAAGTTATGTAAAAGTCAAAACGAAATAAAAATAAAAAAATCTTCAAGTTAACATTTCTAATTGTCTGACTTAAGGTCAGACAATTAGAAATGTCAATTAGACTGACAATTAAGTCAGTCTAATTGTCTGACTTAAGGTCAGACAATTAGAAACAAACATGTCAGTTTCCTTTGATTCAGTGAATATTCACTAATTGCTACACACCTTTACAAAAACAGAATGTGCATATTAATACACCGACATGGAATTAATCCAGCAAAAAATAATCAAACACCAGACTGTGTTCTGATGTTTGTGTCTGAATTCTTGACAGTTTTTCAGAAAGTTTCGTTGCGTTTAAAGTACAAGCATGTGAACCTTAAAGTGATCTGCAGCTGACCTGTATTCAAAGACATGACAGGCTGAAACTGCTTGCATCAGATAGGAGCTGAAAAACACTTTCACATGTTTAGTTTCAAGCCTGAAGGTTCTGCACATATGGCTTTATGATAGTTTGTTTGCCATCGTTGAGTCAGAAAACAAAAGATATCTGTGGATTATATTTTCCCCAGATTCACTCGCTATTTATAGCAACAATACTTGTCATGACTGACAAGTATTGTTCATTTGCAAGGAAACATGACCTCTACAATGGCATTCAATGGTTTCAAAGTGAAAGGCAAATCATGTGTGAAATATTTGGCATCCATTACCGTAAGTAATTGCTACACACCTTTACAAAAACAGAATGTGCATATTAATACACCGACATGGAATTAATCCAGCAAAAAATAATCAAACACCAGACTGTTCTCCTTTCTCAATATGCCTCCAAACCAGTGCGACCAACTGTTTTCAAAGATTACAGAATTAGTTAACACAATCCGTCTTGTTACAATTAACCTCAGTCCAAATACAGCTGCTCTGTGACTGTGAAGGCCTCCAAGGTTTGGTGAAGAAACACCATCATGCTTGGAAGAGGCAAGCAAATGTCACTGTCAGACAGTGGGGAAGCAGAGTTGTGCCCAATCAGACCATCAGTTTCCACACACACAACAAAAAATCCTTGTGAAAATGTAGTTAGCACCAGTGCGACCCCGCACAGAGTAAAAAGTTTGTGGGGTCCAAATGACTCCATCTCTTATGTATGAAACTTGGTTCTCACAGTTTAACAGCAGATCATTTCTACTTGCCTCAACCATCAACAAGAAGAAGAGAGTAAAGAAAAAGTAAATGTTACATTTGTTTTGTGACTAATTGTGAAAAAATTTAAAATGGATGATTCAAACACAAAAAGACAGGTTAGCTTTGAACCACTGATTACCTCTTTGAAATCACAACTTTATTGCGATATATATCTGGAATGCAAACGTGATATTAATATTTGTAGCAGGTCAAAAACATTGTGCTGAACTTTTGGCCTCTTTCACAAAATATTCCAACTCAGTCCCTTGTAAGGATGGAGTCGAAATGAAGGGTTAAAGTTAACCCACCCCTCTGAAATACCAAATGACATAGAAACAAAGTTGTAGCAGTCACTAATTTTTCACATTATTTATGAAAGCTGTCATCTCTGCAGGAACGGACTTGATTCAGGAACCACCAAAGGCAGCTTTAGGTGTTGGTCTTGTTTTCATTTCTAGGTATTTCTGCATGGAATCTGCAGTTTCTCCTGGCAGTTCAGTGCAAAAACAAAATATTACCAATTTGTGTGTGTGTGTGGTTTCTAGTGCAAATACCTTACTACACCTGATACAAGTCAAAATTAACTTACAACTAGATATAGGAGCTTGTTTTAAGTCAATATTTCCTTAATATTGACAAAAAAAGACACTTCCTATATTCACAAATAATTTAATTTGCAAGACAAATTTCCAATGTTATAGATGAAATAAACTAGTCTAGTACTTTTTAATCAATTTTAAGGAATTATTGACTTAAATCAAGCTGCTATATCTTGCTAAAAAGTAACTTGTAAGTTAGTTTAGTCTTATTTCAAGTTTACTAAGATATTTGAACTGGAAACTATAAACACTTGTGTTTTTGAAGTGTTTATTCTGATCGCATCACATCAGAGAAAATAGAAAATAATAAATAATAAATAATTAATAATAATAATAATAATAATAATAATAACATGAAAATAGTGACAAAATATTATATTTGGACTGAAATTGAAAGATGTCAGTCTGTTGAACACAGGCCCTGTGAGGAAGTGACAGGATTACTTTGACGTTTAATTAGACGTGTCAACTCTTATGTGAAATCAAGACGATGCATTGAACCTGTTCTTTAGCATTAAGATGGAAGTGAAATGACAGGTGGCTTTTCTGCCTCGATTTGCATACTTGGGCTGCTTGGATGCGTTCCCAGTTTCTGACTGAATTTGACTGTAAAGTTGTGTGGGAAAATCTTCAAGTTTAGCCTGCTTAATATTTAAAACCAGACAGACCATCGCCTTTAAAGCTCTGAACCTTTTGATGACATGATCTGTTTTTTTTTCTGTTGTTTTTTAATACAGTAAGAACCAGCATAAACTAGAAAAAGATGCACCTTTATGATCTATACATATCCATAAACTGGCAATCATAGCCTGCCCAGTTTTCAGCAGTTAGATCGACTGCCTTGTTTCATAATCCGTAAGGTATTTGGTGCTAATCTGAGATTTTCATTGATGAATGATCATCAGTTTTCACTCATCCTGGGTTTGTTTCTGAGCGTGTACAGCATGGAGACGGTGCGCATGAAAAGCAGGCTGGAACAAGTACTTAATCTGATCTGGTTACTCTTTTATGAGGCGTTTTCTTTTTTTCTTTAAACAGGGCGGTCATATGTGATCCGTTTCATTCTTTGTGAGTTATGCCGCTGCTTTGCCCCAACCTGTTCTCCCCTGGCTTTGCCTGCAGGCAGTAATGAGCGAAATGAACAGGCGGTAATAACTGCATTCGTTAAGTCTGAACATACAGGAACGAGCTGCTTTGTAACCAACTTACATGAGAAAACTCTTGTTTGTTGTTTTTGTTTTAAGTTACATCATGACTTAAGGGAGGAAGCGTTTTTATTTTATTTGGAACAATTTCTGCTTCGTGCAATTCCTCCACATTCACCAGCTGAGTCAATGTGTGCAGGCATGTGTGAAGGGATTCAACAATCAGACAAGAATGTCATTGATAATATGAACCCCAGGCTTCTGACAGCACTATGCTTATCCTTCATGAACAGTCAGGATTAATAATATTTCTTTCTGAAAAACTGCACTTTTTAATAACTTCACCTGAGTCGCATGTTTGGACTGGTCCATCTGAAAAATGGAGTCATATACAGATGGATTTGCAGTGTCAGTGCTTTGGACTTTCCTAACGGCAACCCAGATCTTTAGTACAAACAGATTTGACTTTAAAAAATAAACATTTGATGAATTTGCAAATAGGGCATGGCAATTAATCCTCCACATAAAAGTTTTTTACATGCATTCTGAAAGCCATGTTCTGAAAAACAAAAGTTCTCTAATCTTCAATCTACTACTGACTTACTCGGGCCGCGCCCTGATCCTGACAGCAAGTTGACACAGCGAAGCACTTTGTTTGGTGAACGTCAACACGCCCAGGATTCATCCTGCGGTACAGAGGGGTGGCTCTGGAACACCAAGAACAATAATTACAACTCCAAAGAGTTTGGAGATTTGAGATCAGAATTTGTATAGGAAGGTGATGCTGCAAAATCTGACCATGAAACTTGCCATATTTGTAATTGCGATCCCATGAAGAGAAGTTGCAGTATGGTAAATGATGTCTTACGTCTACTGCTTGGTGTAAAATAGTTTTTATAAAGCATGATGCATAATGATAACTTGGTGAACTTGGCAAACAGGAAGGTTACGATTAAACACTCAACAGACATATGCCACTTATAAATCAGTTCCAGGATTTCCACTGCAGAGATTTATCGATTAATTGATTAATATTAAGTAAATTAGGACTTAAACAATGTAAAGCACATGGAGAAAACTTTTTTCAGCGTAAACTGGAATATACATAAAGTCAGAAACCTGATGTATTCTTCCTTTAACTGAAATGCAAAGTCAAAGCTGTTTGGTCAGGAGTTGGATAGTTTTAACAAGAAAAGTCTCAGGTCAGTTCCAGATATCATATCTGGCCACCAGTTGTGACATTTTTAAATGCTCTGTATTAGAAGTCCCTGATTACCTCTCAAAGAAATTGACCCGACTCAATTTTAGTCCCAGAGTTAGACATACAAATTTAGACTACAGGTGAAACTGCCAGGACTAAAAGTGGCCTAAGGTTTAGAATGAAAGATTTGGAGAGTCAGTCCAAATTTGACCCAGGAAAGAGTGAAAAAAATATACTCTTTAACCTTTCAGTAAGGTTTAATTACCCATCGCAGCCGATCATTTGATCTTTGTGGGAAACTATTATATTATTATCAGCTCAGGTTTCTGCATGCTAAAATGCAATCTCGGCAGATCTAGCAGGTAGGGCCGTTTTTTTCTTCTCTGCAAACTAATGTGTTTGATACGAATCCTGATAGATATGTTTTACAGCTGTCGACATTTGTGATGCTGTATTAGGAGCCAAGTCAGCAAACAAACAGCCATGTGCATCCAAACAGAAGTGGATATTCTTCAGTGTAATGACTGATTAATATAAACGGTAAGAATCCAAATTTTATACATCTTAGTTTAGCGTGAAATTTGTCTGAAAAGTGAGCCCTATTTATTTTTCTTGTCATTTCCTGAAGACTGTATCTATGACTGTTGCTCAACAAGATATAGAAAAGTGGTTATAGTGCAACAACATGCTTCAACTTGCATTTCTGCTATATTCTATATGACAGTTATGATATTTTTAAATAACTTGTAATTATGTTTCCTACGTTTCCATTCAGGAAATAATATTTACTGGAAAGAGCATCAGCTTTCTTAACTTTCCTATTGGAAGCATCTCTCATACGTCACTGCCCTGTATGTATGAACTTTTTCCAGGATTCAATTGGTGCCTGACTAATAGGCTTTAATTGACTGCAATTATCTCAATCAGGTGTGTTAAAGCTGGAAAACACATAAAAACCTGCCTTGAGGACAAAGGTCAGGAAACACCAGGCCAGCCTGACCTCACTTTTTGAGCCAATCAGATGTGCTTTATTTAGATTATATGGCTGCAACATACAGAACGCTTCCTGCCAGGGTTGAAGACGTAGTTTCATCAATTAGAGCTATTTGTCCAGGTCCTGAGGTGGAACACCTCCAGACCAAGGAACTATTGTACTCTTTTTCTGAAATGTTGCATATGTAACAGCAGATGTCCCTGCACACAACCTACAAAAGAATTGTATTTTTTTCTTATTAGTCTAGAATATTCTCCATTGGGGATCACCAAGGTATATTTTGGCAAACATGAGAGGCCTTTGAGTGATTTTAGTCAGCAGACGTCTTGGGTTTGGATTTTTCCCAGAACATCTTTTTTTTTTGCCCACTCTTTTTATCATCGTTAAATCTCGAACACTTACCTCAGCTGAGGCAAGTGAGGACTGGTGTGCTTTGCTGTTGTTGTGGTTTGTTTTGCGACCTCCTGGATGAGTCATCACTACTGCTGGAGTCATTTTGGCAGACCAGCCACTCCCAGGACAGCTCACCGCTCTTTGGGCTGGGGCGGTAGGTGGTGCATTTTGTGATCTTTTGGTCTGCTTCTTCACATCAGACACGGCCTTTAAGCGATTTGTTCATTTGACCATTCTGGTAGAAATCAGGTCTTTGTGTGGGCTGGTGAACTTAAACTCATTTTTCAAGATTTGTCAATGGGCTCAATTACTTTTTCACGTAGGAGTAACTCATAATGTGAAAACCAAAAAAGCCAAAACAGTGGAAATCTGTAAAGTAACAGCTATTTGCTTGTTCAAGATGTTACTGCATGTGGTCAAAATCTATTCACTCACCGCAAAACGACTAGATGTCATTCCTCCAAATTTCCATGTTTTTATAAAAGCCACTGATAACTGATGAAAGACGCTGACTTGCTAAGTAACATGCATGGTGTAGTGATCTGATGCTGCCCTCTTCTGGTAGACTTAAGAAGTTACAAATTCTTCTAGAACAGGAAACACTTAGTTTTCATTATTACTTAGAAACTGTGGAGTACTCATTACTTTTATAGATTTAGAGCACACTTAGAAAACCCAGAGAATAAGAAGGTGAAGATTTCTTACTGGTTGAATATTCCCAGCATTTACCTTCAGTCATCTTCTGGTTTATCACAGGTCATATTTTCTATGACATAGTAGTTTTCTTTGCACATACCGATTGCAATTAGACAATCTGAGTGAAAATGTCCAGATAAGAGCGAAAGGGAATGAACCTAACACTAAAGAAAGAAGAAACATAATTAAACTAGAGCAACAAAGAGAGTACTGAACCAAAAGAAAACAGAAAGAGGCTGATCTAATCAAAATCAGAACAAATAACAAATCACAACTTAAGAACCCAAAACACCCTCAGACCCGACACATTCTCCTGATTCTTAATTTGAAAGGAGCAGTGTGATTGTGATTGTGTTTGTGTTTCTGGTTACTCTTCCTAGAAGACGGCTGTGTTTATTTAATATCAACACATCTGTTCAAACCGTAGGGCCCATTTCAAATGGTTTTCATTCGGTTTCAGATTTATACATTATGTAATTTATCAAAAATGTCATTTAAACGTGATCCCAATTAAAAAAAAGAATTATGTTCCTTTCCCTGGAGTCAGAGTTGGAGCAGTTCATTTGAAAACATGACAACCCTCAGTTTGTCAGCCTGTGTCATGATGGCGAATTTCATTCAATCTGCAAATAAGCTCTCAGGGTTCTTCAAACTGATTTGGACAAAAGAACATTTCTACCATGCATATTTCCTAAAATGAATATTGTTCCACTTTAAGTTGTCTTCTGAAATAAAAGCAAATTCATTTTCATTTAGTTTAATTAGCTTGGCTTTATTCAGTTTATTGCAAAAACATTGTCTCAGAAAAACATTATTTTCCACAGCAGCCTCTTAATTACAGTGGTCACAGTGGTTGAGCTTTGAGTGTAAAACTACCAGACAGGCAGAGAAGATCATGACAGACAGGCACAGTTAAGGCCAAATATATTCATACCCCAGGCCTGGAGACCTGGAATCATTACTTAAACTATCACTGGAAAAACACAAAACCTAGTACTTTTGGTCTAATTTCTAGGGCAAATATCTTACTACATTTAAGACAAAACTAACTCATAGTTAACTTTTCACCAAGATATAAAAACATTTTACAGTCAATCATTCTTTGATGTTTGTAAAAAAAACATTACCAGTTCCTCTGGTAGATTATTTCACCTATAACAAGACATTTTTTTTTATAAATGTTTCCCATAGAAGCTGGTAGTTTTTCATGAAAATTAAGAATTCATTTACTTAAAACAAGCTCCTATATCTTGTTGAAAAGTTATTTATGAGTCAGTTTTGACTTATTCCAATTGCACTAAGATATTTGCACCAGAAACTAGACCAAAAAAAAACTTTTTAGTGTTTTTGCATTGAAATTGTCAGCCTGCCGGTGGAAACAAGCAGCCAGAAGCCAGAACTTAAAGGAAGATTTTATTGTTGCAATGACAATAAAGATTTTCCATTATTGCAGATGGAATAAATAATACTCAGCAAGATTTTTTTTTCAATTACTCTGGCTTTGGAAAATAATTTTTTCAAAACCGATTCTACTTTTACGTTTTGTTACTTTTGGAGCGATGTCTGTCTCACTCCCGATCAGAAAAAAAACTCAATTTAAGCCTGCCAGGGGTATGAACCATTTTGGCTGTAACTGCACCTCTAATCTAAGCAGCTCATTTTTCAATGATATTGGAGGACTCAGACACCACTTTGCCGTCATTGGTCTCAATGGTTTTGACGACGACTTTGCCCTTGCTGTAGCCACCAGCAGAGCTGCTGCCGTAGCCCCCGCTGGAGTAGCTGCTGTATCCGCTGGTGTAGCTGCCACTCATGCTTTCCATGGGGACGCCGCTGTAACTTGCTGTTGAGCATCAAGTCAGGCATTAGCAAAGGAGGCAGAACGTAAACTGTGTTGAGCCTTCTGGTCCGTTTTCAGACAACTTACTGCTCTGTTTGGAGATGCTGATGGCCTTGATACCACTTGCCAGTCTGTCCTCCTCTCCCTCCAGCAGCTTCCTGTAGGTGGCGATCTCGATGTCCAAAGCCAGCTTGACGTTCATCAGGTCCTGGTACTCTCTGATCTGGCGGGCCATGTCCTGTTTGGCTCTCTGCAGTGCCAGCTCCAGCTCCTTGATGCGGGCCTTGGCGTCTTCCACCGCAGCTCACCGCGTTCCTCAGCCTCTGCAATCTGTGCCTCCAGGTTGGCACACTAACAAACAATTGATTAAATAACAAAGTCATTGCAACAGTTTTAGGTGTAACGGTACAAATATTGAGATGGGAGCTCCTGTACACTCTATACCTGTCCTTTGATGGCATCAATTTCTGCTGTGAGTCTCTGGATCGTGCGGTTGAGTTCGGCAATCTCTGTTTTGGTAGCTCGCAAGTCGTCTCCGTATCTGTTGGCAGAGGTTTGCATCTCTTCGTACTAAATGAGGGTCAAAGGAAAGAAGGTCTTATAAATGCAGCTCTGGTTTAATCTTTGAAGCAACAAACACTTTTTGAGTTATTGAGTACCTTGGTCTTGTACCACGTCTCTGCCTCAGCACGGGTGCGGTTGGCGATATCCTCGTACTGCGCCTTGACCTCAGCCACCACAGCATCCATATCCAGGTTGCGCCTGTTGTCCATCTCCACAATGACTGAGGTGTTCTTGATCTGGCTCTGGAGCTCACGCAGTTCCTGGGGAAATTTGACCAATAGGCAAAGTCTGTCTTCAGCTCTTTTGGTGTTCCAGGTGTCAGATGTTTAGCTATGCCTTCACTTTAGTTTGCAATAATGGTAAATGTAAAAGATTATTTTGTAGATTAAAGGCAAAACTATCAGATTCAGTGGCATTGCTTTGGAACGTTAAACAAGCAAAAGATATTCAAGGTTGTAACAATCTTGTGTCTTGAAGATCTTGTGCAGCAATGAGGTCACAGGTAGAAGCAGCGATGGGCACTGCTAGCTAAAAAGTTAGGTGTGCTAAGCACAAATAATAAACATTAATTCTACTAACCTTAAAGCACAGCATCAAGGTGGTATTTAGTGAAAGCTAAAGCCAATGCACTAAAATTGCCTAATTTCAAATTATCTCTGACCTTGAAAGGCTACAATTTACAGCAACAACTTAACATTATAATCTACATTCTATTGCCCATGTCTTCTCTATTGCCTGTGTGTTGTTTGAAATAAGGCTACATGGAGAAGAAAAAGGGAGAACATGAGGAGATGAAAGCTAAATCTTGCTAGTATCCATACCTGGAACCGGTTTCCTTCCGAATCTATTAATTATTTGTAATTTAAATAACTTTGAGCAAATTTTGCAAGGATGTCCATCACTGCACAGACTTGTCAGAGATGGCACAGGACCTGGGTCAGCCAAAAACAAACTTCATCCAACAAAGGAGAAATATGATACAAATATCAAATGAATGCATTGACATGTTGTTTTTGTTACAAAAAACAAAATGGATGCTGAAGGGATTGAAGGTGGAAAAATCCACAAAATAAACACAAACTGGAAAAGTTGGAGCCGTACCTCCTCGTAGATGGACCTGAGGAAGTTGAGCTCATCCGTCAGACTGTCCAGCTTTGCCTCCAGCTCAACCTTGCTCATGTAGGCCTCATCTACATCCTGGAAGACATGTGCTCTTTAGAAGGTGATATTAAAAAAATAAATTGACTTACTTCTGCTTCTGATGAGAAGGTAAACACCAAATGATGGCAGTTAACAAGTTAACTTTAAATGTCCAGTCTCTACCTTCTTGACAAGGACAAACTCGTTCTCACACTCCGTGCGCTTGTTGAGTTCCTCTTCATACCTGAGAAGGAAAAAATGTTCAAAAGTGATTTTGAATATTCAGAAAAGTTTTGTCTCAAACGTCCTGATGAACATAGCAGCTCTTCACTTGTTCTTGAAGTCCTCCACCAGGCCCTGCATGTTGTGCAGCTCTCCTTCAAGTTTGATCTTGTCGTTGCCGAGCCCGTCCAGCTGTTTGCGCAGGTTAGCAATGTAGGCCTCGAACATCGCGCTGATGTTGGAGTGGATGGTCGTCTGTTCCTGGAGCAGGCTCCATTTGGTCTCCAGCATTTTGTTCTGCTGCTCCAGGAAACGGACCTAATTACAAGACGGACATAAAAAAAATTAGAAAACAATCAAATGTTAGGTAATTTCATCAATTTCCTACATGATCGTGCAAATAAAGTTAACATGATTCAATTTCTTTGTCTTGTATTGAATATTTTCTTATGAGATGAAAATCTAGCAAAACATTCTTTTAAAGTGATGTTTAAGGTAAACAGGTTTTTCAATAGATCTAGACAAATTAACTTCATGACAAAAAAGCAAAAACAAAAGGAATCTCTAAGATGGCTAATATCTTTCACACTCTTGCTCATTTGTAGAATCAATTGATGAAGCTATTGTCTTGTCAGTGACATACAGTTGGAACATTATAGTAGCTCTCTTTAATCCCATGTTGGACCTCAGTATTTAGTTTGACCTGTGGAAAGCCCAATGGGCTCAATAATCTGATTCTGTTAAGGAAAGCAGATAGGAGAGACTTCTGAGTATTAATATTGGGAAATGAGTAGGTGCAATAAAAATTAAATATGTGTCATTATGAAGTGCAGCATGTTAGTGTTTAGGCACACCATCAGTAAATTATTAATCTAAAATGTCTCTAATCGGTGTCTGTGATAAAAATAAAAATAAAAATCTGATTAGAATGTTTTTGGTTATTAAGATTGTAGCACCATTAAAATGGAAAATGAGTGAGATTGACTAATCATCCTTTGACTGTATTGAAACTGTAACTGACAGGTCAAATGCAAAAAAAATATTGTATTTACTGTTCATTAAATGCATCAAAAGTGACAAATTTAACTTTTTTTCTGTTATTAAGCACTTTATGTTCTTTTGCACCTTCTATTTTTGGAAGAATCAAATCAAAGAGGGGGATGTCCGCTTTGATGCTGAAACTATGATCATCTTTCAATCCATTCATTTACTACAAGACAGAAAAAGGTGCCACCTTGTATCAAACATATCTTTTAAAAGGGGTGTAGCCTAATCTCCTTTTTTTATAACAGGTAGTTTAAAAAGACAGCAATGAAGAAAAATAGCCACTTAATCCTTCTCCTGCATAGCTTCCTTTTTTTCCAGCAGGGATGGACACAAAAAAAGGTGTGGCAAAGTTTTGTCTCCCGAGTGCAGAAAGTTAAATATGTAACTGCATATTATAGGTTTTGATAAGAGAAGATCAGAAAGACAGCTGAGGCAACTCAAAGGCAACTGAACATTTCAGGTGATGTTTTTACTGCACAACTAGTTTGGATACTTGTATGTAGTAAAAGAGTAATGGTGAGGCAGATATGACTCAGAGACGGTGCAGTTTGAGTTTCAAAATTTAACGAGTTACTATAATGCTGAGTTGAACTTGAGAAAATGCAGACAATAAAGTGAGTCAGACAGATAACACAATCTTTGGGTGAAATTTATGTCCCGTTATCTTTGTCTAATCATTGTTCTGGGTGGAGGAGAGTTGTTACCTTGTCACTAAGCGGCCATTGACCAGGACATAAAACCAGTCGGCGTTCTTTAAATATTAACTCTGCACCATTTACATCTCAGAGGATTTTGTCCACTTAAATGAGATGAACAACTTGAACTTGCCACCCTTTAACCAATCGAGAACCAATCGAGTTGCGACTCGGTGGACCTCAAGGGAGGAAGTCAGCACCCTCTATCTCCAAATAAGGTCAAGTATTCATATCTTAAATGTTGTCAGGAGAACAGCATTTAGTTTGTGAAGCTGACTCATATAGATCCCACTGTAACTAACATAAATTAACATGTTCAAAACACTGCACCTTTCTGCATCATTTTGTAACCATATTGTCTATAGTTTTGTTTCTATTACAAATTTTGCCGAAAACTTTGTCCATCAAAACAACGTGATTTCACAAAGAATCAATTAAAATCACAAGAATAAGTTTGTTCATGTGTCATTAAAATCCTCCTCCAACTACTTCCTGTCGTCTTCATCTTCATGGTCTGTGCCATCGGTAACATCTAATTGTTGATCTCTTGATTTGTACGATGTGAAAAAAGTGTTTCTATTGCATTTTTGTGAAATAAACCTATTTCAATATAGCCAAAACTTTTTATTGAAAAAAACAAGACGCAGAAAGACAACTTCCCAGACATGTTCTCATTATAACTAACTTTTTATTGTATCTTTTGTGAATGTTTGTTAATGTGATTTCTTGATTGTATGTTTATAATGTCTCTTTATTGTTTGGGTCTTCCTGTCTTGGGACTACAGATGGAAATTAGCAACTATGCTATAATCTGGCTCATTTACAATCTGTACAGAAGTATTGATTGTTCATTAATGTGCACTGTCCCTAATAAATTTAAATAAATAAATAAAAACTAAAGACATTCCAGTTTTCCAAGAACCTCAACTGATGACACCTGATCATAACACACTAGGCTATTCAGTCGTTATCAAGACTGTAAAAAGCGTAGGTGTAGATCTCCTAGATATTTTAAATGACTTCAAAGAGAGGATGGGTTCTAGCGCGGCAATCTGGGCTAACCTGTCTGGAATGATTCAGGTATTTAAATCTACCAGGTATGCAATCAACCATGGATAGTTTATCTATCCCAGAACATTGCTTATTTGAGCTTCTCCTTGAATGTGGGGTCACAGCTGGGTTCAGTCGTATCAAGGGAACATGATGGATACAAGAGAGCTCAACCATGAAAGGACCTCCAATTGGACAAAAGTCGAAGAAGTAGAGAAATGGAAACACACTAGACCCAGTTCTATACAGCTATTGTCTTAAATAAATGACTAGAAACTTTACCAAACAAAAGCAGTTCGTCAGAACCAGTGGAAGGCATGTTTGCAACTTTTCAATAAGACGTCCAAAGCCAGCGATGTTGCATTGTTGTTTGGTATTTGTAAGCTGGAGTAGTACCGGAAGCCAGATCTGACACTTCTGAGCTGTTACAGAATAGGGTGGAGCTGTATAATCACCTTCAATGTTTTACTGTGGCAATGATAAGCAATGGGAGTGATTTTGTGTGTGTTAGATCGTTGCCTAGTACTAATGCAGTGAAACATCCACTTTAGAGTCAGTGGAAAAGACTATGGCTAATGTGTGTCTTAAGATTAAGATAAAGTTGAGGACAAATCGAGTTACCAAAATGAATGGAAGTCAAAACAATGTCCTGATACATTTAGAGATACGAACTAGTATTTGTGTGTTTGCAATAGGAGGAAGTGATGATCATTCATCCAAGGAGAACTTACACAACTGGAAATAAATCCAATGTGATGGACCTGAGGTTCTCAATCCAGTGTTGCATAA
This sequence comes from Poeciliopsis turneri, assembly GCA_922788865.1. NCBI lineage: Eukaryota > Metazoa > Chordata > Actinopteri > Cyprinodontiformes > Poeciliidae > Poeciliopsis > Poeciliopsis turneri. The sequence goes on along the minus strand of CAKLNU010000771.1, from coordinate 542,473 downwards.
CATCAAGACTGTAAAACAGCCTTTACAATCTGTAACTCAATCTTGGACTATACTGCAGCAATTCCTGACAATCTCTTACCTTGTCAATGAAGGAGGCAAAGCGGTTGTTGAGGCCCTTTATCTGGTCTTTCTCTTTGGTGCGGACGTCTTGGATTGTGGGGTCAATCTCGAGGTTCAAAGGGGCCAGAAGACTCTTGTTCACGCTGACGGCAGTGATGGGGGCCATGCCCCCTCCAAAGCCCATACCCAAGCCTCCTGCACCGCCCATGCTGGAGCCGACACTGTACCCAGAGCTGCTGGTCATACCTGCGCCTCCAAAGCCACCTCCGTAGGATTTGTAGGACCTCCGGGAGCTGAAACCTCCAGCAGGTCCAGCGTAGGAGCTGCTGCTGAAGTTTCCAGGAGAAGAGCTCCTGAAGGAGGTAGATTTTACCCTGAAAGACATTACGCAGGCTAATTTTTTAAGAAAGAAAATGGAATTAGGATGTCAGGCAGGCAGACCAGTGAAGGGCAGAGACCAAAGTGGGACAGACAAAGGGAACTCTATGGTGTCGTTTATAAGCCTTCCTCTGCCTAGGGAGGGGACCTAAACATACCTTTGGACCTCTGGGTTTACTATTCAGTCATAATAGTCACCTCCTCTTTTTATAGACGTCTATGACTGATACAGAAATCCTTCTGAGGAAATAGATTTCTGTAGATTTCTGCACTTTTTTTCTCTCTGTCTCTCTATTTGGATCCTCTCATTGTATGTTCAGATCAATCTTTTTTCATAATCACACATCTTGCATGTATTACAATGATTTCTAATAATATGATTTTCAATTCAGCTGAAAAGTGTAATACATCAAGATGGTACCTATATGTCACCAAAAATGTAACAAAACAAACAAACAAAAAACCCTAAATTCTAGGTCTGTTGGAACATTGTTGTCCATTTTTGTGGCCCAGCTTTTAATATTCTTGTACCAACAAAGTTAGGACTACTACCCATTGTTCCTCTTTACTAGTAATTTCCATTTTACATTATCTTTTCATAGAAAATGCTTTTGTTCAAAGCAGAAATCCTTACACCCCTGGAATTATATCAGAGGAAGCAAGATGGTTTAGTGTCTTGCCCAAATATATGTCTTGCTGGCCCAATAGGATCTGATGTTCCATTAGGTGAACTCAGCCTCTACTGAGCAAATTTATGGAAAAATATCTGCAAGTGTGCTTTAGGTGTCGCCTAGCTCCATAAATTAGTGTTTTGTTTTGTTTTTTTTCTGGAAGAAGAGTTTCTTCTTCAAATTACCATTTAAAAAACTTGCTAGGTATTTAGATAGTTTTATAGTTTTGCCTCAAATTGTGTTTTTTCGTCATTTAAAGAACATTAAAGATGCACGTCAAAGTCATAAACTATTGACCAAACATTCTTCTCGCATTGCTTTATGGTAGAAAACAGACTTCATGGCTCCATTAAGTTTACCAGGTCCAGAACCTTTTGTAGTAACCCAGGGTGTCACAGTACCACTACCATGTTTAGCTGCAAGTATCACGCTCTTTGTCTTAATTGCCATGTAAGCCTGAGATCACATGTACTGGAGGTCACATCTTCCAGAAATGTCAGTTTTCCTGAAAGTCTCGAAGAGCATCAAGATGTTTTGGGTGAAATATCAGTAGTGGGCTTTGGCTTCCATTTGTGGATAATGGTTCTCACTTTGGCTCACTGGAATACTAATGCCTTAGAAGGTGCTGAGCCTAATCTAAATTTCTTTGCGAGATCTGTTGTAGAGATCTATTGGTCTGCTTCAGAACAACTCAACCTTTAGGAACTTCTTACTGAGACATTTTCTATTTTGTTAGAACACCAGGAATTCAGCAGCGAGAATGAGAGTTCTCTGAAGTAAGGCCCAAGCTGACACAATCAACCCTAAGACCTGTTGGAGTTGACAAGGCACAATTCTCCCAATAGATGGAGCCATAGACCCCTGCGAAAATAAAAGCAGTCTGAACTGCGGCTGCCCTGTTTAGTTTACAGTCAGTGTTTTCATATTACATCATATTTCATATGTATTATATATGATGGTGTTTTGTCATATGGAAGCAGACCATCACAATTTGTGATGGGCAAGCTTCAGTGACGTGTATGAATTACGGATAGCTGTTGGGTAGTTACCTTTACCAGTAATCAATCAATGTACGTTATCTGCTGTATTTATAATATTATAATGTGGTCCATTTGCACAAATGGACCAAGACCCAAACTGTGTTTAATTTGTTACATAGATCACCATAATATATGCAAATGATTTTTTTTTTTTTTTTTGAATGATGTATGTTTGCAACAGGCATCAGATAAAGTGTCACATATAGTTTTATTATAAGTCAAGTAATCTATTCATAGCAGGTTCAAGAACCACCAATTATCAATGAAGGTCACTGGACACAAGAGATGCCTTGTTATAATATAATTCAACATTAATCAATAAACCAGACTGTAAGTTGCTTCACTTAGTTTGCTTAATCTGGAGTTCAATCAGGGGAAAAAATACTATCTCACAAGCATGGGATCAGAACAAGATTTGCAAATCAAAACAAGATTTACAAACCAAATACATTATCAAACAATACACAAATTACTATCAAAGTGGGTAGCTTTGTCTCTGTAGCAGCAACTGCATGAACCGCCATTCGATCTGTATTTAACAATACAGGCCAACGTGGATAATGTGGCATTATTCAATTCATGGTATATGTTGCTTCTAATCAATAAATTGTAGCATTAGAAAAAAAATCAAGTTACCTTAGATAAAGCACACCATAAGAACAAAATATTATGTTGTATACAAGTTAATTAATCTTATTGAAGTTACCCGTCTCTCAATAAAGTATACATTTCTGGAAAAAACGGTTTTCTTTACGATGAGTCAATTTAAAGAAAACCATCAATGTTTTTTGTTTTTTCTCAATTGAAAACCATTGACGGTTTTCAATGGTTTCATGGTACTGACAGAGTTTAAGCTAACCTGAACATTTTAGCTGGTTTTATCTTATACACTAGTGTGTGGATAATAAAGGGAGTAAGTGATATCCCACGTGCTACTGACTAAATTTTACTTAATCTTAACATTGATACTAATTTTCAGCAGTAGATGGCCTGATTCAAGTTCGACCAATATGCACATTTTGGCAGGCTGCTTTTAAATTTCTCCAGAAATTTTGTAGTTTTTTTTATTAAATTTTGTAGTTCTTTTTATTAATTTGCCAGATTCCACTGAGATTCTGATTCAGAATGAATCACTCTCTGCCCACTTTTAACTAATAAGCCGAAACTAAAAGTTTCAAGTACGTTTTCTGATTAGTGTTTTAGTGAGTTGCTATTAAAAAGGAAAGTCAAACATCTGTCCATTTAGTAAACACATTTTTATTCAGTTTGGTAGCAAAAACAGCACCTCAGGACAACAGTGTGACAAGGGCAGCTTCCTAAGGGGTTGAACAGTTTCAGTTACAGAACACACACAGGGAAGACATGCACTACCTACTGTAGGAGGCAATTTTAAAACAAAAGTTGACCAACAAAACTGAAACTCTGTTTCAGCACATTCACATTCCTTTAACAGGATCACTATCCATTAAATGCAACAAAATGGCCCTTCATGTATGGTTCAAGCACTTGCATAGACTTCATGGGAGTGTGCTCTATTTTTTTTTTCCTTTCTTCCCTACTTGCAATTTGCCCAAGTTGAAATTCACTGATCGGTGCAAAACTACTTCTTTTAGTACAAACAGTCAGACATCAGACAAACTGAATGAGTTCGTTGGTCCCTTTCAGATCTTTGGTAGTGTTAGGATCATTTATTGCTTCATGTAACACATGTTTGTGCTCTATTGGAGAGTGGCCAGAAAGCATTTTACTTCAGACTGTTTTATTACAATAGTGGAGGTGGGTGAGCGGCGAGTATAAAACTACCAGAGAGGCACAGGAGATCATAGCAGGCAGGTAACTGCACCTCTAATCTAGATGGCTCAATCCTCAATGACCTCGGAGGACTCGGACACCACCCTGCCGTCCTTGGTCTCAATCATCTTGATGACGACGTTTTTCTTGGTCTGGGTTGTGGTGGTGTAGCCGCCGGCGCTGCCGCTGCCGCTGCTGAAGCCACCAAGGCCGCTGCCGTAGCCGCTGCCGTAACCGCTACCGTAACCGCTGCTGTATCCGCTGCTATATCCGCTGGAGTAGCTGCTCTTCATACTGTCCGCAGGGAAACCGCTGTAGCTTGCTGTTTCGATCAAATGAGACAAATGTAAGACAATGTACAAATTTAACAAACTGTGAAAAGGCTTCAAGGTCCATTTGAAGTTGACTTACTGCTCTGCTGGGAGATGTTGATGGCCTTGATGCCGTTTGCCAGTCTGTCCTCCTCTCCCTCCAGCAGCTTCCTGTAGGTGGCGATCTCAATGTCCAAAGCCAGCTTGACGTTCATCAGTCCTGGTACTCTCTGATCTGGCGGGCCATGTCCTGTTTGGCTCTCTGCAGTGCCTCTTCCAGCTCCTTGATCCGGGCCTTGGCATCCTTCACTGCCATCTCACCGCGTTCCTCAGCCTCTGCAATCTGTGCCTCCAAGTTGGCACGCTAATAATTGACAGTAATAAGTTAAACTGATTGTGAACTAATGATATAGTGTGTCTTTCAGTCTTGTTCCATGCTGGGTGAACCTATCTTCTGTACCTGTCCCTTGATGGCATCAATCTCTGATGTGAGTCTCTGAATCATGCGGTTGAGATCTGCAATTTCTGTTTTGGTAGCCCGCAAGTCGTCTCCATATTTGTTGGCGGATGTCTGCATCTCTTCATACTAAGTGAGCATCAAAAAGGAGGTCTTAGAAACTGCTTCATCTCTTGCTGAAACCAGGAAGTGTTAAATATTTGAAATGAGATCTTCAATACCTTGGTCTTGTACCACGTCTCTGCCTCAGCACGGGTGCGGTTGGCGATATCCTCATACTGTGCCCTGACCTCAGCCACAATGGCATCCATGTCTAGGTTACGGCTGTTGTCCATCTCCACAATGACTGAGGTGTCCTTGATCTGGCTCTGGAGCTCACGCAGTTCCTGAGGAAATTTAAACAAAATTCAAGGAGAAAACAAAAGAGAAGAGTTAGTCAAGCCAAATTCTTGAGGAAATCCATCCCACTACAATGTTTCCAGAGATGGTGCAAGAGTCAGATCAAAATGCTTCACAGATGTTCAAAGAATATGCATCAAAGCAGATTCATGCTCCAAAATTAAACCACAAACATTATAGGAATGCCATGACTAGAATAATAAATCAATAGCTGACTAAGTTCAGAGCCTTAAGAAGCTAAGAATCAATTAACACCAACAAGGACAGTCTGTGCCGTACCTCCTCGTAGATCGACCTGAGGAAGTTAATCTCATCTGTCAGGCTCTCCAGCTTGGCCTCCAGCTCAACCTTATTCATGTAGGCCTCGTCCACATCCTTAAAAAGACATGCTCGTTAGAATGGCACATCAAGATAGAGCAGTGGATAAAGGGTGGAAAAACAATTACCTTCTTGATGAGGACAAAGTCGTTCTCACACTCTGTGCGCTTGTTGATTTCATCTTCATACCTGAGAAGGTAAAAGTACAGTTTGTCACAAGGATTTGAATAAATACAAAATCTCATCTCATGTTCTCTTCATCCCTTTTAGTCTGATGGTACTCTAGGTGGCAGTAGTTGTCCACGAGTGCCTTGTGCACCTCCCTCAGACATCTGCCTCACAGTGTGCTAACTCATGGTGAAGTGAGGGAGTTGTACTGATATTTTTCTCTTGGGAATGTTTCAGTTCATATTCTCCATTTATCTTTGGATAAGCAGCAAAGTTAAGTTTCCAGTTTCTGTTGTAGCCTTGTTAAACTATTTAACTTTCTCTTTGTAGAACAAACTGTCTCTGACAGCCAACTCGGTTAAATGAGTTGTACCAAAAGTGTACTGGGCGTCTGTAACATGCTTCCTTAGTGTTGTAATTCCCTGAAGATTGTATGTCGTAAGCTGACGGACAGATGCAGGGAGGAGTCCCTGTAACGCTGATATCTCACTAGAACCCAACAGATGGATCCTATAGACAGCAAGTCTGTATTAACCCTGTCAACACTCACTTGTTCTTGAAGTCCTCCACCAGGCCCTGCATGTTGTGCAGATCAGCCTCCAGCTTCATCTTGTCGTTGCCCAGACTGTCCAGCTGTCTGCGGAGGTTGGCGATATAGGCCTCAAACATTGCGTCGATGTTGGAGCGGGTGGTGGTCTGTCCCTGCAGCAGGTTCCATTTGGTCTCCAGCATTTTGTTCTGCTGCTCCAGGAAACGAACCTAAACATAAGCAGAAGACGAATAATGAGCAGTGATCATTTTAGGATATCCATTCCATTCAAGAAACAGTCAACAGGGACAGAATGAATGGCTCACTTGCCTGTTTCTTGTGGTTAAGTGACTTCATAATCAGAAATTCAAACTGTGATAGAACTTTCTAGATATATGCATAATGTAGCTTTAAGGTTCATGTCTGCACTGTGCTCTGCAGTCTCAGTTCCTCTCATCTATTTGTTTTCCAAAGCGAGTGGTGGCTGTTTTTTCCATACTGGCCAACAGGAAGGACTCCATGACATATGCACATCCTGACAAGATTTAGGTGGTTGGAAAAAAAGGGCAGTGATGGAGGAATTGAGCTGGTTAACCCTTCTCTTTCACACCTTCCTGTTTTTTCACTAGGATAGACAAAAGGGGAGTGGCCAAGTCGCTACTGCTGCCTGATGCAGAAAGGTAAATATTTAACTGTATATTACAGGCTTGATGAGGGAAGAATGTGAAGCAGAAAGTGATGAAGGGGTTGCCTAAAACTGTATGTATGCTTGGGGGGTGTATTTGCTTTGTGGTGGTGAGTTTACATTTTTGTGACAACTAAAAGAGTGATAAAAAAGCAGATCACACTACTCAGTGGACCTTGGACTCTGCTACTGCGGATCAAATGGCGTCAGGCGGTCTTGAATTGACCATCGAGTAAGTACAGACAGCAAAGTGACTCAGAATGCCACAGATGGACAAAAGAAACTTTGGCTGAAGTTTATCTGTTCAGTTTTGACTTATGCAAAACACTCCTTATCTTCATTTAATCATTGCACCAGGAGGCGGAGAGTCGATACGCGACCAGTCAGCTGGCAATGACCAGAACATGAAACCAGTCGGCCTTTTTAAATATTAACTCATTACTGAGACCTCAGGGGACTGATACTCTCCTGGGCATGTACACACAGGACACACACAGAGTTGCTTTGAAAGATTAAAAGTTGATCTATTCATCCAGTCATAGGACACACCTTCCATAGGATGTTGCTGTCAAGGTAACAAAAGGGAGTCTTTAATGGCTTTGTGTGAGTGTGTGTGGCATGAAGCAATGGGATGGAGGACAGACCAGCATAAACGGCCACACCCGAACTGAGGGAGGGACCATTCCCAAGGTAACTCATAGCACAAGCTCTTAGCTCTGCCCTGACACACCCTTCAGCTTTTTTTCCCCTTTCTTTCTCCCTTCTCTTCATGTCTGTGTCTCATTTAAATTTGGCATTTTGACAGCCAGATGCAGAAGATAGAAAACTGAACTCTGTGTAGCCTCTGTTTAATTTGTGGGAGGTGAGGAAAGCAAATAGAGGACCATAAATCAACTTTCTCTATGCAAAACGAGGGAGGAAGTCAATGTTGTGCAGAGAATGTGCTAAACATATGGGTCTCTTTTCAAGGTTGTAAAAGAATGTCACAACTACAAGCAACTTTTACACTATTTAACTGAACTTGCAACGTTACCAAAACATTTTTTTCAACAGTTTGGAGAGAAAGTTTTTACACACATAATGTCACAGGCTCTTACCTTGTCAATGAAGGAGGCAAAGCGATTGTTGAGGCTCTTGATCTGCTCTTTCTCTTGGGTACGGACGACTGAGATTGTGGGGTCAATCTCCAGGTTCAGAGGGGCCAGCAGGCTCTTGTTCACGGTGACGGCAGTGATGGGGGCCTGCGCAACCATGCCGCCTCCAAAGCCCATCCCAACCTCCAGAACCACCCATGCTGGAGCTGACGCTGTATGCAGAGCTGCTGGTGATGCCTGCTCCTCCATAGCCTGCTCCTCCATAGCCTGCTCCTCCGTAGCCTGCTCCTCCGAAGCCCCTGCTGCCAGAACCTCCATAGGAGCTCTTGACTGTGAAGGTCTTGCGGGAGGTGATGCCACCTGGTCCAGCATAAGAGCTGCTGCTAAAGCTCCTTGGGGCACTTGAGCTCCTGTAGGAAGTGGTAGAGGTCCTGAAAGACATTGTGAAGTAGTTTTCTCTTTTGACTGAAGTAAGTTTTGGATGGTCAGAGTGATCTGTGATCTAATCAAGGCAGGCAGACAGGCAGGCCAGCAGAGGGGAGAGACCAAGGCGGATAGACAGAGCGGAATCTACCGAGGAGTTTTAAACCCTGCCTCTGCTGTGGGAGGGGACTTACACCAGTTGCAGATCTGGGTTAGAGGGAGGGCTGGGTTGTAACTCTACACCTCCCTGACACACTGCCCATCCAGTCAAATGCATTACCCTCCTCTTCTACATGCTTCTCTAAGTTGATACAGAGATCTATTTGAGGAATTTCAAGAGGTGATACTTCTTTTCTCTCTCTCTTTCTTTGTGTCCCCTTCGTGTATTCAAATGCAGAACATTATGTGAGATCTGGAGATCTGATCAAATTTGAAAAAGTTCAATTTTAGAGATTAATTAAAAGGAGTGGTTTCAGATTAATGTTTGTTGTATATATGTTTCATCTGAAAGCAGGATGTGTTGATGGAGTAGGGTTAAGGCTAGGCATTGATTAATAATGCATCAATAAACAATGGATGTGAACAAAAACGCATGGTTGGGTTGTTAATCTGACTTAATTAGCTATCCAGTATAGCCAGTTCTCTTTTACACGTTGAATAAAAAAAAAAAAAAACAGAGCAGGTTGGACTGCCAGTAGATCCAACCCGCACCAGCAATCTATTAAATATTGGGTTTCAGCATCTGAATTTAACTTTATCAAATTAGAAGTCATATAAATGACAAAGCAATATCTGCTGGCATTAGAAGCTGATGGTATTTACTGCTATAAATATGTTTGTGTGGTTTTGTCATGATGGTAAGATATAATAATCTTGACAAAGCCGCATAAAAAATATTTATAGCTAGGTTTGACTGATCATCGGGTTTGAACTGCTGTGTCCTCAAATGTCAACTAAACTTGGTGGTTTCAGTTTGTTGATCTAAAGCAAAAGCCAGACAACTTAAAAAGTACATTGAGTGATTTGTCAAGATTTAGATTGCCTTAACTTTAGGTACAGGTAGCCTAGATGCCAACACCAGCAACATGATATTTGGGGTTGATGCTAAGCTATGTTAACAAGGTTTCTCCAAACTGCAATTATCATTTAATAATCTGCAGAATAAGCTGCTTGGCTTTGGCAGAGAGGAGCTAGCAAGTTTTTCTTGGATGCAACCTTCAATGATTTGAAAATTGTTTCCAAGTTGAACCATTTGAGAGGACATAAACAGGGACTCCAAGATTTATTGATCAGATGCACTGTGATAGCAAAGGCATGATTAACCAAGTAGTGGTGGGTTTTTTTGTTGCTTGTTATAAAATATTAGATGAATATGGTTATGGTTCCTGGTCTGACTATGGCAGAGTTCCAGTTGAAAATCTTACAAGCAAATTCCACAAGGCCATCATTCATTGACTTGAAGAATGTGATTCGCATGTAGGTGTGTGAAAAAATAACTTTGCAATAAGTTAAAAAGCAATTTTCTTAAGGATGGGATGAGGTCATGTTAACCTTAAAGCTTTGCCAAAGACAAATGTTTTTGACTTGCATTGACATTTTTGATGCTTTGGGGCTTAAAGAAACAGTGCCAGCTCTGTTTTGATTGAAACTAAAACCTCATGGATTGGCTTTCATCTGAAAACCAGGTGAACAGCACTAACCAGCATGCTTTTGTTCCCAAGGGTTGTTCTAACATGACTGAGCCAGAGGAATGGTAAACCTAAGTGTCAAGATTTATGTAATCCGTAATGAGAAGTGTTCTTACATAGGTGTATCAGCCTAAATCACAGGGAGAAACTAGTTGTGTTTCATGAAAAGCTTTCGATGATTCATACCCAATGCCATTCACAGCATTTGTTGCAAATTCTCATTCTACTTTAAAAACAGAGGCACCATTGCCACTATCGTTTCTGCTTTCATTGTAACTTCACACATTTTCTCACCAGGTTAAAAAAAAGGCTGCATGGCTCCCAGTCCACCAATACCCGCCCTGCGTTCGTCTCCTCCCTCGTCTTATTTCCTCCTCAGTCCCTCGCTACCATGAGTCATGAGTCTTGGCATCACCAATCCAACCCCCTCCACCATACCCTCTCCCCTCCATTTTCTCTTTTCTTCCCGCCAATGCCTTTTGGCCTTATTGTTGTCATAGAAACTTGCAGAAATCAAACCTATTATTGTCTTTCAAGGGGCAAACTTAGAGTTCCTGCTCAAACGAGGGCTGCTAGCAACTGTCCCATGTACCAATGAGTCTGAGTTTGATCTTCTGGGTTTTTAAAGTAACAAAGCAGTGGCTAAAGACTTTTCTGTTCTGTTTTGTGAAGTTCCCATGACAGCAGTGAAATCGTCATTATATTTTATCAGCTGGTTTTGAATCATGTTGTCTTGCTGGGTTGTGAAAACCAATTGGTCAATCAGAGTTTAAGTTTCCCAGTGGTCTGAATTGAATTTCTGTAATTTTTGCAATGCATTGTGAGCCATGTTTTTTATGATTGCATGACTCCAGTTACTCTGAAAGTCAATCAGTCGTCCAATTTTTGTCGTTGGGTTGATAATTCTATTTTCTTTTCCTCAAGAGACGTAGCTTAAAACCAACCTTTCATATTGAAGTTTTTCTGCATGAAATGAGATGCCCTTTGTGAAAAAATACCAACTTCTCTCAAAGAAAAGAGTTATGCTCTAAGGGGGTTTTTGTATGTCTTGATTAATTTATTTATATAGTGCTTAACATCTAAATAAAGTGACCGAAGGACTTTTGCGGTAAAAAGAAATCACATCACAAAAAAACAGAGAACAATAGAATAAAACAATAGAAACAAGAAAAATGCTACTATGCTCTGTGGCATTAAAAGCCTGCCTGAAAAAAAATCTTGAGGCTTAGATTTAAAGACAAGTACAAGTTCTTCTTTGGGAGAGACACCAACACAGAGTCCATTACAATAATGAAGTTAAGAACTAATAAAGGTGTGAATGGGCTTCAGCAAGTTGATGCAATTTCAAAAAGATTTGACTTCGATCAGTGAATGCAGTTGATTTTTAAATTTTTTTTTCTTTTTATTGTTGTTGATTTGTGTATTAAATTTAAACTCCTGATCAAAAATTATCCCCTGGTTTCTAGAAATGTTCTGGTAATTTAAAAACAAGAAGTTTTTACTTAGCCACTGTTTGACAGCCAATATGCAGTCCAAAAAACAGAGAACACCTGACTTGGACAAATAGATTTTTAAATCATCTGCATAATTATGGAAGCATAGTTAGTTCCCAGTTATAACTTCACCTAGTGGAAACATTTGAAGGGAAAAGAAAAAGGCCCTGAGAATGGCTTGTGAGCCTGGAGTTTGTCAATTGACTTTGTTCATTCTGAAGCGTTTCACGCTTTTTCTCTTCATTTGCCACTAGTTTGATCAACAAACTAACCTCCAATAGACCCCTGAAGGTGGACTGTGGCATCTGGCACCAAGATATTTGCAGCTGATCCTTTAACTCCAGTGAGCTGAGAGGTGAGGGCTTCACTGGATTTGACTTGTTTGTCCAGCACATCCCGCAGATGTTCAGATGGATTTGCTTTTGTGGAGCAAAATCAACACATCACAATCTCTTTGTACTGCTGAAAGAAATCAGAGTCTTCAGGAAATCGATGAAAATGCCCTACACTGTGCAAAGCAATGTTTAGGTACGTATCAAATCAACATGGCCGGCAGGACCCATGATTCTACAGCAGAACATTCCTTATTGATGTATCTGTGAGTCTTCCTTACTGGTGCAATCTGCTCCCCATGCAAGCAATACACACACACGCACACATCAGAGTCATCAGACCATGCCGCCTCTTTCTGTTCAGGGCTGCACTGATTGCAGTTTTCCGGCCAATCACAAATCATTAAAAAACCTGACCAGCCAATTTCGATTTTTTTGTCTGAAACATGGCTATATATAGCAACATAGTCACTAAGTTGGTAAACATTGAGTGACTCTGATAGTGCTATGACCCATGTCTTGGCTCTGATTGACTGTTTCTACATAGCAGTGGGAGAAGGCAGAACTTTGGCCTTTTGCTAAACAGTTAAGAGTGGAGAGACGTTGAAAATAAGGATGTTTTTATTTCAATTCTCAGGCCTAATTGAGAATGTCTAATTGTCCTCTGTGTGGTGATGTTGTTTGTTCTGAAGATAGCAACACATCAGGTTTGATCAGTGTTGTATAGTAACGAAGTAAAAATACTTCACTACTTTACTTAAGTATATTTTGGAGTACTTCATACTTTCCTCGGGTATGAAAATATTTGATAACTTTCACTTTTACTTCACTACATTTCCGAACTTAATTGCATACTTTTACTCCGATACATTTTCAATGTGTGGTTTAGTTACTCGTTACAAAAATAGAGAGAGAAACGCAAGTGTTTTTCCACCACCTACTGATTGACTGCAACAAAGCCTGCTTACCTGGGCTTGTTCATCACCACTAATAGTATACACAGGTTTCGCACCTCCCCAGCTACGTCAAAAAGTCCAGCAAACAGTCTGATTGCTTAGTGCTCCGTTTGTGTAGGTTTGTGCCATTAAAATTTTCGTTTGTGCAGCTTTGGTTTCCGAGATATTAAAAATGATTTTTTTAGGCCAGTTACCATCCCCCCATTTTGCTCCCAAACAAACCAAAGTGGGCTGGTTCGTTAATGCTCCGTTTGTGCAGGTTTGTGCCATTAAAACAAACGCAGCAAAGTTGTTTTCAGTTTGGATTTTGGCTCTTCCAATATATGAGCGGCGTCCAGCTCAAGGTTGATCCGATTCATGAACGCTAATTTGGGCCAGCCGTTCTCCAGGTCTCCCCCTTCCTCAAGCGCTTGGAGTTTCACTCAGGGAGAGTCAACAAATTTTACATCCAAACTCTCCTGAGAAAGTAATGGAAATAGATTTCTTGCCTTGTGACCAACTGACACAAAATTCATGCTGTTACACGAGACACACTGTTTTCTAGTGAATTTTTAGTCATACTCAATATTTTCAGTAATTGTAATCTTAAAAAGTATAGATTTTGGATGGCCTAAAAAATAATTTTTAATATCTCGGAAACCAAAGCTGCACTAACAAATCAGACTATTTGCGGGATTATTTGAGTAGGTGGGTGTCAGCTTCATGGGGGTCTGTTACCTTTTTCCCATTAAGTTAACAAAAAAGCTCTCCCTCTTCAGATGCCAAATAAGCTGTATTTCCCTCCCAATTCTTTTTTTCTTTTGCATAATCACCAGTTGTGTGCACCTATAGTTTGTGAAGTAGAGTAATCGTAACGGCTTTTTTTCTTCATGTTGGCCGCATTTTCTGTACTGACTATTTTTCTCATTTTCAGCACTGACATTACATAAAGGGAAAACTTAAGGTTTACAAAAACTTTGTATTTTCTGTCCTGGAGGGTTTACTAAGAAGCTGGTTCAGTTGTAAAGCAGGTTAAGTTATATCTATTAGCAGGTTTCATTTTGCCTGGACTTGGTTGTGTACATTATTTTAAGTATATTTGACAAGTTTACCAAAATATAAAAAATGTCATTGAAACTGCATTTGCCTTGTTTTACTTTTTACTGATACTTTTCATTACATTACTTGAGTACATCCATTTTTACAGTAATTTCCATACTTAGGTAGAAGACGTTTCAGATACTTTAATACTTTTACTTAAGTAACATTTCAGTCAGTGACATGGACTTTTACCAAAGTCATATTTTGGAGCGGTACCTATACTTTAACTTGACTCCGAGATTTCAGTACTTTATACAACACTGAAACACATTATACACAGTAAACAGAGAATGCACAGCAAACACAGTAAACAGAATATACATAGTTATACAACAAACATATACACAGTAAACAGAGAATACAAGCAAACAGTAAACAGAGAATACATAGCAAACACAGTATACAACAGAATACACAGCAAACATTGAACACAGTAAACTGTGTATACAATGGGTATTTCATGTCAATTAAACACAGCAAACACAGTAAATACAGCAAACAGTAAACACCAGTGTTGCATAGTAACGTAGTAAAAATACTTCACTACTTTACTTAAGTATATTTTGGAGTACTTCATACTTTCCTCGGGTATGAAAATATTTGATAACTTTCACTTTTACTTCCCTATAGTTCCGAAATTAATTGCATACTTTTACTCCGATACATTTTCAATGTGTGGTTTAGTTACTCGTTACAAAAATAGAGAGAGAAACGCAAGTGTTTTTCCACCACCTACTGATTGACTGCAACAAAGCCTGCTTACCTGGGCTTGTTCATCACCACTAATAGTATACACAGGTTTCGCACCTCCCCAGCTACGTCAAAAAGTCCAGCAAACAGTCTGATTGCTTAGTGCTCCGTTTGTGTAGGTTTGTGCCATTAAAATTTTCGTTTGTGCAGCTTTGGTTTCCGAGATATTAAAAATGATTTTTTTAGGCCAGTTACCATCCCCCCATTTTGCTCCAAAACAAACCAAAGTGGCCTGGTTCGTTAATGCTCCGTTTGTGCAGGTTTGTGCCGTTAAAACAAACGCAGCAAAGTTGTTTTCAGTTTGGATTTTGGCTCTTCCAATATATGAGCGGTGTCCAGCTCAAGGTTGATCCGATTCATTAACGCTAATTTCGGCCAGCTGTTCTCTAGGTCTCCCCCTTCCTCAAGCGCTTGGAGTTTCACTCAGGGAGAGTCAACAAATTTTACATCCAAACTACACAGGTGTCAAACTCCAGTCCTCAAGGGCCCCTGTCCTGCAACTTTTAGATGTGCCTCTGCTGCACCACACCTGAATAGAACTATTGGGTCATTAGCAAGACTCTGGAGAACTGATCTACACAAGGAGGAGGTAATTAACCCAATTCATTCCAGTGTTTTGTACCTGTGGCACATTTAAAAACTGCAGGACAGTGGCCCTTGAGGACTGGAGTTTGACACCGATGAGTGGAAATAGATTTCTTGCCTTGTGACCAACTGACACAAAATTCATGCTGTTACACGAGACACACTGTTTTCTAGTGAATTTTTAGTCATACTCAATATTTTCAGTAATTGTAATCTTAAAAAGTATAGATTTTGGATGGCCTAAAAAAAATTTTTTTAATATCTCGGAAACCAAAGCTGCACAAACAGAGCACTAACAAATCAGACTATTTGCGGGATTATTTGAGTAGGTGGGTGTCAGCTTCATGGGGGTCTGTTACCTTTTTCCCATTAAGTTAACAAAAAAGCTCTCCCTCTTCAGATGCCAAATAAGCTGCATTTCCCTCCCAATTCTTTTTTTCTTTTGCATAATCACCAGTTGTGTGCACCTATAGTTTGTGAAGTAGAGTAATCGTAACGGCTTTTTTTCTTCATGTTGGCCTCATTTTCTGTACTGACTATTTATTTTTCTCATTTTCAACACTGACCTTCCTTAAAGGGAAAACTTAAGGCTTACAAAAACTTTGTATTTTCTGTCCTGGAGGGTTTACTAAGAAGCTGGTTCAGTTGTAAAGCAGGTTAAGTTAACCTAAAGCAGGTTAAGTTAACCTTGTGGTTTAGGTAAAGCACTTAATTTTCTTAATAAATGATGCCTGCAGGTTTATCTATTAGCAGGTTTCATTTTGCCTGGACTTGGTTGTGTACATTATTTTAAGTATATTTGACAAGTTTACCAAAATATAAAAAATGTCATTCAAACTGCATTTGCCTTGTTTTACTTTTTACTGATACTTTTCATTACATTACTTGAGTACATCCATTTTTACAGTAATTTCCATACTTAAGTACAATACGTTTCAGATACTTTAAGACTTTAACTCAAGTCACATTTCAATCAGTGACTTTTACTTTTACCAAAGTCATATTTTGGAGCGGTACCGATACTTTTACTTGACTCTGAGATTTCAGTACTTGATACAACACTGGGTTTGATCAAACCTGCACTGATACCCTCTAATGATCCCCCACTCCAGATCCAAGCCCTTTGCTCCAGGAGTTACGCAGGCCCAAGAAAACCAATCAGAGCTGCAATCAAAGTATTTTGTAAGAATTTTACACCAAACCTGCCTTCCAAGAAGCACCAGACCTACGCCTGCCATTGACGGTGTTCATTGCAGTCAGCTTTAATCACAGTCTCATCATGACGCGTCACATGCTTGGAGTGTTTGTCTGTCATCACAACACCAGGGAGCAGAAGGTTTTCCTTCAGCTGTTGGCTAATCCCACGCAGGCGGCTGATGTGTCTTCGGACAGGGATGTGCACAACACTTAGTAGCACGATAAGTGAGTGGACACAGCGGTGGACCTTCACCCCTCATCTGGAAACATGTCAGAGCACCTCAACAGTGTGTCACAACTGTTTATGAGGGTGTGTGTTTTTGGGTGTAACCCTCCCATTCCTGTGCTCTGGTCAACCAGAAAAAATACACATGCGGGGTGGAGGAAATTATTTCGTGTGACTCAGTGGTCAAAAATGTGATGAAAACAAATGAAGGATTCTATTCTAATTTCAGTAATACATTGTTTAAATTTTTGCAGCTGCAAACAAATACATATCAAATTTTACAGCAGAAGATTTAATGCAAAGTGATCCTGAGGTGGTTCAGCAGCTCTTCCTACCAGGATACAGTACAATCTCCATGCACTTTGAGCCAATCTATTTCTCCACTGTGTAACGATGTGGTTACTATACCATTAGGTGGAAGATGACCCTCCCTGTCAGGCTGGGCAAATGTCTGGATGTATTCCAGATATTTCAACATAACAACAGGTTATGTTGAATTTTCTTTGTAAAATCTGAAAAGAATACAAATCACGCTTTTGTCTTGGAATCAATGAGATAATGGATAAACATGTGGATCAAGTGATTTTAATCAGGCTTACCTGAATCTGTTCTGTTTAGAATTTACTCGTTGTTATTAGAAGCTAAAACTTTTGGAAATATGCTTTACCTTTGTGGTAATGTGATGTGGCGCATTTGTTTGAGAAACTGGGAGGACTTATTGATCTTCTGCTCAGTGTGGTGTTTTTCTGTGCAAAATGTGTTAATTTCATATCTGATAAAAAAGAAAAAAAGATTCCAAAATTCCAAAGGGAGCAATTAAAAAATAATATTTTATTCAAATGTATACCATGTTTGAAAATGAAGACATTTTTAACTGCTTCTTTCTGTAAATGTCCAGTCTGAGTAATGTAGAAATATCTTGCCTATTCTCAAAACGAGACTAAAACAAAGAGAAATCAGAGGAAACAGAAAAATAAATATATATTTGAAGTGAAAGGTGGGAAGATTTTGTTATTACAGCTGAGGCTGAGGTTGATACAGTTCAAGCCCAAATCTGAGTGATAAGGATTATCTGATGTAGTATCTGTTGGCACCTTCAGAGACCAAACTTCACTACTTTGGTCTCTGAACTTTGTTAGAGAAATATTCCAAGTATTCAGGCAGACATTGAAATCTTAACAGCTCCTGCCTGCTATCTGGTCTTGGATTGCAGGTTAGTTTGGCATTCCCTTTCTTTTTCTCTGGATACCTGGGTAACAATCTGTGCCTCATTCTCTGTTTTTCGTTGCAGGCGCCTATTCTGGTGGTGGGACAATCCAGGCAAGTCCTGAAGCATCTGGGTTGCTCACTCAGCTGCTTTCAATTCTCCACAATCACATAGTTTGCAACGTAAAAACTACAATTCAGAATCCCTCATAACCAGCCATCAAACTTGAACTTTCCAGGGTTCACAGCGACACTAATATTTATAATAAAGAACATGTTCACATAATAAAGGACAAATGTTGGTGAGAAAAATCTCAAACTTTATTTTGAAGTTTAGATATATTTGTCTTCTGAGGCCAAAATAAATTCTGTTGCATTTATTTCTGAAGTTGATTGTAAACTAAATCAGTTGCACATTTTAACCTTAAAGGCTGTTTTAGGCCACTGGTCTGATATCTTCAGGATAACATTAATCAACAAGGTTTGGGTGGTTCCAGGCTTCAGGTCCAGGATTTCCTGCTATTGTCAGTTCCACAGGTCAGTACAAAGTTTAGAAAAATGGATTAAAGTCATCTCTGAAACTACTTGGAAAGCACCCTGGAGCTTATGGACGTGATACACAAATGCTTTTACCATCTGAACAATTTCTTATGTTTTACGTGTTTTGTCACATTTAAACACCTTAGATTATGAATTAATTTCAAAGTCAGACTAAAGTTAGACTTTCACGAGTTCAGCTAGTGAAACTGAAGGGAAAAAATCTCTCATTTTTATTACAAGTTTTTATTTCAACTGGAAATTAGTCTCTGATCACCAAAGATCTGCAAATATGTTTACAAATATGTGCAACTCTTTGTTTACATTCAGCTCGTGTTGAAAGAACACAATTTCTTAATTTTTGTGTTTTCCTCAAATAAGAGATGAAATTAAAATCTCATGTGAATAATCTTGTTCATGGATCAGTCACGTTGGCTGACCATTCTCAAGAAGGTTGTCAAACAGGTCGATCTGAGTCGACCTGGTCTGGTTATGATCATTCCTTGGTGTGGCTGGTGAAACTGAACCCGGCTTTCTAAAAATCTGGTTGGCCATAGTTCATTGATGATTTCACAAGGGGGCAAATACTTTATTACTTGTTATTTTTTATTTTTTTACATTAGGCCAGATACACCAGATTAACTTGGAGTAATCACGGAGTGAGCTGATAGTTGTCCATGAAGCTGATACCTTCATGGACATCATGACTTTTTTTCCACTTATGTAATGGCAGTAAAGCATGCTGAATGATGTGTCTGCACTGAATGATCCTCCTTTAACAAGGGAGTCACCAGAAAGCATGAATGCTGTCTGTCTACCCTTTGCAACCAATGAACCAGCAAGCTGCCTCTCAGTAACAACATGATATTTAAGGTCAACACACACTCTGCAAGAACAGAGAAATGTATTCATGTTCCTCAGATGATGAGAGCAAGAACAAAAAGTTCTCCAGCCAGGCCAGCAAAGCATGCAGGATGATGTGTCCTGCATGACTCTACAAGAAAACTCAAGTTCAGAAGTCTCTGCAAGTCTTTATTGGGTTGTTCTTCTGCAGTGTCTTCAAGTATTAACTGTCAGACACCACACAAGGAAAAAAGTTCTTACCAGATGATGTATCGAAAGCAAGGTGCTAAACTGCCAGACCAGGGCAGTGAGACAAAATGATATCATGTCAGGGAACATGTTTTTCTGTCCCTGTGGGTTCGAACTGGCCTTAAGTTTGGGGAATTTTTACTTTTATGTCTCAGTCAAAGAAATAGTAAACACAATTGGCAAAAACAGTAAGAACCACTGAGTTTGGTTGATTATCTTTGTTGTAAGCGCTTATTGACAATAACTCATAGCTGAGGCAAAACCTCATGAGCCAAATAATAGTTAAAGAAAGTTGACCTAATAATTTAGCCCCTTCAAATAGGGCCTCTATTTCTTCAAAACTCTTTCTGAAATGCCACCTTCAGGGAGTCATCACAAGGTGGCCCTTCTATTAACCCATTAACAACATTTTTACCAGCATTTCACTGAGAATTATCTCCCATAATGAGCTCAGCAGATGTGTAGTTCTGCCAGGTGTTTGCTAATTGCTGCTGGCTAGTCAGAAGGAGTGGAGTGGGGGAGTTGTGGGCAGAGACTTGGAGGAGTTGGGTCATTGCTTGGGGGAGCGAGGCTCCTCAAGTGTTTTGCACAGCAGAATGGTTTCAAACATGCATTAAAGTATCAAAGCAGCACTCCAGGAATGTGTTTGATGAAAATAACATCAGATGATGGAAAGCTCAAAAAACTCAATTTGATATAACACTAAATTTGACTATATGAGAAACTATTGACCTCCTAGGATTTGTACACAACATTCTCTCAGGTTTAAAGAGAATGATTAAACAAGATAAAAGTAAGCAGAAATTTTGTGGATAAAAATGTCTTGATACCAAGATAACAGAGGATGATGGACAGCTTATTTAAAGATAGTAAAAAGTAACTGGTGTCACTTCTATCATCTCTCAGAACAGGAAATTGAGGCTACAATTCATACATGCTCAAATAAATTGGACAGCAAGCGACTAACAAGTCACTTGCTGTCCAAAATTGCTGTCCAAAATTCTCAGCCAATTTTTCCAAGGAAAAAATTGGCTGAGAATTCTGTATGAACCACTTCAAAATATAGATCTCTTCTGACTTATGCCAGCAGTTCAGATTATAGGTAGAGGTGGAGTGGTGTAGGAGATACTTTCTTTGTACCACTTAGTATCAACTGGTAGTTGTGTAAGCATTAGAGTTAACCTGAGTCACTGTACTCCAGTGGCCGCCACAGACTCCAGATCTGTTACAGAACCTTTGTGATGTGGTTGAATAGTTGTGCGTCCATCCGAATCGTCTTAGAAATCCGCTGCAACTGTAAAATGCTGTTATATCAAAATGGGTTAAAATATCTTTGCAATTTTTTCTTTTTATTGAATTTCTGGTACACAAAAAAGGGCCATTAAGTGAGCCCACTGTTGTCATGCTTACAGACACTCCTCCTAGAAATCTGTCACAAATCAGCAGCTATTGAAGTTCAGAGGAAAGTCCTGTCTTGTAGGTCTACTAGTCACAAACAGACATAGAGATCATGTGCTGCATAAACACGATCTTGGAACAGATCCAGTATTGATTATAGGTTTGTAACCTGTATTACAGGTACACAAGAGCAGAGCAGTTTTGGTTTGAGGTGACAAGCAGACAGTGAAGAGTAAACAACGTAACACACTATCTTGAATGTGTACTGTAAGTTGAATCATTATTTGACATCCTGGGCAATCTCAACACTGACATACAGAGAGGATCGTTCTTCTGACGCAACAGGAAGTTGGGTGGACGGTGTCCTGCAGCCAGTCAAGATTCAGAGGGTGCGTTCAGGTGCAGTCGCACTGTTTCAGGGCAGTAAATCCTCCAGGCGCTCATCTGTTATTTTAGGCATGCCTATCATTCCTCATCAAGCGCAGGATTGCACACTGGGTTTTACTGATAACCACCACATGCCAGCGGTCCACGGTTGCCCAGGGTAACGTCTGGGCCGGTAATCAGTAACACCTGTGGATAAGTGAGCTGCTGACTCAGAAATGTGCAGCAGCAGCAGTACAGTTTGAAATGAGTTTCTCACAAACTCTTCACATGAGAGTTCATGGTTTCTGATAATGGCACAGTGTTGTTATCAGTATATTATTCTTAATTTTGTTTTTATATCTCTCAATGTTTTGTGTTAACCTGCATGCATCGATGCAGCTGTTACACCTGAATTTCCCCACTGTGGTATATGACAGAATATTTTCAGTTCTATCCAGCAGCCGTTATTAAGTACTTCAGGTTTGTCAGGCTCTACAATTTTCCATATGTGGAAGTGGTTTGCATAAGCCTGAGGCTTCACCAGCACTCTGTGAACTGAAAGAAAGTTATTTGATGTTATTTCTTTATTTTGTATGTTAAACCAATGTGCAGGAATTTGACAACGTTCCTTTGCATTTTTTGTGAATATTTTTTGACCTGCTTGGCGCAGCTCTAAAGGCTTGTATAACATATTTAGGAATATTTTTTCTCACAATAACCATTTTGTCTACACAATTTTGCTGGGTTTGAAATATTCCTTGCTTCACTCATTGTAAAGTATTAAATAGATATAAAGTTGCCCAATGTTTGTTTTTCTTTTATTTCGGTGCATGTTCATAATTCCCAGCTATGAGTCTATAAATAAACATAAAGATGAGTTAGAATACCCACCTAATTCTAAGTTCTTTGGCAGGGAGATGTTGAATAACTATTACATGTGTGGTAGTATAAGCTAAAGGTATTTCTTTAACAAAGCATCCATCCACTTATTTCCTGTGAGTTCATGTGTAAAAACCTGGGAGGAAATCTGTAGGTAGGCTTCAACATCAGTTTTACAATAAATCTGCCTTTTCCATCCATTGCCATTCAATATTTTTAATTCAGTTTGCAAAAATAAAACAAGGCATGGGTATGTAACTGAGGAGGTTTGTTGCACACATGTTCCATGGAAAAACCTGGTCCCACTCAGCTCCGTGGCCCTCAGCCCACTTTACCAGTGCCCACAAAAAACTTGGTTCCTCTCTTGATTTGCTGTCTTCTTCTTTCCAACACAAAGAGTTAGCTTGTGTGCAGGAAAGCTTTTTCCTCTTATTTAAATCACAGACTCATTTCATTTGGCTCCTCTTTCTATTAATTCACGCTACACGGTTCTCTCATGTTTCTGTATGTGTGTGTGTGTGTCTGTGAGTGTGTCCTTGTGTGATCCCGCTCTTACAGTTCTCCTTTGCCCGCCCCTCGGCCACACCCACCGTTGCCACGACAACGGGGTTTACCACAGACCGGCAATGACTTATGCAGATACATGTGTGACTGCAGTGGAAATGGCGTGGTTGCCACGGAAACGGCAGTACACAGAGCCATACAATGTGCAACTGCGCATTGTGAGGCGTAGCTGCGCGGTGGAAACAAGCTCAGCTCAGGGCTTGTGTGTCACTGGAGATTTGCAGTCGCCTCTCTTCCTGGCAACCAACCGGACAGAAGTTGCCCAAACACAAAGTCTCTGTGAGAATCTGATTCACGTTGATTGGGCCAGACTCAGGCCTCAAGACTTCTGCACATTTTTGGAGACTGAGTCATAACACAACCAGCCCCTGTGCAGACTGTAAAACAATGAAAGATAAACACATTTCTGTCCGGAAATGGAACTCTGTGAAACTGTGTGTGAGGGTGAGAGAGGGTAACGGAGGGAGGCGGGTGGACTTTGTCCTTTAAAGACAAAAACACCAGAAAGCAGAAATGAAGACTCACAGTTTTTTTTAGATGTCTAAAAGTGCAAGTGAAGAAAACTGAGCTCAGTCTGTTTCCAATTAAGTGCTCACAATGCCCCTCCTTGTTGGAGGTTGCCATGGTTTCAGTTATCCCAAATGAAATGAATAATGTGCAGATCAAACATAAGGATTTTCAGATATTTTCACAAAAGTAGTGAATAATAATGCTTTTTGACTTAGAAAAACAAGAAAATCTGAAGTTGTCTCCTGGGAGATAAAGTGCTGGTCTGGACATGTGGTTCATCTATATAATGATTTCTCATCATGTTAGTGTGAGAAGAACAACAGTTCTGTCAACTGGCTATTGGCAGGGTTTTGTATGTGTCTGTCCTTCACAAAGGACAAAGGTTTATTCGGATGCCATGTTGTTGTGTGGTTAAAATATTCCTGCTGTACTGTTACATTATACTATCTTTGACTTTATATGCTTGCCTCTTACATGCTACATTGTAAACAATGTTTGCTGATTATATTGGGGTAGAGTCAATATAAAGTTTGATTTATTCAGTTAAAGGAGGAATGTCGTTTAAGGAAAATACTTTCTCATAAAGAGAAATTAAGAAATATTAAATGTAAATCATACGATGCATGGATCTTCAGAGTTGTTGTGGAAGGTGATGCTCTGAAAAGGCCTCTGACTGAAGACTGTTGCTGAATGAAAATGTGATGATGCATAATTCCTGCTCAATATCCAGCAGAGATGATATTTCACAGTAAAATGTCAGTTGTTGGCAAGCGCTCTTAATCCGCCTCATTTGCTTTTGCAATTCTTCTTTCAATTTCTGTCTGGCTGCATTGGTTAGAAAGAGATGTTGGAATTGGGGATATGATCCTAAGCCATTATGACCAGAGACAGTTTGAACTCGTAAGCTCCTATTGGAAGCCATAAATCAACTTTACCATTATTTGTATCTCATCTGTCTGTTAATCTCTGTTTTTCTGCAGGGAACTCAGCAGAAATAATTTAGCGCCTTTTGGTGCTTAAATTGTCAAGGGTTGTGAGACATTGCAACTAGCATTATCATTAGATGACTGAGTCAATTCAACAGGTCAAGTAAAGCTTCCTCTTGAACTTCAAAGTTAAAGTCTAAGATATAGAATCACTCATTTCTGGGGTCATAACAATAGGTCAGACAAAAACACAGCAACCCCAACTTCATTTTGGCGAGATATTTTGCGCACCATGAGATCCCACCACACACACTGCTAGTTACAACTTGTAGATTTGTTCAGCTTAAGAGAAGTTTGGAGGAAACATGATAGTCTTGCCCAGAGAAGAAATGCAGCTTTTGCATTAAGAGTGGCACCTGGTTGTAACAGGTAGCTGTCATCTCAAGGTAGTGGTCTTTGGAGTTTGTTCAAGCGCTAGAAAACACTTCACTGTTATAGGTAAAATGCCAAGTTATGGGTGTTCTTAGAATTCAGATCTATAACTTTTGTGGACTTCATAAAAATGCAACCTAAGGACCAATGGAAAGATTGATCCACCATCTCTACCCACTTATCCTATACGGTCGCCTTTCTCCAGGAGACGTTAGATGAGAGTACAGGTCCCCAGAGGGTGAGTAACCTTGTATACGTGCACCTAAAGACAATTTAGGTGCACGTATACACCTAAATTGTATACAATTTAGGTGTATACAATTTAGGTGTATACCTAAATTGTATACAATTTAGGTATACACCAAACAATCATGTTTGGTGTATACATGATTGTATACACCAAACAATCAAACAATCATGTCTTTGGACAGTGGAAGTAAGCTGGAACCTGGAGAAGGAAGGTTTCAAGAGCTTCCTTCTCGAAGGCAACAGAGGTACCTACTGCATTATATGCAGTCTGTCCAAAGCAAACGACGCACAATGCTACCATTCCACTTCCACAGTGGATTGTCATATCAAAGTTAAATATTAAACTTTCCATTACGATTTTTAAAAATGTACAAACACTTTTCTCTCAAAGTGCCCACCCATAATAAACAGATGTATAGATGCTCTGTGCTTTGTTGCAGCATATGTCATTCTTTGCTACTGAAAAGTGCAATTTTCCACCAGCATCATAAAGTGAAATGGGACCACCCCCTGGAGCCCCAGAACAATGCCTACAGTGTGTCTCAAATGCCAGAACATTTCAACCAAACGTCTGAGTGGAGCCGAGAAAGAGCATGGAAAGGAAAAAAGTGGCAGGAAAAACACTGGCACAGGGCCTGGAAAAGAGGCTGTTTTGGGTTGCTGTGGGAAAACTCCAAAAGCATATTAGAACCTGGTAGTGATAAGTGACACTTATGCCATAGAGTGGTATTTATCAGAATGAGAAAATACCAACTTCAGCTCATCTTCAGTTCACAGCTTATTGACAAGGTGTTTTTGAGATCTGGTGAAAACAAAAAGGATGAGGATTTTTTGGACAGTAGTGAGTGTGAGACTCAAATATAGAATATAACAAAACATCCATGTGCATCTTTGCTACCCTCTTCTGCAAGTGTGTCCATCTGTAGATAAATATGGCAGTGCTACATGCAAGTGAAGCTTTCTAACTGACCGCCTATGTGCCTCTTACTGCCACAAAGATGCTGACAGAAATGTGGCAGATCCATTCAGAAAAAGACGCCCTTATCCCTTATTTATGGAAGTAAGACTCAACTACGGTGCAGAAAAAACACGTCAGCACTTTTTGTGCAGGGAGGAGGCAACGCTGTAATCTAGCCATCTCCTCCACATATGTGAGAGACTGAAAGAAGTGGGTGGAGGATTGGGTTTGTGTGGGAGGTAAAACTCTTCCATAGTCCCAAAGGCTCCAACTGGTACAACAACTGTAGTAGACTCAAATGTCTTTGATCAAAGACATTTTTAGTACATCTGTTAAGGAAAGGCAGTGCAGAGTATCAACAACCTCAGATTTCTTTATGACTATACTACAGTGCATCACAGGTAGCAAAATGATTATCTGCTGTAATGCAGTTCTTTGGATTGTTTATGTCTATGGAGGCGGTGTTTGTCCCTAAACCCCTGAACCCCAAATGTCCACGTGTCTTTGAAGAAAATGCTAAGCCCTGCATTGCCACAATGAGTCATGGAAAGCCAGTGAATGTCTTTGAGCATACTGTAAACCCCCTTCTAGAGTCTGGTCAGGATTTGGTCTCAAACTGTGGGAAATGCATGGGTGAGTTTGTAATTTCTGATCAACAAAAAGCTCTTGGAGGTTTGGATTTTTTTTTCTTCAGCGTAGGAACGTTTGGCAGTCAGAAGAAAGAGAATGAGCTTTTTCAGCTCATTTGGCAAGGACTTTACTACACTTTAGTAGGTCTGGCTTTGATTTGAATCCCCTTCTTCTTTAATACCCACCTAATCCACGTCAGGGTTATGGGTGGATGTAAGAGGAAGTTTCGAACAGGCAATTAACCAAACATGCTGGAGTACCTGCATGGATGGAGAGGCGATGTAAACTGTAAAGCAGCAGCTGGGATTTAAACCCAAGATTGCTTCACTCTTAGGCTCAGGCAGTAACTCTTTCCTACCCTTTAGTTTTTGATCTACACCTTTAACAACAACCAAAGACAGTGAAAGCTTGCTTAATAACAGAAGACTCATTGATCTGACATATGTTTTTCATATATTACACATTTACCATTGATAGGATGCCTGCCATAAATCCACTACTGTCTGTTTAGCCAACATGGTTGTGATTATGAGATGTCCATTTGGGAAACCTGGCTTCCTGTATTTTTGGGGTTTATTTAATATTTTCCTCAGTCCTTTGTTGCAGCACATCCTGAATTTATTTTATCTGCCTATCTCAACAATCAAAATTATTCGGTGGTGCCAACACTGTTATAGATAACAAAATTGGCTGCCAAATATTCATTGGCAGTTTTATGACTGCAGTGCAGGAGATATGAAATTAATTACATACTCCTAATATGAATGGACCATGTGTAAAAAAATACATTTTATTGTTGTCTGTTTTACGGCCACATTGATGCACTTTCTCTTTTTCTGAATTTCAATTAAAAGGTTTTCAATGCAGGACTTGTCTTTGCACCATGTATGTAGGTCAGTAGATCAATTCCAAAGTACTGCTGAGGCTTGTATTATGGTACAATGACAAAGATTTATCTTATCTTATCTTATCTGTAGTGATTTTCTAAGATTCAGAAGTATAAAGAGTTCAAGTTTTGATACATTTTTTTGATTTAGATATTTAATTTAGA
Organism: Poeciliopsis turneri; assembly: GCA_922788865.1. Classification (NCBI taxonomy): domain Eukaryota; kingdom Metazoa; phylum Chordata; class Actinopteri; order Cyprinodontiformes; family Poeciliidae; genus Poeciliopsis; species Poeciliopsis turneri. Next base: position 515,044 of record CAKLNU010000771.1, on the reverse strand, counting down.
AATTTAAGTTTAAAGATTTATTATGAGTTTTATTTAATAAACTGTTTATGTTACTTAATTATGTTACTATTGGCCCTAGATAAGCATATGAAACAATTCAGATACTCATAAGAAATATTCATATTCATATGTCTATAACTCTTCAGACCATGATAGGGGAAGCCTTTTTATTACAAGTGAAGAAATCAGCGCATGAAGAGAAGGAGGTTCCTGTGTAGAAACCGGAAATGTGTGCGTTTCCTTCTTGTGTGATCACAATCTGATGCAGCTAAACTAGACAACAGTATTTGAGGTAGTAAAGTAGGTTGTCATGGAGACCAAATCTCAACCACAAGGAATGGGTTGGGCTTCGCCTTTGTACTTTTACATACAAACTTCTGCCTCGCACTGATCCAAAGTGAACTTCTAGATATTTCTCTCACTTTTGCAACTCACAGTGTGTACTAATATGACACAGTGTGACAGTGAGTCACTCTGGGGCATGTGACCAACAGGTTCTGCCAGCTCTAACTCCAAGAAAATCACCCCATACCCTCCTCAAATCCAGCAAACGACTTAATTAGAATATTAAATCTGGACAGGCACATAATGTCATTACACTTGAAACAGATTGATTCCTTTGCGCTGGGTAACACTGTGATCTATTCAGAAAGAGTGTTGCTTAAGCATAAACAGAATGCTTAAATACTGACAGATCAGGAGTTACACGAGGCAAAGATCTACTCTTTACAGTCAAGCATTTTTTCTGCAACATTATCCTTCAGACAGGCCCCAGACAGTAGATTAGTACTCTGCAGAGGGTAAGTGGCCTGTTTGTTCCACACACAGTTTTCACTGTGTATGGAAGGGTTTGTCACAGGGTTAACTGTGTGAGTCACTAACAGCAATGTGACCAGTGAGAGGATCTCATGAGTGAGTTTTTTTGTATGCGTCTCTCATCTTTTGATCCCCTCTTTTTTCCTCTAATCAAACAAACTCATGTTCCCTATTGTGCTAGGCTCAGTAAGCAGGTATATAGAGTCCTGTCTTAGCTTGCGTTACTCCCCACTGCGTTGGCTGTTTTAAGAAAGCAGCAGGGTGTGTCCGTGCTCAAACTCGCAACAAAGTGGATGGCATTGAGAGTGCGCTTATTGCTGTTTATACTGGGCCCACGCTAATGCGTGACTGCTGAGTGACAGCGGAACATTGGGGGGCGGGGTTTGGGCCGAGAGGGAAAACGCCACCTGGTGTTGGTGCCAAGCACGACTACGACAACCACCATAACTCAAACCATATTGGATTGTTACTTTTTAAGATATATTTTAGAATTTTTAAAAAATATTCACACCCTTTTGGATATTTTGCTATGTTATTACAACAAATGTTGATATATTATGTACATAATACATTAAACTGTATTGATCAGTTAACTGTGTTGGTTTTGTGGTGAAGCAACACAAAGTAGAACATTACTATTAAGTGGAAAGAAAAATAAGGGACTTTTTAATAAAAATCTTGAAGGGGCAGTATTATATGTTTTCCAGGCATATAGTTCCATTTTATAGCACAATAATGTAACTGTGGTAACTTCAATTATTGAAATGCTCTGTATATCAAATATGACTAAAGGAATTGGGCCTTTGTCTCTTTCTCAAACTCCGCCTTCAAGAAGTCATCAAAACATTACTCCTCTAACCCTTTAACAACGTTTTTATCAGCGTTTGAGAAGAATGAGCTCAGCAGATGCGCTGTCCCACCAGGTGTTTGCTAATTGCTGCTGGCTAGTCTGAAGGAGTCATAGGAGAGGGCTGCTCTGTGAGACAGAAGTTTGGAACCTTGGAAACTGCTGCTCCACCATGGTGTGTTGCATAGCTGAATGGTTGCCATAGTGATTAAAGGATTTGTCAAACGTGCATGATAGAATTAAGGCAAAAGTCAATTTCAGATAACTTTGACCCTTTAAAAATGCCTATGTATGGAGTCTCCTTTTATGCTGATATCCACAAATCATATGAAAAGGCAATTTCTTTCAAGATACCTAATGAGAAGAGTTTATAACATGTGTAATTCAATCTGTGTAAATCCAGCTCTTCCAGTTAGACATCAGAAGTCTGTCAGAGAACATTAGAGCAGCCCATGATGTTGAAATCTCTTGATGTTAGCAGGCGCAAGAGGGAATAAATAAACTAACTGATAATATAGCAAACGGAGCACAGGAACTGGACGATACAGATGATAGATAACTGAAAGATCTGATCCCAGAGTCCTATGGCAAAAATCTGACTTTTTTTTCTGCTATTGAGAAATTTATCATGAAAGTTTCTATTTCTAAAATATTTGTGGGTAAAATCCGGAAGTGTGTTTTTTGCTAGTTTTAGAGATCCTCATACACAGCTAACAGCAGACTTATTTTGCCTGCTCTAAATACTGTCCGGTTGTGAAAATAAAAAAAAACAAAACATCAACATCTGATGTTCTAGCAGTGCCAAGTTTCTGCACAGAGATAAGATTATCATCTTTAACGATTCCAAAAACTGAAACCAGTGACAGCATCCTCTCTATTTTCAGTACTGCACTGCCTGGCTTGAGTTCCTGTTTTTTGTTTTTTTAATCCTTTATCTGTTTCAGTTTGGGTATTTGTGTCGGTGTTTAGCAGCTGTTTGAAACTGTCACCATGTAAACATGATTCATAGAAGAGTGAGGAAGTGGTTCACCCAGAAGGTTTGATATAAAAATCCTTATTTATGTCTTCAAATCGGATTATTAAAGCACAAAATGAACACTGGCATAAGGTGACAAACCAGTTATATTGATTTTAGTTTACAGAAAATGTTGCTGTTGTCATGGAACCTTAACATAATTTATAAGATGTATAAAGAAAGGAGTCTATATATCTGGCTGGAGGTTTACTGTCACTTTTCATACTCCAGGTTAATGTATGCAGGTCTTGCGTGTGTGAGGCATCATGCACACAGGAAGCTGTGGCACACCACCATGTTTGGTCTCAGATGATGGTAGATTTGCTACTGGGCAGAGCTTAACACACCACCAAGCCTGCAAAAGCATGCACTGTGCCAAAGTCGGAATAGTTTTTACCTGTGCAGAGCTTTGTGAAATTACTTTGCAGCTGAGACAATAGAAATGCATCAGTGGCGTTTAAATGGGTTGCATTCATAGACACAGATCTATTAAGGCCTTCAATTCAAAATAATTTGTTTTAACTATTGAAAGTTACTCTCTAAGTTAAAGGTTAAGGATTGGTTTTAGAGTTTGGGATTCATCCTTTCAGACTCAGCCTGCGTTAATTTTCCAATTACAGTGTTTAAGTTATTGATTTTGTTCCATTGTTGTTCTTAGTTCCTGTTTTGATGTGATAAGTCTGGCTGTATTTATCTTGTGTTCCATTTCACTTCCTGCTGTGTTTCTTTTGACCATGTGATTGGAAAATTTGACATTTCAAAAATAAAGTCACTTGACATTAACACACCAATTTAAAAAAAAACAACCTCTTGTGTTAATATAAATGTTTTTTTGGGTGGTAGTATATAGAGATAGGTTTGTTTTGCTGAACTCCAATGGAAACACTTTTTATGCAACATAAATGTAGAAATGAAAAAGCACAGAGAAATCAACTTAAACCAAATGTAAATTAAAAAAACAAAAATGGATCATAACAGTCAGCTGAAATACTTTGGGTTTAAACTTTATCATTGTTTTGTCAATAAAAGTATTGATGGAGATGTTGAGGCTGTTTCCTGTATTTATTTGTGTACTCTGGGAGCGTCTAAGTATGCAATGTTTCGGGGATTTTACAGCAGAGCTATGAATTCAACACGTTGGAATTACTTTTTATGAACTGTGTTGCTATGAGAGCTCTGATGGAACCAGCTGCACATTGTCTAAAAAAAAAATAAAAAATATATTGTCTTCCTACCGCTTCTTGACGCCTTCTTTGTTGTTTTCAGCAGTAGTAACATCCGGCTGTTGATCATGTGACTTATGTGATGCAAAAAAGTGTTTCCATAACAGTTTGAGAAATCCATCTATTTTTATACTGCTGAAAAATCCCTTCTTACTAGGGAATTAACTTTCTTTTCTAAAAACATGAGTTTTTCAAAATTGCTCCCTGTAAGCAAATTTATTTTTTTTGCAGTTTAAATGTGTGCGATTGTATGGTTAATGAAAACACAGCTGGTGCAACATATACACTTTGTCTGCCTGATATCCAGCATCTGCAGATTCGTCTTGGATTTGTTGAAAAATTGCACAGCTCTTGTATTTGAGACTTTTCAAGTTGTGGAAGTGCAATCATTTTTCCTGAGTGTATTTCTATATATTTTGTGTATGTTGCCATTCTTAGCCAGGTCCTTCTTGTAAAAGTGATCTTTTGATCTCAATGGCACAAACCTGGAACATTGGGACAAATGATAATAATACCTGTGCTTTGTTATTATTAATACTGCTCATGTGCACTCTTGCTGCAGAAACAATGCAACTTTGATATGTATTTCATGCCTTATTATGAGAAAAAAACAAAATGATGATGCAACATCTCAGTGAAGTAACTTACCTGGACATGATGTGCAGAACACTGTGAATTCCAACCAACTGCTCACTTTTCACAACGGAAATGCTACAAAAACACCAAGCCACTTCAAAGACAGTATGTGGCATCATAGCCACAGCATGATGACAGATTTAGTCATTCAGAACATTAAACCATCTGTATGAGTTGAAAAGGTAACTCAATATGCTGGGGTCACACCCATTACCCAGTCTTGCTTAGTTGAATCAACCCATAGTTGGACCAGTCCGTATTTGACCCAGCATTGGTTTTCCTCTTGTCCCAGCAGTTTCAGTGTCCCTTCATTTGTCACAGTTAAGCTGAAACTTTAATTATGTTTGTGTCAACTTTATCTCTCCAGTCATTCCAGTGAACTCTGAGGATCCCTGGTTTAGGATTCTCCCAGCATTCCTCTGACCTGAAGCAAGTGAAACAGTAACTATAAAGTGGCTCGTACTATGTGTGCAGCTTTCCAAAGCTGTTAAGGCATTATGCCTCTGGGTTACAAAGCTGTAAAGTCTGACAACTCTTCCTCACTGAGACAAGAGATTACAGCCAAGAGAGAAAAATGTCAAAGAGGTCAAGTTGAACTGTTGGTTTGAGATGAAAGAACAGCACTTCATCCTGGAAGTGGAGTGAGAGGAAAGTTCTAATTCACTTTGGACAAGAGTAGAAACCTCAGCACCACTCTACACCGAAATATTTGAGTCCAAACTTGTTACATAACTTTGAGGACTGAGGTTTATCTCCTGCAGTGTGAGGAATTTGTCACAGATTTGATGCCGGTTATCTCGGGTGAAAGTTGAGAAAAATCAGGACGGAATTCCACCTGTCTCTTTGAACTTCAGGTGATTGGATTTCATCTTGTCGTGTGTAATTTAAGCCAGTTGCTTTACCAAATGAGATTAGCCACAGGTTATTCTGACAGTTATTATTCTCACTGGCTCCATTTGCATTGTAAACATGCACAAAACTTTGTCCATATTCCTCTAATGTAAAAAAATAAAATAAAATAAAAATTGCAATTCCTTTAAATTAGGAAAGCACTTGAAAGCACACTTGAATAAGTTTATTTACATATTATTAAAAATCATGCTATGCAATGATCCAACTGCTTCCTGTCTCCTTGGTGGTTGTGGTGCTGTTGATCACGTGACTTGTGTCACACAAATAAACTGTTTCCATTGCAGTTTTCCAAAATAAACAAATACTACCAGTGAAAAATTGCCTCATCCTAACACCACAACCATTTTTTAAAAGGTTTTATTGGTTCTAGCAGCCTTTATTTGAAAGCGGTTAGACAGGAAAGTGGGTAATAACAGAGGCAGAAGACATGCTGCGAAAGTCACCAGGCCCGGACTTGAACCTGTGACGGTCGTGTCAAGCTCTAAGGCATCCGGTGCCAAAATCCATCCAAAAAACGACAGTCGTTTTCTAAATCGCCGTGTTCCGTTAAGCAAATGTGTTTTTGAAAAGTCAAATTACGCAATAATATGGTCAATGGAAACACAGATACTGTAACGTTGACCATTTTGACAGATAGCTGACCACAAAGTTGTATTTTGTGTTCTCTGAAGCATTGAGTTTTGGCTTTTATCATGTTTCCATAAAGAGTTTAGCCACATTTAATTCCTGTGTAATCCAAACTTGAAGATTTAAACATCAGAATTGAGCCTGTGTTTGAAAAACATTGCAGCATTCTCAGGCAGTAAAAGTTCATATCAAACCCGGGTCTTTATCTCCAAAAATCACAGTGTGAAATGTCATTAGGCTTTTAACGCCTTCCAGAGTAAGCAAAACTGTACACTGGCAAAATTAAAGGGAACAATAACAGAGAAACACAATAGTGTAGTTAAACAACTGGCACTAGTAAAGAGGAAATAATGTTGACGTGACTCACTCCCTCACAGCTACTCCTTGTGAGGAAGAGAAAAAAGAAGTGGTAAAAAAAAAAACATAATCCAAGCATCTCCAAATCTTTGCCTCAGTTCTGGCTTTATGCTTCCTGTCCAGACCACGACTGACTCACAGAGGGCGAATAAATCTGGATTACATTTGGTTCTTTAACCTTTTTGTGCACCAAATTGTAAAAGTTTTAACGATAGACCCGATACTTTCATAAACTAGGAAGAAAACTTTAAAAAAAAATTATATAGACCCTCAATGGACATACAAAAAACATATACATAATCCTCAAGGCAAATAGACCATGTTTACTAGCACTTCCCTGTGTGCAGTAGCTAGGAACAGAGCATGCAGGGAGTCCAAAGTAACACCACAGCGTCTTTGTCCAAATGTTGGCCTGCAGGGGAGAGGAAATCTTGGCTGTGTGGAAAACAGGTATGACGGAAGAGGATTGGAATGTGCTAAAATGGTCAAACAGAGCAAAGAGAGACAAAAAACAGGAGCAAATGTCATGGAAAGGAGTGAACGTGTGGGGTGAAGGAGTGCAGGGAGAACAAGATGACAGCAGAGGCTTGCAACAGGATAGGCTGGTGATTTGTGAGGACAGTTGTGGGGGAAAAAACTCTGGAGCATGAAGATAATGAGGAAATGTGAGCAGAGGATTACTTTCTATGCAGGCCAAGGTCTGGTCCACATTTGAAAACTGTGATATGCAAACTAAGAGTTTTCAGCAAGATATAGGAGCAGCTCTTCAGTCAATAATTCCTCAATATCAATTTAAAAATGACTAGTTATAAGCAAAATAATCTGCCAACATTCCTGCTCTCAAATTTAAAATGTAAGCTCTTGGTACATAACATTTTAATTCTTGCATATGTACTGGCATGAACTCTGTGAGGAAATTTGAGACTTTAGGGAGAGAATTTGGCAAGCAAATGTATCAATCGGATTATGCGAGTATTGATCTCACCTGGGTATCAATATTTCGATTGATATGAACATCCCTACTAACAGGTAAATGAGGTTATTGAAGCACATTGAACATTGCTAATGAGGAAAAATTACATATTTCACATAGTTTTGGATTAGTTGGATCAATGAGTTCAGACTGGAGAAGATGAATGTACAGCTGGATGGATGGATGGATGGATGGATGGATGGATGGATGGATGGATGGATGGATGGATGGATGGATGGATGGATGGATGGATGGATGGTGTGGTCAACTATGGAGAGACTCTCTTGTTCAAAGCTGGACAGATCAGCCTCACATCAGCTTTGTGGTTGAACAGATGGGGAAGTATGAACTGCACATTGACCACAATGCTGAATGTCATCTCCACATGCAGACTGAGGTTACTGGCTGAGTAACCAGAAGAAAATGCTGGCTATTAGTAGTCCGAGAACAATGTTCACCTTACCTGATCCCTACACATTCAATTTGTCAGGCGATTAGGCCTCACACAGTGAAACTAATTTGGGTATAAAAACCTGAGAAAGGTTTTAATTGCCACACATGTTTTCTAGAGCCAAAACAAGTTTGTTTGGCAATCTGGAAAATTTGGCGGTTATGAGATCAGAGTGAAAATGTTTCAACGTGGTCCAACGAGGCCCTCTGAGAATGTTTTATAAAAAAAAAAATCTGCATGGATAAAGCACCAGAATGTCATTTCTTAACTAAAAATGTATTTTTTTTTTCTTTTTACATATTATTATACAGTGTCTATGTCCTGAGAGTATAAGATCAGATATTGGAGGTTTCTTCCTGTTGACGGGGAGTCTTTGCTCTCCAATATCACTACAGAATATTTTTTTAACCAAAATAAATTGTTCTTCACTGCATTGTTTGAAAACTAGGATGACTTGGAATGGACGTGTAATTGGACAGAAATAACTTTTTATGTAACTACACTGAATGAAATTCTCATTTTTTGTTTCTTACAAATTTAGCTGCCTATGCCAGGAGCGCCCAAACTTTTTGACAATATCATCTATTCAAAAGTATTTGAAAGCCCCCTCTCCCTGAAATAAACCAAAAAGAAAACCAAATTCAAGAAAATAAAGTTGTTCAATTATTCTTTTTTTATTTTGCAGGAAAGGGATGTTATTCATTGTAAAAAGAATTCGGCACAGCCGCTGCATTAAAAATAAAAGCACCAAGTTTTCATATTCCTATTGGCCCCTTTTGACACATTTATTATCAGTTACAAGAGCCAGATTTGTGTCACTTTCTTTATAAATAAATGCTTTGTATAATTAGCCAAATTCAGTAAACATAATAAAAGCTGATTTGGGAGTGGAAAAGTAAAAATCTCTGTACTGACGTGGTTCTAATTAGAAAAGCTTGGTAATAAAACATAGGAATATTTTGAGTTGTATGTAACATTTTCAGTTACAAAAAAATGATTTTGGTTATAATTTTACCCTGCTCTAAAAACACAATGTCAGCCACCTATAGTGGACAGGCCAAAGTTGTGTCGTTCTTGAGCTGCAGTTGGGCGTTGGACATCCTCAGTCCAACGGCTGGTTGGACGTTACTGATGTCATCGATATTCTGCTGTTTTCAGAAAGGTTTGTGGTACAACTCACATGAAGTTAAAATCAACATTTATTCTTTTTCTGTAATGATTAATTGTTAAAAACAACTTTCTCACAGTTAGCTAGGAAGTTATCCCACTGGGAAATGAAGATCTTTGAATTGTTTATGCACTTCTTCAACAAATGTTGAGTTTTAAGTTCTGTTCAAAAAAAAAAAAAATCATCTTAATATTACATCAGGTCTTTTTCTCACTCAGAGTTGCAACACATTTATCCAAACTCTTCTTTTGCATTTGTGTCTGTTTTAAATACTGTGAGAACTTTCCCTTGTGTGAGTGACTTTATGTCACAACCAGTGTAACTACTTACCAAGCTTCAGGCACAGCGACATAGTCCTCAGTCAGCTGTGTCACAGCAATGCTATCATAAGAGAGAAAGAGTCTCATGCATAGTTTATAAACTAGATTTTGATGAGATTAGTGAGTATTCCAGACATTAGGGGGTGCTGTGGAGTGCCATGAGTAGAAGCTGAATTGAAGGGCAGGTTACCCTGAAGACAGGAGGAGAAGGGACTCCTGGCGACCTCTCAGACTGTTTTACATGCAAACAGCAAGGCGGGGAAAACAAGCATGGGATTAGTGGATGAGCAAGAGGAGCACACTGAAGAAAAAGTGCAAAAAAAAGAGAGAGACGGTTGAGACAGAACAAGAGCTGCACTGTGAAGGCATGGCCAGATTTATGAGCTTTGAGGAAGAATGCAAAGTGTCCAATTCCTCACTGGTCTTCTATCCAAGACCTCTAATCTGGCTCTCAACAGCAGCCTTAAAAGGAGGCACCTCTGAATGAACCTGAACTGATCTGGTGTGTGTGAACGTTTTCTGATGGGGGTCAAAGTTTTCTAATCATTACAGAAAAAGAATAAATGTTGATTTTAACTTCATGTGAGTTGTACCACAAACCTTTCTGATTTTCAGAAAAGCATGAATACTTCTTTAACATTACCACATTTTGTGCATGCTGTGATGGCGTAGGCCAGCAAGACCCATGTATGGAGGCCATCAGTCATTGTTGCAGGTTCAATTCCTGCACTTGACAATATTTGCTGCATGTTTTCTCCTCTTTTCATATAAGGGACACTAGAGCCCATAAAAAAAAAAAAACCCTGGAGGGGAAAACAGAATCACATTTTATTGTTTTTAAATCCCCAAACCAGAATTTTCTTCTGGAGATTTTAAGTGATAAACTAACACAAAATGGAAGTTTAAAGTGAAAGAAAAATAACATTAAATCTGAAAGGAGTGTTGTGTATTTCTATTGAAAGCCCTTTTCTCTAATATTCATAAGTAAAATCTAATGCAACCAGGGGCCTTCAGAGGCCTCTGAATGAGTCATCAGAGTCACCTGCATGTCATTTAACCTCAATGTAAACACAGCTGTCATCTGAGGACAAACAGCACCATGAGTACCACATCAGACGGGTCATGATATGATATAAAACAATATCTCAGGTTATAAACCTCTCACTCAGAGCACTATTCTGTCCATTGTCTGAAAATTGATTCAGCAAAACCTACCAAGACATGGTGATTCAACTAAACAGACAGGTTAGGCAAAGAGAGCATTAGTCCAAAAAAGGAGGCAGGAAGTTAAATGTAACTCTGGCGGAGCTGCAGAGATCCACAGCTCAGGTGGGAAACTGTACTGACAGGTCAAAAACGTGTAGAACAAGAGTGGAAAGTTTATAAAGCAGACAAATAATGGAATAGAACATGTTAAAGGTGGCAAAAGACTACAGACAGGTGAAGATGTTCACCTGGACTGGCATGTGGAGAGTACTGGGCATCTACCTGAAGGGTTTGTGGGTCAGTGGTTGTGGCCCTTGGAGAAGATGTTATGCTTCACACAGCATGGTGCAGTTTTGCTGCACCACTGTGCCTCAAAACTGCACCATATCAGAGTTTACAAAGTAAACATGCCAGTAAAATGTAAAAGTTAAGCATTTCAAATTAGTTTGATTTATCTCTATAAAAACTTAAATCAAATTTGATACCATTCTATTTATCAATAAACAAATTCTACAGTGCTGGATCTATGGTCTAAAATAGAAGTTTTAATATAGAGGGGCCCTAAGCAGCTGCTTCATGGGCTTTGTCTTGCATTGTGTCGATATGTCATGTTGAACATTACCTGTCAATCACTGAGACTCTAAGCAACGTTATATCAGTGTGCATTATTTGTAAAGACAGAGCAATAAAAACAAAGTACAAAACACAAAGGTGGTGCTGAGAAGTTGAGAAGTTAAAAAGAAAAGGTCCCGGGCCCCGTACTCACCAAGTAGTTCAGCTTTCCTGAATTATATAACCAGAGCTACAGCTGAATGGAGGAAGTTCATGTTCACTTTTGTTCCCCAGCCAATATAATTGTGCTTTTGCAAAAAAGTATAGGCATAAGTTGGAGGCTTTCAATGTGTAATTCTAACAGGAACACAATTCAGAGGATTAGCAACACCAGGTGCAGTAAAACAAAGTTGTGCAATGTCTTGTCTCTTGGTTCTCATAAGCCATGAGCACATGATCCAAAATTATTTTCCTTGGAAAAATAAATATATTTAATTTGTGAAAAAAAAAAAGAAAAGAAAGAAAGAAAGAAGGTTCATATGTATCCATTATTAGTTTCACTTTTAAATTCCTTGTAATTCTATTGTCCGGCCCTTCCTAAGAAATTGATCTCACAGTCCATGACAGTAATCTGTCCTTAGTGAGGTTCTACACCCACCTCAGACACAGACATATGGAGTGAATGAAATGAGTTCAGAACTAAAGGAAGCGGACATGAAAGGAGTGGTCTGAGCTGTATATATTTGTAAGTAAGAGCTCATATAGTGTCAGAGCAGCACCTATCAGCACCGGCCTGAGGATCTTACCCAACCCTATTTGTTATAGCAAGTCCGGCCTAACCTTTCAACAGCTGTGGATCCACTTGTGCACACAGATGCAGATGGCTACGTAGACACGCATATCAACAGGTTGAATAAACTAATACATGAAAGACTGTTGCGCCATTGCCTTGTTTGGATATATGCGTGGGTGTGTATTCATCTGCATGTGTGTGTGTTTAGCCCATCACATCCGGTCACAATTCAAACAAAAGATTTTCCTGTTGTAGGTAATATGATGACTGGGAGTAATGGGAGGAATGGAACTACAAACTGGTTCAGCCTCCTGTCTGAAATAGATCAACATCAGATGAGCACCAGGTGATCATGTTGGTCACTGGGTGTATATTCTTTCCAAATCCATAATATTGATATTTATTATCAATATTATGATTTCTTCTGCATCTGATTATTTCTGATTTACTTGGCTATTTAAAATGAATACTATAATTACTAAGGGTGGTTCTCTTTAGTCAAGTCATTATTTTATTAGATTGCCATGCATGTGCTTTATGTATAGTGTATATCACTATGACTCAAATTCTGAGTCATGACTCAGAATTTTGCATGAAGGCCAAAGAGAGTCCATATTAGCCTGGCATAGCTTGTTGATCAAATCAGTTATGTTATAATACAGCCATAGAGGTATTTGGAGTAAGATTAAAGCTGCATTCACACACAAAATGAAAGTACATATCTGAGTTGGAACATAGAGAAAAATGTGTGCAGACACCCAATGAAGTTCAATCAAAATGCTCAAATCATCTGATGTTCAAGCCACAGATGTGCTACCACTCCAGGGAAAATAAACAAGCTTTCCAACAGCATCAGGACCATTTTTGTAGCATATAGAAATTCTCAGACATAAATTTTTCTACTTTTTATGCTGAAAATGTAATTACATGTCCTATTTATTGCGGTATAAAACCTTAAGTTTTCATGATTGTGTTTCATAAGGAGAGCAGATTCCATATGTAAAGCAAGATTTGAATTTAAGAAATAGGTCTGTGCAAGACACTCAATACAAAACCACATGAGCTTGCATATGAGTTTACCCTGAAGGGTTTTCATGTGTTCATTAGTTTCTTGTTTTTCTGCAGCACAAGGGAAGAAGGGCAGTTTTTCTTTTGGGTTATTTAGAAAAACTTGCAGCGAGTTTGAGGAGGCACAGGAGGCAACACAGCTCAGTTGATGGCGAAAGAAGCCGGGTGTTGTTATGTAAGAGAGTGATGTAGCAACAATTGTGTCTTCGAAACATCAAAAAAGTTGTTGAAGTGGATGACCTCTGTTAAAATAGTATCTTGATGAATGGTTTGTTCATCTCTATAGGGTTAATAACATATACACTGAAGCGATGAATGACTGAAAGGTGTCCAGGTGGTGACGCTTGTGTTTGTGAGGTTCAGTGTGCACTATCATATGACTGGCACTGAGGCATCAACACCTTTTGTGGTCCCTCTCCTAAGTTAATTATTCATACAAGTCTACACCTGGCCTATGTGTGTTCACACCCCCTACACTTAAAATCTCATTCACAGTTTTCCTTTTAACCGTAACTTGAAAACACAGAGTGGATTTGTTCTGATGAGGGACCCACCCATGTTAAAGAATTTAAACGGTGTTAACATCACCCCTTGAACTCCTTAGAGTTCAAGGGGTGAACTCTAAGGAGTTCAAGGGGTGAACTCTAAGGAGTTCAAGGGGTGAACTTGAACTCCTTAGTTCAAGGAGTTCAAGGGGTGAACTTTGAGATATTTTGTCTTGTTCTTATTATTCTTTAAGAACATATAGTCCAAAGATTTATATTTTCTAACATTTCAAAGGGAAAGTGATGTTTTTATTAGCAAAAGAGGAAAGATAAATTCAGTGCCTCCAAATCAGGCATTTCCTGGACGTCTCCCTGGTGACGTATTCCACGCACATCCCTCCAAGAGCAGACCCAGAGGAAGACCCCGACACATTGGCCTAGGAGTGCCTTGGGATTCTCCCGGAAGAGCTTCCCAAGTGGGAAGAGGGAAGTCTGGGGCTCCATGCTTAGGCTGCTGCACCAACAATCTGACCCCAGATAAGGTAATGGACAGAAGGATGAAGGATACATTCTACATACAGAGGGTTGGAGAAATGATAAAGATATACTGTTGAGTCAAAGTGCTGTGAAAAGGTATTCTCCCCACAAAAGATTTAAGAAACACCTTGTCAAAGAAAGGTAAGAATCAGACAGGCATAACCTGAGTAAACCCATAAAACATTTTAAATGGATTTCCTCTTTTTTTATAGAGGAAAAAAACAATTCTCCAAACAAATTTGTGAAACCCCTTGTCAAATCATTATTTGATTTCACTAACCATGCCCAGGCCCAATTTTTGTCAGATCTGCAGAATCAAGAAATTACTGAAATAGCACCTATCTGCCAACATGAAGTTGATTGAAAGATTGAAACCCATCTAGCCCTGGTCAGAAGTTACTCAAGATCAGATGAGAACCAAAGCAAATGAAAACTATTGAATTGAATTTTAGGCGTCTCCTTTTTGCCTTTTTCCCCTCCTCATTGTTCTCCTGTAATACTGCATTTCCACCTACGTTTACCAGAACTTTCCTGGCTTCTGCTGCTTATAGTATTGTAAAACACGTTATTAAGAACATATTTGAGAAAACAGGTTAAACAAGAAAGGCTTTGTCTCAGGAAAAATATGGACAAGTGCAGCAGATTTGTGTGTACAGGGGAGTTGTTAAACTGTCCGAACAATGGGAAAAGCAAAAAAAAAAAAAAGATGTAAAAGAAGGGAAGGTAGCAAAAAGTCATAGAAGCAGGGAGGGGGATCCTGTTATTTCCTACCCGGCCAGTATGCTGCGTAGAGATAACAGCTGGTAATGCAAAGCTTATTTTTTCTGTAGAGTATTGTTTTGGAAAGTACCTTTAATGTGGGTGACTCTCCTGAAGCTGATAAGAATAAAGATTCCAAGAACACACACCCTCCCACACCCACGTCTATGCTTTAACATTCCCACAGAGGTCGTAGCTGTTCATGGAATCCCTGTTATGACACCTGCGTCAGCTCCAAATGCTCCAACAGAGACTGTATGCAGGGCTTTAAAGGGCCAGGCTAATGTGAAGTTGACTTTTTTGAGCCTTATGTACCTGGAGTGTGCCTTGGTTCTTTCATGCATGTTTGAAAAATCCTTCAGTCTCCCGTGGCAACCATTCAACTGGGGAAAACACCTGGGTGGACCAAGCCCCGCCTTTGAGATGCAGTTCCTCCTCATTGCTGTAGTTTAAAATCTACCAAACTTCTGCTTCACACAGCATCCTCTCCTACTCAGCTCCTTCAGACTAGCCAGCAACAATTAGCAAACACCTGGTCCAACTATGCCTCCTGATAAGCTCTTTATAGGAGCTTCTTTCAGCAAAACACCGGTAAAAATGTAAAAGGATTAGAGGAGTCATGTTGTGATGATTTCCTGGAGGCGGAGTCTCAGAAAGAGCAGGAGTTTCTTAAAGAAACAGAGAACAAATGTCAAGGCATCAATTTTTTTTTTAATCATATTTGAGATGCATTGTTACAGCAATGTCATGCAGCATTGTTATGACAACTGAAGGCAACATAGTTACTCTGCCTGGAAAATAACACTCTGCTCCTTTAACATAGTGTAGAAGTGTGGGGTAGAAATTGTAAAACGTTACATAGATTTGATTTTTCTTTTACAGCAGAGTAAAAGTTAAAGTCATACGTGGACATTGAGCTCACACAAGGCCAATATAAACCCTTATCTAAACATCAGAAGGGAAACTTCACTTTGCAAATAAAATGTATTTGCAAAGTGCATATTTTTTTACCCAAACAATATTGAAAGCAGATTTGTAAAGACAGAAAGCAATGCAACTTAAAAGGATCTGAGATTTTCAAGAAATGAAGATTCAAATGGCAATGATGAAAGGATGCAGTGAGAGAAAACAGTCTAAATCACTTTCTGTATTTAAAAGAAATGTAAAAATCCATCTTACTCAATATGATATTGAAAAAAACTGATATTTTGTTGTGTGTGTTTTTTAGTTTATATTTCATGTATTTGAAATATGTCCGTAATAGTCATCTGGGTTGAATTGCTAAAGTTTCTTTTTGTGTGAAAAGAAAGCAGATAGTATGCATTTATACTTCTTTGTGCTCTTTCATTTGTGATTCCTTCTTTTGTTACATGAACTCTTCATATTTATTACTGAGTGTAAAAATTGAAAACGAGTTCAATATGGTAAAGGTTTTATTGGGGGAAAACAGTGATTCCCATCATCACAAACTCAACAAAAGTGATCCACATGATCCATGTAAACAAATGGAAGGGAAGTGAAAAGTACACAATGTGAGAAAGCAACAGTTTACAGCTCCTCTGAGGAACGAAGGAAAGTTTGAAAGAGTGAGGTGAGGTGAAGCAGATAATGTTTCTCACCTGACACTTAACCTCCCTGTGCAACACCTGCAGCACACTGCCCCCTTCTGCTGCAACACAAGCTCTAAGAAACAGTCCCTATGAACAGAAAGCAGTGCTGCAATACTTTGAATGACAGTTAAATAATGATCTCCTGATGTTATTACATAACAGCGTCTGCCTGTGCAGCCCAGTGGCTAAAGAAAAGGCAGCTGGCTGTGTGTGTTTGTGTAACACGACACGCCCGTGCGAGGCCCCCATCTGGAGAGTTGTGTTATCAGAGGGGCGAGAGATTCTGGCGACATTCGACCTGACTGCAACATAATGGACTAGAAGTTTGCAGCAGTGGGCAACGTTTCCTATATTCCTATCATTATCAGTGAGCTGTCGTGTTTGGCTAAATAAATTCTAGTGGGTCCTCACAGTGTGATTCATGGCGTATTGGCACAGGCATCCGTGACTAAGTACTGACATCCAGCTGCTGCTCAGGCAGACTCTCACACTGCAAAGACAAAAAATATTATGCCTTGGTCTAGTAATAGTGCCAATATTTTAATACACTACAAATAAGACAAAACTAACTTTAAAGTAACCTTTCAGTGGGTGTCCTGTGGTGGTGCAGTTAAACACAATCCCACATATCGACGCAGCTGTCGCAGGTTCGATTCCCAGCCTGGCAACCTTTTCCACAAGTCTTTCCTTTCTCTCATTACCCACTTTCAATTAACTATCAAATAAAGGCCACTAGAGCCAATAAAACCTTTTAAAAAAATAATAACCTTTCAGAAACATATAGAAGTCCGGTTTAAATCATTTATTTCTTAATATTGACTGAAAAAAGTATTAGTTTCATTTGCAGATTATAACTTATAACGTGAAAAAATTTGTTGTTGTAAGTGAAATAATCTGTTAATGAAGCTAGTACGCTTTCATTAATATACAGCTGATGCGAGCAAAGAGATAACTCTTGCTATTTCACACACACCTACACACCTACACGCACAAAAACTTTAATAAATCTTGAACTGATTTAAAGAATCTTTGGTTTGACCAGATATTAAAATGCAGCTCAGACCAATTTAAGGAGTTTAGAAATATAGTGATGTCACTGCAGTTCACATTTCCTGTGAGCAAGTCTTGTCTGTGTGGGTTGTGTTATTTTCAATATAATTCTGCTGTTGCCATTTTGACTGAGATTTTGGCCCCAATCTGACCAGGTCAAATAAAGGTTATCAAACTAAACAAAAGCCATCTTTAATTCCTTTAATCAAGCGTTTTTGTTTCTTAAAAACAATGATGATCTGAAACAAGTAAGCTAGCTTTGTTTGGGAATTGAGTTAAAAATAAAAAAAGGATTCACCTTCTTGGATGTTTTACCTTTTACTGCTTTCTCTCTTTCTTTCTTTCTTTCTTTTTTACTTTTGCTTTTATAATATTTCTTTCTTTCTTTACTTTTGCTTTTATAATATTAATGTAATTTTTGGCTTTTATGTAAGAAAATGGATTTCTACAAAATAAGGACAATTAAAAAGACATCATAAAATAAGTGTTTCAAAGCTTAGGTTACTCACTTTAGAGGGGGTGAATATTTATGCAATTATTTTATGTTTCTAATTTTTATTTGTGTATAAATAAGTTTTCACTTTTTTGGCAAAAAAGCTCAATTATTTGATCATGATTGATTTGTAAAAGTGAGAAAGATGGTGAAACAATCTCGGGTTGAACAATTTTTGTATTGTAAGTAAATAATGTATAAAGGAGTCTAAAAACATTTGAAAAGAGAACAAATCATCTATCATCATGCAGCTGTTTACTTTGTAGTGGTTATGTTTTTGAGATTTTTGCTAAAAAAAACAAAAAAACATTTTACTTAATAAAAAACTAACTTTGTTAGTTTTGTGGTATAATTATTCTTTAAATCTTTACCTGAAGATCATAGTTTGGTTTCTTTCACTTTCACAGAAGATTTCAGTCAGGAATCTCCCTCTTGCACAACTCAAACCTGAAGATTAATGTTATCTGGTCTTCCGTCCTCCCCAGCTATCCTCACGTTATTGTTTTACCGGTCAAGAGCCTTGTCGTTTGTACAGACACACTCTTATCAGTCATCTCATGTTTATTTGCAAATGGCAGCGGGAGAGACAGGCAAGCGGAACAGGATCCCAGCAGCTGCAAGGTCAGGAAACGATGGAAGAAGAAGGGAAAGTAAAGAAGGGTGGAGGAAGAGGTAAGAAAACAAACTAGAGGCAGAAAAATAATTAGAGGACTTACAACACAATATACAAGCAGTGTGTGACAGGGGTGTGACTTATAGGGTTGGCTTTAAAAATACAAGGCTGAGGGGTAAACAAAAAAAAGAGCAGAGAGTGCATGCAAGGGCAGGATGTATCTTGTAGCTATGGTGACACGAAAGCAAAGGGGAAAAATGTCATAAACTGTGGAGAAAAACAGTTCACAGTTCTGCAACTGTATTGACACTCCTTGAACCTTTTCACATTTGTAACATACAGGACAAAAAAAATAATTGAAATTGAAAGGAAAAGTTCTAAAAGTATGGCTATTTTCTGAAAGGTAAAGTATAAAAACAGAACAGAAGTTTGGTACTGGAACAGAGAAACAATAGAAGAACCAAAAGAAAAGAAATCCTAGAGATAAAAGAGAGGTAGAAGCATGAGGAAATAACAGTTTCAGAACGGGAGGAAAGGGGCCAAGGCTTGATAACTTCTGCATTCTTCAGGTCCTCTTCAGCTGCCACACCTACATGTCAAAGGTCAAGATGAGAGACAAGCCGAAACAAAGTCCACACCTAGAAGATATACAGAAAAAAAAGACATGAGCGCCTAACACAAGCAGCGATGTATTGTATGCAAAGGACAACATCTATACACACCACTCACACACAGGCAATGATCCAAAGAGTGTGTGGTGTGTGAGGCGATGTCTGCATGAAGATGCACCTAAAGCTGCACGTCATTAGAGGGTCTGGACAGCAAAAAGGATGTGAACGTGAGATCAAACTTAAATATATAAGTAATCTAGACACAAGAGTTTTTCCTCAAACAGCATAAATCAGGTGAAACTTTGGCTGTTTTAAGTTAGTTATAATTATTTGAATATTAGGACCTTAATCAGAATAAACCCCAACATTCCCTAATATACATTCAGAATTTTATTTGCTCAAAGAAATTATAAAACTAATACTAACTGTGAAGGATCTTCTGTGACATGATGTCCTGGCTGGCCACAGCATTTACACCAGTTAATGGCAGCTTGGTCATTACATTGTAATACTGCTACAATAGACTAGATTCTTGTATCTTTGCTCTTGGTCTGTTTGGATGAAACATGTAGGAAGAACGCTCAACAGTCACTCATGTATAAATGTCAAGCCAACTGAAACAAGCACTAAACTCTTGTGTCTTAGTATTTCTAGGTTACACAGAACAAAGTAGAGAGCCGCTTGTGGAACTCAATTTGATTGACAATATTCTTATCACTCAACTACTGCTGTGGAAGTCATCTGCCTTGATTTTCAAAGTTTCTTACCAAAAATGGTAAGCTAAAGTAAAATCTTTGTTTTTTTTAGATAAAGTGATAAAACATTTCTCATGAAACAACACAGAAAAATCCACAGCCAATTTTTACAGATGGTTAATGTTTCCATAGCATCACAAGTCAGAGGATACCCAAAGGTCAAGACTTGGCCTACTGGATGACTTTCCTACATGCCAACATGTGGTTGCCAGACAGACAAATTCCTCCAAGACCAGACTAGCCCACGGGAAAGGCGGTTGCAGTTTGTCAGTTTGCCTTTTCATACAGATATGTTGCAAGTAGTGAACATATGCGATATTTATCAAGTCCTCCAACTGGCTCTGACCGTAGTTCTCACCAGTTTTTCTCCCTTTTTCATCTGACATGTTCTGTGTGTGTGTCTGTTCTATTGGATGAAGGCATCCAAGTGATTTACAGTGATTCCTTGCCAATTAAAGAAGTTACCAAGGCCATAGCCAAAAAGAAAATTCAAAGGAGAGAACTGAATCATTGTATCGCTGTTTAGAATGAAAATAAAGGCATCTACCCCCACAATGGTGTGGAAAAACTGGTAGGAAAGAAAAATGGCGAGGCAGTGGAACGTTGGAGGAAAATTTAATGGTGTACAGATGTCCATATAGGTAGAGTGTGGATGTTTTTTTTTTCCTCTGGCAGTGCTATGGGAAAGGAGATGGCGTGTTTCCTGTAGACGGGGATACCCATGTTATTAAGAGGGATTTCCCTGAACCTTCCTCCCTTCTTGCACATTTCATTTACTGTACAATCTATGAGGCAGTGGCTGGTCAGCCTGGTGGTAATTACATGGGAGGAATGAGTCAGCCACTGTTCTTGAAATAGACATGCAGCCTCCAAAAAGTCGTTACTAGATGGGACAGATATAAATACAAGCTGTGGCGTCAATGGAAACGGGACAAACAAGCTTATCCAATCAGTGGCATTGTCTCAAGTTTGATTATTCAGCCTGCACCATTGTCCAGGTTAAAAATATCATACTTTGATAAAGTATGATAACCATTTCATATTTCCTAATGAAATGGTTTTCTTCTAGAGCTACAAATAAATTGTAAGTTGTAGGATTTATGCCTCACAACTCACATGTAGAGGCTCCTCAAGGCACAAAATGAGGCTTTATTGCTTTTTTTCAGAAGCTTAATCTAAACTTTTATTCCATTACCAACCTTCATAACAGGTCACTAGCTCAGAGACTAGGGAACTAATGGGGGCCACAAGTGTAATAGCTGAAGAACTACTAACTCTAAGTAACTTTTCACAGGAAGAGAATAATTGATATTTAATTGGTGTCTTGTTCAGGACTGATGGTTGGATGGAGTGGGAGGGTTGATAAATACATAGGGTCTTCATTTTCTGTGAGCCAAAAAACAATAGCTGGATGGACTGAAGCTAACAAAACAGAGCAATATCACTGAGAAGGAAAGTTCACGAACACTTAAAAACAATCTCTACTGACTGATCATGTTTTATGGCAAATTAAATTAAAGGCTGGGGTTTGTTTTTTTAGCTAGCACACACACAAGCTTTCTTATGTTAGCTTTCTAGAAAAGTCTAAAGTCACTTCAAAATGTTTAGGGGTTATTTATCATTTGTTTATTTAGCCTACATGGCAACCATTGAGGCAATCGATACATTTGTCCTTTTCAGGATTTGTGCAGCTGAGGTCATTGATTCTTGTTTTAGCCTTTATGAGGAACCAGCTCAGGAGTTCCTCCACCAATGAGCCATATCCTGTGACTGATTGGAGGATGACAAGTCTGTACAAAATTAAACCAAATTTATTTGTCTACATTTTTAATAATAAGCCAACAGGGAGGGAGCAACAGGTCAGACAAAGATAGAAAGTAATCTGGAAATTCTTTTTCCTAATCCTTCAAATCCAACATGGCTGACTTGCTAACACTGCTATTAACAGCGACGTTAGCTGCCAAAATAAACTGTCTGGTCTCATTTTGGATCTAGTAATCAGTGACCTGCACTGAATAATGTTGTTTAAAGGAGTAAAATGCTGGGGTCATTTCTTTTAGCAAGTATTAAACATGCTAGTCATTAAGCCCATATTACTGTGTCAAAAAGGTTTTTTTTCCCTTTAATACTGTGCTTTCATCAGCTGTAAGAAAATCATCACAATAAATAAAGGATTATAAATATTACCCTTTGTGGAATTAATCTATATACTGTGTTTCACTTTGTGATTGAGTTTTTGAAATAAATTAACTGTTCAATAATAGTCTAATTTGAATATGACTGTATGTATAAGCATTAAGTATTTCTAGTATTTGCCAGATTTCTGAAAACAGAAATGAAATCACACGTTTCATAAACAGGGATTGTTTGCATTTTCTGATGTTAATTTCAGAGAAGTTATGCAGAAAGATGCCATAATGTAGGCATACTTCTTTTAGCCAATATTTTATATGTGTATGTATGAATTTAACTGATTCGATATTGTAAACATCACCATATTTATGTCTGCATAGTATGCATTTTCCTACATTGTTTGCACTGTTTTGGAACTGGCTTTAATCTCTCAAATTAAAATCTTATGAAAACTGAAAATGTTTGATTCGGAGACAAGTCTACACGTTAACCGGAGACTGTTGTCAAACATCTGTTAATATGTTTAATACCTGGTTCAGACATTTTGCTGTATCTGAAAAATCTACAAATTTCATTTCTGAATTTCGGATTTGACATTTACGGCATTGCAGGTCTCACAGTGGTTTACTTTTTGACAGCATCCCATCAGACTCACAACCGACTGGTTAGGATTATCAGCTGACGGAGGCCGGTTGCAGTTTCCTCTGACGTAGTTTTGTGATTAACATGAATGCAGATTCACTGAGAAAACGGCATCAAACTGAACGGCTTCTTGTGGTGACAGGTAAAATCAGATAAACTTTTTCAGTTTGAATTTTTTACATTTTTTATTTTTTTTTTTATATTTAACCACAACATAGAATGGAAAATGATTCTATTTGAACTACTGTAGGTATTTTAAAACTAAATCCCTTTTCTTTGGAGTAACACACTCACATATCTATCAATCAGTACTTCATTATTCAGCAGACTATGCCAGTTTCAGCATTCTTCAGCAGCAGACAGTAGTCATTCTTTCTCTCCCCCTTCTTCTCATTCTTTTTATCGCTTGACTGAGACTGAGAGCTCTCTTTGGAGAGCTTTTTCAGCCTGTCCACTCAAATGAGTCCATTGTGTCTGAAAACTTGCAGTCCAGCTGCTCAGACACAGAGAGGATTTCTGAAGAACTGAACAGAAACCGCTGCAGTGCAGGTTGTTTTTTGCACACGCTTGTGAAATGCGGTGTATCAACTACAGTGGGCTTTTGGCCAAGTGGGCTCCACACAACTCCATCACATGTCCTCATCAGGAGTTGTACAATAACAGGCTGACTAGAGCAACTTCCAAAGTAAAAATTTAACAAAATTGTTTCTCATCACTATGGCAACACTGTCAGAACCAAGTTTGGAAGTCTCCAGAGCGCCATGCGTCACGGGGAGGAATTCTGGGAGTAATTACTGAGCGGGAATGTGGGGAGGGAGGAGGAGCCAGCGTGGCAAAGAATGTCTGAGTGAGAGAAAACTTTAACTGTTATTAGCACGAAGGCGCAAGAGGACCTCCTTAGGTGGAGCGTAGGATTTTGGGCTTGGCTTGTTTTGAAAAATGTTGCTCATCCGTAATGATTCAACCTCCACCCGATAGAAGTTACCAACACCTGACACGCCTGTCAGCAGCCTTATCTACAGCATTATTTCAAATCATAATATCTACAATTTCACAATTGCTAAAGAATAACAGGTCATGGTTTTATTACAGAGGATTTCCTCCTTTAAATCAACCTTTACCCTGTCAGTGTCATCTCCCACACATTCTTTAAGAGCAACATCCATCCTGTTCCCTCAATACTCTTCTATCAATGATTTCTTCATTTCTGTTCTGCATCCAACATCCACAAAACTCTTGACTCTTGAAAACTTTACGCATCACTAATTGTGAAGAGATTTGCTCAATTCCCAAAGCTGTTGCAAAATCTTTAAATATGGTGATTTGTTGAACTCTTGACTTTTTTACATGACTGAAGTCAGTTCCAAAACCATCCATCCCCGCTGAACTTGCTGCGTATCGTTGTGTGCCACTTTGTACTGGGGATTTACGAGCTGGAGCAACACAAAGTAATCCATCAAGGTGACCTGAAAGGATGATACAATGAGACCCCTAAATACAGTCCAGTACAACCAATGAGTTTTGATTCCTTTAAAAGAGGAGTATTATGTAAAATAACTTTTTTTATGCCATGCTACAATCTTATTCCATCAAAAACATTGCTTTGATTCTTTCATGCATGTTTGAGAAATCCTTCAATCTCTGCAAAATGCTTGGGTGGGCCTAGCTTTGCCTTCAAGGACAACACTCCTCCTTCTGCCTCACAGAGCAGCTCTTCCCCTTTTAGCTCCTTCAGACTAGCCAGAAGAAATTAGCAAATACCTGGTGGAAATGTGCATGAGCTGAGTTCATTATAGGAGATACTGCTCCAGCTAAAAATATTGAATCAAGTTGACACATCCTGCTGAAATTGTTGAACTTCTCAATGAGAATGTTTCTGGAACTCTTCCCTGCATAAACAATATAAGATGTTCTCTTATGCTGACTTTATGTTACTGATATACAGAAACATACTAAATGCAGCAACACCAAACATTCTGAAGCCGAGGGAGAGAGAAAAGGCTCCACCTTCAGACCCAGACCTCAGTGGAGTAGATTACATGCCTGCCTTCTGAGGGG
Source organism: Poeciliopsis turneri (assembly GCA_922788865.1). Taxonomy (NCBI): domain Eukaryota; kingdom Metazoa; phylum Chordata; class Actinopteri; order Cyprinodontiformes; family Poeciliidae; genus Poeciliopsis; species Poeciliopsis turneri. The sequence continues at coordinate 490,334 of CAKLNU010000771.1, read as the reverse complement.
CGTAACATCTCCCCTCATAAAAACATGGTTTCACCACAAACCCTGCACTAATAAAAGCAGCATAAACTTACACATAACATTTTTACAGTGAAACCTTGTCCAAATTCGCCCAACTTTCAGGCACTCAACATATTTCACCTCCCAAACTCCACCCTAACCTCAGACTCAAGCCAGACGTACAGCATTTCTAACCTTCAGTATGACTTTCTTTCCCACTTTTTCTCTTATCATCTTGAATTTCCAGTCATTATAGAAGCAACTGTAGAAACTGTTCTGCGTGGTGTTCTTAACATCTCATGTGACATTCCCATTTCAGACTTGTTGCGATGGCAGAATTAACTTGGCTCTCAGCTCTCAGTGGATTAATAATTCAACTTTATGAAGTGAAATCCTTCAAAGGTCAAGACCAAAAGAAAACGTTCTGTGTGAGATTTGCCATTGCTGCAACAGACCAAGCCACAGAGGTCAGAATAATAACTACATGCTCCTGCTTGCTCGGGTTTTAACAAGTAAGATTAGTTACCACAATTATACACAGCTGATGATACACGGCTCTACATTACAATGTCAACAAGCAGTTCTGAACCCTTCTAAGCACTAAACAGATGCTTACAGCAAATCAGTGATGTACCATAACTCTCTCCAGCTGAGCAGAGACAAAAATGAAGTTTATTATCTTTGAACCTAAAGAGGAATGATGTAGAGTCAACACACAGCTTCAGTCATTACAGCTGCAACCAGAGATCAGGCCCGAAATCTGGGAGTAGTGGTGGACTCTGACCTGAACCTTCAGGGTCACATAAAGACAGTTACAAAGTCGTCCTTCGATCACCTGAAGAACATTTCTGGAATTAGAGAACTTTAGAGAAACTCATCCATGCAAACTGGAATGTGCTATACAGACAAACTTCACTTGATTGAATACAACTTAAACAGAACTTTTTAAAAAGAGTGACAATACAAGAGTTTAACCAATAAAATATATGTCTTATTATGCATTCATTACAGTGGGGTAGATTTTATATGATTTAACCCTACTTACATAAATCAGTTTTTGCTCATTTGTTTCTTAACAAAGGTAATAATAAACAAACAAAAATGGGTTTATGATTAGGGCATATTACAGTAATACATGTTTTAAGTAACAGAAGAGAAAAGGTCTGAAACAACTATTATATTATGGAAACATCTGTATCAAACATCTGTTAAGAAACAAGACTTAAACATAAAAAGAAGAAACTGTAAAAAAAAAATGCAGCCTTTTTCTGTTTTACCTCTAATGCTGTCGTTTGTTTAATCACATTTGTTATTCTGTCTTCATTTATAAATTCTTCTGTCATGTGATTGGATTATCCCACCCTGCTTTCACATATTTGTCATTTTTTTGACTAGTGTTCCACCCTGAAGACCACATACTCAATGTCCTGGCTTGACTCTAAGCAGACCCCTTGACTCTTGACCTTTGACTCATCTGTCCATCCCCTCCCATTCCAGTAAACAGAGCCTTTCAGCTAAGACAACACCCTGATCTAACCTGTGACAGCCATGTGCTAAACAACGTTAACAGATGGCACACTTTAACTAGATCGAGCCGCCTCTTTCATTTGCACCTTTGTGAAACATACCCCATTCACATAAACTCTGTTTAAAAACATATAAAGTGACTTTGCCTGGTATTTGGCACCTGCGGGCCTTATCTGCCCTGACAGACATGAAGAATGACAAACAGCTGACAGGAATCAGCTTTTTCCTTTAATCAGAAGGACAGTCTGAAAAACACTCCGTGACATCATGTCAGTTATTGTCATTTTCTCACAAACATCCTGGCCTGCCAACACAGACGGTTCACCGATAACAGAACTCTGATCAGTGACTCAGCTTTTCTCGACATTGGGCCACTGCACCTGGTTGGAATGTTCCACACACCTGCAAATTGTCTACACCCAAGTGACCACCATCTGTGTGTGTGTGTGTGTGTGTGTGTGGGGGGGGTGTGGGTGTGTGTGTGTGTGTGTGTGTGTGTGTCCATTCTTCCAGTGAGTCATCATGAGCTTCTTAATTTGTCAGCCCATAATGATGTGTTTCCTTTCCAAATATGTAAAAATCTTTGTCCATCTTCTGCTGATGTTGAAAAAACACAATTCCTTAATTTCAGTGTTTCCATTAAATATGAAATTAAATGAAAATCACAAGATATGTACCTTTGGTTCATTTGTGCATGCGCTGAAGAAATACTCCTGGATTATTCTCAAACGTATTTCAACAAAGTCTAATATTTCAATTTGTATTAATTCAAATGATACTTTTCTAGACAATGCTATAATTCTAATAAATAATTGTCATAATTTAAGTTCAAAAATTATAATTCGATAGAAAATTGTGTATTGGACCCACGAGATTGTCAATGCACCCTGACATATCACTGACAAGAAAATAAACTTTACTTTTATATTTGCATTTTTCATGACATAACACTGCATATTCTTGCTTCATTGGACTGTACAAGAACATATACCACGTGTTCATTGGAAACACAAATTTATCATGTTTGATCATTTAACACTGGCACAAAGGTTTACTTGATTTTGTTTGTTCAAAATTTGATTAAGCTGTTTTTATTTTCATTTCTTGTTATTCTCTACACTACTTTTATAACTACAATGGCATTAATAAGAAAAACCACATCCAAATACCCTCCGTGGAAGTATTTCTGTTAGCACATGCACAAATTAGCCAATGGATCGAGCTTCTGGAACAGATCGCGCCGTGACACGCGTGATAAGTCACTAAAAACATGCTACCAAATGATCCTCCAACTACTTCCTGTTGTCTTGTTTTCTGTCACTTGCACCAGTTGTAACATCCAGCTGTTGATCATGTGACTCGTGGGATACCAAAAAAGTATTTCCTGTCCAGTTTTGTGAAATAAACCAATTTTGATACGAAGAAAAGAAAAAAAAAAAGCATCTCATGCTCGAAGTAAAAGATTAAATTTTTTCAAAATTGCCACATTTCCATTGATCACATTTATTTTGGAAATGTCTAATTGTGCAATTACACTGTGAATGGAAACACACATATTCTTGACCTACCACCCAGAGACAAACTGTCCCATCCAACAGCTCTGAGGTGAAAATGAGGGAAGAAATGTGTGAATGAGTAACAACTGACAGTCTTTGTGAAAGCATTTCTTCAGCAGAAGCCTCACGGAAATAACCTCTGATGGTTTGTGCTGCTAATGAATGACGTGTTGAGAGAAAAACAGCCAAAAGGTCAGCCAGCTTTTCACCCAGGACCAGAAGCTTGACGGTCTCGTGGCTGGAACTGTAAAGGAGATTTCTGACTATTCATTCTTTGTTTCGGATAAGCCTGCTCAGATTTTGCACATCCTCTGTGGGTGTTCTGGAGACGAATGTGAGGCTTCACGGTCCCACACAGATAATTCCAGAAAAGGCAGCCTTCTCCAGTAAAAAGGGTTTCAACATACAATCAGACATCAACTGTGAGCCAAATTATGTTGTAAATGATTGCATTAGGTTGTATTAACATCAGATGCTCCAAGCATGACTGTCCAAATAAAAAAGTGATTACCGTTTTAGGTGAATGTCCCATTGACGGGATTTGTGATTCATCAGTTGTGACTATCTTGTGACTTTCTAGATTAAATAGTTCTTCTATTTAATCTTCACTTTGAATAAAGAGACAGTTTAAAACATAAATATGTTCGTATGTCTCAAATTAAACTTGTTTATAGATAATAATAAAAACATCAATACAAGATTCTCTGTTTTATCTTACCACACATCATGTTTTACTGACTATTGCTGTGAGGACAGATTTTAGTGAGGGTGAAAAACCAAAATGTTCAATTTTCCATTTTAGACTTGAAAAGTGTCTCCATTACAGAAATATTCATCATGTGTGAGGTGTTATCAACCTTTGTAAGTAATTAAAACTTGTAATTTTGTAAAGAAAAAAAAAAATAATGCATTAGAATCTATTTAACTAATTAATTAAAATAATAAGTTACAGTCTTGGTCCTAATAATGAGGTATTACAGAGTCTTTTTGTTGGTGTCTGAGTGGACAAAAGGGCAAAAGCACAAGCCAGCCCTTAAAATCTTTTGGTTGTATCTGTTTATAAAGAGCAGATTCCCAAAAGACATCATATTTAAAAGTGACATAAAATAACAATAAATATATATATAAAAACATTGAAACAAAAGCTGATATATAATTCTGGATGTTTAGAGTGTGTTTTACTCACTTATTGCTAATCTCCAGACGTCATCTCTATTACCAGATTCATTACATGCATAGAGCTCTTTGTAAATATTAGGTGAGGATATCATTCAGCTCCAGGTGAAATATCCATTTATTTCTCCATTGAAACGTAAATAGAGAAATAGAAATGAGATGGTGCTTCTTTCCACTGATGCTAATCCCTAAAAGAAACATTAAAAACTCTTTAAACTTCATTGTACTTCTGCTTTTATTGTATTATGTAAGTAAGTGATGTCTAACTGAGAAAGCTAGAAAGACTGATATTTTTTCACTTAAAAAACTCTTTGAAACCCCCTCTCTTTGTCACAAAGAAAAGCTTACAGAGGCAGGCTAATCTCATCGTTCATCACAACATGATCTCTTTTATACCCCTTATGTTCCCCTTACCTTAATGTTTGTTTTGCTCTAGGTGTGGCAGCCTTACAGACCAGACAAAATGAACCAAAAAAATGCACTAAATGCTTGTCTGCTAAAGCATGACTGATGTCGCTATTGTCTGCAAACAGAGAGAAGACTGATAATTATCAATTTAAAAAAGTAATTTTTTAAATCTTTAATTCATACCTTTACGACACTGACTGCTTCATTTTGCGTTACAGGAATCTGTTTTGTTTTCTCAGTGATGGCTCAAGAATGGTTCCAATTTAATAAGGAGGACCTCATGTTTTGATATCTGGCTGCATGTTTTTTCATGAAAATAAAAACTAAGGAAAGATTTGACTGAAAAGTAAAACTGTGAAGCTGAAATGTTTTCTTAGGACATTTTTTTTACCAAAGCATCACACAATGTGTGGGAAGACATTTCTATTTCCAAATCATAAGTATTATCATTGCTTAACAGCTTGAAGTGATTTTGAAACAGTGGTGACAGACAAGTGTGTTATAAAACACCCAGTTTTTGTAGCCCTCAAAACATGAATTAGAGGAAAAACTGCAGAAGCCTGAAAACCCCCAATAGCAGATTTTAATCTTTGTTACAGGCCAAGTAATTTAGTGTGAGTCTATGGAATGTGCTTGTGTTAAAAAGCAACAGGAGGGCCCCTGAAATATGTTTACTGCTGCAGAAAGTCATTGTTCTCAGGTATCTACTAACAGTCTGTGGAAATGTTCCTTTGTTTGACCGTATCCTTTATGGAAAGGGGGCGGGGGGCAAACGGACAAACATCCGGCTCTGCGAGAGAGACAACTAACAGTGTTGCACATAACATGTGGAACAAAACTATGCTTCAAACAGACATTAGAGTTTCTGTTGGATCTATTTGTCAGACATGATGTAATTCTTCAGACAGTTTAAGATGTCGGAGTAAGAGATAAGTACAAACCAGTTGATGACATGTGGAGTGATTGCTTGTGTCAGTTGAAATAGTTGTCTCACCATGTGTGACATGACCTCATCCAGTCCACTGCATGGGGTGATGAAATTAGGTGAGTAAAACTCCCTGAAATGAGCTAGAATTAGGGTGGAGGGTGTGTGACATTACACTGTAATAACACCAACATGATTGCTGTTAGTTAGCAAGTTAAGTTACACCTTTGTAAATTTAAAGTGAGTTTTTGTCATTCCAGTGTATTGGGACCAGATTAAATACGTCAGTGGTTTGAGTTTAATACAAAAGTAAACAAAATTATATAAACAGAAAAAGTATTACATTAGATTATTTTACTTATGACAAGATATTATTCCAATGTTATAAGTGAAATGTTATCCCAGTGGAACTAGTAATTCTTCATCAATACTGAAGAATTATTGATTTAAAATAAACTCATATCTTGCTAAAAAGTTACTTGTAAGTTAGTTTTGTCTAATTTCAAGTGTATTAAGATATTTTCACCAGACCCAAAATACTTGGCAAGATTTTGTAAGAACTTAATTATAGCATCAACCAACAAATTACCCTTCATGTTAACTTGGTCGTAACATTCTTTCTTAATTAGTATTTTCTGGTACAATGCAGCCATTATGAGAAAGCATCAGCCATGTTAAAATCCTTTCTACATCAATAATGCAGTGGTGATTAAATAAGAAATTTAAACAAGTCTTGAAGTTTGGTTCATTTTTATTTTTATTTATTTATTTTATTTTTTATTTTTTTACACTACATGTTTAACTATTATTGTCAATTATTTCCTACAAAACTTTCTTTCATATCCCTCGGGAGAGCTGAGGAGAGAAACAATGTGGTTTTGAGTTCCTCTGTTTGGAAAACAGGGAGGAGACATTAGGGGTGGACTGAGGGGCGGACCTGTTGGTCCACGCGCTTATATATTCTAAAAGGCTTCCCCCTCTCCTCCTGCCGCTTGTCTGTGAGCTCCAATTTCTGCCCCTTCAGCCTCTCTTTGTCTCTCTTTGACTCACAGTCTGTCTCACTGAGTCTCAGCACTCAAGAGCAACCATGCAAACTGCCAGGCAAACTGCATACTCTATGCGCTCCTCTACCAGCAGCAGGGCCCCTGCCATGTCCATCACCCGCACCTCTGCGCCTGTCTACAAGGCCCAGTCTATCCACGGCGGTGCTGGCGGCTCCCGCATCAGCGTATCCTCCAGCTACAGAAGCTCCCTGGGAGCCGGGATGGGAGGCGGCGCCGGGGCCGGGGGGTTCTCCAGCAGCGTCCAGGTGAGCGGGAACAGCGCAGACATCATGGGCAATGAGAAGTTTGCCATGCAGAACCTGAATGACCGACTGGCGAGCTACCTGGAGACGGTGAGGAATCTGGAGAAGGCCAACCACAAGCTGGAGATAAAGATCAAAGAGGCCCTGGAGAAGAGCGGACCTGACTTCAGAGACTACAGCAAATACCAGCCCATCATTGATGACCTGAGGAAGAAGGTAAGGAGGGAAAGGTGGAGGGATGAAATGGGCAGACATGGGAATGTGTTTATTAAGAAGTGTTGAAAAAAAAAATATGTGATGGACCACAATGAGATGTTGGGAAATGAAAGATTTGGGATGAGTTGACCTCAAACAATCAATCAAGACTAAAGAGTACAGTAAAAATTGCAAAATCTAACATTACAAATGCGATGAAACTAATGAACAGCTCTGGTTTCTTATTAAAATGTAAGTCCTGCATGCGTAAAGGCATTTTCTTTTTTTAATAAATTCCTAAGCTGCATGCCAGAAGGGCCCAAAGTCTCCACCGGAAACAGTATGGAGGAGGAATGTAACAGCGTCAGCGATCGCACAGACAGGAAACCAAAGCATAACAAAAGTGGAAAAAGTCCAACTTTAAAAGTCAACTTCCAGACCCATTCATTCCACTTTCAACAATCATTGTCTTTCATTGTATCTAGCTGAACAATAGCAGAAAAAAGGAAGATCACACAGAAAAGGGAATGTCAAGAGATAACAATTTCTGTATCTTCTTACTAATAAGTCTGTCACTCAAATGAGTAATGAGCTAGAAGTAGTTGGTTTACAAATGTTTACTTCATATTCTATAAAGAACAGGTCAGAATGAGTCAAAGGAGTTTTTTTTAATCTAATGAAACCATTATATTTGGTTGCCTAGGTTCCTTCAGTGTTGGGAATCCCAAAAAGTATTTTTGTTCTAACACTTTGAATAGCAGTTCAGAAGCATCAAGACCAGCTGAATTGAATTTTTTTTTTTTAAATCTGAAGCAAAAAATGATATGAAGGGGATTATCTTTCAATCACATAACAGGAAATACTTTATTGATCTGGGTTTGTTTTACAAATACAAAGGGAGCGAAGTTTATATAAACAAACATTGTAGGGTCAGGATGGGCTATTTTTTTTGTCATACTTAAAACGTAAAAAAGCTCAGTTAGTGCCCTTCCAACTCAGTCTTATCTGAGAAAACAGTGACTGTCACAGCAAAGCTAAACCAAACCAACACACAAAGTCTATCCATGGAGAAACCCACATACACACACAATCACAAGACTGGACAAGCACACACAGCCACACATGCACGTGCACGCGCACACACAGCCATCAAATCACCACCTGGGTTATGCAAATGTTAGCAGGATAGATCCTGCTCTCCAGAGCAGAAGAGCTGCCTGGCAGTTTTTTATTGGCTCATGGACTTTGTCACCTGGATGCCTACCTGCTGTTCATGCCAGCCTTATCAACCTGACCGGGACTGCTAAAACAAACCACCTGGTTTTAAAAGTGGTTAACTCTCACTGTCCCTGAAGGTAGCAACAGGCAGTGACGTTTTCTCTCTAATCTTTTGATAGGTTCATAAAATATCCATTGGGATAAACAAATTTTATGATCATTTAGTTTAAAGTTGATGTTTTGTTTATTGAGTTGGAACATATTTTTAAGTTTTCAATATTTCTCAAAGAGTTAAACCAGTACAGTTGTGTCTCATGTTTTATATTTAACATTCTGTTGCTGCTACCAGCAGGTTTCCAGCCTGATTTGGCATAAATGTACACAACCAGTAAAACTTTTTTCTTTTTTTTTCCATTACCTCCTAAGCTTGGCTTTTGGTTGGAATACTTTAAGGTTCTAATACTATTTTCAAAACCAATTATCAAAAAGATATTGCAGGACCATTTAAAAATGTGTGTTATATTTAGCTACTTGACTGCTGCTACTGCCAGTTCGTTAGCCCAGGTTTGCTTAATAGTACAAAAACAAGCTACCGTAGCTTCTTCCTACCAATGTTAGTTAAAGCCCTTAATATAGCTATTTTATTGCAAATCTCCTCCTAGCATTAGGTCAGTTGACTAGGAGTTCCTAGTAGGTGCAAAACTTTTTAACTTTAATCAGTCCTGAGCTTGGTTTAGCTTAGCTGGTCTCAAATTAACATATGCAACATGAAAAACTTCCTACAAATCAGATTATTGTGCTGAATAGGATGAGTGGTATCTGTTTTTTTGAGTATTTTGTGGTGTCCTTTATTTCTTTAATTCTTAAGATGTGTTATGATGCGCTTTGTTAACATTTTCCAGATTTTTGATGCGACCACCGACAATGCCCGACTGGTTCTCAACATCGACAATGCACGTCTGGCAGCCGATGACTTCAGAGTAAAGTAAGACCCGCCTGCTACGCCGCTAATATTGTACAACACAAAGGCAGACATTTGTGGGCACACACCCTGTTTCACTACAGAATGGGTCTGAGTAGCTCAATGAATAAATCCTGTCATGATCTAAGGAGGCAGTCATTTGTCTCGTAGTCATAAATCAGCACCCTTGCATCATAAGCGGCGGAGACACTGCAGTTGTGTCATAGACATAAGCAAACACAGCTGGCCAGTGGCAGCAGAATTGAATGCTGACCTCTAAATTTTGTGTACATTCAGTCCTAAAGAAACAAACACAAAACATTTGATCCTTGACTCCATGACAGTGCTCCATAACACAAGATATTCCTGATGATGATTTAGTGTCTGATATGCTGTTTGTGGTTGCGTGTTTTTCAGATACGAGTCTGAGCTGGCCATCCGTCAGTCTGTGGAGGCTGACATCGTCGGTCTGAGGAAACTCATCGATGACACCAACCTGAGCCGCATGAACCTGGAGAGTGAGATCGAAGCCCTGAAAGAAGAGCTCATCCACCTCAAAAAGAACCATGAAAACGTGAGTGTAACGCCAACGCCATTCCAGTTATGCTACTGCACTGCACAAACAAACTTCAAGAAATACTCCTGAAAACACTTGAGCAAAGCTCCACACCCTTGAGGTATCTGGATAAATATTTGTATACAGGCTCATCCTAATAACTCTTGCTGTAGCTTTTTACCTAAAGCACACAAAGGTGCCATCTGGTCAGCTTATCGGATTGCGGGCGTTCTTAAAAACAGGCGTGAGAAAACTCCACGTTTAGAACGTGGAGTGCTAAGACATCTCAAATATATGTGTGTGAATTCTGTGGGAAGCCTCATCATAAAATTCCTTACAGTCCATACTTGGAAACAGACAAACACCGCAGAATTAAAATGATTGGGATTCGAGCAGAGAGGCCAAAACACAGCCATTTGTTTACTGAGGAAAGTATTAAACTAACTATTTACGTACCCAGACAAAGATTTAGATACGACTCCTGTATATTTATCTGGCCATAGCATATAATTATGGCTTACAGGAGGCCAGGAGTCACAGACAGGTCATAGTTCACCAGTCATCCATTGTGTTTGCTTTGCAGTAAGTTAAATACTGATTTGTATGTGCATTTTTTAGAAGTCAAACAAGATCAAAAATGAAAATAACTCTTGGTTAATAGAGATGAAAAGGAAACAAAGCAAAACATAAAACTAGTAGATCTAAAAACAAAGCCTTGATATTTGTTATTAAAGTGATGTCTGTGTGGTTTATTGTCCTCACGATACATAATGTCGTTCGGACTACGTTTAAGCCATTATTAGGTACCCCGAATGTAAAGATGTATGCTGTAAGCTGGTGATCCTGGATTTCTACTGCAGAAGTCTAATTTTGTAATAAGAGAGGAAGCAGTACTGGAGTTGTCTTTAGTTGAAGAATAAAAACCTGGTGACATTAAATTTGAAAGAAGCCCTTCACTTTAAGGCCATCTTAGCAGGTGGTTGGTTTTTGGAAGTTCTTGGTATTAGCATTTTGCATTGTGACAGTGAATTGGCTATATGCTTTACTAAAATCCCACCTGTGTACCTCATACTGACAACAAAGAATGCAACTTCAATGCTTTTGGGGGGGGGGGTTGAGTCTGGACTTCATTCAATCCCCTAAAATCTCATCAGATTGGAAATGAAAAAGTCTACACTGAACAGAATCTTTCATATTCTCAAAAATCATACATTCAGTTATTCACCCATTACCACATTGATTGTGGAATTGATGCTACAATGTAGCACTGGGGAGCTACCCATGCTATCCAATGCTACAGTAGCATTGTACAGTGTAGCTACAATGGTCTGGTGGTCTGGGTAGCTACACTGTACCAGCAGGCAAAGTGGGTGAACTGTCTTCCCCAAGGACACAATGACAAGAAGTACAGAGTAGTTTGAACCATTAATCACTGCTTAGATGATGAACTCCTACCGTCTGAGCCACTGTCACCTGAATTAGGTCTTATAAATAAAAATACAAAGATCAAATATTGCTAGAACTTTGCTAGAATCTCATCCTATTCACATGAAGTATTGATTTGTGAGCTGAGCTCATTATTACAATCCTAGGGTTTACTAATAATACTTGTGTCCATTTTTGTGTTTCTTTTAGGAAGTCATGGAGCTTCGTAACCAAATAGCCCAGTCTGGTGTTCACGTCGATGTCGACGCTCCAAAGGGTCAAGATCTGGCCCAGATCATGGCAGAAATCAGGGCTAAGTACGAAAAGATGGCAAAGAAGAACCAGGAGGACCTCAAAGTGTGGCATGAATCTCAGGTAAAGGATTTTTTTTTTTTTTTTTTAAACCTGTCTTCACTCAAGAAAGCTTTGCTCCTCTTATCAATGATCAAGTGATTAACACATCTTTTAATTTCAGATTGTAGAAGTTCAGACACAGGTGACACAGAACACAGAGGCCCTCAAGAGTGCCCAGACAGAGGTGAATGACTTGCGCAGACAGCTACAAACCCTGGAGATTGAACTGGAGTCACAGAAGAGCCTGGTAAGAAGCCTGCACTCAGCACATACTTCATTTACCTCAACACAAGCGTATTCTCCCTCTCAACAATGTCCAAGTCAGCACACTCTCTTCAGGTTGCTCGCTGTTAGGTTGTTGACACAAGCTTCACACTCTGATTATCACTGTCACTGCAAAGTAAGCTGTAAGCATGTCAACCCTTTTAAACCCTTCATTGTCCTTACAGAAAGTCTCTCTGGAGGGAACGCTGAGGGACACAGAGTTGCGCTACAACATGGAGGTAGAGTCCCTTAATGCTGTTCTCCTGGGCCTGGAGGCGGAGCTCACACAGCTGAGGAACCAGATCCAGCTGCAGTCACAGGATTACGAGGCCCTGCTGAACACAAAGATGAAGCTGGAGGCTGAGATTGCAACATACAGGCGGCTGCTGGACGGTGGAGACTTCAAGTGAGCAAAATCTTTGCACAAATCATCTAAAAACCCTACTTCAACAAATTTGTAGAGACTAACAGAAATGGGATGTTTTCCTCTAGGCTTCAGGATGCCATAGAAGAGCAGAAAACAATGACCAAGACCAAAGTAATGACCGTCACACAGACCCTGGTGGATGGAAAGGTGGTCTCCTCCAGCACAGAAACGAAGGACCTTTAATCATAGCATGTGACTGAAACACCCAACAAAAACTAAAACAAGAAAAGCAAAGTATTTGTTTTTATCAGTGTATCAAATTTTACATTCAAAGAGATACTCATAAGATCTGAAGCTATTTGTTAAACATCACACCCAGGTCAAACCGTTCTTGTAGAGGCTGATGGAAATTGGATGAGAGGAAAACAAAATCATCAGTTATTTATTTAATCCTGGTTTATTTATGTCATTGTTTTCTGTCCTTTAGATGTTTACAATAGTTTGCAATTGGTAGATTTTGTCAATCTATCAAGAATCTAACGAATTGAGAGAAATTTCAAATTGAAAACGGTCCAATTAAAAACAATTTCAAAATACATGTTTTTGTCTTTGGCTTTCCTTTTTCCCAATTTGGTCTGCCTGCTGCTCTGTGGTGATTAAACATTTCAATAAAGTCCTTTTGAGAAAAATCTGAATGTCAATCTGTGTTATTTCTTCCAGACTATCATCAAAGGGTCTTTTGCTTGGCGTTACAATTGTAAGCAAACAGTGAAAGTAATAAAAAATGGGCCTCCTATGGATCCTGTGTGATAAGCATCATATCCTTCACTTTGTTCACTGATTATCTCTGCATTTACTTTCCATAAGATCTATTCTGTGGAGATTCCTACTGCAAAAATAAAAATTGAACAATTGCAGGAAGGTTAACTTTTAAGAGCTTTTAAGCCTCCAAAGTAGAGAAAAGACATTTGGGTAACAATGGGTCCTTTGAGCCGTCTGATGTTGTATTTCTTGGCCTGTTAGCAACACATCTCTGCCAGAATAAACTCTTCCACTTTCATTTTGAATAAAAAGTCTATACTAGTGCAAATCATGCTAGCCTTGATCTATTCTCTCCCAAATGAATAGGATATTCTGTTTCAAGCCATAGTTTCTTACAGATGGAAAAAAACGAAAAAAACTTTTCCTAAAGCAAATGACAAATTCATAAGCTGTTCCCCAAACGTGAGTAATTTATGGCTTTCAGGTGGCGAGAATACACACATTTGGTACCCTGAATATCATTTGCACCATTAATTTCGACATACGAGACTCACTTCCTGTTGTCTCCCAGTTTCCATGGATACAATTTCTTTACTACATATGAAAGGTCAGCACACATTTAGTCTTTTATAGGTATATTGCCTGAAAGGGGCAAAGTCTACAAAATAGTACAAATGTAATAAAGATAGAAGAGGAGTGGCAGGGAGGAGTACTGGTATTCAGTGATATATATAAGACCCCCAACACTTCCTTTGTTCTCCACTCTCAGCTGCCAGCTTGTCTGCTCCAACTTGTGTCAATTTTTCCTTTGATTGATCAGCAAACTTCTCTCAGCCATGGAGTTGTATAGACGCCAGTCCTCCCAAAACCTTGGGTACTCCACTGCCTCTGGCAGACCGGCAACAGGGTATGCTTACAGCGTAAGTGGAGGCGCTGGGGGTCATGGAACCAGGATCTCCACCGCTTCATATTCCACTCGGGTTGGCAGCGGCTTCGGTGGGGGGTACGACTACCAATCTGCTGAGTCAGCCTCTGGAACCTTGGCAATTGGAAATGAAAAGATTGCCATGCAGCATTTGAATGACCGTCTTGCCAGCTACCTGGAGACCGTTAGGAATCTGGAGAAGGCCAACAAAAGTCTGGAGCTCAAGATCAGGGAGGTCATTGAGAAGAAAGGGCCCTTAGAAGGACGGGACTATAGCAAATACTATGCCATCATCGCGGACCTGAAAGCCAAGGTGAGCAAAAAGTTTTATCACGATAACTGATGGATAGCTCACACTTTTATGTAACATTTTACCCCTCTCTTAAAACCCCTGTACATGGCTGTTTTATGAGGTTTACTCAGTAGATCATTGTTCTGATTGGAAGAAGACAATCAGATAAATTACTCTTGTCATAGCATTATGACAATTATTTCATGTTGTAGCATGAAATAACAAAAGTAACAAACCACTCCATCCATTCATCTATATACAATATTTTCGGTAACTGTAGTTCTGTTTGGTGGTACTTAGCTCCTATTGTCGACAGCCAAGAGGGGAGTTGCATCCAAGGCATTTCTCCAGTGAATCACAAGACCTATTTCAGTCATCCGGACTGAGCTTTAAGAGCTACAATGTTTTATTTTAATTAAAGTTTAGTTATTATAGCAAGATATCAAAATATCTTTTTAGTTGTACTTCATGTGAAACCTTCCGAATGCCTTTTCAGGCTTAGGCAGCAGCCAATTGTGGCTAAACCAGTTTACAGCTTCTGCTCTGGTTATCTGCACTGATTTGTAAACATTTATGACCACAGTCTGCTGATAAACCTTGCAGCACCCAAAATTTATTGACTATTATATGTCAGCGATTGTCTCGACACAATTCAGCATTTTGTGACGGAAGTTATTTGAAAACTGAAAATACATTTTTAAAAAATATTGGAAAAGAAACAATTCCATTACTAATAAAATAATTTTGTTTTCTTCAAACCTTTTAGATCTTTGACATGGTCAAAGGCAACGCCCAACTTGCGATTTCTGTTGACAACGCACGGCTGGCGTCAGATGACTTCAGAGTCAAGTAAGTATTTAATGTTGGTTTCAAAATGAAAGAGTATATTCCAGGCATCATGAACCTGTCTGAAGTAAGGGATGCATTCACAGGATGGAGTATGAGCTGTCCATGAGGCAGACTGTGGAGGCTGACGTTGCCAGACTCAGGAAGCTTCTGGATGAGACTAATGTCGCACGTTTGCACCTCGAAGGGGACATTGAGTCTCTAAAAGCAGAGCTGATCACCCTGAAGAAGAACCATGAGGAGGTAAGTGCATTAATCAGCATTGAGATGAGAATGACTGTTTAAGGAGAATTTCATGGATCCGTTTCACCATTACTCAGGTGCAAAGGAACCAAAATTCTTGCCAAATTGCTTGTCTCTAAAGTTCTTTGCATAGGATGACCCATCTAACCTTTCAGGAAATCACTCCCTGACTATTTCCTCCCCAACAGGATGTGGCTCAATTGCATGCCCAGATTGCACAGGCTGGGGTCCGTGTGGATGTTGATGCTCCTAAGGGCCACGACCTGGCCAGAATAATGGAGGAAATGAGAGAGAAGTATGAGAGGATAGCACAGAAGAACCAACAAGAACTCAAAGCATGGCATGAATCTCAGGTACAACACAATTCAGATACAACACAATACAACACAGAAGCTATAAATTGAAGGTAGATTTTGAATCACTGAATTATGTATTTTTGAAGTATTACTTGTAGACACTACACGTATTGTTTTGTTTTAAGATCACTGAGGTGCAGGTACAGGTGACTGAGAGCTCGACAGCTCTGAAGGAGGCCACCACAACAATGAGCGAAACTAGGAGGAGACAACAAGCCTTGGACATTGAACTTCAATCCGCCCTCAGTTTGGTAACAATCACTTTATAGATTCCTCACTCTTATAATGTCATCATGGATGGGATTTCACATAATATTATTCACATAAGAGAATTTAGAAATGTTAGTGACAAACTACTGAATGTAAAAATGTATTAAAGGGAGGATAGGCTCCTTAAAAAAGTTTTGACATTTTTGGAAGGTAAACATTTCATCTGTCCAGATTGCCAGATGGTCTGAAACCAGAACTTAACGGGTGAGAGATTGTGGTGTTCTAGCTCTAGCCATAAAGCTTTAGAGAAATCAAAATACTGATTTTATTACCCAGTGGTACCATTTTATGGCAAGCTTATTGCTACAAAGGACGAGACAAACTGTATCATGTAATATTCTTCTTATCTAAGCTGAAAAATGTCATTTTCTGACAGAAAGCCTCCTTGGAGGCCACCCTGCGTGACGTTGAGATGCGGTATAACATGGAGGTGGAGAAGTACAATGCGATCATCCTGAGGCTGCAGGAAGAGCTAGCCAAGATCCGCACTGACATCCAGCAAAACTCAAGAGAGTACGAAAACCTGCTGAACATCAAGGTGAAGCTGGAGGCTGAGATCGCCGAGTACAGGAGGCTGCTGGACGGAGGCGCAGACTTAGAGTGAGTATGAAGAGAGTGCATGACCTGCAAAAGTGCAGGTCATGCAGGTGCAGGTGATGAAAGCATTGAGTGAATAACCACACAAAACAAGCAGTTGTTCAGCCTAGACATGAGTTTGCATATCTAATTTAAATAAGCTTCATGAAAAGACTGATGGACTAACATTGATAGGGAAAGTAAAAGGGATTTTTCTGTGTCAATGAAACATTTCAGATGCTGGCTGCCTTTACCTTAAAGTATCAAAACATCATTTTTAAATGTAAACTATGACTAACTGTATTTTTTCTCTTCTTCTTTTTCAATCTAACAGACTGGAGGATGCTCTTGAGCAAAGGAAGGTGCAGACTCAAGTGGTGACAGTCACTCAGACTCTGGTGGATGGGAAAGTGGTGTCACAAAGCAAGGATATCAAATCCAGTGAACAAAACTTGTAACAACTAAAATATCACAAAGAATAAAACCTGAGAGCAAAATTGCGAATCATGTGTGTGACTTTTTGGTGCTTTTGCTGAATTGTAGAAGCACTTTGCGCTACTTTGGGCTGGTCTATCACAAAAAGCAGGACAATGTTTTTGTGTTAAAGATCTAAAAAGCTTAGTGTTTTGACAGGGTTTGGTTGGTAGCAAAAATAAAGAAAAATAATTAGCATCAATATAATTATTAGAACAAATATTGATGGATAATAGAAAAAGTGTCAATGCTCTTTCCCCTTTGTCTGTATGACGTGAACACTACCAATCTCCATTTTATGAAATACCTTTTTTAAGAACTACATGTAAAAGCTTTCACTCACTTTATGTTATACATACATTAAAAATAGCATAAACCCTTAGAATGTTCTGGCTGGAATGTAATTTGGCTCTGCAGACCAGTGTAAATGATTGATTTGAAAGGAGTATCAATACAGTATCTAGAGCATACATGTCTGTGTTCAGAGGCAGTTGACGCAGCATTTGGCATTCAGTACAAGCAGACATCACAATTACAGACATGCAACTTATCAACAAGTGCAATTGTATTGAATTTGCATTAACTCCACATGCCATTCTTTTGTACTGGAACACTGATGCCAGTTGCTGAGAGAAGGTGCAGGACGACACCGGATATTGGAAAGTGTCCCATAGTTACATCTGCCTGGCAGGACTGCAAACAATGAGTATGTAATGGTTGATGTGGTCTTATTTTGGGTGTCCAGAATCTTCACAAGTGTGGGTTCATTTTCATATCTTTTATTTCTAATGTTGGGAAATCATAGCAATATGTCTACAGTGAACTTCTTCCATATGTAGATGGACTGTTGGATATTTTAACTTGCTGTCCAGAAGTTAAAAATTGCTTTGAGTTTATTTAAAATACAATGGACTCAGAAAATTTTTTTACAGGAAAAGAAGATAGAGAAGAGAAAGAAGATTGAAGAAATTACAAGTCAACACTCAGTCTGCTTCTACACATGTAGAAAGAAAAAAAACTGAACCAAGAAACCATAGCAAAAAACAACATGCATATATCAATTATCACTGAAAACTTGACACACAATGGTTTTAGTGGTAGCTGCGGTTCAATGTAGAATGAATCTGAAAAGCACCTGATTCCAAACACCTTTGATTATTTAAGATTTATTCATTACTTATTATAATTATGTGCTGTTTCCCAAAGGTGGAAGTTAAGTTGAGTGAGTGAGGAAAGTATCTTCATTTGTTAAAAATTTCATATGAACTGAATACTTTAATCACTGAAATAAACTCAAACTAAGAAACAAGAGTGAGGATGCCAGAAGGAATGTCCACTCAACGCACACTAATTGGTTTTCAGTGCCCTTCCTTTTCCTTCTACACATCTAAGTCGACACAAACTTCAGGAAATTCTTTCTACTTCTGAGAAATTCCCTCTGACCTCCGGTACGACGCCTTGTCCACTTATCGGCCAACAGCCTTTACTCCCATGCTATGCTGGTGGTGGTCAGTGAGGTCTTGTCTGTCGCTTTCTGTTTATTTGAGTTCAGTCAGTCTGAGCCCCTGTGAACCGTCCAAAACAAATAATCCCTTTTCAGCCCCAGCTGAATCAAGGCATAAATAACACTGGGCGTGAGCCTGAGTTGTTCGTCCACATGTAGAGAAACGGGGATAATTTACTGGCTAGGAACATGTTTGGAAAGAAGATGATGACTATACTTACAAACTACTGCACTTAGTATTCTGCCAATCACTAACTTTTCCAGTTCAGCAGCTGTTGGGTGATGTATTTGTGGCTGTATGCTATAGGGAGTCCTTGAAACAGCTCCACCAAAATGCCCTTATGGGAATGATCATAAAGCTGTCTTTTCTGATTATCTAAACGACTTTTAGTGGGTTCTGTTATCACATGAATCCATATGCTTTATATTATGGTCTCCCAATAAGATGCTGTTGATGCAAAACTGAAAAGAGAAGAATTTTATGCTGGAAAGATGAAGGGTTTGTTAGGGACAGGAAGAGAAAAACAAAGTACAGATCTCTGGCAACCCTTGTACCCTCAGTGGGCCTCAAAGGGAGCTTTTCCCTTTCTATTCTGTAGAGAGGGTGGGTTTGCTTCAAGCAGTAACTCCCTTTATGTCTTAAACTCGATCCAAGAAAAAAAAAGGTCATTATGATTCCATGCACGTTTTTTTCTCCGCAGTGAATTAAATCACTGTTAACTACATAAAGGTCCATGCTTTTACTAATTCTATCCCAAAGGGAGCCATTACATTTTTTCCAGGAACTATTTTTGAGATTTGACTGAAGTAGCTCCCCAACTTTTTTGTGTACACATCTCAAGAACAACATAGTTGAACTCCACTTAAAGGGCCTTTTGTTTAATGGATGCTTGAGGTTGGAGTAAAACTATTTGATTCCTAAAAAACGCGTAATAATACATGAATGACTTGTTTGTGGCTTCATTAAGAGGCTATTGACTTTTCTTACTTCATTCTCATTTTACTTCCTGGTGTATTTTTTAAACCCTACATTAATCTTGTTAGAAGAAGCTTTGGAGTTTGGTGCTTCTGTAGTTTTCTCTAGGTACTCTTGTTTCTTCCCAAAGTCAAACAACATGTCAGGTAGACAAGGCTGTTCCTCCTGCCATTCTGCAGTTTTATAATACAACTGTTATCTTCAGTTGTTATGAAAATGTTGTATATATCAAACATGACTTAAGAAATATGACTTTGCATCATAACTGTCTCTCTAAGAACTTCATAACCTTTCCAACACTCAGCAACAGCAATGCTTCTCCATGATGCTCTTCACTCCTCAATGAAGACATTTTTAATCCAAAAAGAACTGGACAGAGAAGTAGTTTGTATGATCAATCAATCAATCAAATTTTATTTGTATAGCACATTTCAGCACCAAGGCATTTCAAAGTTTCATAAACACAAAAAATTAAAGTCATGCAACATAGAATAAACGATACATTGTTCCATCATTAAATTTTTAATTGATTATGTTTCAAATACAGTTCTAAACAGGTGCGAGTGATGAGCTCAGCAGACTCAGCAGTGCCACAAGGTGTTTGCTCATTGCTGCTGCTAGTCTGTAGGTGCATTGCAGGAGTGAACATTAAGGCAATCTCAAATGGTTGCCGTGGGAAATTCAGGGATTCCTCAAATGTGCATGAAGGAATCAACGCGACACTTCAGGTATGTTTTTTATGAGGGAATAACATTATAATGTGGTATATAGTTCACAAAGGTACACTTTTTCATTGGCTTTTCACATGAAAAGTCAATAAAAGATGTTAAAAGTTTTTAATATGCAGAAGTGGGAAAATTATTCAAAAGAGGGATTACTTTTGCAAAACCATGCACAAACCTTTGCATTGCAGCACTTTTCAGTGTCAGCGCATATCATTGTGTACAGGCACACTAAAGCTATTCTTCAAGTAACAATAACAGTAAATATGTAACCGGTTCAGGAATGAGATGGCGTTGCTCTGAGATAAATCCTCCCCACACATCTCCCACACAGAGAAAAATGTTTTCAAATTGATTTAAACTGACAATCTTTAAGAGTGGCGACACCGATAAATGGTGCAAACACACACACACACACACCGATAAATGGTGCAAACACACACACTCAAAAAAATGAGGTTAAACACAGATGAACTCCACATATCTTTGTTGCAGTTGAATTGCATCAGCCAGACTGCAGCTTTCATAAGCCGTCATTCACAGAAACCTTTGAATTAATGTTAACAAGAACAGCCTGGTGGTTGTTATCAACACAAGTCAAGAGTTAATGTAAACTGTTTGAGAAATCAGTCGGAACTTTCTCCGAGTCACACGAGTCAATCTTAGCAGGCCAGGTTAGCAATAAAAAAGAAGAAGAAGAAAAACTGTTTTAAATCCCTCTTCCTTTTGGCAATAAAACAGTTCATCATGTACAAACAATGAATCATCTCCCACTTTCACACACAAGAAAACGTCCTGTGTGATTCCCTCTGCCCCACACATCTGGAGGGTGTGACCAGTCCAGTCAGTCATCCAGTGCTCCCAGTTCACTAAGCCTCCTCCCAGTGTGGCCAAAACAAGGAAATAATTGGTTGTAGAAGGGAGGCACTGCAAAGCGCTGGGGAAAGTATTTCTACTGTTTTTGCTTTAGTGTCATACGATGCAACCTTTTCTCGAGTTAACTTAATAGATGGTCATGCACACATTGACGATGACAAGTCAGACATAGGCAGAAGGGGGAAGTTGTGAAAAATGATGTAAATTTTCTGTGCTGTTTTTAGAATCATAGTCTGTCTGTAGTTTTAGAAATGGCATCCAGCAAACTGAACGAAATGTGTTGGCCACATTTCCAAATACTGAAATTCAAGCTAGTCACAGGTGGATGTACTGGACTTCTTCAGATCATTGTCCTACTCTGGACAATCCCAGAACACCATACCATCACCACCATGTTTGACAATTGCTATGTTGTTAATTTACCAAAATGCACACTCTTCCAAAAATTCCAAGTTTTTCTCAGAGGCATACAAATGTTTTCTGAAAAAGTAAAAGATGTTTCCTGTCAAAATGGAGTCAGACTAGCCATGGGAACTCTCCAATGGATTTCTGGTCTCTTTCTTATTGTTGAAACATGAACTCTGACCTTAATCGAACCGAGTCTAAGTCAATCTAGATGGTGGCAATTACTCTTTCACAGCTCTGCATATGTGTAGGGAGATCGAGAGAAATAAGAAAAGGTCAAAAGATAAAAGCTTCTGGAGATTAGCTGCCAGAAAGAACACTAAATGCTGGAAATACATTGAACAGAAAGGCCACAGGAAGTCATCCTAATCAAACCCTGGAATAAAAATCCAAACAGTGACGAGTAAATGTTTTACTAAAACAGTGATTCATCCAATAAAATGAGACTGTCGAACTGTGATGGATCACTAAAATTAACTGGAATTGACATCTGAGAAGAAACCCTTCTATTGATCAGCCTATGTGTGTGATGCTATAGATGGGAAATGACTACAAAGAGACCAGGAGGGCAAGAAGATAACAGGCAGGGGAGGAGAAAAGGTGAAAAGGTGAGGGACGTATGAAAAGAGGTGAAAAACTGGTGGGAGAACAGAAGAGGTGAAGAGGGAGGAGCAGAAGGGAGATTAAGTAAGACCAGAACTGGGAACGCATTCATCATGCAGCCACTGTTTGCTCCCTCCCCCACATTCTACTTCTCCATTTTTCCAGAGCTACCACGTGGGGAGCAAGCTGGAAATCCAGGGCTCGCTTCCCAAACTGAAAGGCTTTATTGGCTGAACTTGTTGAGTTGACTCATCCGTCTGGTTTCTGTGGAAACTAACCAAAAGAACTTGGTGACCAGAGAGCAGCGCGCCGCACGCCCAAAGGAGTACGATGATTGCCGCCTATGCTGTACTAAAAATACAGCGGTGAGGCTCTCTCTGGTGCGCTTTCATCCCGCCTAGACCAGCTCCTGCAGAAAGAGCCTCCGCAGCAGAGTTCATCAGGTTAAAGGCATCCAGAGTCCATTGTTTCTCCTTTCAGAGGCCTTAATCTTGTTATCCAAAGCAGTTTCAATAACCTTGACATTCCTTAAATGAGTAAACCGCTGACATCCCAGAGCAGGGTAAATGATTGAAAGTGCAAGTGAGACACAGCAGCTCTGTTCTTGGCTGAAACATATTAAACGACATGCTCTCTTTCGAATGGTTTTCACACTAAACTATAAAGTTTTGATAAGAAAATCCAAAATATTTGTAAACGTGTAATAACTTCATTCTTATTATATGTCATTCTTATGACATTATAAGAATGATGTAACCCTTGGTGAAAGAAAACCATGTGGAACGCAAAAAAACTACCGAGCAAATCTAACTTTGCCTTTTAAACAAAGCCTTTAGTTTAAAAGCGACCAGCATCAGCAATGCTTTGCAAAAGCATTCAGCGCTCCTGAACTTTCTTACTTTTTTATGTTAGAAAGTAACATAAAAATTCATTGCATTTTATTTTGGATTTTATATGGCAGGCAATCAAAGCAATGCATAATCGTAAATAGGTATATGGTTTTAAATTTCTTTTAAAATTAAAAAAGTGTCTACCTTCTGTAGACCGTTTGATTGTGACGTCATGCTGTTAAGACGTCATGCAGCCATCAATCCTAAGGACTGGCAGCCATCAGTGTGTTTGATACACAGTGAAAAATGACCATCATATGCATAAGCTAGTGACCTCAGTAAGAAGCATTCAAATCTAGCATTATGGTGAAAGTCTGATCATCAGTAACCATAGAGAAGATGATCCACCACCATGTTAGCCTAGCATGTAAGAAAAATACTTTTGTTCTATTTTACGTCTTCTCTGGTGTAAGGAAAAAAATTGTTTATGACATAGTGATATGTGGCATAAATTCAGGCAAAGTCAACAATTAGATCAACTCAACAAACACATCAGGAGGGAGAAGGTATGAAGCGTCACTCCATTCAATACATGGCGCCTCAAGCGGTGTAGTTACAGTTGTTGGTCAGTAGTAGCAGTTAAAGTTTTAAGTACAAAAGAGTCCAGTATGAAGTAGAGATTAATGAAAGGTGCAAAGCTTCTGTCATGTTAGAACAGAAAGGTGTAATGAACCCACACCTGCCCCTCATGGGGTAATAAAAATGTTGACTAAATGGTTGACTATGGTAAACAAACAATAATTGGGACTTTATTATCCATCATTACAGTATAAGATGTAACAGTCAAGAATATATGATGATGAGTAAACCTATCAAGCCTGAGAGGATATTTTGGATTTATAGTCAATTAGAGTCTTCTGTTACACACTTTTGCCCTTTCTAAGAAAAAAACTGCAACAAAATGTACTTTGTTCCCCAGTTAATTGTATAGTGGTTTATACATTTTTGATAATTGTGTGAAAAGATGTTCTGGTGAGCATTTTTGTAAAATGGCAAGATGGTTTTTATGCCCATAATAAAACAAATACACATTTTCTTGAAGAAATAAGAACATATTTAGCACATAATATTTGTCTCAAAGTTCACTCAGCAGGGATTTTGCTTCCCTATTAATTATCTTTTCCAAATCCGTAATCCACTTACTGTTGGCTGCTATTAGAGAGGAGGGGAGCTCTAATTATAGGGATTGCTTGGGAATTTTATTTTTGTTGAGAGGAATTCCGTCACAGGAAAAGGAGGGTCTGTGTTTAACAGAGCTTCTAAAGGTTCCACTGAAACTGTCACAACACCATGTCCTGGTAGCAGTGACACGCAATCATATTCAAGCCAGGAGGTTCACATCATTTAATCTCCAGTTCTTTGCTCTCGTGTGAAAAGCTCTGTGTCACATAATCTTGACAAAGCTTTGGCTGGTTTCCCAATGTGAAACCCAAATCCATGTAATTGAGATATAGAGTGAGAACAAAGAGCCAAAGAGAATTTATCTCTAGAGGTTATATGTGAACCAGTTTGATTTATGACAGAAAATAAATCTCTGGTTAATATTTAGTTAATACAGTAATTCTTTCATGCATTATGTTTCTGTTTAAAGATCCCCTTTAAACAGAGATAAGAAAAACTGATTCATTTCCCACAATAACCAGGCAATTTTTGTTTTTCTACAAACACTGTTTTTAATCACAAAAAGTGTGTGTACACACAGCCAAAACTTAAGTGAGAGAACGTTCTCCATGTTCACCACAAACAAATTGTGTGGAGCTCAAATTTGAAATCAACCACAACCTTGTATCTTTAGGGTTAAATTTGTAACCAGTGGTGGTTCTGACATGAGTGAGAGCCTCCATCCTGCAGGGAATGACAAGAAGAGTTTGTTTTTTTGTTGGTGGTGTTGTTTTTGCCCTTAAAGACTGTAAAAAATGTGATTGTATTTAAACAATCAGAGTAGAAAAGTTCATCCAGAGTTCTACCATTTCTTAGGGTTCCATTTCTACTAGTCTCAGTCTCAATAGTCTCAATAAGGTGTTCTTAGTGCCAGAGATGTCTGCTTTTTTCCCCTGTGTTTTCACAAATAGAATAAAAGTGCATTTTAAGAAGCTCTGTTCAGTAAATAGTATAACAGCTCAGGTCTGATAAGTCAAAATAGTTTATATTTTGAACTAAAACTTGTCAAATGCATTCAAGAAACAGTGAAAAAGCCATTTAATTAGCAGTTGCTCATTAGATTCAAACTTCTGCTACATTATCTGCATTTTACTGCCATTTTTTCTGATTGACTTAAATACAATAACAGAAAACCATTCGAGGCACAATTGACAGATAACCTTATTATTTTTTTTAGCTGCCATGCTACTAGTTAATGAGATTCCATCCTGGGCAGTGAGTCATATTTTCCGTAAAGGCGGCTATAACGTTCTCTGAGACATTCTATGTAACCCCAAGAGATGATTGTGTGTGAAGATCCCAGTAGATAAGTAAAACATTTCTAAAACATTTAGGGCAGCTAGTCTGAAGCCCCTTCCATCCCTGTTCAACTCCATTCTGCTGCTCGGTTTGAAATGAAACCTTTATTACATTCAAAGCACTGAATTATTGCTAAGTGACTGTCTGATTCACAGTTTGTGCTAACAAGCAACTGAAGAGGTGTACCTAACCAAGCAGCTTGTGGGAGCATGTAAGGACTTTTAGATTCCGTTCACAACTATTTGTGAAAGGCTTTAATGCTCAGGTCTGATTTTTTCGTAAAATATCATGTTTCTTTTTTTTTTTAAGTGGTTGTTCATATTTCCAAATATATGCAACTTGTATATGATCTACCTTGTGAACTGCAAATGACCTCAACTGGTCCCACACGAACAGTAGTGGACGCAGTGATGTCATACGTAGCGAGCAGGCTAAGTGTTTTGCCAACAGCGATTAAAAAAAGAAAAGAAGTGCTCAGTGTTTGCAGGAGAAAACGTGGATGCTAACGTTGGAGCGTATCTTACAATTTTAAAGTAGTTGTCTGACTACAGTCAGTGCATCAACTTAGTATCTCCTCATTATGGTCGGCCATGCTAGTTGTTTTTATTCTCTCTTGCGCGAATCAGGATGCAGAATAGTGATGTTTGTCATGTATCAATGACATTCAGGTCAGATTAATGTGAATGTATACATCATGTTCAGGAGATCTACTGAAATGTTTGGACTGTCGGACAAATACTAAAGTAGATCTGAATTGTTTATCAGTTAATCTGTTTTAATTGATTATTTAAGAGGAACCCAGACTTATGTCATCTTTGTGCTTCTGTGTTAATGATGTTCATAGAAGTGTAATAGGACCTCCCCTCTTTTTCCCACAGTTTAAAAACATGTATGGCAGTTCAATTGGAGCACTCTGTTCCGAGGTATTAAAAGCACACCCTGTATTTATGTCAGTAATTTCTGATCTTTTCTGTTATTTAGAGGAAAACTAAGAGCCTCCTTTTCCAACAACTCACTGGTTGTTGTTGTTCCCAGTTAAAGGTCCTCAGACTTGGCACAAATCTATCCACCGTCTTTTCATAGTTTATTCTTTTTTCCTTTTCGTATTTATTTCCAGATAAAAATAAGGTAACCAAGGGCTTGAGACACATCATTACTTACACTCTCCCTTAGGGTTTTGAACGTCTATGTGGGGACCAGGATAAAGACGCTCAGAGAAAACAAGCAGTTAATCTTCTCAATAATAAAACCTCATTGTGTTTTTACCAGTAAATTTGCATTTCATTCACAATAGGATGGAGATTCTCTCAACCTGCCTTCTCTTCCCTGGTAACAATGTAAAAGAAGCTGTCAGTTAGTATGTTAAAAACAGCAGCAGTAACACCGAATAAAAGACTTTAATCTGTTTTTGTGAGCCGAATAGTAATCAGTGAGAAAGCAGTAACTGAACGAAACAAAAAGCCCAGTGTAATTGAGCTCTACAGTTTTTACCCAATGTATACTTAAAAAAATAAAAAATACATGCAATACTGATGTGATTGGTGAATATTGTCCAATTCAAATCTCCATTTCCCTCCCTACACTCTCTCATATCGACTATCTTCAGTCTTTGGTATCTGTGGCCATGTGGGCATTTACTGCAGTGAGACTACATCCAGCAACCTAAACATTATAGTGAAATGCAAAGTGAGAATTTTTTGGAAAAAATAAAAAATAAAAAATGATTTCAACAAGATATTTCAGGTACATCCATAAACTTAAACAACATCTTATTATTGAAATGTGCTAGAAAAGTAAGAAATAGCAAGAATTGCATGTAGAACATCTGACTTGTCTCCTTCGAAAAGTTGTCTTTCAGAGGAACATGTCGCACAAAAAGGTGTTTTCTGGACGTATGAAAGCTAACAGTATCTGATGTTTCCCATAACCTCAACCTTAACAGGTTTGGACAAAACCGTCACAGTTCTGTTCACACCAGTCATGCAGGAAAGATTCCCAACTCCTATCTTTTTAATTCCTTGCTCAGTTATTTAATACCTGGGTTCTCCTAATCAAGATTATCTCCAAAGAGCGCAGACATAAAGTCTTTTTTATGCAATCTGTGATCGTCGTTTCAGCCTAACCCAGGGGTCAGCAGCCTTCTCCATTCAAAGAGCCACTTTGGCTACTGCTACTACATAATAATACTCACTGAGAGCCACAAAATAAGATTTATAAATATGTAATCAATAAAATGTTTTTATTTTAACAGTTAACAAAATGAAAAAAAAATGTTTTTCTCTATTTTTCTATAGACATGTAAAACAGAGAAAGACAAGCAGCATAGTTTTTGAAGCTAGTTACTTTTTTGTACACATTATATGTAGATTTTGCATAAGAAGTTATTTAAAAACTCCTAAAATTACCAATTTGTTCTTGTGTCCATAATCAAAAACATTTTCTTAATGGTTTCTAAAGAGGTAGCTTTAGAAACCATGTGGCTACAGGTTGCATCCCTTTGACCAAACCAAAGCTGCACCTGCAACCCTCATTGCAAATTAGATTTAGTAGCAAAAGTCTTAATTTACAGGCATTTGCAAGAAACAAATCACACAGAAGCTTAATAGTTAAACCATGAAACTTCAGTGAAACTTTAATAATATAACACCTGTCATGAGCAAGAGTGAGTCTTCATGAATATTTATGACTGTTGTCATGAAGTGTCATTCGGTAAATTATGACATTTTTAATACAAAGTTGACGTTATTCACAATGTCTTCATTATGACAAGTTGACATTAAACAAGAAATCATAATCTGACATAAATTTGTTATAAAAGTATTACTGATTAAACTTTAGCTTTAATAATATAAAGATAAATATTTTCTAAAGTTTTGTTTATTTTAAAGTCAAATAAAGTGTTAACACTTCTTCAACATTAAATCCTATCTGCAGAAACTACAGGAGTCTCTAAGTTCTTAGAGACAGAAACACCTGAAACACCTGGACTGGAGACTGTGACATATAACCGCAAAATACTAAATATGATTAGGTAAAGAGAATGTTCCAAAAAGTTGTGCAACAAGGTGGAAGATAGCAAAGACCCTGAATGTTCAAAGAGATACTGCTGAAACCACAATTGTTCAAAAGTTTACTGTTTGAGGAACAATGGCTACGTGATCAGAGGAATCTGTAAACAGCTGACCTGTTAGTGAAAAGGTAGGAGGCCAGAAACACTCAGCTGAAAGCAAAAGGCCTATAGACATGTAGCATGTTATTGGTTAAATATGGAAATTTTGCACATGCGCACAGTGTTAGATGGCAAAAAGATGACTCCTTTACTTTCTACTCATAGCCGTGTTGCCGCAGTAGAATAATCCTATAAACAAAATGAAACCTGAAGATGTAGGTATTGTAGGTATTATTGATTTAGTGCAGTGCGCCACAAACAAGGAAAAAATAACACAGAAAAACTTTTGAAGAATAACTGAAACCACTCGTATATTTCTGTGTTAAGGTTGTCAAAGTCAAGATGGCGTAACTCACCTATTTCTGTCGTATTTTCTTATAATTAAAACATTTCACTGATCTGTCTAGTTGTCATAGTTTTGACAGAAGCAAAGTACTGCATCCTTTTTTCTTTTAGATTTCACACATACATTTAAGTGTTAGCTATTTATGTTGATAACTTGACAGCTAAAACTAACGGTGGCCATCGTCAGCAAGCTGTTTTGTTGCCCTCCAGCAGGGAGCCAGGACTCTGTTTCAATGACAATCCGCTTCAATTTGTTCATAAATATGTACATCAAAGAGGGTTTGGTGGTCTTGTCTGTGCCATGATGAATCAAAACTGATACTTTAGAGGCCTCTGAATCAGAAGTATCAACATGGATTAGAGTTAGGGAAGGGGTAGAATGATGAAGCAATCACTGGAAAAAACACCATGCCTATAGACACATAAGTTGGTGACTCAGTGATGCTGCATAGCTGATCTGCTTACCCTGGCTCTGGAAGCCTGCCGTGGTTGGAGAGCAAGATGAGGAAGTTCAGACTTGGACATCATGGGACATTAAACAGGATGATGATTCCAACAGTGTCTCAATGTTCAGACTTGTTTCAGGAGAAGATGTCAGTCATTTATGCAGCAAGTCGTGACTGCCAAAGAAAAGTCTTCTAAGTACTAAATATTCTTCTCATGCAGGGTTTGAATGATGAGCTGTTTATTGATACAGATGCTAGATTGAAGATTTGACCAATAAAACCTAGTTTTCTATTGGAACCAAGTAATTTGAGGTGCAAATATTTTCGAGACCAAAAGAAGTCTTGTCCTTTTCCCTATTCCTTAGCACATCCTCTAAGGTGGAAGTGAGTGTTGTACCCAAGGGAGCTACTTTTAGAGCACATTTACAGACAGGAAGAAGGTCAGCTTGTTCTTTTCTTCTCTTCAGCGCTACAGGATGTGCTGCTGGATTCAACAAGTGCTACTGGGTGACACTTTTGTAAAGAGATGATGACAGAGAGCTTTAAAAAAACAGTTGGTTCCTGTAGCTATTTATTGATTCAAGATATGAACACATCTCTCCCCCTGGTGTCTGCACAGCATCACTGAAACACTGCAGAAACCCTGGGCATAGCTGCTTGCCAAAGACGTTACGCAATACGAGGGAAAACAAATGAAATTGTTGATGTCATGCTTCAGGAAAGTGAAATCCCCCATTTCATAAATTGATATTTAATCATAGGGGTATAAACTCTTTCCTTGATCTTTATCTTTCAAACAATCCCTCTCAGACTGCTACTGGATGCCAAGCAGTTTTCGAGTGCAAGGTCAGGCAGTAGTAATGCAGCTCAGTACTGAGTTTACGTAGTTCTTCCTCGTGGTTTGCTTATTGGGCCTCAGCTTGCTGTGATATGACCATAAAAGGATTTTCAGTGCTTTCTGCTGCTGGAAAACCAGGCTTTATCTTTCACCCCACATGGGATCAGTCAGTTGCAAAATGCAGCTAAAAGTCTTCGTGTTTGACAAATGAGGGAAGAGGAAGAGAAATAACTGCAGGTAAAACTGAGTGTAGTGCCTCTCAAAAGTGGACACGCCTGTTAAAAATATTAATGTCACATAAATCCTAATTCAACTGAAAAACAAACCTTTTCAAAGTCTTTACTAGTGACCAGTCTCCTTGAATTCACTGAAGTTACATGATATTAGAGTTACAATACTCTGTTGGATAGTCATAAAATGTTAGAATTTTGCAGTCTCAACATGCAAAGGACAATCAGAAGAAGGACATAAAAAGGTTACACAGTGAAATGTATAAACCCTGACATAGTGAAGACAGTGATCAATAATTAGAGAAAATTTGGGATATGAGTGGAAAGTCAAAAGCTGGATATTTCTACAAAGTGATTGAAAATAAAAGAATGGTAAGTAAGGCTGTCAAGAAACAGACAGTAGCTCTGAAGAAACAGAGTTTCTGGCAAAGACTTGTTAAGTTTTACACTCATTTTCTTCTTCTGCAAAGTAGCGTGAGCAAAAAGCATAAAGTCAAGATTTGGGACGCTGCCAGACCCAGAAAGACTAAATTCTGAAATCAAATCAAAAGGTTCCTCAAAGCATGCAAAAGGGTCATTCCACTTTTTATTCCCTTCTTTGTTTTTTATGTTGAATTGTCACATTAAATCTAGACAAAAACATCCCAATTTAATTCATATTTACAAAACAATGACATTTGAACTAGGTTCTGTAGACTTCTGAGAGCCAAAGTACACGTATTAGGATGGCCTGTGAAAGTCGGAACAGGAATAGATTGCGGCCCTTGGATTTTGTGATGATTAACCAGCCCACCTGATTCAAGGGAGTAAGTTAAATAAGGCTTGTGGAAGCAGAAAATACAGCAAGTCATTCTGTCAAAAATTTATAGCCCTCGAAATCACCATGACTAGACAGCTACAGTTATTGAAGAGAAACTTCCATGAAGTTAAGAAACTTAGCTGAACACCAGGTGGAGGTCTTTCCATCTTATTGAACCCTTTGTGATTATACACTGCAAATTAACCCTTTTCTCAACTTCAGAAGATTGTGTGAAGCCGGGAAATTGAAATGAGAGTGGAAAACCCCATCACAGCTTTAAAGCATCAAGTTGTCATTTGGCCAAGACGCTGTGTACTTATGCAAGTCGACCAAAAATCAAAAAACAAACAAAAATGGTTCCTGTGGACTTTAGGGCCAGATCTGTGCCTCTGGACACAGAAGCAACTGAGTCGATGAGAGGGCGACTCCCGCAGTGATCTCATTTTAAAAGCATTCTGGGTCAGGTCAACAAACAGAAAATGACCCCTGGATGTTTTGCCTTCACTTCAGATAATCTTGCTGCTGTGTTCAATTTAGTGAACAGCAGAACACTTCCTTATAAGAGGAGAAAGTGAAGTCCAACTCTGTGACAGTACAAAGGTAAATTAGTTCCCTACTAGCACAAAATATTACTCAGCTGACATTTTAACTACTTTTCTGATTTGTAGTAACAGACTGTGATCCTCTTTCACACCACAATATTTTGGTGACGCGCAAACCTGACATAGAACTGATATGTGTTAAGAGAAAAAGAAATGAAGCAGCTGAAAAATATATATTTATATACAAATAATAATATAATATAACCTTTGGCTGTTTTTAGTTCCTTTTTGAGCAGCTTGAATATTTTGCCTCTAAATGGTCAAATACTGTTTGCTATTGAAGCTACCTACTCTTAGCTAAATGGTAGCGTTTATTTGATAAACAAAACGTTGTTTCCTGGGGTTTGAAAGACTTCTTTTAGAGACTAAAGATGCTCATGTCATTCTTTCATTTATTTCACTAGTTCATCAATGTTCCACAGACAGAATAATTAAACGGCGATACAGGAACACAGCTTTTCCAAAAACAAAATGCATTGACCTGAGCGTTCAACCCAAATTCTTTTGGGCTCAAACTATCAATCCCCCAAATCTGAGACCCATCTAGAAACACAGGCTGATAATGCTGACTAACCCCAAAGCGAGAAGCGCTGTCTCCCGACTCCAGACTCAACAACGGTCCAGACCAAGCCTGAGCATGCCAGACATAAAACAGAGACAAGCCTGTAAGCATTTACATGAAATTAGACAAGTGTCTCCTCTGGCAATAGTCAAGGATTTACTGACTATATCTGCAGCGTTTATTTATATGACATTATTAATATGAGAATGTGTCTGTCAAGGATTTTGTAACAACACGATCCTAAGAGAACTTAGGAAATCTACTAATGATGGCATGTAGTACCTTCCTGTGCTTTGCTCCCCATCACATCTGATACCATGATCTTCTGAAGTGTATGTGACATAATACAAAAACACAGCAATAGAAAAAAGCTGCACAAATATTTAACAGAACCTAATTGAGCCTGGTGGGTTCTAGAAATCCATCACATTTTTTGTTGTTGTTTTTAAGAGATGTAAGAAATCTGGTCTCATACCAAAGGATGAATAAATCCAACGGTATGAATCCTTTACTCCCTCTTAATAATCCCTTTCTGCTTCCAGAGTGGAGTCGGAGCCAAAGTGCCATTTCCATGAGTGGGGGCAGCAGCTCTGGGAAAACTCATGACATCTGTTCAGCTGCCAAGTTTCTTTCGGAAAGAAAAAGATGGAGGGCTGAAGGGAGTATGTTTAGGGAAGTGTTGAGATAAGCAAAGATGTAATTATACTAGCAGCTAATTAAAATGAGTCAGCTTTCCACTTCGTGTGGTACATAATGACAAGATAAACGAAGCGTGTTTCTGGAGGGAATTACAGTGATGATGCTAAGATTATAATGGCACAACATTATGTCATCGCATGAGAAACTTTGAAGTGCTTTGTATGTTTTAAAGGGGCAATATTATGTGTTTTACAGTCACATAAAGCCAATTTATAGGATAATCAAGTAACTATGTGACCTTCAGTTGTTATCAAAATTATATATATATATATATATATATATATATATATATATATATATATACACTGCTCAAAAAAATAAAGGGAACACTCAAATAACACATCCTAGATCTGAATGAATGAAATATTCTCATTGAATACTTTGTCCTGTACAAAGTTGAATGTGCTGACAACAAAATCATTGTTGATTGTCAATCAGTGTTGCTTCCTAAGTAGACAGTTTGATTTCACAGAAGTTTGATGTACTTGGAGTTATATTGTGTTGTTTGAGTGTTCCCTTTATTTTTTTGAGCAGTGTATATATATATATATATATATATATATATATATATATATATATATATATATATATATATATATATATATATATATATATATATATTCCCCCTGCAAATAACTGCAAGTAACAAATAACAAATAACTGTATATCAAACTTAAAGAAGAAGAGGCTTACTGTAACTCATCAGTAATATTATATAATAACAAATCACCATTTAAATCACCACTTAATGAGCTTTATCCCACTTCTGGGAATAGACTAGTCGCATGAGCGACAAACACACACAGATCTCGTTTCTGTTTCTTGGTGCAGAGCAAAGGAAAGTGGCTCCTGGTTTCAGGTGACAAGCTCCCTTGAGGGAAATCAGACTCACTGTACTCAAATACATCGTCATCAGTGTCTAAGTTGGTTGTTCTGCAGCTTTCTTTTTCACTTATTGTGATACAGTTCATTCAACAGATGAGAATCACACTAAAACTGCTGTTGCTTCTTTTGTCACGTATCTCGCTGTGTCCAGAAGTTCTTTGTGAGACAAAAATTAAAAAAGGCAATTTTCTTTTTCCTAGATACTAATGCCAGAGCTTGGGTTTGAAATGCTGCCCAAATAGTAAACACTATATTATATAATCAAAAGAAAATTTCTGTGTAAGCATAAAGGTCAAACATGAGATCATCTCCTCCCACTTTCACAGCACAAGTCATTATTCCGGCCATTACATTTGTGGTCCTGTCAGAGCCCACAGTTACTTATCTAGCTGCATTCACAGACTGACTGTTCATGTCGCCTGGAGTAATGAGGGTCATTTTCCTGAGGCCATAAATCTGCCACATTTGTTTGCATGTTCTGTGTAACTAAATGAAAGCTTTTTAAATTATGAAGAAGTAAATTCATGTTATGTGAGGGTGCGGGGGGGTTGGGGGAGCTTATGTGTGTTCTCTCACAGTGATAACGCAGTATGCTGGTCAACACGTATTTGAAAACTGCATTGTATACACACCAGCACTCTATCAGACAGGAAGTTATGTCAGTGGATTATATAAATGGGTTTTCAAATTGGAATAATTAATAGTGTTCATTTCAGTTTCACCCCTATAAGTCAACTCATACAAAGATCATATTGTGTCCCTTTAAACTCTAATTCCAAGATTGTCAGTAAAATATTCAGAAGTGTTTGGCTGACTCATTTTGTCCTGAAAGGATTCACAGAGCACTTCTTTCACTGCCCATTTTAGAGAACAGCCAGGCTTTGCCTGAAGGGGATTATGTGGTCTTGTGAATTTCTAAAAGCCCTTCAGTTTAAGCTGCAGGCTTTCTGAACTAAGCATGTGCATGACGAGAAATTTAAAAGGTGATCTGCCAGGAACCACACAGGACTCCCACTGACATCGAGTCAAAATGAGTCACCTCAGGGGTTTCGGCTTGAATTGAGCATGTTCTCCCTCAGTTTTATCTGAGCTTTCTCCCACAGTCTGAAAACTTTGATGTTAAATGGAGTTTGCATTTAAGAGAATCCTGGGCCAACCCCATGCTCCCACTTCCTACATGGATTGTTAAAGTACTAAATGTAGCTTTAGAGCAGAATAAGTGGCACCATACAGTACCTTGCAAAACTGTTCGTCTTGACTTTCACATTCTGCCACATCACAGGTACAAACTTGAATGTATTCAATTGGAATTTAATGTGAAACACAGTAACAATTGTGAAGTGAAACGAACAAGACAAATGGTTTATAATTGTTTATTAAATAAGTCTTATTTTCCTCCGCTACAGTATAAAGTATTTTGCTGCCTCTAATAGATTTTCTTTTAGATTGCTTTATATGTATCTCTATCCATCTTCCCATCAAGTGTCGACCAGGTTTATTAGGGGGTAACTGTGCCATACTTTTTTCAATTTTGGAAGAAGATGTTCTCTTGGAAACACCGGATGCCAGAAAGGGAAGATCTTGAATTATACTGAGGTTAAATGAAGCCACACAGTTAAACTCTATTTAC
The DNA here is from genome assembly GCA_922788865.1 of Poeciliopsis turneri. NCBI lineage: Eukaryota > Metazoa > Chordata > Actinopteri > Cyprinodontiformes > Poeciliidae > Poeciliopsis > Poeciliopsis turneri. The sequence continues at coordinate 454,714 of CAKLNU010000771.1, read as the reverse complement.
TAATTAGAAGGCTTCTAAAAGCTACTGACTGCACCGATTTTTATTTAGTGGCACCAGAAGGAAGAGGGTTTTCGAAGAATATGATTCCTCTTCTTTGATGTTTGCATTTAAAAAGTAGTTTCTGTTGGTTTATTACATGAATTCCCAGTGAAATTCATTCAACGTTGTGGTTGTGTAATCTGCCAAACCAACACAGGAAGTGAAATGTCTTTAATCTGAGATAACTAGTGTTGTTCTTCCATATAGACCATTGACTTATGGGTTGTTTTAGAACTGAAACCACAATCCAAACCATACGTTTGTGAGATGTAATCCTAGTGTTTTTTGGCACTGACTTCAACGCATCAACAAGTCCAAAACTGATCCTGAGTTTAAGTCCATCAGAAGACCAAAGAACATTTCCAGTCAAGTGAAGTCAACCCAGACTTTTATTTGCTTAAACACACTATTAATCAGGGTTTTAGCCAGGACCACTTCTATCAACACGTTTAAGCCTCTGCAATTACTGTAGCTCATATCTGATGATATAGCTTTCTTCTTCTTTTCTGAGGATAATTGTGGAAATCCTGTGGCAGCAATAGCTGGAAATATAATCAACCAATTCAAGAACAGTTTTACATCGAGGGTAAACATGACATTAAGTCAGAAAGGTGTCCTTTTCACACAGTCGCATAAGGTCAAAAAACTCTTGCTCAGATGTTAGTCGTCATGCAGTTCTATTTAGACAAGCACAGACCTAGATCAGATCAAGAAGATAAGGCTGGTGTGGTCGGGGAGAAAAGTGGCTTGAAGAGAAAAGACAAGCAAGTTGAAGCAGGAGCAGATCTTCACCACTGGTATTAGCTTCATTGGCTAAACTTGCATTTTAACCAGCAGTTTAAGCATAGATTTGCACGCCACCAATAACTTATATTTTGGATTCCTCTCCGCGTTCCCGTCACCTTACCCTGTCACACTCAATAGGCTATGTTTTTCTTTACCCTTTGGGAACATCCCACATGCTTCGATATCAGATTAAGACAAACCAACAGGTTGAAAATACCAGATTTTAGATCGGCGCAGTCCCAACAGCCAGACCACAAACTTAACACACCACATGCGACAGGAATACCTCTTAAGATTATTTTCAGAGCCATCCCAATAATCAGAGCATCCTTAAGACCATCAAAAGGGGAGGAAGTAGGTAACAAAACCTGCATAATTATGTTGCTGTGTAAACCAGGCTTTAGGAGAAAGCTCATCATCGGAACTACTTCAGTGCTGGTAAAACCATTAATGGGTTAATGGACGAGCCATGTTGTTAAGACTTCCAGAAAGCAGAAAACAATGAGGGCTGTCTTTCTTTATGTTTTACGGCAGGATGGTGTTTAGGTTATAAATTATAATATTTAGAGAAAGTAAATGGTAAAATGAATAACTAGTGAATTCATTTATATTTATTAAAATATAGGTGGCATGTATAGGTAGATGGATTATGTAATTTGGGAAACTCACCAGTGAGCATGGAATGATTTAGTCCTAAAACTATTTAAGGCTGCCATTTTGTCATTAAAGGAAATTTTATTGCCGTTAAAAGGCCTGACATGTCATGTATTTCCCATCAGTTTCTGCCAAATGTGAATTAACAAATCCTTGCAGACTCAGCCTTCATCTCCACTGCAAAGCAAAAGGCCATTTTGTTAGGCTCACAAAGGTGCTGTTATGATGGCTGCAAAAGAAAGAAGAGTTCATTGGACAAGTTCAACCTCTTCTATTACTTTGTGGTCCAACTCTGTTAGGCCTATGCCTAACAGAGTTGGACCACTGCTTTTAGTGAATACCGGTCTGCAAGTTCAAAACCAAAATAATAATTTACAGTAATGAAATGGTTATGCTCATGGTTCCTGACATACATCAGCCAGTTTCTGTGGTGGCTGCTGATATGTCACTGGTGCTCATTCCTTAAGTTGATCACATTTGGTACACTCTGCTAATTTAAAATTTTTTAATTTGATTTCTCAACTCAAAAATGTACACAGACTCTGATAACAATCATTGATTCGACATGAAAAACATTCATCTCAGACTAATTAATTTTCCACCACAGGCTCAGACACATTGTCATTCCCTGTTGTGTGGCTTTTATGTTAATAAAAGCAAGCTGTTGATGACAAAAGTTTATTAGGACACGATGACTAAATTGTTTCTAACAAAATTGAGTAGATTTCTAAATTTAGGATTTTGCCCCAACAAAAGTTTTTTAGAAGACTCTGGTTATTCTGACTAAGGCCTCAGGAATACATGAAAGACATCTGCTGGTATTTTAGTAGTAGTGCAAAGGAAAAAATGACAGCATAAAACCATGCTGGAAACTTTTCCACAGAAAAGCAGCCAAGTCGCCTCCACATACCCTTAATATATTCAAAAGATGATTTTAAAAAAATTAAAGAAAATATCTGAGTCACCAGGATTATGTGTCAGAGAATTTCTTCATGCTACGTGTAAAGTTATGTGTCTGAAACACTTAAGAAAAAGTTATGTATGTATAAATAGATCCCATTTTTTAATAATGATCCCATGAAGATTAATCTCCTAATGATTAATAGATTTTGACGTGTTAAAATTTAACACATTTGCTTTTTAATAAAAAATAAATTAATACATGGCTCAGTGCCAGAACCTTTGTATGTGTGCGTTTCCAGTGACCCTGTAAGACTGATGCACAAAAGCAACAACCACAAAAAACAGCAATGGACCACAAAGCGTACTATAAAAATTAGTTCATAAGGTAGGCTGATTCAAGCTTAGAATAGCACCTCATGATGCATCACGGTAATCAGGGGGCTTTTGAGCTTCTAACGGTTGCCATAACAACTATAAAACCTTTTAATGAGAATATCCTTACTACAGTTACAAAAAAGATAAATAATTTTCTTTACGTAGGAACGTCTCCGTTCAACATCCGTATTCTTTCATTCCCCGTTTTCATTCCAGACTCAATGCATCACTGACCATTAAACCTATCATATCTGCGTGAGTTTAGGTCCTGAAGCTTCCGTTGGAATGTGAGGGAGTGTCTCCTGTTGTCAAAACAATGATTAAACTGTTTTGAGAGTTTCCACGATATGCAGGCTCAGTTCTGTTGACCATTTTGGAACTGGGGGAGAGGAGGTGGAAAGAATTATGCAAAGTAGCAATGCAATACAGCAGAAAGTGTTCTATTCCCTCTTTCCTTCTCTTTGATGCTCACCCCTATGTTGATGGTCCCCTATAAACATCATTTTGTGTCCGGGCTTGCTTTTGCATGATGATAAACAATACCTTGTTTTTCAGAAGATAATCTCTGCGTTGTAAGCAAAACACTAGACGTGGTGGTACATGTGCAGAAGTACATTTATTCAATTTAAGACGGGATTTTCAACCAAATTATAAGCACAAATCACAAAAAACATAACTAAGTGTAAATAAATGAGGTAAACTTGACAGTTATGTCACTACTCTGCTCAGTTCATTGTAGACTACCTTCATAAATGTAATCATAATTGAAACCCAGTGTACTGGGAATGGATGTACTTAAGTTTACAAGGTGATCAAAGAGCATGAGTAAGGAGGTTCAGGTCATAAAGTGAATTTCTACTGATCAGCAAAGTAAGAGTTTGGCTTTTTAAGAAGTTCTTTGCCTTTGACGATGCCTCCCCCTGGTGGCATTTTAGGTAACAAATGCCTGCTTTACACAATGTCTACCTAAATAGGCAAAAATTTTTTTAGAAAATAAAAATGGAGGATCAAGTAGTTTAATAGTTTATTTGTAGAGCATATTTCAGTAACAACGCAGTTTAAAGTGCTTTCTTCCATGAAAACATCATACAATTATGAAACAACAATGATTATCATCAAAATCATCAGGCAAATATACTGATTAATGTTCCAGTTGTTAATCAAATGGAGGAAGTCAGAGTTTCAGTTGTTTTGCAGTTTGTTCCAGAATTGTGGGGCATAGAAACTGAATGCTGCTTCACCATGTGCTGGTTCTGGGGATGAAGAGAGCAACACAGAGACAGACAGGACTCACACCAAGGAGGAAGCCAGAGTACCTGGAGAGAACGCACGCATGCACAGGGAGAACATGCAAACTCTGTGCAGAAAGACCCCAGGCCGGGAATTGAACCCAGGACCTCCTTGCTTCAAGGCAACAGTGCTACCAGCTGTGCCACTGTGCAGCCCCTGCATCGCTGCCTCCTGGGCTCAAATCTCAGCCTGGGATTTTTCTGCATGGAGTTTGCACATTGTGTCTGCAAGGGCGATTGCTAAAGATGCCAGAATTTATCCCGCATCTATACTCTGATATATTTGATGTTGATGTCTGACATGATTTTTAACTGTAATAATTTTAATAGCAAGTATTAAATATTTTCTGAAACCTCTTTTTTTATGTGTAGTGATGAAAGCTGGATTTTATCATCTGAAAAATATTTGGCTAAGATAATTTCTCTGTCGAGCCAACGCAGAGTCGTTAATTTTACTTTTTCATTACTTGATGACTGGATTATTGCAGTTCTGTATCTGGTGTTCCAAACAAGTTTCACAACTCCAGACACACAAGCAAAAGTGTTAACTAGATCCAGAAGAGCATACATCATGTGAGGTTTCAAGTCTTCATCTTGGCTACCCGTCAACATCAGGGTTGACTTTCGGGTCCTTTCACTGCATTAGGCAGCTCTAAACTGTCCCAGTTGATCTTATTTTCCAGAGACATGTTTTGTTTCATTAGCTCTTCAGATCTACCATGTATTCCAGCAGCAGTTAATCCTAAATATCATGAAAGGTCTAAACTAAAACACAAGTAGAGGTGTTTTTAAACACTTTTTTTTTTATTATTTCAATCTAAATATTTAGCTTGCCAACTAAATGTTTTGTTTGAAGCTAAATATTTACCCTCAAACTAAATATTTATTTAGAATGCTACATATTTAGTTAGCTGGGTATACATTTTTCAATAAGCTATTGGATATTTAGCCCTTTGCCAGCGTGTCAACTAAATATTTAGTTGCCTAATTCAATATTTAGCTTCAAACTAAATATTCAGATAGCAAGTCAAATATTTAGTTTACAATCTGCATATTTCATAAATAAATATTTAACACAGAGCTAAATATTTCATTTATAAACTACGGATTTAGTTTGAAAGCTAAATATTTAACATCAAACTAAATATTTAGGATCAAAATATTTTGCATCAAAAACTATTTAGTTAGCAACCTAAACATTCAGTTTGTATATAAGATTTATAAATTAAAGAATAGCATGGTGAAAATATGACTATTCAGAATTAACTCCCAATTTTTTGTCTGACAGGGTAAATGCCCCAAAATCTTGCTTCTAATTTTTGTCTTTGAAACTTTACAAACGGCACACCATAATGATTTGTTTTTGTACATACTTTTACATTTCATTCCTTAATGAAATTAATCACCTATCATCCCTTCGTTTGTATTTTGTACCTGAGAATGTTTTCATGTGTGCTGTAGCCAAAGCATATCAGTTAATTACCACTGCAGTTTGGCATCCATATCAATCAATATTTCATTTAATTCATTTAAATATTATACTGTTATCCAAAAACTTTACATTACACTACGTTCATTTCCAAATGTCCAAAACCCACTTTAAATTCTACAGAGCTTGTTGCTAAAATTTGCAGTACATATATGTTTTGATTGATTGATAAATTGACAATAAGCAATGAAATGTTCTGGGAAAATCTTGCAGTGTGCTGCTGAGACAGATGGTTTTTTATTAGTGTTCTCTTTCTACAAACTCTGAACGCTTCCACAGATGTTCTCCACCCCCTCTCCTGGGGTTACTGCCAATATTTTATAATAATGAGCTTTTATAGAGTGGCATCTACAAAAATGAGTTTCTTCCATGGAAATTCTTGGATTTTATTAAGCTGTGGTTCTTTTTGCCTTACCTGTAGTGGAAAGATGTATCACTAACTTTATGTATACATGCATAAACAACTAAGTATGACCATGTATGTCTATAGACATGTACATACTATTTTTGGAGTGGTGGAAGCTCAGAAGTTAGTGGGCTGAAATAAGCTTTCCTTACCAGAACAATGGAAACTAAAATAATCGTTAGGTTTTCTGGGATAATTTTCAAACCACTATAAGAACTGGGAAGGACAGGAAGACTCCATCTTGGATGCTGCTTTACAACAGTCTGTCACAAAATCGAAAAGTTCTCTTCAGCCTAGAATAACCAGAGTGTGGAGAGTCATCCAAATTTCTTTTTCAGTTTTACTTAGTTTATGTTCCATTTTCTGTGAGGATCAACTTACTGCAGTTCTTTCTCATAAAATTTAACATGTACTTGCTTTAACTTGTTTGGTTGTCAGTTTTTTGTTGTACCATATCGGTCAGAGTATCAGGGACAGTTTGCCACATATCCAACTTACACATGGTGGTACATACCTACATATCCAGCAATAGTTTGGGGCCATTCCTCCACGGACTGACAATTCCCCCAGAAAAGGCTTCCTATAAACGGAGGTTTGTCTTAAATGACTTCCTGTTGTCTTAGGCTTGCTTAGACATAAGCATTTCACAGGATCAGCTGTTATATCGGGACATGATGACACATTTCCAGTCTTGCTTGAGTAAAATTTCCGCTCATTTTTTCCATAATGACCAAGCATGGGAGGATTTAGGCGGTTTGTTTCCTGCTTTTGTATTCGCTGTGTGCTGTCATGCATCCCCACTCTTCCTATCTTTCCAACAAATTTTGTTCTTCAAGGGTTTTCTCATATGTAGAATGTTTTGCAACACTGGTGTCAAAAATACACAGAATACATACAGAATTTTCTCAATTTGCTCAATGTTGAATTATCTTGCTGTCACAAGGGGGCAGTAGATGCTCAAGCTAAATAACTCAAATCATGTGTTTGTCCAAGACGTGACAGTAAATGTTCCTTTCTGTGAACTACTGCCTGGGAAAAATGATCGTCTCTCTTCTTTTTGCACGCATGTTTGCATTTTCACCCACATTAGGACTTTGCGGGTGACTTCCTTTAATTTTAATAACTGCATTTATGCCTAAACCAGACATTTACTCCAACTCTAAGTATTACTAATCTATTCGTCACATAACCTTAACCAAAACGTGATTCACACCTTACCAGTAAACCTAAGCTCTACCCTACACAAGTGGGTGCATCACATTAGGACTGACCTTTGGTCACAATAAGGGCTATCAGTCTTCAGAAGGTTTAGTCATGAGAAGAATAACTAAATAACCACAGAAACATACACACAGTATGTTTTTCTACCTTCACCGGGACTTTGCATGGACTTAAGGCCATTTGTCATTCATTTCTAAGGCCGAAACCAAACCCTTTCCTAATCAATCAAGTTTATTTGTATTGCACATTTCAGCAGAAAGGCAGTTTAAAGTGCTTTCCATGACAAAACCACAACATTATCAAGAAAACACCATGCAGTCAACAACTGAACAAAAAATCCTTTTTGATGAACAGCATCACCAAAATCAAACACAAAATGTTAGTCAATGTTTCATTTACTATGGTTAAGAAGCAACCCTAAACAGGTAGGTCTTTAGTCTCGTTTTAGCTGTTTTGCATGTTTCTGGAAGTTTGTTCCAGATTTGTGGCGCAGTATTTTAAAGTCAATTCTCTGAACTAACCTAACCTCGCTCAATTCAACCCAAAACAGCATTTCTTGTGAGACTCAGGTTTTGGGATTGATCAGGAGCAGTCAGTCCCCACAATGTAGCATTTGTTGGAAAAATGGTCCTTACAAGGAAAGAACCACGTATACACTTGATGAACTCATGGAGTATTCCAAGACTGATTCTGAAAACCAGATGCCTGGAAACAGCTGAGGTCAAATCCCAAAGGACGGGGCTTTAAAAATACCTGATAAAATATATATATATATGATTTACATATTTTTACATATTTGATCACTCCTCAGTCAGCAAACATCCCAAAGTGCAAGAGGTCTTCTGATTAGTGTTATCCATGACTTCATTCAAACTGTATTTGTTTCTGGGCATCTTTGTTTCCGAAGCTTTTCCCCCACCAGCATTATGACCCCTTCTGTTCTCTCTCCATATAAGGAATTTGTTGATCTTCTCAGGTCTTTTTCTTATTTTCTCCAAACCCCAGCAATATGTATTTAATCTGACTGAGCCAGACTTAAGGAAATTTCTTCCAAGTCTGCTATACAGTGCCAAGAATTCTGTATTTTTGTTTAACTGACAAAATATAAAAATCTTTTTTTGTTTTTGTACCCCATGATAGTGTTGTCGGATCTAGTTTGGGGGTAACATTGTAACAATAGTACCTGTAAGCATTTCAGGGTAGAATTAGCACCAAAGATATAATGTAAAGAACTTTTCATGACAAGAATCAAGTGCAAAAATCTAATTTTGTTACAAATTTTTACTAATCGACACAGTCTTCAGCAAGGCAAAATGCCTGTAGCAGTAACAAGATCTTGGCATAATACCAGCAGGATATATGACCTTATCAGGAATTAAAATGGTTTCTTGATATAGACCCCTTTTTAATAGTAACTCATCCCATGTATTGGATTCAAACTTTCACCTTTTGCTGTTAGTCGTTGTTTCCTGTGTGTTGAGCCTATTCAGTCTTCCAACAAAATAATGATCCCAAACACACATTAAAATTGATTTTGGAGTGTATAACGTTAGCCTGACCGTTCTGCCCGATTCTCATCTCTCTTCAGTGCTCTGTCTGGTCTTTCTCCCATTGAGCTGAATTTTTTCCCATTGGAAGTGGAGGATGGTTGTTTACACCGCAGACAATTTCCGGAAATCTTCATAACATTGAACTGAGACATTACATACATCAAGGCCGAATGTTAGTGATTAGGTAGAATTCCAAACTTCAACAAAGTCCACATATCTACGAAGCAATTCTTTTTGTAGATAGAAGGGAGCCCATACCCACTGTACAAATTAAAGAGTGTTTTCATTAGGCTTGGATAAAGTGGGTTTCCAGTAGGTTTTCTGGAATGGTCTGACCACAACCCTATTTGAAACTCATGGACTTTTTTATAAAGTTAAGTCGCTAACCCTGGACACTAATCAAATGAGCTCTTTCATTTTTGATCCAACCAGGGTAGATGTGTTACATGTAGTTGTGAATGAGCAACTACATGCTTCCCATGCAATATCATTAGGAATATTTGTTTAAACATTGTTTAAGGGCTTATTTTTATATTTAAAGCTGCATGTACCACCATGTGTAAGTTGGAGAAAATCCTTTTAAAACTGGCAGGGGTTGATTAGAAGAACTTAATTTCATGGCAAGTAAAACCAGGAGGGGGTTTCTTGTAAACACCGTCTGCAGCCTGAGCTCATGTCTGAAACCGAGATGCACAGAAAAATCAAGGAAAGCGAAATAAGTGTGTCAACCAAAGGATGGCCAACTTTATGGTTACAAGATACAATGTGAAGGGTTGGATACGATGGGATGACTTTAGGTGAGCGTGTCTTGGTGTTTTTTCTGAACACAGGAAAGAAAGGCATGAGGGGAACATGGAGCAAAAGGAAAACAACAGGGGAGAAACTGGGGAGATGTTGAAAGTCAATCCAACTTATGAGAGAGAGGAGGAGGAAAAGGAGGAGGATTTTGGAGGATCATCAAGAATTTGCCTTTTAAGGGGTACAGTCTCTTACTTCCAAGCCTTACGAGCTCTTGCGTTCTCGCCAAAACACTCGAGGGAATTGCAATAAACAACAGAAAAGAGTTTGAGAGGAGCAAAAACAATTTTCACACTTACGTAATTTTAATGAACGTGCCTACTTTTCTAAACAACAAAAAAGAAGAAGTCAAAGGCACACATGGCATCCCCATCTCATAACATTTATGTTATCTCATTGAATAGGTGGATAATCTTCGGGACAAGAAAGTTGTTTTCTGTTTGCAACAAAGAGACCACTGCAGGGTAAACAAGAGAGGCCCACAGTCCACCCTGAGTCACTGGATCCTCCCGCAGCATCCCAACAGCTGCCGAGTTTTTCTTGGTCGTCCCCCGCACAATACCAACAATGTGTTGTTGCTGGGGCTAAGGAGTGACTGCCTGTATCTGGGAGCAGGAAACAGAGGGGAGCTGAGGAGGAGAGATGGGGGGAAGTAATTGTATATGTAAGAGTGAGGCAACCGAAGCAGAAGGGGCAGACGCAGTAGGAGAGAGAGACGGAGAGGGGAACAGGAGAGAAGTACGTTGTCTTTGGGATGGGGGCACCGGGAAAGGAGACAGAGACGAAGGAAGCGTGGGATGAATTTTTGAATCTGAGTTTTGATGCTTTGAAAGAGGAAACAGGGATGTAGGGAGAAAAGGAGGGACCAATCAACAAAAGTCATGTTTTACGATACAAAGTTGGGGGATCCTTGAGGTAGCAAGCAGTGAGGTGTTTTTAAAAGAGAGTGTTTAGGTAAAAGTTGTAGAGAAGAGTAGAGAAAGTGTATACTCCAGAGCAAGAGCCAGGAAAAGGGGGAGGGCCTCGGTCTCCTCCTCTCCAGCTGACAAAAACAGCTGCCCAGGAGGACGGAGGTGGAGAAGAAGACTCGCAGGGGGAACAGACGGAGAGAAGACAGAGAGGGACTCCCGGACCCCGACCACCTATATGGGTTGTGTCCTGAGCTCGGATTGGTGTGGGGAGGGAGAGGTGCAACCGGTGCCGGTGGTCCGAAGTTCATCTCTGAAGAGAAGGAGTCTGGAGAGGAGTGACAGTGTCAGGATGAGGCTCACTAAGGTTGGTATATGTGGACAAGCTGTGTGTGCATGTGTGTGGGATAAGACTTTATTTAGATCTTCGCCTCACTTCACCATAAGGACACACATGCTACAGTCTGCTTCTTTTGAGATTTGCTTACACTCTGATTGAAGACTTGAAAAAGAATATTATTTCTGCCATTTGTAGCACATGGCTGAGGAATCTTGAGGATGCTGTGTAGATATTGTCCAAATTTCTGGGATTTGTGTGTCAGGATTGTTATTGCTCAATGTATGACTGCAGTTGATTGGTTCTGTATCTGTTATTAGGATGACCTTGAAGGTTTATATTTTAGGGCTAATATTGTGATGGATCCAGTTTCTGTCCACAAGCTTGTTTCTGGTTGTCATTTCTTCTGTTTTTGTCTCTCCTGATTCTCATTCACTTAATTTGCACCTGAAATACAGAACTTTCTCACACTTGGCATTAGGGATGTGCGAGATGGCATAAAATTTATATCACAATATTTATTATAATGGGTGGCAGTAACAATGTGTATCACAATACGATTTATATATAACTTACAGTGGAAAGGGAAACAAAATCCCATATTAATTGAGCAGAATATATATTTGTATTAACACTCATTTACATTGATGTCATTTGTCTGTAAATTTTGTTTTATGTTGCTGCCTATCATTACCAAGTCTTCCTTAAAAAGAAATCAAATTTTAAATGAGACCTGGCAGTCTTGGGCAGCAGCATAACAATAATTAAGTGGCTTAAAAATGAAAAAAATCCATCTCTATGTAGAACACAACAACCTTAATTTAATGGATGTCTGCATTATATCCTGGTTTTAATTCCCAGTATTGTGACTGGAACTTGTAGTTAGAAGCATTACTGCTATTCATTTAACTACATTATGTCGTTTTAAGATGGTAAAACAAATGGCTTGTATTTTCTCTATTTCAGACTCTTTGTAAATTACATTTTTCTGCTCCTGGTCTGACTGTTTAACCCTCCTGCGGTCTAATCTCGTGCACGTCCCGGCAGGGAATGCACCAATCCTGCGTGCGTTTTTACAAATTGCTTCCCCGCTGTCTGACCGTGACATATGCAGCGCTCCTCTTGAGCATTGTGCTAAGACTGTGGGAGGTTAAACATGAACCAGGTCCAGATAATTTATGTTTTCGCATCTGCCTTTTTAATGTGCTCTGCCCTTGTACTCTCAGCCATGCTGCTTCCTGCATGCTCTGTTTTGGTCCCAGATGGTTACGTCATCAACAGACATTACCGTGGTTAGCCGGTAGACTGCAGATCTCTACCGTAGGCTGAATTTCATTTCTAATGTATACTGTGTAGCATATTCCTACTTGACACTATTTTGATAATCATCTCCCACCTGATTGTAGTTCACAGTTTCTCTGTTACGCTGTTTGATACTGAAAATTGTTTCATTCGGTTCAAAACTGTCTATTTAAAAAATTTTTATTTACCCTTTATTTATGCGGGGCTGAAATCTAAGATCAAGACAGAGACATGTTTGATAAAACAAAATATTACCAAGACAGCGACTCAATTAAATGCGTTAATAAAATATGAGCTAAAAATGCCAATGATCTCACAAACCTATTTTAGGACCATGTGTCCTAAAATAGGTTTGAGTTCACTAATCTCACACCTGGTTGTAGATTAGTAATTATCTTCTAAAGTACTCTTCAGTTTTACTTGCCACGTCTCACCTGGTTTTAGTTTGCTAATCAGCTCAGTATTGCATTCACTTCACTATTTATCAGCAGGCTCTAGTCTTCACTCCTGCTTTTTAATCTTTAGAAGGGGTGATATTAAGTATGCTGTATATGCCAAACACTACTTCATTTAAAAAGAAATTTGATGTCTTGAATTAGGGCCTCTTTAAGGAGATCCTGTTCTTGCTCTCTGATACACTGCAGCTCGCAGAGTTTGTTGTGGACACTCAAGCTAGATACCAGGCCCACTGATGATGGCAGATAAACTGTCTCTCTGTCACGGAGATTGATCTTTTCACAGATTGCCTCACACTACAGGGTCACAACATAGTGATTGCTTTAACAAATATGTAAATACATTTTTTTATAAAAGTTACATCCTGTAGCTTTGATGTGCTGGTGGTGTGCTTCCCACCTTTGACCCAATTGCTGTTGGAATAGACTGCAGACTTCCTCAAACTACAGAAAGAAAGAAAACTGAACTATAAATTGAAAGGTTTAGGTGCAGGAGAGGATTAGATTCCAAAATACAAAATTTCCTTTCCAAGTAATGTGAGAATGTATTTTCTTTGTTTAAAAGATGTGGATAATCATGGCATCACAGCACATCTGCGCAGCTACAATGGCTCTGTTGTGGCAACCATAGCGATGCCGCAAAGCTATCGTCATGTAAACACAGGCAGGCCGGCCGCCTGCCCTGGAGCCACCAGAAGAACACTCAGAACCCTGACCTCTGACCCACTGTCACAACGCTCTGGAGCATGGCTCCATTCCATCGGGTTCTATGAACATTCTACATGTATGTGTGTGTGTTTTGCCCCAGTGGCTCTGAATCACATGCAGAGCAGCGTGGGAATGTGAAGCTTTCTGGACTACGTCATCCTGTGGTGACTGACCCGAACGACTAGGGGTGTGGGAACTGGTCGGATCCAAATTATCCCGAGCAAGAGGAGACAAACATGCATCTATTTATGGTCTTTTTTCTAACGATACATTCTTTTAAAGTCATAATTTGTTGATGTTTTCGAAAACACGTGAGGCATGTTGCTGCTCAGATCCGTGAACTTGATGATTTGTTGATTTTCTGGCACGAACCACGTGTATATATTAGTAGACCAAACCAAGATCTTTCAGGACTAACAACAAAAACATTTCTCAACGTGATTGCATAATGAACTGAAGACATGGCAACAATATTGGGAAATAGATGTTTCTCACAGAACATAAATAGGTTCCTCAGATTAAATTCTGATTTATGTTTACAAGACCTCAGGAAAAAATAATTAAAGATCCAGTGAGTAGCAGTTTCAGAAAACTGATTGTGGAATTAGTTTCATAATTACGCTTCCTTATGCCAGGACTATTGCGCAGCAGAGTACCAGTGAATAAAAACAACAAAAAAAACATTTTTACTGCTGGAATCTGGATCTGAACACCAGAGTCAATAGCTTTAAAGGAGCAATATTCTGTAAAATCATCTTTTGGAGCTTTACAGCTTGTTAAAATATCATTCTTTCATCAAAAACATACCAAGAGTGTTGTTTTGATTCCTTAGAGGACATGGCTCCACCTATGAGTGTGAAGCTCCTCCTCGGAGCTGCAACTTCCAAGTTTCAAAGCTTCCGACTCACACAGCAGCTCCTTCAGACTAGTCAGAAGTAATTAGCTAACATCTGGTGTAACTGCACACTATCTGAGCTCATTATATGACCTCATTCTCATTAAGATGGTAAAATCAGTTTTAAATGTTGTGAAGGGGTTAATAGAGGAGTGATGTTGTGATGACTTCCTGAAGGCAGAGTTACAGAGGTATCAGTTTAGAAAGAGACAGAGATAAAATTTTCAGGGAGTAAAATTAGGAAGTAAAATGTATTTTAAGCCATATTTAATACACACAGCAACTGAAGGTAACAGTTTCTTGATTGTGCTATGAACTGACACAATGTGCCCGGGCAACACATGATATTGCCCCTTTAAAAAAAATAAAAAAGGTCCACATTCTCTGCTCAGGTGGTTGAGTCATAGATCAGAGGGGATACATATTCAGCTCCAAGTGTTTTGAGTTTTGGAAAACAGATTGAAAACAGTAGCATTTTGGGTTTCGTCCTCAACACTAACTCGCTATGACTTCTTTTTATTAACTCACCTTTGTTGATCTGAGAGTTACATTTTTACAGGCAAGCACACATTTAACTTGTGATGCAAAGGGCACAAGTCTGAGAGTCATTACCAGACTCACGTGCAAGTCAAACATAAATACAGAAGTTAGTCTGCCAACTTCGTTTGGCAGAGGAAGGAGAGCAGTATGCCTGCAGCTTTGTTCTAAAGCTTTCACTGTCGCACTAACGAGGAGAGTTGTCAGTTTCCCTAGTGTAGATATGCATGATGGCAGGAGGTTAGAACTTCCTAAAGTCACAATGTTCCTTGAAGTCAGGAAGTTTTAGTTCTGGGAATTTAATTTAAATTTCAGACACTTGAATGGAATATTCTGAAAAGGTTTCCATCATGGTCCTAAGCATAAGTTAATTCAGACTAATGCCTGACAGACTGAGTTTGTTTGAAACAACATTCAAGTCTTAATATTTGTATGTTGAACTTTTCACAATCCTGGAAAAATATCTATTAATTTATTTTTAAATATTTCAGCATTTAAAACATTTTCTACTGAGTTATTTTGCAGTGTTATTTTAAAGTAAAATTAACATCCTTTACTGCAATATTGCAATTGCAATGTTTCCATTAAATTAATGAATACATAAATTGAAATCACAAGTGAATAGGTTTGCTCACATAAGTCACTAAAAATCCTGGCAGTGATGGCTGTAAACAGTAGCATGTGATATATTCACAATTCAGCCATGGTGTTAGCGCTCATCCCTCAACCATCAGCGGAGAATTATTATTCAGACATTGGAGAGACAAACCCTTTGTACTTGGGAGTAGCTACACGAGCGTCATTTTGGGAAAATTGTAGTCAGCAATTTTAAGGAAAGACGAAGGATTCAACACTTTGGAATAGCACAACTTTTTATAAATTGTGTGATGCTGTGAGAGAGCCAGCTGTGCACTGTTGTAAGAAAAATAAATCATCCTACTCCTTCCTGTTGTCTTCTTTGTGGTTTTCTCCCTTAGTAATAGCCGATTGTTGATCACACAACTTGAGTATTTCGAAGAGTGTTTCCATTGCAGTTAAGTGAAGTACATCTGTTTCAATATGGCCAAAAAAACCTACCTCATCCCAATGCAAAAACATGACTTTTTTTGTAGAAATTGACATCTTTCCATGAAGTAAATTTATTATGATTGGTCCATCTTGATTCAAACTGTTGACCAACCCTGGTTCAAAATATGTTTCACACTCCTTATTGTTGCTTACAAGCAGATCCATTTTTGTATATCTATATTCCAATATGGATATTTGCCATCCATATTTGCATAAGTTTTCAGTATTACCAATAAATAAATCAATTTGATACATTCTCATTAGAAAGACCTTTTTTGGTCATATCATGATCATTATGTATTTGATGAGATGAGATTTGATGAAGCTCGTTTTGCATCAGAAAAACATAGTCAACTTTCATTATCTGAAATAGGATGACATTTGGACATAAAATGTTTCTTGATTCTTCTCGTGAGCAGAAATTTAAAACTGCACACACACTCTTTTGCCTTTACTTGCACATGCTATTAACTTTCAAGTCACATAGAAACCTGGCTTTGTGTCAAGAGTTTTATTTTTTTTTTCTTCTCCTGTAATTTATTTTCAAGATTTAGTTTAGATGACCAATATAGGCGCCTTTAGCCACAAGCATTCACAGCAAACACACACCCATCAGAGGAAGGAACAGTGACCAGTGAGACTTAAACACAGACATACCCTATGAACGGAAAAGAACTGAACAGAATGAAAATAGACGTAACCCTGACACTCCTTAACATGTGGGAAGAAAAAGGGAGGTAAATTCCCCCAATAAAGCCCAGGCCTTTGGGAAGACTGTCGTAGACTGGATTCCTGTGGCTTGCAAACAAAGATCTGTCCCAAACTCCAAGATGGATTTGAGGAATGCTGCTTGTTTTCATGTAGCAGTCACACAGATGAAAGCTGATCGAGGGAAAAGAAGGGGAAAGACACAAACCATTTCCTCCCTCAGTACGTCTCCAACAAACCCAGCTCGGCCCTGAAAAGAAACACCCTCTCCCGGGAAACTATGCACCAAAATATTTTCTTCTCTGACACGCAAAAATGTTGAGCTGGACCCACCGAGGTTTTCACAGAGAGGATTTTATCAAATGTGAACAAGTGCTCAGTGGTATCCTTTCTGTATCTCATGTCCTCTTCCTCAGGGTTTTTGCCCATTTAAACAGCTGTACCTGATCAGGTTTTGGCTTAGTGCTGTCTTGTACAATCCATCATTGTCCCCCCTCCCCGCCCCTGTCTCGACCCACCCTTTCCAGCCTCATTTCCTCTTGGCCAGCAGTTCCTTCTCTGTCCAACTCTTTCCCATTTACCTCCAAGAGGGGTCCAAGGCCTTTCTTTTCCTCTGGACAGTAAATTTTGTCTTGCAGACAGAGCAGAAGCCCACCTGTTGTTCCCTTTAATTTGTCAAGCAACACAGAATACCTTGCAGTTTGTTGTCAGCTGGGACCATTTGCTGTGCTGTGACATTTAGATTCATGATTCAGTCTTGGTGTTTACCAAAAGAGTACAAAATGTCTAAATGTATTACCCTGGACCACGTTCCATGCACAGTAACCACAACGTTCTTCCAAAATGACCCTCCCCCACTTTACCCACAAGTTAACCCCTCATTCCATACCAAGCACCGACTTCCTGTCTCACTTGATCCCCTCTTATTTTGTTAGTCCACCTTTCTTCACCTCTTTATCCCCTCCTCCTCCCTTGTTATTTCTGTTCATGCAAACCAACTGAACTTTATACACATTCTGCCACAATAGAGCCACAATTTGAATTTTTGGATTTTATGGGGATTCAGTGTGACTGACTGATAAAGAATTTTGTAAAGAAAAAAAAAAGTACGGCAGATTCCACAGAAAAACAAAATAAATAAAAATTATTTTATGATTATATGCATTGTGATCACAGAATTTACCTTTAAGAAATCAAAATATTTTGGCATAAGGAAAACACCAGCATTTTTTCTAAAAATTAACATGAAAACAACCCATACAATAAATGTACTGTATTTTCCAGACTATGAGTCGCACCGGAGTCGCATTTTTGAGGGAAATTTATTTGGTAAAATGTGCAAAATACCATTTCATTTCACAGCAAATTAACGTTTTTAAATTTTTTCATAGTTTACGAATTTTTCCTGTCAATTTTTACTGTTTTTGTTACTGTTAAATACATAAATATTTTTACAGCACAGTGCTGGAGGGATGCAGTGGTGTGAAAACATTCTGTGGATTGAGACAAAATCTGAACTCTTTGGAAGGTTTGTGTCCTATTTGGCATAACAGTGACACTAGAAAAAACATCATACCAATAGTAAAACATGGTGGTGGTAGTGTGGTGGTCTGGGCTGCTTTACTGCTTCAGAACCTGGAAGTCATGCTGTGATCAATGGAACCACGAATTCCACCAAAACATAGTGAAAGAGTTGAAACCAACTTGCGTTCTGAAGCAGGTCAATTATCCAGAACACAAAACCAAGTCCACATCTGGATAGATGAAAAAAAAACTAAATGAAGAGTTTGGAGTGGCATAGTTAAAGTCTTGACCTGAATTCTATCAAGATGCTGTGGCATGAGATTAAAAAGGCTGTTCATGTTAAATCATCCAATGTGGAGGAACTACAACAATTCTGCAAAGATGACTGAGCCAAAATTCCTCCACAGCTGGAAAAGACTCCAGGCAAATTATTGCAAATGCTTGATGGCAGTTGTTGCTGTTAAGGGTTTCCCAACCAGTTATTAGGGTTAGGGGGAAAATCGCTTTTTTAAATTTTATTTCTTTACACAGCGCCACGTAGGTTTGGACATTATTTTAAGAATCCAGACATACTTTAATCTTCTCCACAACTTCCTTCTTGAGCTATCTGTTGTGTTGTTCTTCCGTCTGTCATTTTTCATCCTCATCAACAAACCTTTGAGGCCTATTTGACAAACAAGTGACCTCTAATGACCAGTGGTTGCATTGGATTTTATTATGTGGTAACATTTGCATTGTGGTGGACAATGCAAATGTCCACCACACTCCCGATGTAAAATATGTTCTCCTGTTGCACATTTCAACTCTGTGTCCTTTTGATCCCAACAATATACATCAAACCTTGTGCTTTTGATATGAAGAAATGTGTACAGGTTTAAGGCATGTGCTCTGTATGAACTAGGAATCTTTGAGCAGAAGGAACGGAGTGCATTACTGCACATGCTTTTTGGTAAGTGAGGGTCGAGGGGGGCTTACTACACATGCCATAACTCAAGCTCCCATTTGGCACTACTATACTGTGCAGCCTTCTCATGAGTGCAACACATATGGAAGTGACTAAGAGACTATAGCAGCAGACAAAAGTCTCAGACTGGAGAATATTAAGAGCTTACAGTCAGAGACGTGCAACTTGAAAGGAATGTGTGTGCATTTATCCATGAGTACAAAGTATTGTTGATCATAAGCACTTTTTTTCGCTTTAATTATATTGAACTATGCATTGAAAATAAATGCTTTTACTAATGCAGAAAGAAACTTGGAAAGATTAGTTCAGTTTTCAAACATCACAATCTAAAGATCCAGTTAAAGAGTTCAAGCTCTTGGATGTAGAGAAGTTCTAAATAAAAACTGGATAAAGGTGATAAATTGCTAATAGTTTTATTCTTTTTTTTTTTCAGTTGCAATTTTCTATTTCACCACTAGGACATGCTACTGACCCACAGTTAAGCTTTGCTGTCTCTGCTGGGATGTTTCTGCTTTGAATGGACCACACAGAACTTTTTACAGATCTCTAATGATCCATAAAAAATAATATTGTTAATAAGTTGATAAACTGATAAATATAATGAAGATGTAATATATTGAACATGAAGTCACAATAATCTTCACTGTGAAAAGCAGACAGCGTATGGTTATGACTCCGATTGAAACCATTCATTTGCAAAAAAAATGATCACCAAACAAACAAACATTAAACCAGACGGAGATGTGACCACAAAGTGAAATTCTATTTTTTAAATATACAGCTGAAAAGTTTTTCAGAAGACAATTCCATATGTGAGAAGTTTCAGTCTGGTTGTATAAAATGCCAGAGCGCTAAAACAACCTTTTACAAAATATTTTTTTAAGTATCTAATTTGAACTGGAACTTTGTTATTTTAGTGTTTAGTACATAATTGGAGGAAAGGCTACCCAAACAGCTGCTATTTGATTACTGAGCTCAATACGTTCAAATATCACCACTAGAGGCAGGATTAGGTGGCTCCAGTGCTGCAGTGGCATCCTCACCTTTTGATTTGAAATATGAGCCTTATTTGCACCAAAAACTTGAACCTCAGACCTGTTGTTATACAAAGGCCTTTACGTGTGTTTAAAGTAAAAGATGTACTTTAAATTTCTAAAATGTTAGAAGTTAAGATGAAAAGTTAAGATGTTTCCAAATTTGCAATTAGCTGCTTTTGTTACAAATTCCTTTTCAGATAAGAAGTCATGCTACTGGCTGTAACATACTGGTTGTATTAGGGACATTGCAGATAGAAAAAAAATTGGAATAACTTTCCGACAGAAAAATTAGGAAATTTTTAAAATAATATCAAAGATTTTCTAGAAAAAAAAACACACATTTCTGAGTTTCAAAAGTTGAAAATGTTAAACTTTTGACATTCAGAAATGTCCAATTTTTTTCTATTTATCTTATAAACATGGTATTGTGTGTCTAAAAGTCAAAGTTGTGAGTTAAATAGATTTCATTTTTTTAAGCAGAATCACAAAACATTATGGATAAAAATAACCATGAAGGGCCTGAAGGCTTGAAACTAAGAAGTTTCTCCGCTGACTGCATTGTTGGACAATTCAGCCAATCTGAAATCCGGACCCTAACGCTCCCCTCCTGGAAGCGACCAATCAGGCTTTTAGGTCACAGTAATAGTACTCCACACATGGATTTAGCTCCACCTCGCAGTCCCAGATCCCAGGGAGGACCAGAGCAAAGAAAACAAGTTACCTCACACAGTCTGTGGCAGGGCATGTTGTAGATGGCTTCACTGGGAATGAGGCGCTGTGTCTGAAACTAGGGGACATGATGAGCGGGAAAATGAACAAGGTGAGCTTGGGAGAGGGAGTCAGGCAAGTTGGGGAGTTTGGAGGGTTTGGTTTTCAGTTTTCTAGGACTTGTAGGTGTGAGTGTGTGTTAATAGAGTGGAAGACGGATGTAGGATGAGGAGTTTTCATTTGCAGCAGTTCTTCCTCAGAGTTGGGCTCGTTAGTGGTTTTACGAAACAATCATTCAGGATTCTGGAGGGTTAAAACTTGCATCTGTATACCAAATTCTAGATTCTATTTTTCATTTCCACACACAGATATTTCATCTCGTCTTTTTCTCTCTCTCATTGAGTTTGTATGGGAGAAGCATTGACTTCTTGCCGCCCCCCTCTGGGAGCTTGCTTAAAGTGTTGCACTTCATTAAGCTAGAGGTTATGAACAGAGGGTCATGTGACATGTTCAACATTCTCACACACACTCACAATGTTTCAGCTATTTCTCATGAGCAATTTTAAGACTACATTGGAAATATTAGTGAAACTGAGCTAGGGTTATTTTGAAGACAAACTAGTTGGTTCTGATTATTCTGAAAGTGTAAAATGTGGGTGTAACTGTCTAATGATTGCGTCTTTTAAATTGCGATGTATTTCCATCTGAATCAACGTTTCCTTTCCAAGGGCAACAGCTGCACTGCTTGGATAGAAGGCAGGGTTCTTGTCATTACCAGGGTGACCATTATATAATGAAGTTGGAGGAGTTAAGTCTTTGATTCGTAGCTAATTTGACAAATCATTTGTACTCACAGATGAGTTAAAGTAATTAGAGGGTCATTTTTAAAAGCTACTCCAGAATTACAGGAGAACTCTAGGTTAGTGCTTAACTGTGACAACACGCTGTGTGTTTGCATGTGCAGCTATGGTGCAAAGGTTTTCCAACAGCAACAGCAAAGGTTTTGTGTCCTTGCCACAAGTTTGATTTTTAACATTAAACACAAGAAAATTAGATTTTAACTCCTATATGTAATTTCATTTATTTAAAAAAAAAAGTAATGATGAACAAAGATGCACTGAAAAAGATTTTTTTTAATTTTATTTATTTATTTTTGGCAGATTTCTGATCTCTGGTTTTTGTAAAGCTTCCTAGACAGATTTGAATAGAGCAGTTTTGTTTGTGCTAAATCTCTCTAACAGTGGAGAAAACAGACCATCAGTCTTTCAAATTATATTAGCTGGAGAGATTACATCACACTGTCAGAGAGAGAGAGTCACTGTTACTTGCCTGGTGGAAATCAGTCCCTTGTTTTATGCTTTGCTTCGTACAGTGGGTCTGGATCCTCAGCTACTGAGAAGTGATTACTTGCTAGAGACATAGACTCTTTTGAAGTTTTAACAACTGGATCTTATTTTACCCAATCGTTAACGTATGGCCGTGACGTATGTAATGCCTCAGTTTGATGAAGCTTACCGGAAATTATGTGTGCTGTAAACAACCCTGTGGTGAGGAGGGCTACAACATCTTTGCCAGCAATAAAATGTCTTATCCCTCCCATGGTCTTAGCGCGACCCTCTGGAAGAGCAAATGACAAATGTCATAGTTGGTCAGTGGAAAGTGGAGGGGGTTGTCCCGTCATACCATCAGTTCCCAAAACCACATTAAAAGAAAACTCTTAAGCAACCACCCCAGACTGCACACAGAGTGAAAAGGTTGCAGAGTCCAAATGACACCATCTCTCAAGAACATGGGAGGGTTAAGCACTTCTCTAGCTTCAAATTTAATTGGTCAATATTTGGAAGTCTGGTTAACATGGACTGAATGGTTTTGTTAACGCTTTCCACCACCATTGAAAAACTACAACTAAAACGATGCGGAATAGCAACATCAATGTTCACAACTCTGACACAGAGAACAGAAGAATCAAGAGGAAATGATTGGAAAGGCAACGGCCAGCCCAGGGATTTACTGTTATATTAATGCAAGTCTGAAATATTCATAGTGCACATTTCAACTGTAGTTAGTGTCTTCTACCAGCAAATAACGTCAATTAGTTCATACTGATATATATATGTATATACATATATATATACACATACACACGCGCACATACACCTATATATTTATACACATACATTAGACACCATGCATAACATGGTTTATCTGCTCAAAGGTATTTTACCAAAGTAAAATAAATTTGAACTGCAGTGTGTGAACTGTAGATCTTTTTCACTTTGTTATTCTGGAAATGAAAAGTTGAAAGGAAAATCAGTTTTTCTAATTCGTACCTCTTTCTGCTCCATTGTTTCCTCATTTACAAGAACCATGTAGAAGAGAAGAAAAGGATAACAAAAATAGTTTTTAATAAATAAAGTGAAGATAGATCTACTGTTTGGGTGCTTTATCACTCAGTAGAACACACACACACATATATATATATATATATATATATATAACACTATATATATTGGAAATTGGAAGTGGCTAAATCAGTATCTACAGGTCAGAGATTCTGAGACGGCAATAAGAAATATGATCTCAAACCTTAAGAAAATGTTGTGTTAAAGGTGATCAACAGCCCAAAGTTATCCATTCTCAACCAACCACTAAGTTTATCCACTCCAACACGCCCGGCCATTCACTGATGTGTTTGTTGATTCTTGCAAGCTTGAATTCCACCCTCCATTGAGAGTCTCCCACCAGCATCTGGGTCCCTGCATCATTTGTTGGCATTACCTCTTGTGTGTGCGTGAGTAATAAATGGGAGTCAGCCTTGGTGTGTTTGTGTGCGCGCGTGCGTGCGTGTGTGTTTGCATTTATCCAAAGGGTGGGACAGGCAGTGCAGGAAACAGAGACTGCCTGTTCCTTTAGTGAGGTCAGCATGTTGCCATGATCCACTTCCGCTCCCCCAGTAGGACTTCAGGTCCAAACACAACTGGGACATACAGAGAATTTCTTTTTACAGTACATTATACATCATTCTCTATGAATATGATGTTAAATATATGATGTTAAGGGTTAGAAATATTCC
The DNA here is from genome assembly GCA_922788865.1 of Poeciliopsis turneri. Classification (NCBI taxonomy): domain Eukaryota; kingdom Metazoa; phylum Chordata; class Actinopteri; order Cyprinodontiformes; family Poeciliidae; genus Poeciliopsis; species Poeciliopsis turneri. Next base: position 430,980 of record CAKLNU010000771.1, on the reverse strand, counting down.
AGCTGTGCTATGATGTGCAGTAAGTATTTGACTTTACCTAGTATAATACTGTCGTCTGAACAATCTGAAATTCTTATCTTAGCTTCTACTAAACTCGAAGGAAATCCTTCTTATTCACATTGTGTTAGAACCGCAGATGGGAGTGAATAGCCACTAGTGTTGACCTGCAACGAGAGTAACTGGATGTGCCTCAAGGGAACGTCAACCAGCCTCTGTTTCAGCTTCCTGTTTGGCAGTGACCAGAGGGTGTCCCAAGTAAACACAACCATCTTGTACCATCAAACTTCTCAGTTACACCCCGTAATTACAAATATAGACTACCGACTGTATGCCGAACACAAGGCTCTGCATTGTATTTCTGGTCACCAAGTATCTCCATGGGACCTGCTGCCCACAAGCCTGACTGGAAGGTGACATGCTTCTTTGAATTTCCTGCCCAAGATTTCTCAGAAAGTGGGACTTTTTCTACCTCCAGGCTACTTTCCAATCTGATTAAAATGCGTGTTGACGTCCGTTCATCTGCATGGGTTCACACGAAAGAAAAATGACCGAACTGCTATCAGAAAAGGAAAGGTTGGACAATGTTATCTAGCTGTTAATCCGAATCTGTTTTTCCTCTTGTTGCAAGAACGCTGGAAGCCAAAATTTATTAGTGGAGATATTTGTAAAGGAGTCTGTCATTACTCATTACAGTAGACCCTTGGTATTCAATAAGAATAAGAGATCACAGCCACTTGAAATACTTGAGACCTTCCTCTAAAAATACTTACAAGTGCCTACTTTAATGGCTTAAACACTAAAGGTGCCTTCATATGCATTAAAAACTTAGTAGAAGCCATAGATAGATAGATAGATAGATAGATAGATAGATAGATAGATAGATAGATAGATAGATAGATAGATAGATAGATAGATAGATAGATAGATAGATAGATAGAAGTGTGTTTGTGTGTGTAATTTAGATTGAACTGATAGTTCAACCAACCTAGAGTTTTTCTTTAACAAAAGGAGATGCTTAGAATAGTTTAGCTGGTCAATATTTACAGAGATGGCAACCTCCCATAAATGCAATAAAATCAAAGTGTAACCTATAACTTGCAGCTTTGACTGAAAATCAACCAAACCTAAATCTTAAACCATAAATATCTCTGATATTATGATCAAAGAAAAAAGACATATATTGCCCAATCATATCACTTACTGTTTAACAGAAATACCTGGGATTTTTAGTCCTTTATGACTAGTTGACTGTATTTTTTTTATTGGCGCGCCTTTTGGAGCTCATAGGTGTGGTTTTCTTAATGTGCACTCTCAGTTACCGTAGAAGCCCAGTCATGATAGATGATCCGACGCAAACCCCCTTTGGTCCAGACCAATGAAGTTTCAGGCTTCTTCAGGCCGTTGCCTGCATGTGGGATGGAGATGAACCTCATGCAATGAGTGAAGTCTAGCAGGCTTCTATTGAGATAGTTTACAAATCCCAAATTAGCTCATAGCACATATTACAAAGACCTAAATAAATCTGAAAGCAATAATTCCACTTACTCAAAAATTCGGTGCAGAAACATTTGGCCATTGTGAGCACAACGCTTCCACTCAAAGAACATCCATGTTTCATCCCGAACAGAATCCAGACACAATTAAACTTGAATTATTTCTTTCTCCATTTTACACTAACTTATGCTTAGCAAAACACAACATAAAAAGTACTGACATTAAAACCAGTTACTAACAGCTCAAACTTACAAGAATCTTCCATGAAGATTCACCCCAGATCTTTTTCAAGTATTTTCTTCTTATCATCGTCCCTCCACCTAACCTGACAGGTTACATTACTACGCCTTCGTTTTTCTCAATTGGTCAACATTGTGAGATGGACAGCTGCTCATTCAATCACATTAAGAGGAAAGGGAAACTTAAGCCAGCTAGATACCAGAAGATAGAGCTTATTGAAAAATAGAAGGAATTTTATACTTCATATGTAACAACTGTTATTTTTAATTAAATGTCAATTGAGGGAGCCGATGTATGAAAAAGGAAATAGCACAAATCAGATTTTGTTCAATTTTGTGCAATTTTGGTTAGGAGTTAGTCAGGAAACTGACTAACTCCTAATTGATAAGAGAAGTTTATGTGATTAACTGCTATTAAGCAGCAGCTCTTACAGAACAGACTGTAAGCACCTGCCCCTTTGACTGCCACATGAAGGCTTTAACAGAAGCTTTGATCCCATTAGAAATGTGAGCAAAAATTTGCCCAGATTCTGTTACTGTTAAAAAAAAAACACACACACAATTTTGCAATTGGGATGTTTCCATAAAACAAGAAATTCAATTAAAACCATGTGATATAAAAAATGTTTTTGTTGCAGTTTTGTGGAATTATATTTCAATTAAGCCAATAAAACACCTCAGCAAAACTTGTTATCAAGAAAAGGAGAGTTTTCTTATTTATTTAACTTTGTGATCAATGGAAATGCAGCTTGAACTTAATGATCTGACAAAGGGAATCATATCACAACAAGTGAAAGAGAGGTCTATGCCCTCAAACCATCTGGTCACAGTCCTCCATCCTGGTCAGAGACAATGTCCATTACTGTCCAAATATCAGTGCTATTTTTAGAGTGTCCAGATATCCGTGGCCTGGAATGACTTGCGCTCTCTTTACATTTGTTTTTTTCACATTAGTGAATTTCATGTTTGTGTCCAGCTCACTGAATGTTGAATCCAGCTTCTGTTCTGTGACAGCAGGCTGAGGGTTTGGGTTGGAATAGTTGGGGGGGCAATCTTGTTAGAAAGCAGCTCTTTGACTCCAGAAATCTCTGATTCCTTTTTTTCCCTGCTGAGAGGCTAAAAATATCAGAAAAAGGAGCTTGTTGTATGTAGCAGATGTTATCCTGGGAAGTCAGGGTGTGTGTTGGTGGGGTGGGGGTGTCTGTCCTGGAGCACATAGGGACAGGAAAAGGAAAAAGGGACGGCAGTCTGTTTTCACCATCTGTCTGCAGGGATACGCACATCTGCACGTGAGCGTGTTTGGAAGTGCAGCTCCTTTCTGCGAGGGTTTAGGTTGTTGTTTACAACTTGTGTCACTTCTGTGGAAATGTGGGCAGGCCCTGACTGGTGGAGGCCGTGAGTGGTCACATGTTGTGTGCTGGCAGTGGTTTGTCCAGGATGCCTCCGTTCCTGAGGGAGTAGCACAGGATACCTGAAGGTAAAATAGTCCATGCTGCTTTAGAAGTGTTTGGAATATTCTTTGTTGTTTATTTTTAGGCTGCAGAAGCAGCTTCTAGTGATACATACAGATTTGGTCTTGCAGAAAAAGAAGTTGTTTTTTTTTTTTTTTTTTTTTTTTTTTATTCAGCGCAGCGGTGACAGTAATTACCATCCTGGGGACTGAGCTCTGCATTACAGGTTGTTTTTAGTGACTCCACCAGCTGTTTCTGTGTTGTAATCCTCCACAAAGCTGTAAACGTCCTCCATTCTGGTTTCCTCTGCTGGACTCCTAAGTTGATATGAGGAGCAGCTTCTGGGGAAATACATTCTAAACTTTTAGCCACTTTGTCACATTGCAGAAATCTTAATGTAGAAGTGTTGGTATGATCTGGCAAGCATGTGTTGATCATTTTCTGGACTCATCATCTAATTTAAAAATTACTAAGCACTTCCTCTGATTATAAGTGGTTATCCACTTTTTTTTCCCCACTCATTTTGTTCTGAGGTCAAATAAAATGCGCTTCCAAAGGATTATTTTTCAGTGAGCGTTCCTTGTCTTAGAGTTTGTCTGTGTTTTCCTGAGGGTGAAAGTATTAGAGGGGTCCCAATCTGAGATTGATAATGAAAATCAGTCTGAAATCAGCCAAAAAAAGAGAATCAAATCACATCAGCCTGCTTCTAAAAACTCCAATTCAGGCACACCAGTAGAAGCATTTAGTCCGTTCCAATATTGAGTTCACTCTTGAAATGTTGGTTTCTCCAGCATTTAGTTTCCCCCCAGACTTAGTCTGGTCCAGCATTTAGTCTGCCCCTGCATTCAGTCTGCTGTAGCGTTTAGCAGACCAAATGGGTCAGTTATCCTCATACTTATTGCTGTCGACTATTGTTCTGTGTTTCAGTAATATCATTTTTTATCATTCCACACCATAAAACAAGTAATGGAAGAATGTATTATTGGTGCTGATATTGTATTGGGTTAATATCAGTATCGGCCAACACTCAAAGCCACTTTTAATTTGTTCAGTTTAGAGTTGGAGGTGCTACACTGATTTTAGACGCACTGCTTTCCGCCACTACTCACTACTGTTAATGCAAGGAGCGGCCATGTTGAAATGAGAAGTTCTAAGAGAGGTGCAGTCAAAGTTTCTCCTACTTTCCGAGTGGGAAGTCCGATTTCAGGAGGTGTCCCAGCTGTGGATGCAATGTAGCAGCTTCCCACCATCAGCGTGTGAATGTGGGCGAATGACTGAATGTTGTGTCGTTTGTGTCCCTTTGGTTAAGACACTTCACCCGCCTTGCCTGTTGGTGGTCTGCAGACTCAACAAATCACTACAAGTAAGGGATTTACAGGTTAAATAGCCCATCGGTTTTATTCCTACAAAAAGCTAAGAATTAGATGAAAAACAACAACATCAGATTTGGAAGATTCTTGTTTCAGAACATTTCCTAATAGTAAATATAAATGGTTTGTTTCTTGTCTTGTTTATTTTTTCTACCATGACCCCCAAATGTTGCCTCAAAAAATGATTTCAATGTAGCGTCGGCTTCATCGCAGTCATGCCAACTGCATCTTAGGAATTCAAAAGATGGCTTAAAACTTGGGTAGATATAACATATTGTTTTACTTTTGAGACATTTCATTGCAACTCTAGGGCAATCACAGCTAACCAAAGCACCTCGCAAAGTGGTGCATTCAGCTTGATGAATTTCCAGTCCTCCATTTTTTATTGCACTGGAAAGGCTTCATGTGGGGCTGAAAACAAGTTTCCGCCTAAGTAAACCTTATGCATGAATGTTTTATTTTTCTTTAATTGCACAGTCTTTAGAAGCAAGTAAATTTTTCAAACTGAAATGAGTTTTAGCTCTTAACATTTTAAAGATTGGTATTTAGCAGAGTTGGAAATGGAGGTTGATTGAGTGGAACCTCAACCGCATTTAGTCGTGGTTTCCCCCTGCAGTTGCCTTACATGAACCAACATAGAGCAACTTTACAGCACCTTATAGAGCGCTCGGTGGCTGAGTAGTGTATCACTGTCTGACCATGATTGCGTGTGGTTGGATTATATAGTGATCGTGATTGTGTCTAAAGCAGGAAGAATGCTGCCAGCCTCTCCTCTCTGTGTTTATATCTCAACCCACATCACCACTGCAGCCTCAGATGACAGTAACTGGTTGCTTTTTTAAACTGGCCGCGGCCCCATGAGGATGCTAATGCCTGTGTTTGTGGACACCTCACAAAACAGTTGCAACATTTTATAGAGGAAACTGATTGCATGCTCTCTGAAAATGGATATAAATACCGAAGGATGGTTGCAAAAGCTGTTTGTGTTCTCAATGCAGCCTCACTTTAATTAACTCATCAGTTAATTTTTGTACTACTGTAATCTACTGTATGTCTCATTGAAGCAGCAATGGTTGATGCCACAAAACTCATCTTGCTGGCTGAAATGTGGAAAGTTTGAGGACAAACCACTGCTTCAGGATACATTCATAACTTTAGAGCGCACAAATCAGAAATTTTACGATTACACGTACCTGTTCTCTTTTGTGTCTCTTTTTTTTCTTTTGTTTTGACTTGTCAAAACCACTTTTAAGGATTTCTAATTTTTCTTAGGTTGTTTTCACACCTCATAGGCCAGTATACTCTGCTAAATTGGGGACCAAATGTGCAACCTTTCATACGTTTCTGTAAAACATCTACCTTGGTTGTTTCTAAGTGTAATGGTAAAAAGGCAAACTTTCAACCAACAATATCAAATGACATAACTGGTATCAGCCCTGCTGACCCACCCACTGTGTGCTCCTTCACTGTCCAGGTTGCTGTGGTCAGAGTACAATTGAACCAGAGTGGCCCAGAAGCTGTTGAACACAGCTGGGTTAGGTGAGGTGACACCAGGCAGGCAGCTGCCCAAACACAGTCAATTCCCAGAACACAGTCAGAAAAGGAAGGATAATAGAAAACATGTCCTATAGCGGTCTGCTGTTCTGCTGTTGGTAAGGAAAAAAGCCCACCCAGCAAATGGAGAACCCATACAAAATGCCTTGCAGACGTATTTATACCCTTCAACCGTAAAGTTCAGTGTATATTATTGGACTTTTTTTTTGTGACAAACACAAAGTTTAGGTGGAGGAAAGATGACTCTTTGTGTAATCGGTCAAAAACAAGAGAACTAAAAAGATTGAGAATATCAGTTTCAGCTAATAATGGAATTAAAGTTTCAATGTATTGTTAATCAGCCTAATATTAGGATTTGCTGATTGTACATATGAAAAATAAGGAACAAAACAACCAACAAATATAATGTGAAACAAAGGAACTTTTCAGGCTGTCAACCACCTCCAGAGAAAGCTCTCTGGATTTATTGTGATTCTATTTTAGCTCAAAGGGAAGACCACTACAGGGCTTAATTCAATCTTTATACTTAAAGACTGAATTATACTTTTATCACAGTCATTTCAACTTTAAATGCTTTTCCTAATTTCTATCTGGTTCTTGCCACTTTGACTTTTTTCATGTTTCAACTTATTTTGTCTCGTTTCATCTTCAGTCTTAAAATGGGTGTGCAATAAATAACCACAAACTCTTTTTTTGTTTTTCCAAGTGATCCATGATACTGGCACATCTGTAAGATATTCAAACCTGGGAATGAGCTAGTGCTTTATTCCTTGGTGTTCATTGTGAAAATCTTAAAATCATGTTATTGTTTATGTCTATGGAAGAGAATTAAGGCCACCAAAGAATATATGACTTTAATCTCAGAATTCTGACTTTAAATCCACAATTCTAATTCTGTCAGTCTATGTCAAAATCCAAATGAATAACTCTACATTCATCAATTATGCTCTTAGCATAATAATACAGAAATATATAATACAGAAAATACAGAAAATTATCACATAACTGTTTCTTATTTGTTGTAGGATTGCACTTAAGCCACACTGAGTCTTTCTCCAAATTTACTTGGTAGATTTGAGTTTCAAGACTCGATTTGGCTGATGATGCTAAGTTTAAAATCAGAATTATAAGAAAAATATCAGCATTCTTTTCTTTTCCGAACTTCTTCAATTATTTATCTTCAGATGAGCCTTTGCTTCCTGGTGTTGTACCGTTGAAATTCAACAAAGAGTCTCTGGAGGAATGGCTGCAGCACGTGTGCTGCTGTCCACACTGACGGACATGTTCACACGAGAAAAGGACCCGCTTCATTTCTCATGTTTCACATTGTCCAGCTGTCTTTCAGCCATTAGATGAGCTGAAATTTCCTTTTTTTCTTTTCTTTTCTTTTTTTTTTTTTTTGACCTGTAAAAATCTATTCATATTTTTTCTTGTCTTGCACCCACACAGTTAACACACAAAAACACAAACAGAAATGAGATTATAGGTGAGGCATGGGCGGGAACCACGAGGATCATTACTGGAAGACTGTTACACAACCAGAAGAGAAGTTCAAGAGGCAAAATGTGCAGAGAACTCATGCTGCTATTGTTGTGCACATACAGCGCTTTCATGCACAAAGAAAAGTCAGTAAGACGAACAGGTTAAAGCTGGTCTCTCAGAGCTCCTGTCATAATTACAGTCCTCCAGGTCACTCATGCATTGCCTGATTGCTTTGGTTTTGTAAAATAGCTCTGTTTCCGTGTCTATGTGGCTCCTGTTAGACATCTGAGGTCAAAACAGGATTCTTTCAGTGTTTCTGTGAGCAGGCATCCACATATTGCTGCACTTTAGCCAGTATCAGGTGTCTGTACTCAGTCATTCAGTAGTGGTGATGTGTGTGTGTGTGTGTGTGTGGGGGGGTGTGTGCGTGTGCGTGTTTGCGTGTGTGTGCATGTGTTGTTAACAGGCAGGGAAGGGAGAGCCCCATGTCTTCAAGGAAAAGACGTTCAAGAAGAAACGGCAGTGCAGCGTGTGTCGACAGAACATCGATAACGTGGGCTCCTTCTGCAGAGGTAAGAGTGTTGCTGGGCTGCCGGGATGAATAGTTTGGACAGAAGAATCAGTGTAAGTTCAAATAAGTTAGAACAGTTGAATGAGCATTTTTCTGTGGAAATAAAAGAAAAGACTGGGCTGTTTCTACTTGACTAAATTGAAAAAAAAAATTCTGTCATTTTTATGTTTCTTTCAGTATGCAAGACAGGCACGCACAGGAAGTGTGAGGGCAAGGTAGGAGTCATCCACAAAAACTTTGCAAAATGATCTAAGATATAAATGTCAGAGTAAAAATGGCACATGTGAAGCATGGAATGTGTTTCTTATGCAAGCTTCCAGTTATAGTCACAAATCTACATTCACTCACAAAGGGGTGTGGCTGCCATATTTGGAATACATATATTGATTTCTAAAAACTAATATTATGTTCACAAGTTACACTTTGTTGTCAGTGTTCTCAAATCTCCACAAAATTAAAATTATACTTACACTTGGTGTACACTTTGGGGTTACAGCCAATCAGTGTCAAGGAAAATGAAGAATGCAATAGTTGATTGGCTGCTCTGCAAATGCCAGGCAGTCCCATGCCAAGTAACAAAGTGTCTCGGTATTTAGCTTCCCAAGCTGCAATTTAGACATGGTGTACGAAAAAATCTACCAACAGGCAGCTTTTCCAGGAATAATTTGGCATAATTAGTAATTCTGGAAAAGTCTGCAAATTGAGGAATCCATGAATAGAGTGAAATAGAGAATAGAGTCATTGAAATGGCATGTTGTATGATCTTTCTACTCCATTGATTGCACTTATTTTTGGCTGTGTTATTGATTTCAGTTATTTTACAAAAACATAAAGGTTATGGTTTATTTTGGTGGGTAAAAGTGAGTCAAAACATCCTCATTGTGGCGGACGCTCTTCTATTACTGCGCTAATTTCTCATTTAGCACATTTCCCCCAAATACATTTTTCAGATGAATTCTGAAGCGTTAAATTACTTGGCTGTTTTGTAAACTTTCATTTGAGTAAAATTTGACATTTGTGTTGAAGTTTTGATTACCTTCCCATGCTGAGCCATATAAACGAATGTTTGCCAGCTTAGAAGGAGCTCTACGTCTCAGAACTCCAAATGAAATGCATGATCTCAGCAAATGAGTGCCTTAAGGGTTGTCTCACAAGAACACTGGAATAAAAGAAATGCTGTGGGAGTAAAACACTCAGAGCGCCTCGACCTCTCTGGTTCACTGTTGACCCAAAATGCAGACACTCATATCTTGCTTGATGAGTTTGGACCCCTTGCAGATAGTTGTCCTTGTGCTTAATGTACATCTTTAGCAACTTTGAGCTTCAGGAACAATACAGACAACACAGACATACACGCTGAGATGGTTAAGTAAACTATTGATATTGGGTTGATGTGTGAAACAACAAATTACAGCAATTCTGTGAAGCCATAAGTCTCCAGAACGCTGCCAATAAAAAGGCTGCTGAGCCACATTCCTCAGAAAGAGCTCCGAGCCTGTCTAGAACCCCACACCGCCGCTGGTGTGAAAGAGCCATTGATGGAGAGATGGTATAATGAATAGACAGAAGGATGCAGGGGGAAGAATGCCAGGCATGGCAGTGGAAGCTTGGAGCCTTGGCGAGCAGTGGGCGAAGGAGAAAGAGCCAAGGCCGAAGGCATGTGGCAAAGACTTCCTCCTGTATCAGAGGAGCAGAACCTCCAGAAGTTCAGGGATCAAAGGAGGCTCACAGATAGCACAAGTATAACAATTAAAACCAGACGTTAAGGACAAACTATCTAGTTGCTTTCATCAAGGAAGACATTTTCTTTGCACAAGATCTTACATTGTTTAACTTTTATGACATTTTATCTAAACAGACTCAAATTACCACACGGGGGAAAAACACTACTGACAAAAAAAAATTCAAAGATGAATTGTCTTACGACACCCCCGTCATGAATTTTTCCGTATTTTGACTCAGCAGAATCAGAAGGAAAGCTATTATTCCTGATGTAACTGCAGCAGCAGGTTGCAATGAGGGGAAACAAAAAATGCCACAACTTACAGACTTGTAAATTTGTAACATTTTCCTGCCCCCTCACAATTGTGTCATAAAATAACATATGTTAAAGTCGGTGGTAGCGACATGACAAATTTTGAAGAAGTTGAATGGGTCTGAATACTTTGGCACTGTCATATTTAGATAAAATGTACGCAGTTGAATGGAAAGACTTGGTTTCAGAGAGGAAGATTGGGATGTTGTCCGGGAATGATCTGATGAGAGTTTGTTGTCTGGGAGTTAAACAGTGATAGCCATCGCTACTAGCCAGGAAGGGAGAGGTTAGATAAGGCAGGGTGGGGAATGCATGGTTGCCATGTCTGTCATTGCTGTTATCTAACCTTGCATGATTTGGGAATTTGGGTAATGATGGAGAAGGGACGGATGGCACTGGATTATAAAAAAAAGGGCGTTCATTCACTTTTTAAACTAACTCAGTGTTCATCTTTGAGCAACATCTGTGGTGTGTGAGGCAACCCGTTTCTCCCCAGACTTCTATTATGTCTGTAAGCATGATGACAAATTGTCTCATTACCACACCGGTCAGCATCCTGTCTGTACATCTGCTCCATCTCTGTGGACCCACTTACCACCACCTACACACACTTTTTTGTAAACTTCCTCCCCTTGAGAGTGGTTGGTGGTAATAGGTAGCCAGTTTACAGCTTTTCTTTTCTTTTCTTTCTCCCCTATCATTCTGGTTCCTGGTCTTTGCCAACCGCCGCTAGCTGGCCCAACTCTGTTCCATTAAAAACACTCAGACTCTTTCACACAGACCAACAGAATGCTGTAAACATTTTGTTTCTGCATGTTTCCTCTCAGCGAACAGTTTCCCCTGCATCTTTGATCCCAAGTGGAAAATTTAGTCCACAGGGAGCAGAAGAAGGGGTGTAAGGGAGAGTGACTGAGGCCCCAGTGGTAGAGGAGGATGGGGGCAGGACTCATAGAGGAGCAGTGGAAAGAGGGAGGATTAAAATGAGTGAAATTCAGCCCATGACGAGTTGACTAGCCCGTTTAATTAAGCAAGAAGAGGCATTTCCGCTGGTCTGGGGGGGAAAAAATGACTGGATGTTTTAGTGTCTGCTCAGGTTAAAGTCTGAGTCAGATCAACAGTGATTAAATAATGATTTCAACTGGATCTGACTGGCTGTGTGACTGAGAGGTAGATTAGAAGACTTGAGTCCACATAAATCAGATCTTACCTGATTTAATGTCATTAGGGGTCGTCATCAAAATTTCCCCAACAAAAAGGGAAACCCCTTCCAGATGGTGTTTCATTTAAACAGATGAAACATCCATCTTTGGGATTTTGAGGATATAACAATGACAACAATTCTTGGATTGCATTGTGTTGAGTGTAAAGTTTGGAGTGGAGGGGAATATAGTGTGGGACAGAGGTCTGCATATTTTGGTATCAATCAGATTCCAAGTAAATACAAGGCTAGTTTCATCAATACCAATACTGATACCAATACTTTTTATTTCAGTTTCATATATCAAACTTGTGACCTTTAAGTTTTTTTTTTTTTTTTTTTTTTGCTTTGAATTATTTTGTTCAAGCCCAGGACAGGTTTCTAAGAAATACTATAATAATTTAGATTTATTTTGTACTGTGAAGTTATTTTAAAATCATAGACGTTATTTCACCATAGAGTCTTTGACAATCAGAGTAATGGATGCTAACATTTAGTCGGAAATACGAGACTTCTTCCACTAGGAATGACTTCAACACCGATGAGTGTTGTGGTCACTGTGGACCTATGTGTGGTGCATTCACCGATCAGATAAAAAATTTATTATCAGCCGGTCATTATTTAGGCATCATCAAGCTGATGTTCTTTTAGCTTCATTCACTTGCAGATTTCTTTAAATAAAGGCAACGAACAACCAAACAGGTGTAAAGACTAAATTCAAACTTTGCAGAATTTTTTTTTATTTTTTTTTTTTACAAAAGCTGAAGAAAAAATTCACACAAGTATTTAGAAATCAAGGTAGTTTTCATGTAAGGAATAACTTGATTCGAAATTCAACCTCAGCTGCGTAAGCCACTGTTAAGTGTCGTGGTTTTTGCTCACAGCACAAGAATCTTCAATTACTTTCACAGTGAAGCGTTTATTTACTATCATAAACCAATGAACGTAATGGGACTGCAGGTTTAGCTTGTGCCTCAGAGCTGAATTTATAAGCTTAGGAGTTCACAGATCTTAGTGGAAAAAGCTTGAGCAATGAGCCGTCCCACAGATGTTGTGTCTTGGCTCTGCAGATGCTGTGTGTTTCAGTGATTACAATCCTTCTGACATAAGGATTCCTCCCCATCTCTCCTTGTTGTCAGTTCCCTTATCCTCTAAATATGACAGAGTACATGCTGTGTATGGGTTCTTGTGCTGGCTCATCTCTTTACAAGAAGAGGATGTGCAATCAAGCCCAGATACGGTGGAAGTGGGAGAGAACAGAGTGGTGGTGCAAAGCAACATGACCCGCCTCATGTTTCCCTAACATAAAACCCTTTCATCAGGACAGTTGTGGTTACAGTCGAATCCTACAGGCTCACCGTTTTCTTTTTTCTTTCTGTAAAGAAAGGAAAACACTCAGACCTCCTCCGTCCTGCACATTGTTACTTTCTGTCTTCCAGTAGATTCTAAAACTCATGTATCCAACGTCCTTCAGACACAAAGCATACCAAAGGAACGGAGAGATGGAAGCGATGAGGAGCTGGAGCGATGGAGCGATGGAGTAATGGCGTGTTTTCCCAACAAGCATGCAGCTGACCCCCGCATCCCAGTTATGCGACAGACTTCCTGTCAAACTGAAAGCAATTGCTCAACAAATGCGAACATGTCACGGATTGCTGTTAAAAACATGTCGGCCGCAGAAAGCCCGCTAGCTTTTAGGCATAACTCCATCCCAGAAGTTCTATGGCACATAGCTGTACTAAGTGTTTTTAGAAGGTTGTTTTTTTGGGTGAGGGGGTAAAAGGGTTCTCAGTGACGGCAATAATGAGTAATCTTTGTGGCTTTGAGCCCAGATCTCTGGTTTCCCTCCCCACAGACCCAGACCTTCACCCAATCCTCATGTAAGTCCGCGTGAGTCATTGTGGATAACAGGAAGCAAGTGGATCTTTCAGTGTTACAGCGACTATGACTGTCTCTTCTGACCAAAGCAGAACCCTTTTTATCACAGACAGCTTTGGTAATTGCTGAGATAGGGCAGTGTGTTTTAACTTCAAGCTCTATGTCTGTCTGTGTGCGTGTGCATGTGTGTGTGGGGGCAGGGGGAGGCGGGTGTGTGTGTGTGTTGCTAAATAAGTGAAGAACCAAGTGCATGATCAGAGTTGATGAGAGTTAAAACCATAAACGGGACAGGAAACGCAGCCAAGAAAAGATTTAACCAGTTCACTTTGAGTCTGTGGGAAAACGTTAAGAGCATTCATTCGCTATAAATTCTTCATATTTGATTTACCAATAAAACTCTTGAAAATATGGCACGGCATAAACACAATTCAAATGTTTGTTATTTTGTTTGATTTCTAAAGAGAATGACATAAAACAAATTTTTGTTGTTTTAACATTTTGGGCACTTGTGGCTTTTATTTGTCAGTAATCTGACAGGAAGAGGTACACAGTGCAATATTAAAAATAGTATCAAAGTCACTTCAGCAGACTGCCTGATTATTACTTGTTCTATCTTAATAATAAAACAAAACATACTCACATAGTGTCGTGTTAAGACATGTTTCTATTCTTTGTGGAATCCAGGAACCAATCAGTTCACAAACAGCAACAGAGACACCCAGCCGGGATTCTTTTCCCAAATGAGTAGGTTTCAGTATTTCAGAGAAGAGAATCATTGTCACTCGTTTATCTAAGAAGAGACGTTTGGATGCCGCCACAGCCACTGATGTAATTTGAAAAATCGTGAAGAAGCTGGTCCTCAACCAGATTGATTCAGCTCTAAGCCAAGTGCCTCCTTATTACCACTGGATCCCAACACCAGAGTGTCTTATATTCAACTGTCAGGACACAGTGATGGTTTCAATAAATATGTAAAAATTACACTTTTAAATAGTTATCTTTCATTTCCCTTCAACCAGGCAAAGGTGAGAATATATAAGCAGGTTGAAGGGTGTGAATACTTTTTGTCAACGGGTTTGATCTCTTTAGAAGATCTGCTGGCTACGTCAACATCCACTATACATGAGTCACACACAGATTTTAGGTCATGATATCATTTGATAAACATCAGCCTCTGTATGGAAGAGTTGTTTCATATGTGTGTGTGCGTGCGTGCGTGTGCGTGTGTGCGTGTGTGTGTGAAGAATCAGCTTCTGTTCTGCCTCCGGCATCATCACAATAGTGAACCATCAGAAAAAAAAGACATCACAAGAAGAGAATGACGATTTTGACCACTGACATGTTTTGCTTGAGAACTGTGGTGTGCTGCAAACTGAGACAGCTCCTGAAGCAGTTGTTAACAAAGCCCGTCTGGTGAATCTGAGCAAACCCCTACATATGCTAAACACTGTTTACATTGTAGGGATCTGCAAATATAGAAACAGGAGGAAATGCTGGGCTTTCTGGAATTGTGTGCGCATCAACAGGATGAATGGCAGCGATGGACCTCAACCACAAAATGAAGACATGGAGGCAAGGAGTGAAGCTCTGTAATAACAGCCGGTATCGGTTGGCTCGCAGGAACTTTTTCCATTGTTGATGTCTTCCTGCTTTGTTTGTTTACCCACATTTATTTTTATCTGCCATCCAACTTTCAATGCTTGTTTGGCTCGGGAGGAAGATAAAGATAGTTGGATGAGAATGCTATGGTGTGGTTTGTTTTTTTCACTCTGGCTTCGGGGATGTACTGAGAAACCCTCAAAACATAAGCAACATGCATGGCTGTGGTTGTGTTTTCCATTTGCATTCTTTTTGGGCACTTTTAACTCTAGGGTTCTTGAATAAAGAACCTCAAAAGGTTCTAAAATGATCTAAAGCTTACCCCTCGTGTATAACAAAACAATATCATTTATGAAGGAAGATATGTTGGTAAGCAAACACACTTGACCACATCTGTCAGAGCAGGAGTCTTTGCAGATTTCTGGTCTGAAGCACACGGCTGTATGTAAACAGTACAGAGCAGAAAATTCATCTGCAAAGATCATTAGTGTAAACAATCCCAGATTCTCAGGAATCATTGGAGGAATTGACATCCTAGTAAATTCAAAGCAAAAAAAAAATAAAATAAAATAAAAAAAAACTCAGCACGCTAATTGCTTAAAGTTAAACGTACCCGGGAGTTTGGAGCAAAAAACAATCCCAGCACAACACATAAAACTCAGCAATTGATTTGGACTCATGGCATTCTAGAATTCCTTTGTGTCCTAAAGTTATCCAACAATAAATTTAAGGTCACCTGTAACCAGTGATGGCATAGTGACTTTGAAAAAGTAACTTTAATCGAATTACTGACTACTCCTTGAAAAAGTAACTTAATTAGATTACTGATTACTTGATTTGGAAAGTAACTAAGTAACATTAAAAGTAACTTTTTTAGTTACTGTCAGCAGCTGCTAACAACAACAGTCCACCACCTGTGAAAATGACATTGATCTTTGCCAATACTGAATTGCAAGTTATTTTATAATGGTAACCTCAACTATGAGCAACCTAACTTTTGCCCAGGTCCCTCTTGAAAATGAGATCCAGATCTCAACAGGGTTTACCTGGTTAAATAAAGGAAATAAAATAAATAAATAAATATTTAAAAAATATTTTCTCCACTTATGTGGTTGAACTGAAGGGCAGATTGTTTAATGGTTACAACAGTGCCAAAAAAAAGCTTTAGTAATTTGTGTGTTCCAGTATTGTCTGGAAAACTATAAGTAGGATTTTACAAAAAAAATCTGTCTCCCTAGAAGTAACATAATAAATTTGTGGCAATTTGGATTTTTTTGCAGACCCCTGTGGTTGTGTAGTGAACATTCAGTGCAACAGGAAGCTGGTTCTTGGTTGGTTGTGAAAACCTCTCTGCAGGGAGCAATGTGTCCTCCCAGCTGCTTGGAGCAAAAATAAAATGAGGGGATGACCTTTTTGTTTAACACAGACTGTGGGAACCAAGGAAAGGAGTTGGAATGGAACATTTAGCCTACAGTGAAAAATCTAAAAAAAAAAACAATATTTGCTCTCACAAACATTATTGCAGAATTTTTTTCACTTTTCTTAATGCTTTAGTTTTAACATTTGGTCATCTTGCTTGAATGAGGTTGGGTACATTTCTAGTATTCTCATTAGTGTTCACCTTGTAGTAAATAAGGATGTTTTTACACCTGATAGTCCAGTAGACTCGGTTCGAATGGGGACCAAAGTTGCAACATTTGCTACATTTTCAGCTTGTTAAACAAACCAAACCTTTTGAGCAACTGTGGTGGCGCTGCACTCTTTGTCATCTTCCTTGATGACATGAACATGAAAACTCCTGAAGAAAACACAGAGACCAACTTCCTTCTTCACAAAATGTAAGCAAAAACAAAACAGAGTGGCGTCAGATTTTAGCAATAGTAGTAATTCTTTTTTTCTTTGGCAAAAGACCTCGAGCCATTTCTCCCACTGATGCTCGACACAGCTGTTTGTTTTGGTTGTATCTAACCAGAAAACCCCATTCTATAGTCTGCTTCTTGTTTTTGTAGCATTCTCTGAACCACTTGGCATTCACATATGCATTGGGACAGTACCAGAACTAACTGAGATGTAAGCGCTCGCTTTTTTGGTCCGCATCTGAGTTTGATTACACGTTCACACCTCCCCAATTTAACTGGACTTTAAATGTAAAGAAACTAGAGTTTTACTAATGCAGACTGAACAGGGCTTGTGTGAATGTGTTTTAAGCCAGCAAAAATACCTCTTTTGTTGATAAATGGAAAAAAGCTGCCCTATCATCCCAATGTGTAGTATGTGTAATACATTGTAGCAACAATGGCTGATTGCATGCTCATCTTGTAATTTATCAGATAATACATCAACATAACATGGAGGAGAGGCTCAACATTGTCATAACTCCACATAGAAGACTCCACTCACTCTTTGCTGTTTGCTATTCTTGTTTTCTTGTTGCTTTTACCGCTGAGCTCATGTGGGGTTTATATGTGCCTGTCCTGTACATTATGTTTAAAGAGATCTACAGGTCTGGACGGGTAAAAAATAACATTTTGTGATAGGGATAGGATTTCTCTGTGTTTTCGTGTGAATGAAAACATTTCTGGAACTGGTCCAGTGAGGTTGTGTGTGTTTTTCCAAACTGACAACCCATTTTAGAAAAAAAAAAAATCCCATGCGGACAAGGCTGTAGACATTTGAGATGCCATAAGAAAAATCCTGCAAGTTTGTGCAAATGCGTTAATCTACATCTCAGATCCAGAGACCTCATTTTAAAAAGTTCAAATGCCTTAAACTGTTTAACATTTGTTTTGGATGAGATCATTTGAATGCTTTTCACAAAGAAATGCAATTAGAATTTTATAGATTGTAGTTGTTTACAAGAACTATAGAACTACAGTTAATTTTAAGGTTTTTTCTATTGCATAAAGCCTCCTGTACCTTTTGAAGGATTTCTATCATCTAGTCCAGAATTGCTCTCCTTACATCCCTGAATTGAATCTTACAGGCTGTATGTGTTTGTAAAGCAGCTATTTCTCACCCACAATGACTTTATTCAACAGGTGGATGTGAAATTCTCCCAGAGGTACAATCTACAGCTGGAATCCTTGACTTTTCACTTTATAACTGTAATTATGCATTTTTTTAAACCAGATTTAAATTAATCATTTCAGACAGCTGTTTGAACTCTGACAGAAAACAGGTGTACAACACAAAGAACCAGCATAAAGTTCAAAGTGCTGACATGCTGGAGCAATATCCCCTTTAGGGAAGTAATGGAGCCTCTGTTGTTGTGGGGAAAACCATGAAGGACTTTGGTACACTAACAAGAACGCCTGTTTGAAAGCAGCTAGGGTAACTTGGAAATATCCTCTTCAATTTGTAGCCACAGTGGGTGATGATCTCTGGTTTTTACGAACATCTCTCGGCTGTTTTCTGTTTATCTGTGGATGCTGAAATGTTTCAGTTTCGTTTCACTTTCCTGGCTCCGAAGGTTTAGTCTTGGATCACAGCGATGATGAAGCACAAAGGTCAGAGCCAGCATCAACTTTCACTGATTCCTCACAGCTTTCTTTCATTCCCTCTGATTGGCTCTCCTGTGGGGAATTTTAGGCTCAAGTCTAAATATTAAAAGAAAATCCCCACTAACTGCAGAAACTTGACACATGGCTTAAGGATCTGGATTGGTTGCAACTGTTTTCTCATGGCTTCAGATGAGGAAGTTTTGCTCCTCCTCCTTCTGTGTGACAAGCTGGTGTTGTAGGAAGTTGGTTTGGTTTCCAGAGATAGATAGCTTTGTCTAAGGTTTGCTCCCCTGTGGTGTCAGACCCACAGTCTTTTACTACACCACTGGTTTGGCTTTGTGTGGTGTTTTCCTGTCCAACATGACTTGCCAGACTCCTCCTTGCTGTTTTTGTTAGAAGAACAAAAGCGCTATGGTAAAAGTGGGTAACTTAGTGCTGTGAGAAACAAGAAGTCAACTTCTATTAGCTCTTGAAAACCTTACAGCTTTTAAAGAAATTTAGATGGCAAGCAGCAGCCAGCTGATCCAAATCAGTGCATTTCATAAGATTTAATATGATTCTTGCACTTTATAGTACAAAACAAATTCCCTAAGCGAAACTTTCAGCAGGAGGTTTGAAGAAATGCACAAACACTGAAGTTTTCATCACTGAATGATTTATGTCTCCAACAAACCTCTAAATGCAAACCATTACAACTGTATACCTTTTCAGGGTCAGCTGGACTACAGTCTTACACTTTTTACTCATTCAAGTTAATTGGAGTTTCCAGGAATTTCTAGTTAGCATTCCATGACTTCCTTTTTTTTTTTTGGATGTACTGTATTGTAGAGGTCTGTTTCTGTTAGCCACTGGTCAGCAGCCTGGAATTGGATCTATATTTATCTTGAAATGACACACAGCAAGTAGAACAGCAAGGAACTGGTGAAAAGAATCTCCGAAGTGCACTCTTGAAGAACTACCACAGAAAGTGAAATCTTGGGATCAACCAGTCTCTATAACAGTTATTAGATATTCTCTCGCCTGCTATTATGGTTGTAAACATAGGGAGTTAGCTAGACACTAATGGGACCTTAGCTTGACCTGTGGTCATTGGTCAGACAAGATTAAATTGGCTTTTTGGCAACAAACACTCCAGGTGGGTTTGGTGTGAAACAAAGAACATGTTGAAAACACTGAAGTGGAGTGGAGGACCTGTGATGCTGTGAGAACCTTGTCAGAATGTGTGTCATCATAAGACTAGTTAGACACACGAATGGTTGGCGTTACTTCTTGGCTGGAGTCAATGTTTTTTGTGTGTCAGTGTGGGACAAATCTTCCACAAGCTTTTCTTGAACAGATGAGGGAATGTAAAGGAAAGATTACAAGTTTTTAACTGGCACAAAGTCGAAAGCTTCACTGGATCGCCTGGATTAAGATGGACATAAGAGAACGCAGACCTCTGGTTTGTACTAGGACTAATTTGGTGATCCTGGATACGTTGGAGGGAAGAGAAGAGAAGAGTCATGGAGCAATGGAGAACCTTGAGGTTCTGGTTCTGATGAACTAAAATAAACCCAGAAACTTCATTTTATCTTATAGAAATTTATTGCTGGCCCTAAACATAATAAAGACTGAGATAAACTGATGATTTTGCCATATAATTAAATTCTGGCACTTTGTTTTTTTTTTTTTTTTAATGTCCAGCCTTTTGGATTTAGGTAATGAAGTCAAAATATGTAAACCATTAGCCACTCGTACATTTTATTTTTATTTTTCAATTAAAAAACAAAAGTCACGTCCCAAGTTAATATTATGTTGTTCCAGTGTTTCACACGGTTGACGCAAAACAGCAACTCTGTCAGAAAGCTAACTACAGCTGCGACATTTCTCTCTTCTTTATTACTGTCTGTAATAAAACATCTTTCTTCTCTAGAGAGAAGCTGCTAGAAGAGTCGTTCATTCACCATCATTTTTCTGCAAAAATGACTACTGTTCCTGATGCTCCTGATTAAACTCACAATTAAACTCCTTCTTCCTGACGAGCTCTCTGACAGCAGACAGCATGTCCGTGGTCCACAGCTAAACTTTATATGCTGCTTCCAGTTTTCAGTGATGTCAATCAAATGGTTTCCATGCTGTACCCTGATCGGTCCTGCTGGTACTACCCCTGAAGTTGGGATGAAAATCTGAGAACAGCCAGATTTGCTAATGGAAAATGAGTCTGGCGGAGGCGGGATGAGACCTTCCTGGTTAGGGGTGGTCTAGTGGAAACGTGCCTTCAGCTGCCTGCACAAAGGCAAAACCTAGAAAAGATTCTTAATGTCTGTCAACAAGCATCAAGGGTTCTGTGGACAGAATTATTCTCAGTTCCTTCTCCCATGGGCTACTATTACTCATGGTGTCTTAAAAGGATTATCCACAAGTTCTTTTAGAACCAAAAACATCACACAGTAAGAAGGTACAACGTTACAAAACCTACTTCTTCCCAGAGTTCATCCAGGAGCCAAATCTCAAGATCAACGGTTCAGATGAGACTGAACCACAGATGAGGCTTAACCACAAACTGAAGGAAAAACTACCAACAATTTCTCAGCCTGAAACTCCTCTGGGATCGCTGGGAAAAGCTCCAGCTGACAACTTCATCAAGCTGTTTGAGAGAATGTCGGGCATTCAGCTGATCGTGAACTAGAATGCGAGCATTTGGAGAATCTAAGATAGAAAATTGTGCTTGCTATAAAAATTTTGGGCTTCATTTAAATATTCTGTGTCTTTCTAGTGTACACGTACCCCACATTTTGTAGGTATTCCCTCACAGACGAACTCTAATAGGGACTCAAACGTTTCCCCAACATTTCTCACAGCAACATACCAAGGCTGCTACCTCATGCTGTAGTTATCCCTTTCAGAGCCCACAGCTCCTAAGCCCGGCTTTAAAGGGAGAGTGAGCTGTGCATTATCCATTTGCCATGCTTCTTCCAGTTTTGATGGATCAAAGAGCATGTTGGGAAGCCAAAAGAGTTAGGGCCACTGCAGCAAAACAAAATGATGAAAGAGTAAGATGACAGAGGGCTGGCAATGGGAGAAGAAGGAAAGCAAGGATGGAGCTGGATGGAGAGGAGACGACAGGGGAGGATAGGGGAGGATAGGGGGAGGGAAGAAAGGAGAGGACAGGGTCAAGGTCTCCAGGTGGACTCAGGAGGAAGGTAGGATGAATATTTGAGTGTGCAAAGATTGAAGTAAATGAATGAATGTACTTCGGATCACATTGCTTGAAATTGGATTGACTTATCTGATAAAGTAAATCCAGAGCAAGTTGAGTTATAAACCTGTTAATGAAAACCTGTTTTCATTAACAGGTTTTCAGTCTGTTAATGAAAACCTCCAGAGAATGTTGGAAGAAGGCGGAACCAAACTTGGAGAGTTGACAAACGGGAAGCATTTTGTTTGAAGCAGATTACAAGAAAAAATGAAGTGAGGAAAGAGGAAGGAAATATTGGAATCAGGAGATGAAAAGCAGAGGAAGAAAGTCTGAGATAGGAGAATTTTCCACTTATTGACCCAAAAAAACAAAATAGAGGATATGAAGAAGGAAATTAAAAGAGGTATTCAGGGTTTTCTAGTCTGGAAAAGTCCATCCATCTATCTTTCTATCATTCTTTTAACTTTCTCTGATTTACAATTCAATTAAAAAATACTTCATTTATGCCAAATGGAAATAAAATTGAGCTACTCCAACATGCTGCCATCTTAAGATCTGCAATTGTAGCAAGTTCCATATTTAAATCCCAACCATTATAGAAATATTTGCCAAAACTGCACTTACAGTCTGTAAGTGCAATTTTTCTTCGACAAGAAAAATGCACAGAATTCTTGAGTATTTGGGGTAGAAAGAAAAAAAGAAGATAAAGCAACAGAAACCCAAAACACCCAGAAACATTGAAGAACACGCATCACAGCCAAGAAGTCTACAGAAATGGAAAATGTTTTGATCAGGATAAGAAACAGGAAAAGAGGGATGATATTTATGGGGACAGAGGTGAGGATAAAAGAGCAGAGTTAAAGAGAGGTGGGTGGAGGTTCAGTGAACAGGACGTTTGTGCGTAAGTGTTGGCCAGTGGGGATGGAATCTGCTGCGGTGGGGGGGGGGGGGTTTTTTCTGGCTCTCTGTAGCCACCCTTGCAAGGCCCCTTGACTGGG
Source organism: Poeciliopsis turneri (assembly GCA_922788865.1). Lineage (NCBI taxonomy): Eukaryota > Metazoa > Chordata > Actinopteri > Cyprinodontiformes > Poeciliidae > Poeciliopsis > Poeciliopsis turneri. The sequence continues at coordinate 408,433 of CAKLNU010000771.1, read as the reverse complement.
CACTGAGAGAGAAGGATGAAGAGGAAGGAATGGAGGAGAAAATTAAAGGAAGGCTAGTAATGAAGAGAAAATGAGACCAAAATGTTCACAAGCTCAACAGTGTAGATAAAAACTCGTTCATGCCAACGAAACTAGTCTGATCGGTTACATGAGTCACAATAATTGGAGCTCTGACACAATGTAGAATGTAAAGAAACAAAGTCAGACGTTGCATGAAAAGTGAAGTGCTGGACTACCTTAAAGTCAAATTTGTGTCCTGAAGACAGAATAATCGTTATGTGAAAAGCTAAAATGTGAAGGAGGCATGTAACGATGGGTTACAATAAGACGAGATGATATTTATGATCCTTTGGTGAAAAATTTAAAATTCAAAAACTTTAAAGTATATTTTGAAGTTTGAAAGCATTCAAAGCATGCAGAACACATTCAAATTATACATTAAAAGATACTGTTTGGACCGATTTAGTGCAAGTGGGGGGAGGCATGTGGGGAGTTTAACTGAAGCAGAAGCAGCAGTGAAGTCAGAGGTGTGGTTAAATTTTTCAAGGTCTCAAAAGGGTAATATACATATGTAAATCAAAATATTGGTTGTCTGCCTTGACAGAAATCTTGCTGAAATTTTCATATCAGTGCATATCTGTACCTGTCTTCAACAGATGGGTACAGATAGGTGCCAGTCTGTATCAGGACCCAGGCTTGGTCCTGAGGACAAACGATTGACAGATTTTCACTTTTCAGCCCCATGTGGTTGCTGAAAAAGAGCATCTGTTCTCATAGTCACTCATACAGAAACTTAGTCAAATTAATCATTTGATAACCCAAGCATTCTTGCTTCAGCTTTCATCAAACAAGACACGTCTCTGAATTTAGCTCTTTATCAGTTCCTCAGCTTTCCTGTTGATGTCTGATATTTTGTAGGAGCGGCAGTGAGCAACCGAGCCCAACGCTGAAAGAAAGGAGAACAGAGAGGCTAACTCAGATTGCCTGCATGGCGACACACCCCCAGGATCAGGGTCGCAGGAACTTCCCCTCTGTGCACAATGAAATCTAGACAAACCCTTGCCCTTTTCCTGTATCCAAATAAACAGTCCAAAATGGGCTCTTTGGCCAAAACTTGCACACACGTGTGCTTGCATGCGCATGAACAAGTGGGACTGAATGTGCACGAGTTACATAAGTGTGATTGTAGGTGTCAGCCCCTTTTTATTAGAGCTAGCTGTCCAGCTCTGGCTTCCTTTGGTTTCGGTTCACTGACCTGTCGGGCCGTAGAGAACATGGGAATCAAACACGTCGCTCTGTTGGTGGGTCTCCTGTTTCCCTATATCTGCAGCCGTGTTTGCACATACTTCACATTTAGCAAACAAGATCTTCAACATAAATAATACCTGTATTTGACACTTACAGTAAGTGCTCTTTTTCAGCTGTGCTCAGCAATTCTTTCAGTTTTCAAAGTGGTTGAGAAATGTATGGTGACACTTTAAGTGTCTTAATTATTTGACAGTCATATAATCCTGCGCTGTAAAACTGGGTGAGTGATTTAAACTGATGATGCTAAATATTTTCAATGAAGTTATTAAGAAACCATTTGTTCTTTATTACCACTCATTTATTTCTGAAGCACTTTAAAAACAATCTCTATATAACTTAGCTACTACAAAGTAATACATTCAAAAGGTCTGGTTTAATTTCAATGTTTGATTTGTAGAACGTTGTTTCTGTAAATATGATTTTTAACTCAGTAGCTGAACTCTTGAGATCTGTCCAGTTAATTACAGTCATATTCAATAAATTAGAATATTTGTCCTGATGAATTGAATTTGTTGGATTAAAAATATCTTATGAAAATAAACTCTAAGCATTTCCTTAAGTACATAATTCTACTTTTAATATTTTTTTTATTGGCATGATGTAACGTTCTAATCTTAAGTCATGTTTTCATTAGCTGTTAACAGAAAATCATAGTGATTAAGAGAAATAAAGGTGTTAAAGCTTCAGTCTGTCATGTGATTCACTTGATGAAGGAGTTACTGAAACATGAACTTTTCAACAATATTCTAATTAAATGCTCCTCTCTACATATTTGTATTTCTGCTTCAAATGATCAATAAGCAATTTTATTGTGATACAAAAATTCTTTGCTAGATTGGAATTATTTTTGCCATGTTTTACTCTGCAAATTCATTCAGTTATTTTGCACTATATTGGATGAGTTTTCAAATTTGTTTGTGTGTTCCAGGTGACCTCTGCATGCATCCCACCTCCCTCCAATGATCTGGTGAGTCCCCTTTGCGCAAACTTTCTTTTCCTCAAGAGCATTATGTGTACAGTACAGGAGAGGTTTTCCCACTCCGTCTATCCACAGTTGGGAAGTGTGGCTCTCCAAAACCACTGCATGGTTTTGTTTAGAGGCGAATTCCTTCTGGGAAGCCGAGCCCTCAGCTCGGTTGGAGCTTGGTTCATTTCTGGAGAGCAGTAAAATTTCCAGCTTGGGAGGTGGGGGAAGCATTTGATGCTGCTGTAGGAAGTAGTTGTGTTTATCCATTAGGGAGTCTATTTGTTTAATTAACTCTGCTTTCCTTCCTCTGTTTTGCCTCTTCCTCTAACCCCTTTCCTCCCCTATGTTGCCTCCCTTTACCCTGTTTCCGAACTCTTACTCCCATTTTTTCATTTCATCCAATCACCTCCTCTTCTGTACCTCCCAGCAGCGTAGAGGAACAGCTCCTTCTCGACACAACCAACACATGGTGAGCACATTTCCTCAATTACTCTTCTTTGTCACTTTCACTATTCCCTTTGTCCTCCTTTGTCAGTGGCCCTAATCCAGATGTGAACTAACCAATCTACATGTGAACTAAATATTCATACCAAAATTATGGATAGACCGATGCACTTTTTTCACTTCCAATTTCAATACCAATACCTGAGGTTTAGTTTCGACCAATGCTGATCCAATACAGAAAAGAAGAGTCAAATTTACTTAGTTTCTTTTTTTAAAAAAAATACAGATGTAAATGTACTAAATTACAAATGTATTTGATACTTCTGCACCAGTACAGAACTCTTAAATACACCAACAGCTTCACAAGCTTGGTCAAACATTTAAAAACAACACAACTTTCAGTCAGTCTAGGACTGGAGAAGCCAATGGAAAATAAATAGTAAACTGACAAAAACAGCAGGTTACAACACCATCTAAAATTGTCAAGTTTGAAATTGACAGCATTATGTTGTGTGAGTGTTTTGATGGCATCATGAAATGAGAACAGCAAGTGGAAATATTGTTTTCTCCACAGGGATCAACCAAGTCTCTAACCTACACCAAACAGAGGAACACCCTACCAAGGTAAAATGAGTCTCATTGATTTCATTCAATGTACTAATATACATTACGTTACAACCATGTCTGCATATTATATAGGTAAAGTCAAGGGTCTCTGACGTTTGCCTTCATTGTTCCCTGACTGCCCAAACTGTCCATCTGTTCCTGTTTCAAACCACCTGCTGTTTGTTCTCAAATGAAAGTTTAATGTCACAAAGCGATGCAGCAGTTTGATTTGATTTATGTTAGACATAGAATCCAGTTTCCCATAATTCATGCTAAATGTATTGAGAAGTACACTTTGCAAACATCAAGGTGATTTTTGACAAATGTGTGAGTGTTTTTCAGTTAGTCATGATTTTAGGAGGTGAAAATACTTTTCCACTGTACAGTTTATCCACAGTTACATTTCCACTCTTCCTGGGGGCCATTAAAGTCACTCAAATACATACTTTTTACTTTTATGTTTAGCTGAAGTAGGTTTGAGGACAACAAAACTTTGATGACTTGTGTACATTTTGACAGAGTATGAAGCTCCAGTGTGTGAATTCATGTTTGACCACCATGCCAACAGAGGATCTTGCACAAGCTTATTTGACCAAGTCAGCTCATGCAAAGAGAAATAATGCAAATAAAGAGACTTGAAATAATCATACCTCCACATTTGGGTCTGGTCTCCTGTTTTTCCTCGGTTTCACCAGGAGCTTCAGTGTGGACCGTGTGATGGAGCGCGTGATGGAGCGTCACTACGACTTCGACCTGACGTACATCACCGAGAGGATCATATCTGTCTTCTTCCCTCCGAAGCTGGAAGAGCAAAGATACCGGCTGAATCTGAAGGAAGTGGCCGCCATGCTCAAATCCAAACATCAGGACAAGTTTCTGGTGAGGAACGCCAGCGAGTTGTTTTTAGACCCTTCGTCTAACAAATGTCAGGTCTGAGCAACTTTTCAAGTTTATGCAGCTTGTTGTACAATAGAGTTTGGCATGTAGGCTGCAGCTACAGCAGATAAAAAAAATATAGAGATACATAGCAGCCCACGTGAGGCAGGCCCTCAGCAGGCTTCAGGTGATCTAGGATGCTCCAGGATGGTCCACTGTTTTTTCTGTCACACCCTCTCTTCTGTTCCAGCTCCTGAACCTTTCTGAAAGACGCCATGACATCACCCGACTAAACCCAAAGGTAGATCTCTTCTCCGAGTACTTCTCCAATAGTCCAACAGTTGTCCGCTTAATCTTCCTAATTCGCACTTTGTCATTCCTCATCTTTCCAATATGCTACAGGTCCACGACTTTGGCTGGCCCGACCTCCATGCCCCGCCGCTGGATAAGATCTGTGCCATATGTAAGGCCATGGAGAACTGGCTGACCTCTGACCCCCAGCATGTGGTGGTCCTGCACTGCAAGGTCAGAGTTCAGGGAGGGTTTCTCTCAGACAGACATGCCAATGTTTCCCAGGCTTTTAACACAGAAGCAGAAGGCTGATTTGAAGAGCATGCTTCATACTGATTTGCTTTCACAGGAACAGATAAATCAACTGCATGTTGAAAGGCCAACTGAAGGCCACCGGAACGATGCATTAGTACAGACAACAACACATAGGAAGCGGCTTGAACTAAACAGAGCAAACACTGAAATAAAAATGTGAAAATTTATACGTCTGTGTATGCAGGTAGTTCAAACTCAGGATCATGTTTCTTTCATTTCCTTAAACTCTTAAATCTGCGGTAGTTAACTTTTTCAAAAAAAGATTTTTTACCCATTTGTTAAGACTGTCACCGTCTTCTGACAGCATAATGTGAGGCAGATAAACTGTGAAAAAATCAAGCTCCTGCACCTTCTCCCAGCGCTACTAATACACCGTAACTGATGAAAAAACAACCTATCAGAACCAGGAGGACGGTCTTAGCACAGTCGATCATGCTCGTCTATGCGCTGCTCAGTGTGCTAATGTCAAAGAAACAATTTAGCATTCCAGAAAACCTGTTTATCTGGCATCATCTGTGGCCATGCTAAGTAACTGTGAGCAACACATACATGAGCTTTATTGAGAGCATGAAGAACCCCCTCTGGCTTTAATTAGCTGTTTCTGGCCAAGTTGTGTATTTCTATAGTTAGCACTGAGAGAAGGCACAGGAGTTCAATTTTGCACAGATTATTTTTCACAGTAGGTTACCATGTTGCCATGACAAAGTGACAGTTTTAACAAAAAACTTTTTCCAATAAAAGTTATATATCCCAGCTTTAAAAGGTTCGTTTGGACTTATTGATGTGAGGTTATGTGACTTTATTATCAATAAAGATGTCATATCTGTGCCATAGGAGCTAATGTCTGCAGTTTTCCCAGGCTACCAATAGCCTGTCAATTGGCAAATTGTTCCCAAATAATTTGGAGTGCATTCCAGTGACAATCTGTGAATAAGTTGTTGAAAGTCAGAGGTACAGATATGTTTGTGGGTAGTAACTGTTGCTTTGTTTGGTGCTATGTTCCTGTATCGAGCAATGAGCCTAATCAGCTGGTTGGACGAATGTTGGACCACGATTTCCAGGTGGTTGAACAGTCGTTCAACCACCTGGAAATCGTAGGAACATCTGGAGATCCCAGGAGCATTACGTCTTTGATTCAATATCCAAATCTTTAATGAATTCTTGGTGGAGCTGCAGCAAACTGATGATTCGCAGCTGATTAACAGCTGAACGGTACACCTGCCAAGCTCAATCAGCACGACCCAACAACAGGAGAAACTTCATCTGACTTAATGTCAGATTGGAACAAAATAACTCCTGTGCAGCTGTACATTTGCAAGCTTTGTAGATGAAGATATATGGTTGTTTTTGAAAACGAATAAAGAAAGCTTGGGATGAATCTCGGTCAGGCTTTAGAAAGGGCTTATTGAGGTAATTGCTCAGAGCCCAAATTTTTACATACAAAAAAATCCTCAGTTATTTGAAAATGATGACGTTACAGTAATTGTTTGGGAACAACATGGATCTACTGGTCAGGGGATGTAGTAAACCTACCAGGCATCAATTCATGTAAAGTATTACCTACAGATGTTCTGTAACTTGCATTATTAGAAGATTTTTGCTGTCGTGGATCGGGCACACACCAGCCCCAGCCCAGGGGCCCACATTCTTGTAATTCTGGCCTTGGGATGAGTGACTAAAGTATGTATTTTACAAAGTTGGAAAGATTTTTGGAAGGTTTTCAGATCATGTGTTCTGAAAAATGACCTAGATAACAGTTAAGTTCTTGATCAAACCCTTGAAAAACTTTCCTGATTTCAGACCTGTGATATGGTTATGGTTTACTTTCGTTCTCACAAAGCATTAATATGGCTTAATCTCTCTAGTTGCTAATCCTGGTGTAAAAATGTTACATATGAAGTCAATTTGGATTAAACTAACTGGACGTTGAACTTATCGTAGCCGTTTTTCCTCTGAAAAAAACCCTTTGTCCTCAAAAGAAGCAGTTCATCTTTGTGCTGACAACTGGGCTCCTGCAGGTTTTGTTATTTATTTATTTTTATTACTTGTTAATTTTGGTCTGAAGAATTGAAACAGTAAAAACCAGACAACTCCTGAGCCTTGCTGACTTTCCAGAACATTCCAGCTGCAGGAAATGATCTATCAGCTGCAGATCATGACAGGGACGAAGGAAACTGAGTTACTGTGAATAAAAAAAAATGAAAAAAGAAATATGTTCTCCACCAAGAGAGAGGCACACAGCAAAATGAGCTTTAATTTGTGCTTATTGTGTTAAAGGGGCCCTTATACTGGTATCTGGAGGGGGTCCCAATTGGAATTTGGAGCTGGAATGTTTTTGGAATGTGTCAGGAAGTGTGGAACTCTTGCTGTGAAAAAGACACCGCAGGGAGCTTTTTAATTCCAGCTCAGCAGCCTTCGCACATTTCTCCATGTTGTAGTGTATCTGGTCTGCTCTCCTTTTCCTCTGCATCCTTGAATCTAAGAATCAAGGTCATACTTCAAATTTTCAGGTCCCTTAAGCCGTTTCAGTCACGAGGAAGCTAAATCGCCCTCGGTCAGATCAGTTCATGATGATTTTTTGTGTATTTCTCTCTTTTCTTCCCCAACAGGGCAACAAAGGGAAAACGGGCGTGATTATTGCAGCTTACATGCACTACAGCAAGATCTCTGCAGGGTGAGTGTGAATGGAGAGGAGGCGCAACATCACTGCCAAATTTCTGGTTCATGAAAATATCTATGCTTTAAGTCAACAGAATGTCAAAATATATAGGATTGAACTGTGCATATCTGTACAAACTCCTGGGACATTGACATATGATATGACATTCAACTGAAGCAATAAACATGTCAAGAGGAAAAAAAATATGCAAAAAGTATGCACACCCTTAAACTGACGTATTGCTGAAGCATACTGATTCAGTTTCACCATTCAGTCTTCTTTAAAATTAATCTATCAGCATTCCATATTATGATTTTGTAATATTTGATCATTCTACCTTGCAGAGTTGTCCAAATCTATCAGACTGTGAGAACATTTCAATCAGAAAATCCAGTTAAAGAATCTTATCTCCATAAATCAGATTCAACATAATCGATAATGTATAGTTTGCACAAAAAATATGCGGTGCCATATTTTACGCATAAGCCGACAAGTATGAAAATGAAGATTACCTAAAAGATTGCGTAAATATAAGCAAACTTTTTACCTGCCGTGGAAATGTGTGTCAAAAGTTTACCTTTTGAATGTAATGCCACAAATCAGCACCTAGCAACCCCAGCGAAGCTGAGCCTATTACCAGCAACCAAAGCTGAGCTCCAGGGGTTTGGTCAGCTAGTATGACCAATCTTGTTGACTTACTGTCCATGTATTCTGCATTGTTGTTGGTTGTGCAGGAGGCTCTACTTCTGCTTTTCAAAGATGTTCAATTGTCTGCAGACATTTTCCCGTGCGATTGTAAAAACATCAAATTGGGGAGGGGGCGTGGCCAGCAGCTGCTATTTGGACTTAAAGTAACAAGAGGCCCTCAAACAACTTATTCTGAAAGGAGCTCAAAAGAGCAGAAACCAGAATGAAATCTCATTATCTAGGAATGATTTTGTGCAAAAAGTAGAATGAACATGTTTTGCATAGCCCATAGACCTATCCTAACCCGTTTAAGGAAGAATAATAGGTCCCCTTTAATAAATTAAGTGTGTTGGATTCCTTTTAGGAACAGTGGAAACCAGTTTATCCTGTGCTCTATGCCAGCTGTATCCTTTCCATGTACTTTTTGGAGCTCCATGATGGAAACCGTTAACTCAGAGCACTTGTGTGTTTGTGTGTGTGTGTGTGTGCGTGTGCGCGTGTGTGTGTGTGTGTGTCTCTGTGTGTACATCTGTGTGCATGTACATCTGTGTGCAGAGCGGACCAGGCTCTCAGTACTCTGGCCATGAGGAAGTTCTGTGAAGATAAGGTGTCCTCTTCCCTCCAGCCGTCCCAAAACAGGTAGTGGCCGCAGGATGATCTGAGAGGAAATAAGTAGGGAGGATGCAGAGGGGCGGGTGGATGGGAGTAGTTGTCCAACATTTTACGTCAAATTAATGAATGGATCCGATTGGCGGAAAAAGGAAAAGGAAACCACTTCTGGCCTTCAGTTTTTTGCTGGACTGCGATATCTTTAGATTGAAAAATATCAGACAGGTTTTTTATTAATATGAATTGATGGGGTTCATTTTGTTTCTTCAGCTTAAAGTTGGTTGTGTCATTTGACAGTAATGTCATCGATATATCATCCATTTGTTTCTCTTATCCTCCTTGACTAAAATACTAACCCTAAAGCACTCATAAGCAGCAAAATGTGAGCATGAGGAGGGTTAGCTGAAGTGCTAATCAAAGACTTTGCTCTGCATTAGCTGACCACTGACAGCTTAAAAGATCTGTAAATCCATGCTCAAATCTTTCTATTGAGAGAAAGCTAAAATATTCTCCTTTTTTGTGTGGAGCAGAATTTACAGCCCAACATTAATTTATTGCATACATGATCAAATTTCAGACAAGCTTCAGTTGTCAGACACCATCACTCAAGAACACTTTTGTATATAATTGAGTTCAATGACCTCAAACTCCCTGTGATTGCAAAACAAGTCCATATATTCACAATCTTGGGGTGATACCACCAATGAATAATCTTTCCTACTTTAGAAAATTGCTTAAAAATGACGTTTTAACTCTTCCCAGTTTGACCGGCATCAATGATGGCTTCCCTAAAATCATTGCTGATGCCTTTCAGCCTTGACATGATTTTAACACACACATTTGCACACGCTAAACCTCGTGCTTTTAAAGAGATTTCCACATAGATCAAAGTAGCAGATCATGGCTCCTACTTTTCCTCTTAAATACATTGAAAGCAGTTTTTGATGGTCATAGAAGCAGCCGCTTTCCCATGCCTGTAGCCTAAAAACTGAGAAAACATTGAAACTAAACCCAGGAATGTTTTTTTTTTTTTTTCCCTCTACTAAACATTTAAACACTAGTAACTACCTGGCAACATCAATGCGTGTTTTTTGCTACTTCTTCCGGATTCTTATGTCCACTTCTTTTTTCCAGGTATATCTATTACTTTGGAGGCCTTCTCTCTGGGGCGATAAAGATGAACAGCAGCCCTCTCTTCCTCCACCAAGTTCTTATCCCGTCTCTTCCCAACTTCCAGGGTGAAGGAGGTACATTTCTTCATTTGTATGGAGCCAAACTATTAAAAATAGTTTTAATAGTTTAATAGTTTAATAGTTTGTGTCTTGAAATCCTGTTCAAACTGGGTTTCCCTCAGAAAACTTGCTATGCTTAGTGCTGGGGGGTGCTAGGGCAATCCACTACTGGGCTATTGTCTCTTTGTATTAAAAATATTTAAAGTTGCAAAAACTTAGAGGCGTCATAATATAACGTGAAGCCAAGGGTCAGGTGCAGGGACGATGTAATTGGGACCTTTTGGCTCCCAGTTCGATGCGTAAACTACAAATGCAGCTTAATCCGTATTTTTGCTCACACTACTGGTGTGCAAAAAAATCCTTTTTTAAAATAAACAAATGACACTTAGCCTGGTGGCCCGCCAGGCTTATAGTACATTTGGGGACACCCTCATAAAAATCCTGTATCAGACGGAACATCAGCAAAAAGCCTCAAAATCAGGAGAAATAAAAACAGGAAATGTTTGTTTTTTCGCTGCCAAAATAAAATGCTTCATCATAATTTCAAACTGTGATCAGGACAAACAGGAAGAGAGGAAGAGACTTTATGTTTTGATGACTGATGTCCTGAAGATCCTGCTGTTTTTCTGTGAAACTATCCTTCCATGTTCATTTGTTGTCAGAAAATTCTTAACGGAACCAAAAAGTACCTACTGTCACTGATCTGCTGTCCCTTCATTTAAATACACATAAGGGGATGTGATGTTTGTCTTGGCGTCATCTCCTGACAAGCTTTTCCAGTGGAATTGCAGCAGTGTTTTCAATGCAGATGCTACAGATGGATGAATTCACTCTCTACCCACACACACGACTGTCTGTTTGTCTTTAATCTGACGATCGGGTCCAGAAGGAGTGGATGGAAGTCAGCGCATTCCACCGTCCTGACGCTGATAATGCTCACAAAGTCTAAAATTATCTCTCCTCTTCCTAGGTTACCACCCCTTCTTGAAGATCTATCAGTCCATGCAATTGGTCTACACTTCAGGCATATAGTGAGTCTGCCTTTCTCTTGAAAGGCCAACTGTTAAATCAGATAAGCATTGACATTTGACCAGTTTGTTCTAAAGTTAAGCAGTAAAAGTAGCGTTGCGTGCACCGTCTTGTTTCTGAAGCCATTGTTGTTCACAGTGACCTTCAAGGCACTGGTGGGAGGCGACTGTGTGTGTCCATCGAACCGGCCTTGTTGCTGAAAGGTGACATCATGGTGAGTCGAATGAGAAGGAAATCCCGCACTAAGAGGCAGCACTGCAAAACAAGATCTTGTATTTTTGGTCTAGTTTCTTACGCACATATCTCAGTACACTTGAAATAAGACAAAACAAACTTACAAGTAACTTTTGCAATATGTATGAGCTTGTTTCAAGTCAGCAATTCCTTAATACACAGTTTGTCTGCAACACCTGATATAGAAAAAAATAAATAAATATTAGAACAAGAAATATGCTTCACATGAAGCAAAACTTTGACCTCCTCATCAACATATTCACAGCTCTTGAACTGTTTTGCGTTTTGTCCTGTCACAACCACAAACCTCAGAGCATTTCATCAGACTCAAATTATTAACACCCCAACAATGTTTCAGGTTTAAACTACTCTTTACATTTTACTTGCATATTGACTGAATTTGGAATATTTTGGACCAACTTGGGTATTTTGGGGGTTTTTTGTCTTAAGTTTTGTTTTGTTTTTTCGGTTATGTTCCTGCCAGCTTTGCACATTTAAAGTTTCACCCGTAAATCTTTGCTAAATAGAAAAAACGGGTCTGATTGGATGGAGAGTTTCTCTCAGTTTTTATGTTTATTCACAGATTCTCAGTGGATTCAGGTCTGAGCTTTGACTGGAACGCTTTAACACATTAATAATGCTTTGACTTAAACCAATTAGTTCTGGTCGCCATGTTTAGGTTGTTTCGCTGTACTATGAACATTTTATGGGGGTTTATTTTGCAGTTTTTAAGAGGGTTTCCTCCTGGATACTCCATGATTCTTTCCTCAACACTGAGCAGCTTCCCTGACTGCATAGAGCAAGGATGTCAAACTCATGTTCAGTTCAGACTACATCGAGATCATAAATTTCCTCAAAGAGCCAGTTGTGGCAGACTGTACTGATAATACTACCTATTAAACTGTTTAAATAGTATTGCTCACGCCTTATATTGATATTTAACATAATTTCGCATTGATGTAATTTGGCACTATGCACAATAAAATCCAATTTGACTAATAAAATAACATTTAAGTGCACAGCTCTTATCCTGTAGTTCTATTTTGCCCTTTCGGGTGTTGAGGGCCACATTAACTCAAGGCCTTTGGGCCAAATCCGCACCACCTGAACTGTTTGACACCTGTGTTGTAGAGTAAAAGCATGATGCTGTCAACAACATTTCACCATGGCGATGACGTGTTTGTAGTGGTGTGCAATGTTAGGCAGTGGCACTCTGGGTAACCATCTCCTTCTGCTCCCTCTTAACCAATCAACATGCAGGAAATTGTATGAATTCTGGAGCAGGACAAAATGTAGTGAATTTCTTCACAAAACATGTAAAATTATCTATTTTTCAACCCATAAGCAAGGGATTCCAGCTCCCCATTAACATGAGAGGAATAAAAATGTCCTTCAAAACTCAGCTGATGGCTAAATATACTTTTTTATCAGGTGTTCCTGTGCAACATCTCCCCATCTGTTCCACCCTGGGCGACTGCCAATATCACAAGCCACCAGTTAGGTTTCCAATCAGAAAAATTTGCAGTTTCAGTCTCATTTGACCAGAACCCTCTTCTACATGCTTCTTATCTCTCACTGAGTTTTATTTACTGATTTTGTGACATGTGAGGGCAACTGGTCACAAAGGACTTTTAGTTAGAATCAGAATAAAGACAACAAAATGCAAATGCTCATTGCAATTTTCAGATTTCATCTGGAAGAAATTTGGAAAGGCATGCTTAACAGAATGCATTAAAGCTTGTGGCTAGAAAATTACAATATGTGGAAAAGCTCAAGGGTTGTGAATACTTTTGCAAGGCCCTTTAGTTCAGATGGGGAAAAAGAGCAGCTTGTTACACAAAAATCCTAATTTGTCTGTGTGTGCAGTCTGACATTTCAAAAGTGTAGGTGTCACTCTTCAGGGAACATAAGGCCTCCCATTAACTCCACAGACCTGCAATTATCCCACATCAGCTCCAAAACTCCAACGCTTCCCTCACCTTCTGCTGCCCCCTTCAGGTGAAATGCTACCACAGGCAGGCCCACAGTGCCGACAGAGACACGGTGTTCAGGCTGCAGTTCCACACCTGCACCATCCATGGATCCCAGCTCTGGTTTGGAAAGGGGGAACTGGATGAAGCTTTCACCGGTGAGTTTTTCCACTTGGGTATATGCAGCAGACAGGAGTTAAGGAGCCACAGATCACAGATATGAAGAGTGAGGATTTGGGTTTACAAGTTGTCTTTTATTGTGTACTTTTTCTAATCCGTTCGTGATTGGAGTAGAGTTTATTTTGCAAAGTCATCTCAATGAATAGCTTACCAGTTGTTTTTTTTTGTTTGTTTGTTTTTTCAAAGTTTCTTCTTGGGATTTGGCTACTTTTTCATTGTTTTCTTTTGCTTTGTTACTAGAATTATTCAAAATTAAAGGCAGACTTTAATTATGAATAATTAAAGTCTGCCTTTAATCAGACATTATCAGACATTTATCATGTCTGATAAATACACTTACAAATGGAATATGCTATTTTTGATATCTTAAATTATAATTTTACCCATACTCTATAATATGATTTCCTTACATAGATTTGAACATGCTAAACATTTACAACAGTTAATTGCATTTCATTAACATGCAGAAGTCCTAATCCTCAACCTGCAAACAGCAGCAATTGAGTATAAAGCAGCTTCTCTCAGCCCACTGGGGTTCAGTTTTGTTTAGAAACAAAACAATCTGATGGGATGCTGGGAAAGACTATTGTGTTCAAGTTGCGCTAAAAGGAATTAGTCCATCAGCAAAGCTATTGAAGCCTAAAGTAGCATGTCAATGCTAAACATGTTGCAGCATTGATGTCCCTCACACTAATGTCCACAGTCCCCTAAAGTTATAAACTCCATTTCTAAAGAGTCATGAATGATCAGGGGTTCCTGAAACACTGAAAAGCTGAATGGATAGAATAACACTTTGAACCACTGTTTGTTGAATAACCTGAATAGCAGATTAATCAAGTCCCACCACTAACATAGGTATTTCAATGTATTTATTTATTAGATTTTTCATTTAGGTCTTGATTGAAGCCCTGTTCTGCATGCATTTATATGAACTGAACATGGATCTCTGAGTATTTTTCAGGGTGGGGCCATGGCCTCCCTCTGCTCAGCCTTTGCACATGTCACTGCCTACGTGGCTCAATTCCTCCTCACTTTGTTGTTGTTGCCCCTGAATTTCCCTACTGCGGAACTATGACATTTCTGTTTCCAATATGAATTAAATAAAGTTTACATTTCATTTTCACAAAGAATGTCTTTTAGCAGCAGCTATAAAACTGTATTACTATGAAGAAATGTGCTTCATTTGTGTTATTGATATTCCCTTTATGTCTTATAAAATGTTACAAGGAAAATAGTATTATCCCCCAAATACCTCATTTCTTTGGGTTGTGTTACTGTATGTCGTCATCTCTGCACTGACTGACATAATAGCAGCCTTTGTAACTGGCATTGTGGGAATATATCTGCAGTGGTTTGGCCTCATGATAGTGTGGTCAAATAAATCCTTAAATAGTAGTGGTTTAATCCCCATCTTGGAAGTAATAACAGTTTCCTGGTGTAGAGTACAGTGAGAATTAGATGTGATGATACACAGTTGGTGGACATGCATTACTTAAGTCTGTAATGAATGTGTTTCTTACTTCAGCTCTTCCTCAGTTTCACTTTCTCTGAAATAACAGACTGCATGTTTGTAGGAACACTGTGGTTTTTATTCCTTAGATGAGATGAAGCATTAAAGTGTGTGATTATTGGTCACACACCTCTAAATACATCGGTGGAATAAGTGTTGGAGCTTTCGAGGGTTTTCCAGCATGCTAAATAACCATTTCCCTTTTATATAAATAAATATACATAATAAATCATTTATTTCCAGAAACTGATTGGCTTTTCTGTAGCCAAGGATCTAGTTTCTATGACGTTTTCCTTTTAAATGAGCATTTGTACTCTTATCCTCAGATGAACGATTTCCATCCGATGCCACTGTAGAGTTTGTCTTCTCTTCAGGACCTGAGAGGGTCAAAGGTCAGCATGCCCAACTTCAGATTTTGCTCAAGTCTATTTCTGGACATTAAAGTTATTCACTTATTCAAAGAAAGAAAGAATTGGAAACCCAATGTATGTTTTTCCACAGGCCGCGAATACCACAAAAACGACCCAGCTGTCATCGTCGACTACAACACTTCAGATCCAGTGGTTCGCTGGGATTCCTATGAGAACCTTAACCAGCGATATCAGGACAGCCTGGAGGGTAACTGGTGTCTTAATGCCCCATTTCTCATATTTGTTTCTTGTTGGCAAAGATGTCACGGCCCTAATCCCCACGGAGTTACTTACAGCGTACATGATTTCCAGTAGGCTTCATTAAGGATGACAAAAGTTATGGCCAAACATTAGCAGTTTGGTGAAATCAGATCTGAGCAGGACTGCTGAGAAGGATTTCTTGGTTTCCCTTCTGGATTTTGTTGACCTGCACAACCTAATCTCTGATTACCAAAAAACAGTGGGTGGCTAGAAGGACATTGCCACGATATTTAACTGAGCTGTCTCTTTTATTTTGTTTCAGACATTGCACATACACGAGGTCCTTTAGATGGAAGTCTTTACGCTCAGATAAAGAAACGTCGAGGTCCCAGCTCTGGTTCTCTGACCTCAACCAATGGCAGCAGCCCAGTGGGAGGCCCTGCTGAAGACAGACCTGATCATCTGATCCCTCAAGGTTCCGACTCGGGCCTTTCAGCCCATTCCCTCCACTTGAACCAATCATCAGTCCATCCTGACCACCCAGAGGAACTTGTCCGCCCACCACCACCAACCAGACAGGAAAGGGAGGAGCTGGAACGTCTCCTCGGTGGGATTGAGGGAAACAAGGATGGAGAGCGAGAGACTGCCATTTTAGATGATGGCGATTCCTGGTCCCCGGAGAGAACTGGGACATTGAGGCTCAATCGGTCATGTTCTTGCAGGGATGGTTACCGGTCTCAGCGCTGCGCTGAACCGGGGTGTGACCGCACCCTCCTCATGCCGAATGGCTACTGTCTTGATAGAGCTCCCGGCACTAATGGGCACCATGGGGCGACCCCATCCACCAGTCCAAACCCAGCTGGTCCTCCATCACACATGGATATGTGTCAACATTACAGCCCACATACTCATCAGTCTCTTCCTCCACCGGATCTAGTGTGGGACCGTCAGAGTGGCCCACCCCACTACTTACACCGCTCCTGTTCGGAGGCACCCTCATCTCGACATATTTGTCCGTACCCATCACCAGACCTCACTCCTCATTCTCATAATCCGTCACACCACCATCCCGTACCTGCTGCTGGTCGACTTTACTGTCGTGAAGATGTTCCCTTCCATCATCCTCCTCCATCCCTCAATCACCACCACACCCACTCACACCACCCAAAACCCTCCACCAGTCCAACTTACCATGATATCATGCTGATGGATAACCTACCGCCCTCTAGCTGTCCTTGTAGGGACTGCAGCATTAGGAGAGAAGATTCCGCTGCCTATCACACCCTGAGGCTAGAGCGCGGCGACAGCTTTCATTGGGACAGAGAGGCAGAGCTTCAACAACGAGAGGCAGGACTCAGGAGGACGAGGGAGACCGAATTAACAAGAGGGCCAGAACTTCACTGGGAGAGGGATCCTGGGCTCAGACGAGGCAGAGAGCTGTCACTCCACTGGGAGCGGGACAGGGAGGCGGAACTACAGTGGGAAAGGGACAGAGAAGCAGAATACTGGCACAGACGGGCCACCGTAGCCTCCTACGGCCCACAGGGACACGATCTGCCAGCCTTCAGCTTTGACCCTTTACCATCAGGTCACCCGGCTTATCCAGAAGCGTCAAGGTCCCACGCTCATTCTCACCTGGATCTGAAGTACAGCAGCAGCAGCAGCGGGTACCAAACACCACGTCAGGTGTGCCCCTGCTCACCGTATCAGCCCTCGCCATCTGAAAGCAGAGGCTATGCCTCGGGCTACCAGTCAGAGTCCACATCTCCTCTGCCTCCTCCGTCCTCCATGGTGGGGACTTGCAGCCACAGCAACGGGCCAGCAGACCATATCCCTAACCACCACCACCATGCGGATTCACAACAATCATACAGCTCTGATTCACACACTGGTGAGTCACAGTAAACACAAACTCTCAGTCGTATGTTACTACTTAACAAGAATGCTGAGGGAATAAGTCATCCCTAATCAACAACAGCATCCATTGAAAGGCTTATTCGACATGCCAGAATCCTTTTGCATTACTCACAAACTGCTTCTTGTTGGCTGTGGAGTTTCACAGACTATGTTCAAAAGTGTCCTCTGGCCACACAGGATCTGTGTTGATACTGTTTATTGAGAAAACCATTTAACATGTTCTACTCTTCCCATCTTGTCTCAGATGGCCTTCGTAGCTCCGGTGAGAGCGCGGGCTGGAGGGATCACATAACCCATGGGTCTTTCAGGAGGGTCCACAGAGATGCTCATGTGGCCTGCTCCACACCATCTGATATGTCCGGACCATCGACACCAGTCCACACCAGTAGCCCACTACGCACACAGGAGAGGTATCCCATATCAACTCTTTGAATTTGAAGATTAAATTTAGGGCGCTCTCAAACCTGATAGTCCTGTATATTTGGTTCAATTAGGAACCAAAATTCCAACATTTGTTACATTTTCACACTGCTCTGTGTCAAAGGAACCAGACTCTTACCCTTTGAAAAACCTGTTTACCTTATTGTCTGTGGTAATGCACAAGAAACACTGAAAAAAATGACACAAAAACTATGAACAGGCTTCTGAATCACTTGATGGCATGATTGCATACGAATGCAATCACTTGAAACACTAGTTTCTCATTTTCTTTTGTCGGATTGGCCCAGTCAGTCCAGAGAGACCCCAGCAAGTTTTGATTGTTGATTTTCCTTCCACTTCAAAAAGATACACTGTTTTTTACTGAATAAGTATCCAATGTAATACATTGAAGTTCATGATTGTACATGACAAAATATAAAAATGTTTCAGAAATAAAACTTTTGCTCAACACTGTAGGCATGTTTCTTTTTTTAGGAGTTTGTTGCTTTTGTTCCACTGCCAGCTAGCCCTAATAACCCGATTAAATTAACCAAAATTTCCCTCTATATTTTTCATAAGTGTGCATACAGTCAGCGTTTTTGTGTTTCTCATTGTGTCTGTCTTTTAAAGTCCCAGTCCTGGAGGCAGAGATTATGAGATCCGGACTACAGACATCATCAGCAGTGACAACGAGGGTTCCCCAACACAAGACGGACATTTTAGTAACGCTAACGTCATTCGGGAATCATCAGCACACCCAGAAACAAGCACCAAACAGGAGGAACCTTTATCACCCACCAAACCAGATTCCCCACGGGTAGATCCCCCCAAAGCCACAGCGCTGCACCAAAACTGCACCATAGATGCACCCTCTGCTTCTCCTTTTGACTCTGTGACACTGACCACAACAAACCAGGAGCACTGCCAGGTTCCTTCCTCATCAGCACCAAACCCACATCCCCAGAATCTCCCTCTCAATCCTTCAGAAGCTGCTGCTGTCCCTTCCACCGGGGTCCAGACAGTAACCCCATCTCAGACCCAAACTCAAGCTAATGGACTGAGTTCAGCACATGTGAATGGATTGTCACCAACAAAGTCTCACCCAGAGGGCCCCAAATCCCCCACTTCCAACCCTGCATTGGCCCCAGCGTCAGCCCCATCCTCACAGCCTGGGTCCAGCAGCATGGACGACTCTCCGGTCTCAGACGTCCCAGTTCCTGGTTTTGCCACCCTGGGTAGGAGGTTAATGTTGAGTGGGTCAGAACCCCACCACCCTAACTACCTGCAGCACCATGGACCTCCACACCACCACTATGCCATCCTGGACCACAGTGCTCCTCTAGACGCTAGCAAGAGAAATGGCTTTTTTGGTCCTGCCCCGCACCTCCACCCTGCTTCCTACTCCAACTACTCCACCATCTCCATCCCTCTCCCCCACCCACAACCACCTCTGCCAGAGAAGCGACATCACCCTGCCCAGCCGGGCTCCCCCAGTGATGGGGTGAGGCCACATGTGGGCCAGGCACCTCCCTCTGCCCAGCATCAGCACCACGTCACGTTTTCTCCCACGGTGGGGGAAATTGCACCACCTGTAGGACACAACGAAGAAGTGGAGGGTGAGACCGCAAACCGAGTCAGTGTTAAGTTCGTCCAAGATAGTTCAAGGTTCTGGTACAAACCAGGCATCTCTAGAGAGCAAGGTAAGAGTAAGGCAACTAAGACATCATTGTTTGAAAGAATCAGAACTTGTGAAACAAAGGATCAGTTTGAAACATTTAGTTATTTGTCTGTAGCCATTGCTGCTCTGAAGGAGAGAGAGCCAGGAACTTTCCTGATCAGGGACAGCAACTCCTTCCAGGGAGCCTATGGCCTGGCTCTGAAGGTGGCCACACCTCCGCCCAATGCAAGCCTCAACAGCAAAGGTACAAAGGACTCTCCTTATCTCTCCATTCCCATAATTTACCCTCATAAGTCCACCTTGTCTTGCTGAGATTTCTAAAATGAGGAGACTATGACATTTTTGACAGTAATAACCTGTTTTTCACAGCAAGCGACCCCCTGGAGCAGCTGGTGAGACACTTCCTGATAGAAACTGGCCCTCGGGGAGTGAAGATCAAAGGGTGTCAGAATGAGCCGCACTTTGGTATGTTTTCCCCTCCACTTTCAGACAAAATTCATGTTAATGATTCAAGAAGAATATCTTTGGTGCATGGGGCCTCATTAGTTTCATTAAACCTGGCATTAAGCTCCCACTAGCTGAGGAGGCTGTGTGAATAGATCTGGAATGGATGTTTTGTGTCGCATGTGCCTTAAATTAACCTGTGATTGTTTTATGGATGAACATTGTTTTTTAACGTTGTCTTTCTTGAAAACTTATTTTTCTGTCATATTTTGTCAACAGGGAGCCTCTCTGCACTGGTCTATCAGCATTCTATCACACCCATTTCTCTGCCCTGCGCTCTTAAAATCCCAGAGACAGGTTGGTCCAAACCTGTGCTTCAATCTTTACACTGTGCAAAGGACAACATTTTTCGTCAGATTCTTCATGTTGAACATGTTTGCTCACTTCCTGCAGTATTTTCTCTTAGTGAACATGTTTCCTTCCATGCTCTCAGACCTTGTAGGAGAAGTGCAGGAGGTTCAACCAGTCACCAACATCAGCACAGCAGCAGACCTGCTGAAACAAGGAGCAGGTAAGTTCTTCATGCTGCCTTCATCGTGGCTTTTGAGATAAAGAATCCTCAGGCATTGTATTACCATAGCAACAGTAAAAAACTGGCTGTATCTGTCCAGAATTTGTGTGCTACAGCCAGTTATATTCCTCATGGAAGTAACTAGGTATTCATTGTGCATGTAGTTTGCTTACTTGAAATGACACTGCCAAATCAATAGATGGCAGTATTGCTGCAGTAATTCACAGTTTTACCATATTAAACTTCCTGCTATAAATCTGAGGTCTTATAAGTTTGAGGACCTTTTCAGAAGATACTCAGAGAATAAATGAAGGATCAAATCCAGTTAAAATATTATTGTGTTATTTAGAGGTCAAAATTAGATGAAGAGGATTTTTTTTTTTTCTAATGAGGTAATTAAATACCTTGATATGTCACAAAGTAGTGGATTGCATAATAGAAAAGTGAAAGGAAAAATCCGTGTTCTAAAAATATTTTCACAAATAAATATAAAATCTGACATTGGGTGGAGAGTCTGTGGTTTCGTTCACACTGCAGGCCTTGATGCTCAATTCAGATCTTTTTCCTGCCTGGTCGTTCACGCTACTAATTAAATACGACTGCAGTCAGTGTTTATCTGTGCAGTCTGTGTGAATGGTTCATGATCCAAAGTGCCCCGTATGCACAGAAGAGGAATGTAGATTTCCTTGTAACAGGTCATTGTTTACAAAAGTAATAATTCAATAACGGGAGTCAAAAGTATTGTCACAAAATCAGAAGGCGAAGGAAGCCAATAGGAAGGAAGCGCCACTAATAGCAGTGACCTTTAGTGGAACATTGACTGCAACTTCTGTAGAGAAATCTGTTTGAATGTGTTGTCAGAACCAAGAGTAACAGGACTGTAATGTTATGTTCTTCACTGACAGACATCTTTCATAATTAAACATTTCAGCCCTTGTTTACATCTGAGTTTACTGCAGTTGGCTTCTTCTGGTGCAGAGTTATGACATGTGTCTCACATCATTGACATAAAAACCAGATAAAATGCAATATGACCGTTCAAAATGCAGACACTTTGAAAGCTATCAGATACCACAACATATGGAAACGCCACAGACTGGATTTTTTGGAGGGGTGAAAAGATCAGGAATGGGTCGTTCTGATATAAGTTGCATTTGCTCGCTGTGTGAACGTAGTAAATGTTCAAATATTTCCACAGCGGAACAAGCGTTCATATTTATCTCTTACATTATGTCTTGGATTACTCTAAAACATGTTTTTATGAACCATATCCCAGCGGAGGTTTGACGGCTGCAGTGGAAAGACGTCTTATGAGTTCTTTGTGTCTTCCACAGCCTGCAACGTTCTCTACCTGAACTCCGTGGAAACTGAGTCGCTGACCGGCCCCCAAGCGATCGCCAAGGCAACGGACGCCACACTGGGCCGGAACCCTCGACCGTCTGCCACCGTGGTCCAGTTCAAGGTGACGTCACAGGGCATCACGCTGACCGACGGCCAGCGGAGGTAAAGGCTGCCAACTCCCCACTGAAAAACAGCTTGAATAAATTTCCCGCTTTCAACGTGTGCATTTTTTTTCCTTCCCCAGAGTTTTCTTCAGGAGACATTATCCTGTTAACAGTGTCACCTTCAGCAGCGTTGACCCAAAGGACAGGAGGTGGGAAATTCAAACAGAAAGAGAGTTAGAGTGGGATTGACATTTCTAACCTAACAGGAAATCTGTAGTTTCCCTGCATTATGTGGCCATTATGTGGTATAGTTTTAATGCATGGAGGTCTGTTTTTTGGCTCTTTTGCCTGTTAGCATGAACATCAGGTTGATTAGTTTTTAATAGGCATGCTGGCTGCAGCAACTGCATCAGCTTGTTGAGCAGCTCCTCCTGTGTTTCAGTGCATGTCTGAGTCCACTTTCTGTCTCTGTCTCTCTCTGGACTCCAGGTGGACTAACTCTGACAACGCGATGGTTCAGTAAGTGCTCTGCTGTCTGAGGAAGTAGATTTGGGGCTGAGAAACGAGTGCTGTTAAAGCCTCTGCATGGCGTCAGACAGCATGCAGGCCTTGGAAGAGGGAGGAGGGGAGAAATCTGTCAGTGGACCAGATTTATCAAGTCTAATGTGACCCATTAGCTGCATTTCCATTACAAATGTGCACAAAACATTGTCAATATCCACTAATATCGAAAGGAAAAAAAATAACAAATGCAGTGTTTCCATTAACCGCAAAACAGAATAAAATAATCACAAGTGAACAAGTTTGTTTATGCGACAAGTCATTAAAAAACAAGCTGCGCCATCCTCCTCCCTTCACTTCCTGTCATCTGCTTCTTTGTGGCTTCTTGTTCTAGTGGGAACATCTGGTGTGATGTGAAGAATGTTTCCAATGCAGTTTTTCTAAAGAAAACAAATTCTATAACATTCTAGTGCCACATTTTTTTCAAAATTGGGCTCAGATTAGTGTCCATTAAGCAAATTTGTTTAATAAATGTGAAATTGTGCAGTTATATTGTCAATGGAAATGTAGCTAGTTTTTACATAGAACTGACTATTTTCATTAACAGCAGGTCTTAAGCTCCTCCTAATCATTAGACTAAATATTTGCCTCTTCAAAATTAATTTCTTCAAAATTTAATATTTTTTCCATCACACGTCCTGTTTCATTTCCCCTGCAGGGTGTTTGGTTTTGTCGCCAGGAAGCCAGGCAGCACAGCGGAGAATGTGTGCCACCTTTTCGCAGAGCTGGACCCCGAGCAGCCCGCTTCTGCCATCGTCAACTTCATCAACAAGGTCATGCTAGCGCAGCGCAGATGAAGAAACCCAGAGTCCGTCGATCAAACCGGCAGACCGTTCAGTATTTGTTCGTTTTTCTGATCACAACTCCTCCGGAATGAGGAGGCTTCTTGACAGAGCGGAGCAGGCGTCCATCAGGGGCTTTTACCAAGAGGCAAGATGGAGGATTAAATGACCTACTTTAGACACCGTTGTCATTTTGAATCGAAATCTGATCATCTCCATCTGTGTGGATCTTCTGAAGATGGAATGACTTATGATGTGCCAACAATTGGCTGTAGGAAACAAAGGTTTATTTTAAATATAAATCAGATATCTCATCTATTTTTCTTTTTTTTAATGTTTCTATTGGATCAGCTGAAACAATTTTACAGGTAAAGGTTTTTTCACTCAATGTCTCCTCTTTCCCCTTGATTCAATAACTCCACCAGTCTCTTTTGCTTTTATTGTCAGTAAATAAAAATGATTTGTTAAATGTAACTATGGTAATGGGATTGTCCTGATCAGGATTTTTCAGTCCTCCAATGCGAATGTCAATAAAAAGTCCCTACCCGATGTGTGATTAAAAATCTATGTCATGTATATGATGTCATGTATCAATGTCATGTATATGATGCGCGATAATATAACATATGTTAGTGCTTTCATTAAGCCTGAAGCTAACAATTATTTTACTAAGTGATTATTTTATCTCCAACTTCACCATTGAAGCTGTCACTCATCAATGTTGAAGAACTTTTATGTTTTGTATGACTGATGAACCAATCTTGCCTTTTGGTAAACAGCCCTGATTAAATGACAACGTGATGTGCCATACTGTTGCCTTCAACACAGACAGAAATGAACAAACAGCTCTTGTGAGGTTTGAACATGAGAAACGTAACTGCCTTAAATGACAGCAGATTTGTATATTTTGTACCAGCCTAAAAAAAAATCGTATTTTTCTGTTCAAGAGTAACCAAAGTGATGTCATTAACTTCCTGCATGTAGAGACGTTAAGCTTTCTAATGTATGTACAGCACATCCACATCGGCACCTTTCACCTGCATTTACCACATTTAGAATCAGAACCGACAATCATGTTTGGGTTAAACTCACATTTGTCCGTTCACTCAGAGCGAGCAGGGAAGGCAAACCTGAACGTGAGGTTTTTATTTTTGTTGATCCTGCGATGAGAGAGTAGTGCGCGTGCTGAAGGTGAACGTGGGGTGAGGTGGTTCAACTCGTTTAGTCAAGGTTTAGTCAAGTCTGGTTTTTAACCAAAGTGATGCATGTGAATCAGGGGTGAAGCTGAACTTTAAAACGGACTCTTGTAGGGTGCAGCGTGGTGGGACAATGTTTGTAGCTTTTGTTTGAACAAAATGAAAACATAAATGACACCAATGTTAAGAGTTTTAAAAACACACACGACATCTTTTGTCGTCTGGCCAAAAGACAATAGATGAAGCACTCTTGTATTAATAAGCTTTTTATCAAGCTATATTTTTGTACTTATTCCTTCTTGTATTTTTTATTATACATTCATTTAGTGTTGTCTTAGTTGGTAGAAAAAAAAACACTACTTGTATTACAACAATAATATATTGTGGTTATGATGTTATCATGTAGTAATATATTTTCACATGCAGCTATGGGGCAAGTGTAAGAAGAAGAGAAAAGGAAAGTTTCTTCATTTGGAAAGATGGGAGCCTATTTTGTATGCAAGCCAATAAAGAATCAAAGTGAAAAACTGTTGTTTTGTGTTTCTTGGAAAGTGAGTTATTAGTTGGATAATTATAACATTCAATTTAGTCTCAGGAAATTCCCCTGGAAATAAATTAGTTTGTTTCCTCTGTAACAAAATGAGCAACTTTTTCACCTTCCATCAAACTTCAGAGGTTTATATTAGCATTTGTCTGATAGATCAAGAAAGTAGCACATAATTGTGAAGTGATAGAAAGTACTTTGAAACTAAAATATATCTGAAAAGCATTTTACATTGGTCACATAATACACTTTGGAATTTGAAGATCTGAAATGAAGAACGAAACGAGAACCAGGTTGAAGGGAATTCTATCTTGACAAGTCTTCATCGTTTACCGTTTAGTGTCAGGGTGTGGCTGCCTAGGGAATCATTGCTGAATGATAGTGTTGAAGTTCTGCACTATGTATTTGGTAGGTAGAAGTGGAGTCCAGTGATGTCGCGCAAAGTAGAGTAAGCCTCAAGTTTCAGGCTTAATGACTTTCAACTAGACTTGACTTTTATACCAATGACACAAGATCTCACTTGTGATTGAACCTTTTGAATTGAAATCTTACACCTAATGGAGTTTCCGTGGAACTGGGCCTGGCCCACAACAATGCAATTATGCCAAGTGTGTGATCAGTAAAAGTTTGAATGCAGCAACTGTAATAGTGGTATTTCCTGTAACTTTAAATAGGCCGTTTCAGTAAAAAGTCTTTAGTCAATCTGTTTCCAGTGCTGCCCTCGCGTGCAGACGTGTTCGCTGGTTTCACTCAGACAATCTCAGCATCTCTTAAAGGGGCAGCGCTCCCTGCTGCTCCTAGCTTGCTTGGTGCAATTTATCTTTAGATTTTTTTTTTCAGCTTTAAGTTTATCAAGATCTAGGGAGCATCCTGACCAGATTTCCAATATTTTTACTTTACCACCTCAGCATGCAGGAAAAAAATAAAATTGTATGTCTAAAAAAAATATATTCAAGAAGACAATTATTTATCTTATTTATTCACAATCCCCTTCAATCTTTTTACATTGTAACCCAAAGTGGATATTTTGTCCCTTAATAAATTTCCCAGAATTCAGAAATAGAGAAATGCCCCTTTAAAAAAAAGGTCTAATACTTTTACATTTGATGTGAAAATCATCTCTTTGAGGCAATAAAACTGGTGTGCAAAGACTTACTGAGATCAAAGTAATGATTAAAAAAAGAAAAAAATCCAGTAAGCATTTCAATGCCTTTTAAACACATTTAAATGAAGAACAACAGCAAAAACTTCAACAACAGCATTACTGCATGGTACCAAAAGCAGAAACAACAATTACCCCTTTTTCTTTTTTTTGCATTTCCTTCCTGAAAAGAGAAGTCGATTCAGTTAGAACGATGTGAAGTGGAAGAAGTTCACATCAGCAGAAACAGTTTAAGTTTTTGTCTGAGAACGTCGACCATTTTCCCCACAACATAAAGAGCTTTGTGTGACTTTTAATAGAGAATGCTGCCTGGTAGTGAATCAGTGAGTTATTCACTCGGTTGTCAGCAGCATGTGAGCCACCGTGTCTGTGGACAAACAAATCCCCTTCCTGCACTTACAGATATTTATGTGAAAATGCAGAAAGAGAAAAATAAATATTCCTCAACAAGGCCGTAAAATCAACTCACTTCATCAAAAATTGATGTTCAATTTGGCAACGCTCAACAACCAAACCACTGCGTTTGAAGGTTGTTTACTTTTTTTTGTCGCAAATTTCTAATAAAAAAATCTATTTTGTTGCTTCTTTCCTGAAGGGGGCGTGTTTGCGCTACTGGTGAGTCCGGGGGTAGGTGGTGTTGGAGCCACAGTCTATGTAGCGGTAGTCCTCCAGGCTGTTCTGGGACGTTCGCACCATGTACGACGTTTTCACCGAGGTTCTGAAAACAGAGGCAAGCTTTACAATGACGCTGTCAAGAGCAGGATGTGGCCACAACATATTTCAACACAGGTCTCCATGGTTACTGTAACACGCAACAAGATGCAGCTGCAGAATCATCACAGAGGTTTAAAAAGAAACTAATTTAAATATGACACCCGCTGCTAACTAAAACAACAGGGAGCGATTAAGACTTTTTAAAATTAGATCTGTTTAAAAAGAAAAATACATTCCTGAAACTTAACTTACATGACTTTATCTTATTGTACTTGCAATATTTTTGTATATTGCAAAAATATATACAAATATTGGTATACTGCTAATATTGACAGCTTCTGACTGATTTTGCTTAAACTGCTACAAAAGAGTGGAGAAGTGAAGGTTTGGCCTGCAACATTTGGGGCTTAACAGCAAGTTTGCAAAGCCAAACGGTCCATAACTCAATACATTTTAAAATGTCCTAAACTTACACAGAAGAATTTCGCTTAGAAAACTGGAGGAGTGGCCATCACATAAATGTATTTTCACCTCAAATAAATGAATTTAAAAAATAAATATTTACTATATTTACATTATTTCACACATATTTTACTTCAGAATTTTCTCCAGAAAACTTAAGTCTGGTGTTTGGGATGCCAGGGCCGTCATGCAGCAGTTCACCATGTTTTAGAGTTAAAAAAAACATATCCGAAGTTGAAATGAAATTTGAAAATATTATTCGATAATTATGTACATTTCTAGCAATACCTAAGCACCAACTGTACTGTCTTTAAAAAAGCAAACATTAGAAAGACCTAAAATAAATAAATAAATAAACAATGCTTAACCTGGCGGGGGTGCACCACAGTTGCAGCTCATGCTCCGTAGAAACAGTGGTTGATTGGTCTTGTGAAGGGTTTGAATGATTTTACCATGTATTTTATTGAAATTGTAATTTGAATTTATGTTCATTGAGATCTCTGAAATATCCTAAGTATTGTGTATTTATCAGCTGACCTGGTTCTACTCAGTATTTGTGTGTAAATCTTACTGATTAACAGCCATATAACATCAGGATTAGCAGAAAGATAAGACTGAGTTAACAGTCTTATCAGTTAACAACTGTTAACAGAGTTAACAGTTGTTAACTCTGTTAACGATCAGAGTTCACAACAGTTAACTCTGATCGTTAACATCATCATTATTATCAGTGTTGATATTGATACAGCTGAAGAAAAGTAACACACCATGGCAAATGAAAGGACAAAAATAATCCTGACAGAATTCACTTTAATATCCAAATGAGACAAACATTTATAAAACACCAACCCAGTGTCTAGTGTCATTTTTTAAAGCTGATTTTACTAAAAAAATAATAAAGTTAACTAATAAATACACATCAATGCATTTCTAGTGCTCTTACCACAAAAACTACAACTTACTGCATAAATATGACGATGTTGTGGACCTTGATTCTGGGCATTGTGCAGAAGGCACTGCAAGACATAAAAGAGAGAAAAATGTCACATTTCAGTCATTTTTCAGTACAAGCTGTATAAACACAGTTTGGGCGCCACTTACTAGACATAAGGTGCATTGCTGCCGATCTCCACACTGACAGTGTAGTTCACCTGTGAACAAGTTGAGGCATCAAAAAAATAAAAATAAAAATAAAAAACACACACACACACACAATCTGTTTCCAGCCTCTTAAACCTTTGACCTCTTTTGAGGGTTTTGCTCAAAAATGACATGCCCTAAATTTACTTAATATAACAATTATGTTTACTTGAATTGCTCTGGTATCAAAGTAAATGTATGTCTAGTGAAAATGTCATAAGTCTAAAAAATATAATAAGACTTATTTGCACAGCTGTAAAAAAAAAAATATTTAAAATGTTTTCAGTTCCAGTGTTAAATGTTCTTTAGAAAGCTAATGTGAAGTACCTGTGCCAAAATCCATGCAAAAAAAAACTCAGAAGCAGACAATTTTTTAGGCCGATGTTGGTTGATAAAAATTTTGATGAATGTTTAAATATCTGCACATTTTGACACCATGGGTGCAATTTGAAGCTTAAAGTTTGTTTCTCTCCACTTGTATCTCACCAAAGACAGTAGTTCCATTTAATAAGCTGTTAAAATTCAGCATCTCTTCAAGAACATGTTCAGGACTGTTTTAGATTCAGTTTTGAGATGTGTTTTACATTTGTCTCGTTTTCAAAAATGTGATTATCATCAAGTAGCAAAAAAAAAAAACACGCAAAAAAAAAATAAATCCTCAAATCAGAAAACATGAGGACTGTGTCTAATCTTTCAGCCTCATCTGTACATGATAAGTTTTCAAGCTTTATCCTTATTGCTTTCCAAAACCTCCTGAAAAGGAAAACAGTGAGGCAATGTTTGGGCGACTTTGTGCAAGTCGTGGCGAGCCACTGAAACTTACATAACGACATTTCTTCCAGGCTTACAGTAAGGGGCTGACATCCAGCTTTACTTTATTTTTGTTTACATATAGGTCACCAAAAGATACAACTGATTTCTAACCTCTAGAGCAAGAACTTTGAACTGCAGACCTTTTTCTCTTGCACACATGTTGCAATACCGTTTCTAATAATTGTGCAGAAACATTAACTGATAAAAATCAAGAAAGGCAAACCAGCTTCCTGTTTTAGCAACTGAGCAAGTGACAAATGAGACTCAAGAAGAAAATAGCAAATGCTGAGTATTTTTTGGACTATTTTGTCTTCGGCTGATGGTTTAGTGGTTAATACAGAGAGACTGTGCGTGTGTATGTGTGTATGTGTGTTTATGCTGATATGGGAACATGAAGGGATAGATAGGCGAACAGTGTGACTCACTGCTGATGTAAGGAGTTTGTGTTCTTTGTTCAGTTACATAAATCCTGACCAGTCGGATCATTTGGCAGCCAGACCTGCAGCGTATTCTGATAAAGCCTTTTGTTTTCATCCTACACACCGTCGGTGTGGTGGGTACCGACTTCTGTTATGATTGTGCTGAACCGCCCGCATATA
Organism: Poeciliopsis turneri; assembly: GCA_922788865.1. Classification (NCBI taxonomy): domain Eukaryota; kingdom Metazoa; phylum Chordata; class Actinopteri; order Cyprinodontiformes; family Poeciliidae; genus Poeciliopsis; species Poeciliopsis turneri. Next base: position 378,457 of record CAKLNU010000771.1, on the reverse strand, counting down.
AATCTATGTTTTATTTAGGCAAATTTTTTTGTGAATCAGTGCTAAGTTGAGTTAAGCAAAGCATTTGATCATTTCAAACCTAGAATGTGCTTGTGTGAGAGAAGGGCGCTTGTTTTCCACACCTGGCTGTGGCTGAGCGGCTGAATGGTGGTGGGGTTGTCCAGCTGCCGAGTTCCCACCACCGTCTTCATGTAGAGGACCTGGCAGCTCACGCTCTGCACCAGCACGGTGAAGAAGTTTGGGTTGCTGAAGTTTAGCGTGCACTGGAAAGGAATAACAACTCGCACGGTTTGAAAGGCCGGCTGGAAAAATACACTGCAATATCAGGAGACAGACTTTTAACTGTAATTGGACCATATTAAACCATGACTAAGTTAAGTGAGGAAGGACTTACTGGAGGAAAATAATTAGTTAAGTTCTGGATCACTAGATATGTTTCCTCTTGATAGAAAGAAAAATAGAAAAATCCAACTTTCAAACAGAGTGCACCATACCATTCTCTAGGAGTAGGCTTCTTTTCTCAGTGATCCTAGAAAAGCATTTTTGCCTAAACTGCTCCGTAATAATTTTGCTTTAATATTTTTGTTGTGTGATACTTTTTTTCAAATTACAGGATATATGAAATCTGCCAAAAGCATAAAAAGGAAGACTCCATAGGAATGCCTTTCCTATTTTAAACTTTTTAAAAATAAATTTTAATGTCTCTAAGACAGGACCAGCAGGTCAAAGTTCATGAAAACATCTGCCACATAATTCTGATCGATGCTCTTGACAGAAACATTTTTTTCTTTTTTCTTTAGATAAACAAGAAGTAGCAAATACATCCTCAGATCAGAACATGTTGCAATCATAATGACAACAGACTTTTTTTTTTTTATTACATTATCAACAGATGGGGAACATAACTATAACAGCAAAGAACAACACCTTTGTCCTTTGCTGTAGGCCAACTACTTTGCCTTTGCTTATTGCAAAATGTGGTGATTAAACTATTTAGAGACTGAGAAGTCTAAATTATAGTAATTTTTCAGGATATACATGTCCGGGTGATATTACTGTGGAAATGAGAAGAAACCTACCGTCATGTTCATCAGGACTTTGTTGTTGGTGTGATCAAAGTGTACAGTCACTGAGCGGATCCCGGCGTCCACCACCACCACCGAGCGCGGGAAGAGGAAGAAGGCGACCAGCATGGAGGCCAGGAGGCAGACCACCACCGACAGGACGACGTACAGCTTCCTACACACACACACACACACACAACACACACACACACACACCACACAACGCACCACACACACACACACACACACAACCTGCTTTCAAATCCCACAAATATGGATGTCTCTGATAATAAACTGAATTTGCATTGTTCTTAATCAACATTACATGTGTTGCAGATACAATTAGTTTTAAAAAGATGGGGGTTTTTTTAGCTTTCATTACTAAAAATTCTTCAAAATTATTTAAACAATGTAAACAAATGTGATTTCATAATATATTTTGCCTTTTAACACAGTCATAATCCACTGAATTATGCTTTCATTTGTTTTTTGTGTTTTTTTGGGGGGGGGTATCTAATTTTGTGTAAATAGTAGAACCAGGCATCAGAATGAAGTCCCACATACACCTCAGGTATTCAGCCATTCTACAAATTACTCAGTTGCTTTTTACAAATTATTTTATATAAATGCATTGTAACAGAATAAATATCAAAATATTGGAAAAACTTATTTTTTTAATGAAAATTTGTGAAGAAAACCCCAGTCCACAAGCATCCTCATCCAAACACATTCATTTCAATTTCCATCACTTGGTACATGTTCACATTATTTGTTATCATTATTTATTAACTGAAGATATGTCTTAATACAATATATAACATACAATGACTTCAATCTTATTGTATTAGTAAGTTAACTTCGTTGCCTGTAGGGATTTTTAATGTCCAGCAGGTGTCAGTATTCAGTGACACAGTATTGATATAGTATTGATATCAATACAGTTTTGCTATGAGTCCAAACGCTTCATGGCGCCTCATTTACCATCATTAGTAATCAGGCTATTTTTGTCTTATTCTTGAAAAAAAAAAAAACAACAACATTGAGTAAAACCTTTTACAATGATAGCGAGGGGGAATACTGGACACTAGTGAGTAATCAGACCAGTGTTTTCTTGCTTATGCATCTCTCTTCAGAGGAAATAATGTTTCAGGAATTAAATTCAAATGAAATACAGTAAATAGAGGTTTAAAGTGGTGGTTACTCACGTCCTTTGTGGCTGCAGCCTTTGGTCGCTGTAGGGGATCAGCGCCACCAGCTCGTTCACTTGTTCTATTAAGATTTAAAAAAGAAGAAGAAAGAAGCTAAAATACATAGCGAGACAATTCTAGAGGGCAAAAACAGCTAAGCATGTCAAATAAAATAAAATAAAAACAGTCACAGTGAACGGAAAACTCCGTCTAACATGGAATATCTCGTCTCCTGCTCACCTGAAGGGATTCTCCCGGTGCCCTGGCATGTCGGGCAGGTTATGCTGTCCCTGCCGGTGAACTCCACGTACGGAAACTTGGCGATATCCTCTCGCCTGTCGAGCCCGTCCAGAGAGTCGTTATCGGGCTCTCTGTGACCTGCTGGCCGACCCTCTGGCTCTGTCTCCGGGAGGAGCAGCAGGCTGCTGCCGCTCCGAGACCAGCGCGTACCCATGACCGAGGAGGGAGAGGTGCAGAGGAGAGCTGTTTTTCCAGACTACAGACCGCTGACAGGCTGATGAAAATTAGCCATTCTGTCCCCGAAAGTGAGAAAGGCAGAGCTGTCGGTATTCAGAGGAACCTCGTTTATCCAGGGCTTCAGCTATTTTGAAAGTAATGGTCCCCTGTAATTTTTCAAACTTCGATTTTAAATGTCTGTAAGTTAGTAAAACAAGTTTAGTTCAATTAACGATAACATCTCAGTTGAAAGCTACCTTCACACAGCCATAGCTCCTGTGAGCGGATCCTCGTCTAGTTCCATTTGGAACTTTTGTTTGAGACACTGCCTTGTTGCATTCAGGTTCCTGACGTACTGTGGTATTTTCTATTAACAACGTGGTGCAGTGAGGCGTTTAGGGAACTTATGTGAAGAGCTGCGTTACGCGTTTTATTTACTATAAAAAAAGTTATAACTCGTTCAATGTCAACTGATTTTCATTCAGAAGTTGATCTTTTATGTATATATATATATATATATATAATTCGGGGTTTTTTTCTGAGACGTTCTTAATTGCTGATATATATGTAGACTACATATGCAACAATAGTATAGCACTGTAAGGCGTCGTTTTATTGATAATTGGGATGCTCACTGCGGCCCTCTAGTGTTTAGTTTTGCCATTCACGGTGAATTTGTCAAATTTGTAACAGAAAATGAAAAAGAAAAACATATTATCCTGTGAAATACAATATTTGTGGTTTCCAAAATATTTGCTCTATTAATTGAATGAAGTTTTTTTTTACTTCAGTTAGGATGCTTGTTGTATTTTACTGATCTGTCATCATGGAACAGTAAAACTCAACCATGTCCAAAATTATTCATACCCCTGGCAGGCCAACAATGTTGATTCTGATAACAAGGTTTCCCCCAGAAAACTTGCCAACCCCGGTGGCCGGGGCACCAAGGCGATCCACCTGCGCTCAGCTGTGTTTTTGTATTAAAAGATGTTAAGTTGACAGGAACTGTAAAATATTACTGGGTAGTTGTATGTTGATAGGTACTTATGAATCTGCATGAAAGAACAAACAGACAACGTAAGTAAATTTTATGAACACTTTTGCAAAAGGAGAAAACTCAGCAAACTGCTCCTTCAAGCCGTTCACTGAGCGTTCTGAAGGCCCTTTTGTAGAGCTTTCTCTTTTATTAAAAGATAAGGGAGGGCAGTAAAGGAAAACAGTAGAACAGTCACAGACGGCCTCCAAAGTAGGGAGTATTCTGGTTGATAAGGTCTGAGGAACACCGTTAACTGTTTCACATGAAAACACAGGAAGAAAAGGCCTCAAAGTAAGTTTATACATTTTAGCAGAGGAAGAGAATACTTTAAATTGAAAATCACAATATAATGCTGGGTTAATGATCTAGGTTAATGATCTAAAATAATAATAATAAATGTTGAATAATAAATGTTGAATGTAAGAATGATAACACAGAAAAATCCTAACATATGTTGTGCGAAAACATCGCCAGTGAAATTCCACAACTATTGAGTCTTAAAACAACAAATCCAAAAAATACAATTAAAATGAATATCAATTAATTGCACTTATTTTTAGTCCAAATTAAGAAAGCAGCTCCGTAAGGCCCCCAGACCTTCAGGGGCCTCATAAATGCTCATATTTTAACACTGACCACAGACATATGAATGTAAAGCACACATAAATTATTATTTTTTTAATTGTTTAACATTTAAATATAAGGTTTTTAAGGAACTGGCCAGTTTAAAGAACAGTCATTATAGTTACTGTAGATTGTTTGGTTACCAAAACAAAACAATTTAACTATAATTAGATTGTCAAAGATTTAATTTAGGAGGACCAAAGCTTTGAGTTTAATCTTCCTAGATTAAACTCAAAGATTAAAGAGAATTTGAGCTCTCTTTGTTCACAAATTTATCTGAGTAAAATACAATTAGCAATGATTACATTTTAGGTTGGCCAGTTAAACTATCCCTTTGTCCCAGAATTCACTAAAGTCATGTTGAAATAGCCCTCGGGCCCCCAGGCTGCTAACCCTGGCTCGAAAATGAGACAGGCTTCACCAGAAAATCATAAATAAATGTAAGAGGAGTCTCAGTTTGGAATAAAAACATCTGTTTTAATTTAAGATATTTTTTACATGTGGCATGTCAAAAGGCATGTAATTTCATTGAAAAGTATTCACCCCCTCTGATGCTTTCATTGCTTTAAAAAAAATCAATCAATCATCATCATCAAAATTAGCTTTTTAACAAATAAAATACAAAACAAACCTCTTCATGTGAAAGTGAGTCAAAGTCAGGTTGTGTGGGGATCAGCCACAAATTATCTTTGGGATTGAAGTCTGAGCTTTCACTAGGCCATTCTAGAATATTCATCGTGATTGTTTTCAAACAATCTCTGTGTAGCTTTAGCCAGATAATTCGGAACTTAAAAATATTCTCTGAAGTTATCGTTTATTTCACCTTCTGCCTTTACAAGCTTTCCAGGGCCTGATGCTGAGAAAGATCCCCACAGCATGATGTTGCCACCAGCATGCTGCACAATGGGGACGGAGTATTTGCGATGATGTTCAAGGTTTGGTCTCTGCCATGTCTGGTATATTCTGTTTCTTACAGGAGCATTACTTAAACTGACTTCCAGTTTGCAGAAAACACAACAGCATGAAACGGCCTAGCTTTTGTCAGCAACCAGTATAATGGCCCCTGTGTGAAACGGCCCCTCTGTCAGCCGGACACAGAGGACATCTGAATCAGACCACTTGCCAAAAACAAAATCATAAAAATTCAAATTAAGCGCTCATTATTCATTTTTTTCCATTTTTGTTTTGAGCCCTTTTTTCATTTTTTATTTCAAACAAAAAAACAAACTGCCTGAAAATACACGGACGAGTTCGTTATCCGATTTCTTGTTTTGGTTTCATCGACGAAAAGATTAAAGATTTGTTTTTTCATTTTTTGTTTCAAACGAACTGCCGGAAAATACACAGATCCTGCCAAACACCTTGTCTACTTTAACTCTCAAATGAATTTTTTATTTTCTGTTAGCTTTTTCTTGCCAAAAAAGACACATTTTGTTAGTTGTGATTGTTTTGTAAAATTAATAAAAACGAGTTCTAAAAAGTCAGGACCCGAGCTGATCCACGAGCATAAAACTATAAAAATCAGGTTTTTGATATTACTGGTTGCAGTAAAAACACTCAAATAAAGGTGGAAAGAAAAGATTTGAGAAGTACACCTTAAAAACTTTAATTATAGCCTTTTGTCATGATCACAATCCTTTTTTTTTTTTTTTAAATAAATGGACATTCATGTCAAATCAAAGGCTAAAAAAATCATAAACTTATTTTATTTCCAAATGAAATATAATTTAACTCATCTGTAATGGTATGTTCTCAGTATATTTATCTGTATATGTATCTGCATATATTTTTTATGCACCACCACAGGCACACACCCACACTTGCATCTACTGTATATATTTTTATGAAACTGTCCCCTGATTTCATCCGTGTGTCCAAACACTACGACATGGACTCATACATGTGTCCTGCAAGCTTCTTTCTCAGCTCGTCGTTTTCTCTCTGCAACACTTTATTCTGAGAAAGAAACAAAGATGCAAACTTGAACAAAAATGCGTATCCAGTGTGAATTCTGTAAGCTGAATGTTTTTGGTGAAAACAGCAGAAGCGTCTGAAGTCGGCTGCAGAAGATTAGCTTAATTGAAAGAAATAGGCAGAAGCACAATAGCATGTAGGTTATGTTGACCTACAGTAACAATCTCCATGCAGTATGAGAAAAAACCCATGCAAAAGCTCATGCTCACAGCTTTGACACAGCAGTCAGAATGACGTTAAACATTGAATTTTGCAGCAAGTGGTTCAGAACTGTAATTTTGCGCAGGCAAAAGAATCAGTTTGGCTGAACCTTGTGTCTGAGTGCCTCCACCACCAGGTCTCTCCCCCCTCTGACGTTCTGCTCCTTTCTTGAAGCTCGAAAAGCATCACCGATAGCTGACACCAGGACAGGAGCCTGAAAAGGTGTGAACATGATAAACACACAAAAACCCTCTCTATCCCCACCACTAACTTGTTCTTTTCTGTTCACCACGGAGGGAACACTCACAAGCTTCTGGCTCTGGAACAGATAGCAGTGGTACATGTCAGCCGCAGGATGCTGCGCAATAAAGCCAAAGACTGTGGGCGAGTCGCGCAAGACGGCACAGAAGGAGACGGTGGGGAGAGGGCAGGAGTACAGGAGGAACTGAGGGCAGCAAACATGAGGAGAACATTGACAATAAGGCACTAAATGTACAGTTGAAACCAGTAGTTTACATACACTGATTAAAAAGATGCATAGATTTTTTTTTTCCACTGTCTGAAGTTAAATCAGACGAAACATCTCCATAGGAACAATAGGGTCTACTAAATAGCAAGTTTTTTATTCGTCTAATGTGATATTATAATTTTAGGAGACACTGATTTTTAATTTTAAGCAATAATCACTAAAATTGTCCCAAAAAAATAAAATCTTGAAATATTTCACTCAATGCGTTATGAATCTCTATATGAATGTTCTATTTTTTAGAGCTGTATTAGCAAACTGAAATAAGGTAAGCTGATCAAAAATACAGTGAAATATGATTCTAACATTAAGCCAATTAGCATCTTTGTCTAGCACAGCAGTTCAAAATCAATATAAAGTTCCAGCTAACAAACTGAAGCTACCAGACTTTGGGCCACGGCTGTACTCTCTGTCATTGGAGTGGCCAATCAGAATGCTTCTTTCACACACCTTGGTTTTGTATTCCAAAATGTCAATCCCGCTCATGGACAGGAAGATGAGGACTTTGCTCTTCTTCGCTGCTTTTTCTGAGTTGAATCTATCAGGCGTCTTGAAAGAGGAATAAATAAAATGTCAACTCAAGGGTTGACCTAATAAAGAAAAGTGGATTGAAAATTGAAACACATTTGACACATTAACTTTTAAAAATAACAAAAAATAAAAAATAAAAAAAACATTTGCTCAATAGATTCAAAAAAGACTGATTGAAGTTAAGGGTTCAGTCACACACTGTTTGAGGAGATACAGTGTGACAGGATTTCCTGACCTTCAGACTCTGAGCAGCTTCCTCCAGGATCTGCTGTCCAGAGGGCCGGACCACCTCGACCCGGCCAAGAAACTGCTTAGAAACAGAAAGTGGTGTTCAAGAAACAGCTTTTCCTCTAAATTAACCTCATTATCTCAGTTTTATACAGTATCATAAACACCAATGCTGAGACTCTTTGGGCTTATTTTTTTAAACACATTAAAAAAAGCACAAAAAAAACTACCTTTACAGTGAAAGAGATATCACTTTCATCCTCTAAAATGTCACTCATCTTTTGGCTTTTTCCCAAATGAAAACCTGAAACCTGCAGCAAGTACATATGAAAATAAGCACAAGTTTGTCAAACAAAATGAAAAGCTAAAGCTTTAATCTTACCTTTTATTTACTGAAGTGTTCAGGTTGTTGCCGTCCAGACCGAAGGGTAGAAAGTCTGCTGAAGTTAATGAGTAACAATCATTTCTTCCTTATTGCTCTTCAGCTGATAACTGAGGCTGTTTGGAAGCTCTGCTGACCATTTTAATGATGCCTCAGTTAGCAACAGTATCAACACTAATAAATTCACGAATCAGTTTTTTATTAGATCAATCTGGGACACACTGTTCCTAAAGTTTCTTTGGTGATATGATAAACTGGTAACATAATACATTTTTTTTTTGGTTTTGTTTTTAAGCATTTCTGATAATTATTTGCACTGGTTTCGGATGCCGTGCAGCTGGAAGGATTTTTGCTCTTGCCTTTGTTCCTGTGACCATGTAGAGAGATGTTGCAGAGTTTTGTGTGATTGGTAAGGCACAGCGCTCCAGAGGATGGCAGCGATCCATTAGACCCATCCCATTAACTTTTTTTCAGAGAAGCCAAAAATCACCTATAGCTAGTGTAAAAACAGTTTTGAAATTTTGCTTTTTCAGTTTTCTTAAGCTGCTACCCCCGCGACCCGACCCCGGATAAGCGGCAGAAGATGGATGGATGGATGGATGGATGGATGGACAGTTTTCTAATGGCTAGTGTCTTCAAATTCTTGGACGTGTAACTCCTGGTGAAAGAAGACGTGTGCTTCCTGTCTGTTCTGTAATCAGGTAGATTATCAAACTATGTGAATGGAATGCAACGCTCCCTATAAAGCTGTACGTTGTGTTCTGCTGGAAGTTCTTTCTCCTGATTGTGATCAGTGAGACTTCGAACACTGTAAAACATTCGAATAAATACTGATTTCTCTGGTTCTTGAAACAGTTTTTCCCTCACTCTTTGTTAAAGGAAAATTTCTACAACAGATGATACGAGTTGCAACATTTAATTTCCATTTCGGATAAAGTATTTCAGCGCATTTCTGAAGTGGCAAAAATCATACTTTTGTCCAAGCTTTTAGAGCCAATTCGACATCTCTGTTCATTAGGAAGCGACAGACTGGCAACCTGTCCAGGGTGAACCCCGCCTCTCGCCCGGAACGCAGCTGGAGATAGGCACCAGCAACTCCCGACCCCGTTAGGGAGAAGGGTGACGGAAAATGGATGGATGGATGGATGTTCATTAGGATGCAAACTGAATCATCAGACTGGTTATATAAACATAGCTGGATATCCTTATCATACTGGAAATGTATCCCATGGAGCAAAAAGATTTATTAAAGTATTGGTCTAAGAACTGAGCCCTGTGGAACTCCATGAACACAGAACGACCTATGATTATCATTAATAACTCAACAAGTGAAAATATTTTTACTGTCACTTTCATCAGTGCTGTTCCTGTTTGATGAGCACAAGGTGCATTATTACAGCCCCAAAAAACAAAAGTTAAATTGCAGAAAATTAAAAAAGGAGTGTTTTAATGGCATAGCCACATTTTCACTAAAGATTTCAGCAAAAAAATAGCTATTTTCTTGTCATAAAAAACTATTTTTTATAGTAGACTTCGATGTTGTAGACAACAGTGCCTCGAATAACAATCTGGCAACATCAGTAACCAAAGAATCATATCTGCTGCATTTATTGTGCACAGTAAGAGCCATTTCATCAATATGCATTCATATACATTTAGTTTTAAATCAAAGTCCATATAGGGACGTCAATATCTGACATAATTGACGTTAAGCAGCGACAGTGATGATGATTGTGATGAGATGACAGGAAGAAAAGCTCAACACAGACAGCAGGTAGATTTAATGACATCTGCCCAACATGTTAAAACTGCATATTGAATGATCAGGTCTGCCCAATATGATCGACACTATCTGAATTTAATTGATCACAGAAAGTAACTGAATCAAGTGAATATGGATGTGAATCAGAATGCACCAACTGGTTGTGAGAAGTTTTTCCTGCTGAGTTTAGGCAGAGACTGACGGAACAGGAAAGCCTCCCTTAAAAGACGTTTAACACAATTAAAAATAGATGTTTCCTGCTTTTCTAGTCTAAACTAACTCAGTTCAGGAGAGACTGTTCCATCGGTTTGGGGCGGTGAGGTTGGTGGTGGGTGGAGGCCGACGGCGTCTATGAGTCGTTGACAGACATGCTCTCCATGGCGTTGGGGAGGTTCTGGTCTCCTCCTTCCATCTTCTTCTTTTTCTTCCCTCCATCCTGCTGCTTCTTTGCTTTCTTGGACATCTCCTGATCGATGGGGGCCGGCTTAACAAACTTAAGGATTTCTGTCAAACCTGGCAGGTGGACAATAAAAAAAAATAAAAAAGAAAAAAAAGAAGTCACTCACGGACTGCGACCAGAACAGAGACATGTTCTGTGTGATCAGTTGATGCCCAGTCTTACCGGGAGGCATGAACTCCCTGAGCTTCTCTGGAACGACGATGCCTTCGTCCGTCTGGTAGTTCTCCAGGATGGCGCACATGACGCGTGTCGTTGCGCACATTGTCGCGTTTAACATGTGCACAAACTCTGCCTGCAAGAACGCAACAAGAGCAAGACGAGTGTTCAGCATTTTGGTCTACTGGGAAGAGGCTCAACTGCTCAGACTGCTGGCATTACCAAGGCAACATTCATAATATAACCTACTGATCTTAACTTAAAAATATCAGATGGTCTGGAAAATAAAATCTGAAGTAAAAATTCTATCTGTCTAAAATAAATCAAAACTACAACTATAGAATCAGCTGGTTTTCATGAAAATGAATAAAAACCAGTAAAATGATTGTCTTGATGGAGGAAGTTGTGATCACCCACATTCTGGTTGTATTTATGACCAAAATTTGTAAGAAAGTAAAAGTCAAAACTTAAGGAAATTCTTATAAATTAATTGATCCTCATCTATTGGCTGCTCATGGAGAAGAAGCCCTTTGCTTCTCCTCATTTTAAAACTTAAGCTTTAAGCATGTCGCCATTTTTTAACAAATGCATGATGATAATATCGTTGGATTAATATGACATCTTAGATCAGCTCAGTTAACATAAACTATAGACTGATGTAGAATGTTTAAAACGGGCACAAATGAAAGAAAGCAGGAAAATGAAGGAAAGTCTGAAACAAAAACAAAAACCAAAGAGATCACGAAACGAGAGAAAAAAAAGGAAAAACATAAAATAAAGGAGGAAACATGAAAAAGAATGAAAGAAAAAAGCAAGAAAAGAAAAACAGAAGAAAAAGCAAAGGAAAATGACAGAAAGAAGCAAAGGAAACTGAAGAAAAGGAAGAGAGGAAGAAGGAACAATAGGGGGGAATCATAAAAGGAAGGATAAAACAGAGGGAAGGAGGAAAACCAGGAAGTAAAAGAGGGAGGGAGTATAATAGAAGAGAGGAATGAGGGAATTAGATCAGTAAAAACAAACATTTCTCCATAATCTTATTTTATTTCTCCATATTAATCCAGATCTTCAGTAACTAACTGATTTCACAGAAGTTATGTCTTTTTCTAAATAATATGACTGCATTATTTTCCATGATGTGTCAATCACGTCTTTTTCATTCCAATACGATGACACCCAGAGTTTTTTTTTTATAGATTACACATAAACTGGTTGAACATATTTGCAACAGGAGACATTATTCCTGTCTGTTGCTAACCAGATGGAACTCTGTAATTTAATGTTATAAAACTTGCAGAAAAACCTAAAAAAAAAAAAAAGTCAATTTAAGTGGAACAATCCAATCTGTGTGCGCTGTGCTGAACCCAAGCTCTCACCTTATCCATCATCTTTTTGGTCTGTCCGTAGCGGATGCGGAGTCGCCTGGCCTGGTAGTCTGTGCAGTTGGAGCAGGAGACCAGCTCTCTGAAGGCCCCCGATCCGGGGAACCAGGCCTCCAGGTCCAGCTTCTTACTGGCTGCGTGGTTCAGGGCCCCTGCAAGGACGACGGCCATGAAGAAGAGGCTCCATGAAGCTGACATGTCAGCTCCAGGCTCTCACCGCTGGAGACCTTACCGGAGACGATGTTGACGATGCGATAAGGAATTCCCAGTGACTGGTAGAACTCCTCTGCTGTTCCGATCATCTCGTCAAACATCTCCCATGACTTTCCGTCGTGAGGGGAGGCGTAGACGAACTGCTCTATCTGCACACAGAGACACCAGGATCAGTCTGGGCTGTCAGACTGGTAACATTTCACATGACGTTTGCATGACGTAGAACTTGACTTATACACCACTGATCGCTACAGATGTAGATAAAAACAAAAATAAATCAACTATAGAGAATCGCGATTCCTAGTTCTGTCCAGATTATCTTTCTCATTATACTGCCATGACATGGTGACAGTTTCAACAAATATGTAAATTTTAAAAAATTATTTTTCATAAAAGTTACATACAGCAGATTTAAACATAACCTGGTGGAAAATGATGCAGTGTGGAACCATATAGAGGGACTATTTATTTAACAAAGGATGCACATGCAACTTGACTGCATAAATAGACAGCTGCACTTTAAATCGTCACTGGTTGTCATGGTTACCCACCTTTTTTTAACATTAGCAAGCATGCTGTCAGAGTGCGCCTGATAAAATAAGTTACGCTACTAAACTGGCATCAGTGACTGGGAAACGTCTTAGTGACCCAAACCTGCTTCATGCAGGTGAGTTGGCAAATGTTCCAAACTTCACTTACATGGAATACGAGAGCAATTTTGATGGTGATCTGGACTGGATGTAAATCATTTTATTTGCCTAATTGTAAATAGTTTAACTACTTAAAAGTAATAGAATAATTTCTGCTGTCTTTCTGCAGGAATTATTTCCGTGATGCTAAAGCAACATGATGTCCCTCTATAGAATTGATTTAGATAAACAATATATTAATTTGCCTGGGGGTCAATAAATATATTGGGACCCAGCACACAATTTATTAAATTAAAAATGCAAAAGTTAGCTTAATGTGATTTTTTTTTTTTTTTAGTTTTATCTGCTCAACAACAAGGTGTGTTTTTTAATGAAATCTGTATATTATTAAGAATCCAAAGAATAAAAACCCTTCAGACTGTTTCCTTATCAAAAGAAAGAGTCAATTTCCAAATTTTTGGGTCTTTGATTGTTTTCAGTTTTATTTGCCAAATATTTTTACCATTCTCCATTAGTGGCAAGAGGCTGAACAAAATTCATTCCAGGGCCAGAAATGGCCCACAGGCCACACTTTGGACACTGTTGGTTTGCACTCTCTTTTCCTCTTATCAGTCACGTCATTTAAACAGAATCTCTAGACGGCTTGAATAGGAAAAAAAAAAGTTTTTGAATTGAATCATTGCCCCAAAAAGCAGAATTGCCAGACACTTAAAGATTTGCATTTCTGTCACTGACCTTTTCGAACTGGTGAACCCTAAAAATGCCGCGGGTGTCCCTCCCATGGGAGCCCACTTCCTGCCTGAAGCAGGTGGAGAAGCCAGCGTAGCGCATGGGCAGGTCCTCAGGCTTCAGCCACTCTTCCCTCAGGAAGGCCGCGATTGGCTGCTCCGAGGTGGCGATGAGGTACTTCTCATCGATGGAGCTGTCGTCTGATTTCTCGCTGCTCTTACCGATCACCTGGAGGAAATGTGGGAGGCAGGAAGTCGACAACAATTACAACAGATTTAAAATGCATTGTACTTTCCCTGTTGAATTATGTGGGAAAAAAATGCAGGATTTGTTGCTTTTGTCCTGCTGTTGGAAGAAAAGTTTACTATCTGATAATTTTCTGATTTATGTAGAAAATTCAGTTATTAGTTATGGCCACTAGAGGGCACCACTGCAACTGTAGTGCACTGACAAGTTTTATAAATGGAAAACGTCTCCTTCCTGATCCATTTTTTGTTTCATTTATCTGCTTTTTGAATTTTAAACAGTTTATTTAGTCTCTCTTTAAGAACAGCCTGCAGGACAGGAAGTCTCCACCAAAACAAACAGACGACAGAATTCAGTCGAGATTTACAAACCTTATAAAGTTCCTCGTCAAACTGGCTGAGCTGGGCCACTTCCTGCATGACCTCTTTCCTCATGAAGAACGGCGTGTACAGCATGGTGTAGTTCTTGCTGTGGAGGATTCTTAAGGCGTAGTTGATCAGAGCCTGCTCCAGGAACACCAGGGGCCCCTGGGAGCAAAACAGGAGAGCAAAAAACTTAGCAACCACTTCCGGAACGTACAGGTGAAAGGATTAAAACTTCGGTCAGAAATGTTATTTTTGGTGAGTTATGCCTGCACAGTTGGGGCTGCAACATTTTTATGGTAGTAGGAACAGAGCAATCCTGTCTTAGTACACACAGAGGAGCTCACCTTTAGAAAGTATCCTCTGCTCCCAGCCACAACAGCTCCTCTCTCTCCGTCAAAGCCGTCGATCATGACCACCAGGTCAACGTGGGAGTACTTCTTCTGGACGCTGCAGTCGCCCCAGGTACGCTCCACCTTGTTGTCTGCATCCTGATGGAAGAGTTCAAAATCACCAAGTGTTCAGCTAATATTTCTATCCATCTACTGTTACATTTTGTCCAACAGAAATGTAACATTAGTTAAGGGCACTACTAAGGGCATTAGTAAGGGCACTGCTATAATCAGGTTATAGTAGTGATGCTCTGACTGAAATCAGAAAACCTTCAGCCTGATGGGGAGTGAACTAGCAAGTTGGAAACTTAAAAATCCTCTTTTAATGCATACAAAACTCTTCAGTGAATACATCACTACTCAGTGTTTGCCATTTCCAGTAGCTGGAAATGGATACTCTTCAGAGAAGAGTTTAAGCTAACTTCATGGGAGGCACATACATTTAGGAAGCCGTTTCTGCTAAAACCTTAAACTTTAAACTTTCTTTGTCCCTTTGATCGTAAGGTATGTGGAACAATATAGATATGCACTTTGTGTGCACTTCAAGACCCATTCTTGGTCCCATTAACGCCCATTATAACCAAATATTTTCAAGGGATACTTACACTACCATTTTAAAATTACTTTCCCATTAAAACCAAACTAATCTAAGATTCTGTCTTCAATATACAATAAATAATTGTTTTAGGTGTGGTGACCCCTCCTAGGGACCCCGCCCCTTTATTTAATCAAGATTCAATGGTTAAATGGTTCCATTATCTTCCAAAATCCATGGTAATAAAAAGATTGACCACAAACATAGTCTTGGTGTGTCAGCAACTATGTAAAGGAGTGGTGTGAATGTGATTGAGAAAATATTTGATCTGTACATGTATATGTGTGTGATTTAAAGACTCATAGCCAAGTAGCCTTTGTTTATGTTTTCTCCATCACAGAAAAGGCTGATGTGTGTCGTAGCATGTTTATGGCAGTGCATCTGAAAATAAAAGTTAAAGTTGGCTTTGTTTATGTGTCTTTATGAAGAGAAAGAGGCCTCTCTCCTATTGGATGAGTGGAACAACCTGTTGATGCATGTGCATTTTCTGTAAGGCTTGTTGCAGTATTTTCAAGTTAACAATTATTCCAATAATTGATTCATCACGATTAATTATTTCAGCCAGTTTAAAATATCTTCTTATTTTGCTCATCCAAGTCCATCAAGCCAGTGATCCACTCATCATGTTGCTACATGTTGAAGGATCTCTTACTGCATTTTCTTTAAATTGGTAGGCATCTTTTCCCCATTTCGTTTTGTTGATACCATCATGTGCTAAATCATGAACATGTATGTGAGAGCCTGATGAACCTGCAGATTTAAACACTATTATTACTAGATTCATTTAGCGTGATCCATTGCCTACCTCGTCATTGCTGACCGGTACAGACGGATGCAGGAGGTTGCCGATCTCCCTCAGATACTCGAACCTCTCCGTCTCCAGCTTCATCCTGTCCCGGTCAGTTTTCTCCACCGCCTCGTCCACAAGCAAACGCACCTTTTTGATCTGTGTTACTGTCAGCGCCTGACCCGAAAAGAGTCAAAACAAAAAAAAGTAAGAAAGAGAGTGAAAAAAAGAGAGGAGAACATGCGTGGATGTGTCTGTACCACCCACCGACAGCGTTTCAGCTGTTAGGTCCTCCAGGTTCTGGGCTTCCTCTGGTACAGTCTCATCGTCCCCGACTGGTTCCTTTTTCTGCAATGACACAGAATTATGATTGAAAATCTCCACTCAAAATTCCAAGCAGAATTGTTTTATGTTGTTGTTTTGCCTCTAATCCAAAGGTCTTTTCAGTTCTGAGTGATGACTCCTGTTTTCATACGAACAATTGCAAAAAAATTTGAAATCTTTTGTGTTGTTTTGCCACAGTGAAATCAACTAAAGTTTGCAGTTTTAACCCGGAAAACTTTGGGGAAAACCCAAAGCGTGTGAATACTTTAGCAAGGAACCGCATTCAGTTCTGCATTATCCATACCTTCATCTTCTCCCCGATGCTCTTGCTGCAGAGGTTCTTGGCTTTGTTCAGGTTGTCTGCAGTGAAGCGGCCTGTCAGAGGTGACATCAGTCAGTCAGTGCATTGTGGAAAAATCTGGAATCTATAAACTCTTTCATGACTTTAGTAAGAATTTTTTTTAAACATCACATTTGGGATTTTATTATGTGCATAATAAAATCTGTTATGCTGAACCAAAATGAACCAAAAATAACAGATAGTTATGCTGAACCAAAATGAAAGAGTCAGCAGCTGCTCTGCAGGGTGAGGTTGACCTGATGCTGCCGGGATTGCATCAGATTTTACATTGTCAAGCTTACTCAGAATTAGACCTAATTTTAAATTGATCTCATTTAAAAAAAAAAGATTAATTTCTCTATATTTAGTTGCCCATTAAACCTCTTTATGTATAATGTTTTTTTTTTTTTAATGGTAACCATATCGCCTATTTGTAGTCCTAGAATTACACTAGCAAAGCTAGCGTTAGCTTCCCTTTGAATAACCCACAGAAACTTGTTTTATATCCGCTTCTAGCTGTTTGCTTTGCTGCAGCATAAAATTCCAACTCTTCTCATGATAATATATCTATTTACATCCATGAAACTGGCTTTGGTAAGGTGCTGTTCTCTGTGGGAGCGTTAGCAACATTAGCCTTATTGCTAACGTTAGTTGTCATGACTCAAACAGCAGCGGTGTTTTTCACACTTACATTTTCTCCACTCTGTGTCAGCGGCCACCAGTTTATCCACCAACGTAACGTCCTTAAATCTTTTCCTCTGAGTCTCGCGGATGATCTCAGGATCCCCGCCTTTGTCGGTCCGAAACAAGTCCAAGTCGAGCACCATGTTTCCACGCTGCCTGCCTGTCAGAGAGAGACTGAATGAAGCAGCACCAGAGAAGCAGCTGCTAACC
Source organism: Poeciliopsis turneri (assembly GCA_922788865.1). Classification (NCBI taxonomy): domain Eukaryota; kingdom Metazoa; phylum Chordata; class Actinopteri; order Cyprinodontiformes; family Poeciliidae; genus Poeciliopsis; species Poeciliopsis turneri. The sequence goes on along the minus strand of CAKLNU010000771.1, from coordinate 360,959 downwards.
GGGTTGCCAGACCCGACCGGTGTTTCCGCATTAGCACGCCGTCGCGTAAGCTGCGCTTCTAAACATTGTTTTCTGGGTCTGGCGCAAGGTTGTTGTACTTTCAGGTGGAAGAGGGGCTTAATAAAGGTTTTGAAAAATTATACTTATTTATTCAACCTTTGTTTATTTGCTACCAGATCAGCTTTTAAAATGGTTTCAACCTGAAAGTGTTTCAAAATTCCAGCCATCAGCATCTAGAACAACTATCCAAAGAAAACTGTATGAGTAAAATAACATTTCATTTTCTTGGGTCTAATAAAGCATTTTTGAATTTAAATAAAATCTACATTTCAGCTTTTGATAAGTGATGCATATTTATTTGTAAGATTATTCAACTGGAACATATTTGAATAACTCTTCACACCCTCCTCCCTCAACTTTCATCAACACTAAAGCCAAACTGAGTCTTTGCCACAGACAGCATCAATATCAAAGTGGAGTTTTCATTGAAGAAGTTCTGTTGTACAGTATGGACAGTTTGTTGACATCAACAAACTCTTTTAGCTCACATTTTTTAAAAGATACACATTTTCTTAAGCAGAATTTGCCAAGTTATGTAAAATGTTCCATCATATCCAGTCACCTTTCTTCACATTTTACGACTAGACAGTGATAATTCATTAGCGACACTGACAAAAAAAAGGATAAGAGGAAGAACTTATGCATATTTGCTAAAAAAAATAATAAAAAAAAAAAAGTCATAATAGTTGTTTATACTTTGCATTCCTTATCTTTCATTTTTGCTTCCAAGAATATGTAGGGTAATGTTAATATTAAATTGACTCTTTGTGTGTTTTTGAACTAACTGGGATAGTGGTCAGGTTTCGTCACTTAATGAAACCATTTAAAAGTGCTATTCACCAAATGTTGACTAAGACCTTATTACCTTATTTGATGAGTTGTTTTGAGTTATTCCCAGGCACATATTGTGGTGTACAAGCAAACCCGAATGCACCACGGAGTCTACCGCTGCCGTAAAGTCCAGTGTGGAAATGCAAATGACCACTGCCCTCCACAGGCTATTTTATTCAGTCAATTAAACAACTCATAAATCAGTTCAACATGGTGTAGAATTGTTGTCTGCTGATTCTAAATCACTCTTTCCTATATTTCAAAAGTCAGTCAGAATCACAGCATGGGCATCAAAACTTGATTAGTTACATTTGCAAACTTTGCCAAACTTGGTTCCAACTATTGTTTATTATAAATTCCAGTATGTAATAAAAATATATGTTTTACAAAAATATTTTGATGATGCTACAATTTACAATTTACATACATAAGCATTCCATTCAACTGAAAATGTTCTCAAAAAGGGAAAGGAAACAATAGATTATTTCATTCATTCTTGGACAATTTGAGATTAACACAAGGATAAATAAAGCATAAATGTAAACACTTATACACTGATCTGGGGAGCTAAAAAAAAGAACTATTTTAGATCCATAGGTAAAACATTACATAGCGGTGTCAGTACTCATATTTTGTTCCTATATGATACTGCATACATAAAGTCATAAGTTATAGTGCAAAACTGTGCGTATCTGAGGTCCAACTGGAATATAATGTATGCATAATAATTAGTGGGAAAAGATATTGAGTTTTCAGTAACTATGTTTCTCATGAGGTTATTGACATGAAATTCACTTCATGTATCAGTAAAAACCCAAGAGATCCCCACAAAACAGGAAATCAAAATAAATGAGCCCATGAAATTACTTATATGTAAAAAAAAAAAAGTGAAAATTTTTTTACACAAAAAGGCAAAGGAAGCTGATAAACCATCCAAAATTTGCCAAACATCAGTTAACATTACTCGGTCCCTCCAGTTTTTGAAATTCCGTGATTATGGAAATTCATGATCCTCTCTATTTTTTCACGCTAATACATAATTGTTAGTTTTCAGCAAAAAAGTCAAAAACATTGTGACTTCTAACTTACACCTGCAGGTGGCAGTATTTATTACTTCCACTGCTGCCTCCACTGGCTTTGCCCTACATGAGATGCCTTGAACTTCTCACTTAGGTCATTACTGAGATCTGGAGTGAATTTCCACCTTTATAACACCCTTTTACTACAAAATGATAATGTATATTTTTTCCCCAATGCGATTATGTTCAAGCATCCACTCTATCATAGCTCAGCTCCTCCATCTGATGCTGCTTTCCGTTCAGTGCCGTCCCTGCCTCCTGGATTGCCAGCTGCAGAGCAGCTCCCATTGGGACACCGGTGTAACCTTCCTCTGTGATGTTGTTTATCTTCAGGTAACTGCCGGGTCTGTGCAGGGCCACTCCATGCAGGTGTGAGAAGAGCAGTGGCAGGTCATGTGGTAACGTGTAGTGAGATGCCAGCCTCAGCTCAGTGGGAATGTCTGTTTCCTTGCAGTACTTGAAAACAGCCGCCATGTATTTAGACATGTCTTCTCCCCGGGCCTTGGCCCGTCCCACCTCCTCACCGATAAGTTGGACGATGGCTTCGCAACTGCAGGCATTCAACCTTAAATCCACACTGTCGTCGTGAGTCACCTCCGGATCATATCTCTGCCTGAGTCCCGGAGAACATATCACCAGAACAAAGTCGCTCTCCCGGATCTGCCGACAGTACCAGGCCATAACTCCCTCCTCAGCAATGTTCAGATAGTCCCAAAGGTCCAGACACACCTGTGAAGACATGCGTATTCAAGTGTCTCACAAAAATATTCATGGCAGTTATGGTTTTTCACAATTTTGTTGCGTGGCAACCCCTACCTATAGTGTATTTTGGGGGGTTTGACTAGTATTACTTTAGGGAATGCCTCTCATTCCCTTTAGGGAATCAAAAAAGTCTAGCGGATGTTTTTAACCAAAACACTGTTTCTAGAAGGTCACATCTTTGTCTGAATGGAACAGAGTACATGCTTCCACATAATGAAATAGACAACATTTTGTTGGAGTTATTCATAATACAGACAAGATTCTAAGAGTGAAGATGTTTTAATGTTTGCAACATGTCCTGTTTGACAGTGTGACAGAATTAGGGCTGGGCATTTGTCATATTGTTTATTATTTATCGTGAAAAACTTATCAAGATAAGAATCTTGATTTATTGTTATCTTGATAAATGTCAGCTATTGCTGGTAAATAAAAACACTGACAGTAAGATCGGAAATCACATATTTGTTTTTTGCTATTTCCTCCACTGTTTGCTCCAAGAGAACGCCAATAAATATTAGTAATTTGAAAATATGATTGAATGGTGTTAGTTAGTAAAGCTTAGTGAGATAAAGCTCAGTCTTTTAAGTAAGTGGCATACTGAAGAAGCCAGTTTCATATGGGTATGTTTTCCAAGAACAATATTTGTGTTTGGGGTGCTATGAAGGCTGTGCTATGCAGTCACAGCCATACAGTTACCTAACAAATAGGAAATGAATACTTTTTTAAATCAAAATCTTTATCGTTATCACAACAGCAGCACAAAATGTGATAAAATTATAAGTCTATATCACCCACTCCTACTAAGAATTGTTTTGTCAGTGCTAAGGTGAGGTCCAACACATTTACCTTCACAAGTGGAGAATTACAGCTTTTGCTATGATGCTCAACTTGATACATATACCAAACTTTTAGAAAGTGCTCTGTGATTCTTTTAAATGGAAAAGAAAGGGGGGGAAAGTAAGGGAGCAAAGTGTAGAAAATGTTTAAAAAAGGAGATGAGAGCAGAGGAGAGAAAGAAGCCAACAGCCTAGAAGTCTGCTTCTACACCTGCAGAAAGAGAGAAAGAAACAAACCATAGCAACTAGCAAAATATCCATATCTAACAAGAGGAAATTCAACATCACTGAAAGGTACACAGTGCAAGTTAATACAAGATTTTGTGGCAACTGCAGCCTTATGTAATGTATCTGAAAAACATCTGAATCCAAGCACGTGGGTTTGTGTGTGTGTGTGCGTGTATGTGAAAAGGTTACCTGGGTCGCCATGTGCTGCTGTATGAAGGCTCCCAACTGCATGATGGCTTTGACATGAGCCGCTCCGTCATAGCCACTGTAGCATATCAGTAGACGCGGTGGGGTCGTCCTGTTTCCAGACAACACCACCGATTCTTTTAGGGTGTCTTTCTCTTCATAAAGGGTATCGATTTCTGGATACAAATAAAAAATAGATACAAATAAAAAATAACATGTTACACATTTGTGTCAAGCCAAAGTGTGTTTTTGCATGGTTTAGTTAGCATGTATTTGCACCTGAGTTTGCATTGAGTTTCTTCCTGTACACCTTCGACCTCCAACACATGAGAGCAGCGAGTAGGACTCCAAAAACGGCCACCACAGGCAGACACACAGCTAACACCACAGCCAAGGATGGAGGAGTAGAGGGAAGAGTCTCTACTGATGGAGGAAGTTTAAATGGGGACGTTAATGTCCATGTTTTCTAAAAACACTTTACTCAAGACAGTTCAAATTTCAGAACCACAAGAAGAAGAGAATAAAAACAGTCATTAAAAAGTGAAAGTGAGAGTCTTTTAAATGCATGTATACTTTACAGGATTAACTCCACTTTTATTAAGAAAACTAAGGTACTGTTTTACAATCAATTGTGCTTGTCAATTATTTGCACTGATCAGCCTTAATAAGCACAACTTATTTAATTTTAGATATTTTTGTATATACAATTGATCTAAAAAAATGTACACACCCCAAGTTAAAAAATTGTGACAATAATACAATATTTAAAAAAATATATTTACAAATAGCTGTAAAATGTTGCTCATCAACCTGCTTTTTAAAATCTTGGCCTTTTGATTCCCACATACTGACTTGGTAATACTTCAATTAGAATTGAAGCGTCCTTAAAGCCTTCCGTACCTTTCTGGACAGAAATCTTAAAGCGCTTTCTTACTGCGTCGACTTCCTTAGCAGCAATCTGTGACAGAAGCAAGAAAGTTTAGCAATAAAGTTAATTTCAGGTTTCAAAATCTGAAAACAGGAGCAGAGATCAGTCTGATTCTTCCCACTATAAATTCAACATTGACACACAGGGTTTTGCTGTGTGTTTACATTTGATTACATAACTAGGGTGGGATGTTTTCACTATTGATTAATGTATCAATTAGCCTCGCAATTAATGAATTAATCGGAAAGAAATAAATCCCCACATTCTGCAGACTTTTCATGTGTTACTTAGGGTTTTTTTTATACGCAATTAGAAATACATAAAAGAAATGCAAATAAACAAATGAGTCCACAGAGCCCCGGATGGGACATAGGGAAAAAATGTCTTTTGTGTTTCCTCGCTATATGCTTAATGCAATTGCTGATCTATTTTGTATGTAGCCACAACTGTCAATTTTAAAATTTCAAATATATACACATTTAAAGATCCTCAGTAAGAACATGTTTATTATTAGCTCTTTGGTTCAAAGAAATGTTTGAAAATATATATTTATTTGTCTGAAATGCAAGACTTTTAATGCTTTTTTTCTCATTTTTCTTATTCAGTCTTCATGATATAAGATTTTTGACAATTATGCATGAGTTTGAATAATCTATAAAACTTCCATTCATAATAAAATCCATTTATAGTGTTATTTAACGTAATAAAGTATAAAAAAAACTTTACACTGGCTAGGGTACAAACTTTTGTCTGTTAACAGTCCCTGGAGTTATCTGAAATACTAAATGGGTTAATCTTGCTGCTCTTCTGAAAAAACAAAACAATACATTTTTTAAAAATGTGAAAAACCAGCAGAGCGTCTTACCTCACAGGTGTAGTTGGTTCCTTCATGAAGGTCACTCAGCTGAAAACTGTGGTGGGTTATGTTTACTAAGGAATCCTAAGAAAAATCGCAACAGTGTTTTGTTTTTTTCCCATTTATTATACATATTCAAAACATCAAAATAAAACAAACCAACTAATGCAAACACGATGCACATGCCCAGAATATCTGACGATTGTCATGAGGAAGGATGTTAAAAAAATTCAACAAGTCTCATCGATGTTGCAAGAATAGAAACGGGAAGGGAGAGGAAAAAATTTATCTTAGCTTTACATATATTTATTAATTTTGGGGGCAACATTTAAAGACAAATACTGCCCTATATTTGAAAAAAAAAGATAATCTAGTTGTTCTAATTCTTGATAAATCCTTCCATGATTTGTAAAATTGTTGAAAAAGTCATCCTTTCCAAAAAATAAAATAGAACTGTAAGGTATTTTCCTCAAACCTACAAAAATAAAAACCACAGACAACGTATATGAATTATATGGTCAAGCTTTTGCAAAAGGAGAAGTCTCCATGAACAACTTCTTTAAGCCGTTCACAGAGAGTTCTGATCTGCTTTCACGTGAGCTCCTTCTTTTATTGTCAAAGAAAGACAGTCACAGGGGGCAGTCAGGAAAACAACAGAGGTCGTAAAACATTTAACCTAAACAAACCAGCAACTCAGTTCCAGGTGTGATATCTAATTTACAATCTGAGCCCAGTTCAGCTCTAGGTCAAACTAACAACTAAGGAATGGGTAGATAAACACGAGAAGATTTTAGGGTCTGAGAACCACAAAGTTTGACTATCTCACATGAAGATAAACAGACAGTAGTAACCTCCAGGTCTGTTTATACACACATAAGGAAGAAAACACTTTAAACTAAAAATCACAATAATACTGATTAACATTAGACTGAATATGAACTAAAGTAATAACAAAATGATAATACCAAAAAATATCTAACAAGAACTATTGCATTTTGTTTTAAAATGAAACAATGGAACAGCATCTTTTAAGTTATCTTTCCAAACTAGGACAACTATATATACTAGTATTGTTAGTGTAAATATGTTGGTGCATTTTCTTCCACTTATTCTATAAAATTAGCAAGGAAAACTGCCACGACTATTCTGGCAATAACTAAGGAATGTTTTGTCCAGCCAAACATAAATGAGCCGCCTGGAGATCAAATTACAGCCTGTGTGATTTCATCCGCTGTGGAAACAGGGCATCTGGGCATCAAACATAAATATAATTCAAAATATAATTTCAAAAAAATTAAATATCCCAAAAAACTCCAAGTCACGCAACATCAGTGACAAAAAGGATGTGTATTTTTCCCCCTCTGAGAAAAGCACTGATTGCAGTATTTACCTCGTGTGATCAGTTGGGGGTCCTGTTGTTACTTTTTAGTGAAAGGGCAAGTAAGTGCGTTAGGAATGATAGGATGTTCATTCTTTAAAACTGGGTTAAAACTAAAGACAAATTCTTACAAATTGAAAAGAAAAATGAAACACACTCACCAGAATTATGTCTGTGTATTTCACTTCTCCGTCTCCACGGCAAAGACAGAAGTACCTTCTGATCCCCATGATTGGTGGAGCCAAGTTGAAAGTCACAATGACGACAGAACCGTCCTGCTGGACCTCAATGTGCTGCGGGTACCAGTCTGCAACCGTTTCACAAAATACTTACATGCAGAGTTGATCTTCAGAGGAAATGTTCCTCTCAAGTTACAATAACTTGTGTTTCTTACCTTGTTTACACTGCTCCAAACCACTCTTCTCTGCACATGCTGGAAAGACAGAGAACTTATAACTATACCTAATTCGATATAGAAAATGGTGGGCCAAGTTTTATGAACAGACAAGATGAGAAGTCTCATTCAATCTAAAATGGATTTACACAATAAATAATAAATAAACAACAATAAATGTTGCTACGAAGCAACGATTTAGGTCCCCAATCGTTGTGTGTCAGGGTTTCACATTGTGACAGAATACCAAGCCCACAGCTTCTTACAGCGAGTGCTGAAGTAGAAACTTTGGTAAAAGTTGTCCCACTGCTCAGGAACCGGCAAGGCCATGACAGTAACGGCATACTGGGATCCCAAGGAGAGGCCGGGAAATGGATCTGACTTGTAGAACTGTAAAAATAATATATACATATATATTTTAAAAATCCAGCTCATTTAAAAATATTGGAATGACTGTATTGTGCCCAGGCTTATTGGCTTTGCTGACTGAACAATGATGCAAACCAAACTTCTCGTTTTATTGGAAACCTTTTGACGATTAAAGAAGTCAGAGATGGAGAGCAGCCATCAATCGTAATGACTTGTCAGCTCTTGGTGTATTCTTCGCTGCAAATTGGAAATTTGCAGCGAAGAAGACTAATGTTTACATACTTCATAAGTGAGATCAGTAAGTTATAATCAAAGAGTTAGATCTGCACCTAATCATTAGTAATCATCATGTACAATGGTTACTAATGATTAGTAACCATCATACTATTAGGTTATGTACCTAATTATTAGAAAACCCTCCACCATCATGTACGAAAAAACTGTTCAATGTCTAGACTTTTGTATGTTTTCAAGTATACTTTCAAGTCTGCTCCTGGGGCAGTACTGTTTATGATATGGTGATAAAAATAACGTGGCATGAATTCAAGCAAAGTCAGCGATTTAATCAAACAACAAACACATCAGGAGGGAAGAAGACATGGGGCGGTTTCTAGGCCTGCACAAACCAGCTTGATGCTTTGAAGAGAAATTTGGAAAAACAATCACAGTCAAAACACCTGTCCCTCCCTTCTCATGTCCATCAAAACGCCACAACCTGATTAGCTGACGCAGTTGCAAAGGGTCAACATACAAGCTGCTAACATTTGCTCAGCAAACTAGGTGCTAGAAATATAGAAAAGTGACAGCTGAAAACTAAATGATTAAAAATTGGATTTAAAATTTTGAAATTTGTCTCATCATTGAGCTACAAATGGGAATTAAACCAGCCAATATGAAAAAGCTGAATGAAGTAAAGCAGCCTTTTGCAAAAAACAGTGTGAACTTTCATTGTGCAAACTGACGGTTTGAAGAGAAACAAAGACAATGCCGCCTATTATACCGTTTGAGCATGAGCGGCAGAGAGGGAGACGTTACGGCTGAAGAGCAAAAGTTGACAGGCAACAGCAGTCCCTCCCAAAGCCTGCACAGACACTTGAAAGCCTCGCAAGAAGGCAATTCCTGCAGAAAGCACAAAAGAAAACAGCATGAAAGCATCCTTATTAAACATATATTATTAAACTTATTAAACATGCAGAAAATTTCATTGACAAACTATAAGGAATTCACTGTGTGCAACCTATAAAGAACACAGGTGTGTCACAGGTGTGCGATAAATACAGTTCAGTTGTACCCAAGATTCTGTCACTGCCTGCTGGCAGAATCTTGATAAATGGTTACTTATTGTTTTTCAAGAAATCTTTAGAGTATCAAGGTACTTCATATCCACAACAACACATTTGGATTAGGGGTGTTATGTCGTTGCAGTTGCAGGAACATGAAAGCTAGAAACCAAAACACTGACCGACAGTCATTACTTCAATAGAGATGTCTGTGACAGATGGAAGAAATTAAAATGAGCAAAGTTCTTGATCATCATTAAGTGTGCACAAGCCTTTAGCTTTTGTTGTTTTTCTGACATATTTCGGTGTTGAGCCTTTTTAAAAGGAGGAATTTCCTTTTATATTAAAAGAAGATTCTTGGCCGTGCTGTGGCGGCGTAGGGGATAGCGCGACCCATGTTTGGAGGCCTTGAGTCCTCAACGCAGCCGTCGCGGGTTCAAATGATGGACCCAGCGATATTTGCCACATGTCTTCCCCCTTTTCTGTCGGCCTACTTTTATGTGAGGGACACTAGAGCCCACAAAAATCCCCTGGAGGGGAAAGAAAAAAAAAAGATTCTTAGTTTTACCCATAATGTGTAAATAATCCCCAATTACAGTTCTTTATTTGTTTAGCGCTTATTGCCTTTACTTTGTTTATTTGTTTTATTTACATTTAAGACTTTAAAGAGGAATCTCTTGTTTGCCAGAGAATTGCACCACCTCCTCGTTTAACAACTCTGCTTTAGGCATCAAAACTGTCGTAGGAAACCTTTTTCTCCTGTTCTTGTCTGGAAGAGCTTAAAGTTACTAATCATCTGGACGTGTTACATATGTATGACAAGCTGGTATTAAGACAAGATCTCCAAGTTGACACACTTTACAGGTTTGTTCAGATAAAGCATTAAAATGGTGACTGACAGAGAAGAAGTCTGAACTCGCCTTTAACCTAAGGATTATATAAGACTGGAAATAACCCTCCAGCTGAGAAATGCTTAATTTTTTTCACTGAAGAAAGAAAATTGTCCAAAATGACTCACCAATCATCACCCCATAGAAGGTGAAGAATGTGAGTGAACATACCGTAGTGGCTGGGCTTCCAGGAGACAATAACAGTGTCAGATTTAGGGTTGGAATCATGTATGAACTCGACCTTCACATCGTCGGTGCTTGGACGTAATGCTCACAGATTGATGGGTCTTCATCCCCGAGCAGCTCCCAGCAAGGCCATGGAATACAGCCTGGGGAGGATCAATAATATGGCAAAATTATTTATTTATTTTAATTACAGGGTGACAATGTGAAGGTATAGTGCAACAAATTAGTAGCAACATGCTTTTGGAAAGTGACAGGGGGGTTTTGTATTAACTTTCTGGTCATTTTTATTAAAACTAAACACCTTTCTTTCATCTGTGTGTGTGACATTTTGGTCTAGAATGTCCACTCACCGGTAAATCGATATTCCTGGCTACCATTACATCATAGAGATAAAAGGTCCAAAGAAAATCCACAGTAAACTTATCTGGTGTGGGGAGATTTAAATGTTTGTAGGTTATGAGTATGAGAGGAGCAGGGAATAATAAGATCTTGAATCTTCTGCCTGCTCCTTTTCCAACAAATAATGTCAAATAGCATCCCAATGGGCATGACAATTTGCATTTTATCTTTTCTTGTTTTTGCTTTTTGTCTGTTTGAAATAAATAAACATTAAATTAAAATTGAATTAAAATATATCAACCCAAAAAAAAAAAAAAACATTCAAAAATACAGTCTGTGCCGCCAGGCTGATTGTGACCTACCATGGTTGGAACTGAGACCCACTTTCTTCTTGATGTCATCTCCGGTTACTCTGCAGTATTCACATTCAGGTTGTCCCTACAGAGCAGAAGGTTTGTAGTCAGATTCAGTTTCAACTTCTTTGTTTTTCTTTGAATTCATAATGAATGTCCGCAGACCAACATAAAGGAAAAAAGAGGCCATCCATAAATCTCCAGTTGTTTAATGGAGCTCAGCTGGAAAAGCTCAACTTCCCAACACTTTTATGCCTCCACTTTCAAACTTTAAGGACAGTATGCTTTGATACTTTCCAACAAAACTTTGGCATTTTTGTTTGAGAAAATAAGTTGAGCAAAGAAAGTAGTTCTGGAGCCTTATTTTGTTCAAATATTGTATAAGTTCCTTAAATGGAAACCTACCAACTTCCAATTTCCTTGTTTTCCTTTCAGCTTTGATTTGTTCATTCAACCACAAACGTTTTGCACATGGTCTACCTACAGGCAAAGAGTTTTATATTATATATCTGCTTTGACAAAGCCAGTAGATCTAATTAACAGGTTTAATGGAATTTAAATTGGAAGCAGATCTACAAGAAGGCTGGGCTTTTTCATCCATAAGCAGGACCATTTGTATCCCTGAGCTAACAGTAAAACAAAAATGTAACTTAAACAGTAAATGTTTACAGCTGGATTGCTTTCAGTCAGACCAGTTTGCCTAGCAGCAGTTGTAAACTAAAAATTTGGAATAGGAGATATTGCCTACACGTTCTTCTACTTTTGCTTTCAGTGAAAGCAATTCAAGGACCACACACGGAACCATTTTGTCTATACTGGCCTAATGACATTCTATGCGATAACCTTGGACCAAAGTTTGATGGTATTTACACAGAAATATAGAACACAAATCAAATAAGTAGCAATTGTTTCAAATGCCACTAAAATAATGTGATGTGTTATTAGAGCCCTTCTTAAACACCTCTCAGCCTCTATCTCCTTGCCAGATTATTGACAACCATGAGCCAGTAGAGATCTTTCCTTCCACGCCTTCAATGTTTCTACCACCCTTTTCTGTCTATGGACTTACCCCTTCTGCCAAGCCCTTCGTGGATCCCTTCTGTTCTGGATTTCTGGACCCAACCTCTGCCTCACAACCAACTGTTTATCATCAATGTCCCTGGGTGTTGCCTTTTGGATCTCCTTGTGGAGATCTTCATTGCTTCCACAAAAGCCTGTTCTGTTACCTTCAACTCCCTGTCACCCATCCACTGCTCTACAGGTCAGCTTAAATGACACCCCTCCTTTATCCATGCATCACCAGCCTCTTAGTGCTGTGTTTGACGACTTCATCTTGAGCAGCAACCAGAATCTGAAAATAAATTAAACTTCATTTTTTCCTTTGCGTACTCCTGTGTGTGGTTGAATTTCCGGGTCCCCACTGAGTGTCCTTAAAACCAACATGGACATTGAAGCAGCTTTTGGTACCTTTGGCAGTGCAGGCTGGTGCCAAGTCCATTTGAAAAATGAAATCAAAGTCTCCATAAAGCTGGGCAGCAGACGAAAGCATCAAGCGCTCTAAAATTGCCAGGTAGTTGAATTCAGAAAACCCAGTGAACAAACACCAGCAAATATGCTGGTGTTGGTCAAACCATCACCACTCTGGACTTGGAGCAACATGGATTCTGGGCTTCTGGATTTTTTTTTATTTTTCTTCAGACTTTGGGACTTTGACTCCCAATGAAATACAAACTTTATATTCATCTGAAAACGGAACTTTGGACCAATGAGCAACCATTAAAACATCTGCTAAGTCCAGGTATGCTGTCTATCTTGGCTGAATCGGTATCCAACACAGATACCTATGCAGGTATCATGGACTATGGTCAAAATTCAACAATTTTTAATTTAAGAGTACAATGCAAGCCCTGCTGACCTCTGTTCCATTTGTCTGTGTTAAAAGGCAAAAGCATACATTCAGAGCTCAATGTATCTGGTACTTCTTTCAGTCTGAAAGATAATTTAGGATATAAGTGACCTGTATCTGAAGCTTTCAGAACCAACTCACAAAGAACTGCTCAATCCATGCAAAATTGGAAAGAGTGCAGCACAACTACCAGTTTAGATGGTTGGTTTGAAGGAAGACTCAGGAAGGAGAGTCTTAAAAAAGAGCATCCCAGTCTCTGGATGTGAAAAACCTGTAGAGGCAAACCCAAAGACCTTAATTTGTAGTTCTACAAATTAATTCCTGGATATTTATACCCTATCTTTTATATAAAAAGAAAGCGCAGAATTAGACCTGATTTAAACACCAAATCAGGTCATATTTGTGATTTTGTTTCTCATAAAACTTGTCCACATCCATGTTGAAATGTCAGGTGTTTTTTTGTTTCTTTTTATCTTAACCAATCTGAACTTGCAGGTTTTAAGTTTATTTAAGGGGGGGCTGATTCTGGACTGACTTTTCATACAAATGATTATACAATGTTTAAACTATTTAAAACAACAATGTTTTGACTATTTGAATAATAAAGTAAAAAAATAATACATTTGCTGAGTCTTAGGTTTTTCCATTTAAAACCTTTCATTTAGGACCTGGTTTGTTTTCAGTATTTTAGTTCATTCGGAGCAACATGATATTCAAAATGAGACAGAAGTGAACAAATTTGGTTGAAACAACTTTGGTTTTATTCAAATTTTCCAAGTTGGGAGAAGGACCAAAAATTAGTAGTGTTAGTTTTCCAAACATCTGTGCATAATCATCTCAGTAAGAGCACTGGGAGTGTACTTTTGGCAGATTGCGATGTTTCTATTTGTCAACAATGCAGTACAAACAGGATAGAATTGTTTTAAATTCTTTCCTATTCAGCTCATTCTAAAAAGAAGTAATTATTGTCTGAAATTAGGTCTGACTGATAAATCTGTTACTCTAGAGAAATGATAAAACACACTGAAGAAGACATTTCGTAAGGTTTAAAAAAAAAAAAAGACACCCCAGAACTATCAAACCACAAAGTCCACGAACCTCAAAGGCATCTTAAATTACAGAAAATGTTTCTTTTTCCTTGAATAAATAAAATGAAGTTATGATAGCCATCTGAGAGTGAATATAAAGTAAGAGAAAATATTTAGTTAAGGGAAGAATCAAAATGTTGAGAACATTTCCACAGGGCAGCTTTTTTGTTCAATTTTGTTGCAACAAAGAAAGTCCAGTTAGTTGGGAGATATCAAGTGCAGATCAGTTTTTCTAAAAATAAAAACATAATTATTATGTTTTTATTAAATAGGTGTGAAATGTTTACTAATCGAGTAGATTTATGAAGTCAAATGATCCCTTCAATACTTTAATTTTCTGCAAGGTTTCTTTCGAATTCTTCATCGGTTTTGGAAAGGGCTTCCAAAATTATGATAGTTTCTATTCATACTATTTAAACTTCATGCTCTGGCAGCAATAAATAATGCTTCTCCCTTCATGCTGTCCAACACACCGTTGTGTAAATAGAAAGTATTTGCCTCGAGCATAAATACATATCTTCTACCCTTTCTTCTGGCAGGCGAGCTGATGAGCAGCAATAATCTTGACAAACCTGATGCAAAAATACATAATGGGTCGGGCTGCAAGAAGCAAAACATGCTCTAATCACTGCTAAAGTCACTGTATGCTTAAATAGTGTTTTTTAAATTTGTTTTTGAATCTGAACCACTTTTTCTACCTCCAAACAATTTTCTTGCATCTTGAAAAATCTTTCAGAGATAATTTCTAGATTTAATGTGAAACAATTCTTGCTAACTTTACACTTTGAGGCTTACCATTTTAAACCTTTGGAAATCAGATATTAACTAAAATGAAAGCATGACATGGGTTGAAAAATTGTACTTCAGTAAGCTCAGCAGTACATTGACATATTTTTACTGAAGAAAAAAAAATATCTTTCAAGAAAAGTAAAAAAATTATTTGTAAAAATACTGTTTCAGTAACTGGTGTGACAGATGGGGAACATTATTTTATGTGAAAATTCTGGGATTTTAAAAAGAAAGAGTCATGCAAATAAATCACATAACTACAAAACAGAAAACAAATTTATCCAATTAATTTGTTCGTTATTAAACTATGAATATAGTCGGTAATGATACTCGTGGCACTTCACTTTTTCCACATTTTATGTTTCAGTCTCATTCCAAAATGTATTCATCTCTTTCTGAAGTCTGCACTCTAAACACATACAATATTGTAACAAACATGTCAGAACAATCTTGTTTACTTCCGTGTTGATATCCAAATAGTACAGAGGACTCGGGTGATAGAGCATTAGACAATAAATTGTGTAATAATATTACTCAAATGAAAGTACGGTGTAGTAGAACGACTGCAAAAAGAACAAGTTCCCCGCGCTGTGGTTAAAGCACTGTGCAAATGGAGTTTTCTTTTGATTATTTCATGTCTTCCTCTGCATCAGCTGCAGGTTTAGGTCAAGTGAAAAGTTTTTTCTTCTGCTAAATTCTCCGTTGTCAGTTTATATCTCGCTAGATATAGCTTTTCATACGAGTACTGGGAAACGTGACCTTGCGTCGTACAACTATTCATATTTTTCAAGTTTGTATGGCTTTATTTTACACTGTAAACCCCGAACAGTCAAACGGCACCAGTGTTTCTGCTGTGTGCTGTTCCTCAGCTAGAGGGGTGACCGTCACATGAAGCAAACCTACAGGAGAAACCTACCTGCCGGATACATTCCAGGCTGCAGTTCTGAGGGGTGACGGCTGAAACCGGGACTTCCGTCTGAGCCCACAAAGGCTGGGACGCAACCAGCAGCAGGTACAACCGCCACATGCTGCTGCCACAACCACGTTTACAGGCGGCAAAAACACTCTGAAGCTCCGGCAGAAGCCCGACTTTTAAGGGCGGCTGCTGTGAAAGCGCAAGAAGCCAGGAGGAGGGAAAACGGCAAGGAGGGGAGTGGTGTCCTGAGGCCGCAGGTGGAGCAGACACTGCGCAGGCAGCGCGAGCTTCTGCCTGGATGTTCTGTTGGAGCCGAAAACACGCGGGACCCAGTGCCGGTCATACAAGTTGTTTTTTTTCATGCGGGCACAGAACGAAAGAGTGAAAGCTCTGAAGCTACTAATGAAAACTGTGATTATATCATGTGCAACAGCTTCATCTCTTATTAAATGCAAAAGTAAAACTGAAACTAAAATAGAAAAAAAATGAGATTGGTCCAATGTATCAGTTAGCTACAATTTCTATGTAACAAATATAAGAAACTGACTTTGTATTGTCTCTTCAGCACAAGGGCCAGGACCAGTTCTGCAGGGTGGTTAGAACCGCCCCTGCTGGGATCTCAAAGAGAAAACACTGCTGTCTGCATCATGGTATGCTGTTTAAATATGCTCCAAAAGAATGCATTTCAGCAGGGCCATTAAAGCAGACTAACGTTAATCAATCAGGGTTAATATCCTTTTTATTCAGCACTGATGTTCCATCATGTTGGTTTTTATTTGTTACCCATTTACAGGATATGGTTATTTACAGGCGTCAGGAAAAAAAAAACAGATTTACAAAAACTAAGGTTAAATACGTAACTATTAGCTACTGAACAGGGGTTGATGGAGAAAAACAGTGAAATAAGAGGTTTTTTTCAACAGAAAATTTCCAGCAAGAGTAGGTAGATGTTGGTGATCACCGGATCTGCAAAAAAGAAAATAAATACCATAAAAAGCATGTCACACATTAGCTGAGCAGTGATTTTTTTTATAGACAGCTAACAGAAAGGATAATAGGCATGGCTTCTTCTGTTTTTATACATCCGTGGAAGGTTTTGAGTCGTAAAATCAACAGATCTATCAAAACATCAGGAGAGACATGTTTCTACATGTCCCGATGAAAGTCAATCTATTAATGTAACAACATACAGACTAGTTAAACTTTCCTGTTTAACTAGTTACTAAAGTGTTAGACTTATTGGACAAGCAGTATTTAGTTGTAGCTGCTGCTTACATCAAAGTTTAGCTTCACATAAATGTTGCAGTGCACCTGACTAAATGAGTTAGAAAATTGACAACTGCGATTCTAAACCAGAAGGTTTATGAGTGCATTTCTGACCATTCTACCAGGAGAGCATTTGTGAGGTCAGACACCAATGTTGGACATGAAGACCTAGCCATTGGGTGCCCATGTTCAGTCCTTGAGAGCAACCATCCTACAACTTTTAGATGTATCCCTTCTTCAACACGCTGATTCAAATGAATGACGCCTCAATTCCAACAACTAAGGAATTCAACTATTTGATTCTGGTGTTTTGCCAGAGGGAGGCAACTAAAAGTTGCAAGATAGTAACTCCTGAGGCCTAGATTTGGGCACATATCTTTGTCACATATAAATTTGCATGCAAAGTTGGTAGAATTTATGAACCTGTGACTGGTAAAATAATTGCAACACCAAAAATCTTTTGAATCTTGTGAATACAGCTAAGTGGCAATAAAGACTAGACAACAAATTTCAATTTATGGATGTGCAAAAATGGAAGAGACATACTCGAAAAGCTTATATTATACTGAAATGTTCCATGAAGAAACATTTTATTCAGTTAGAATTCAGTTAAGAGTAAATAGAAACTATAAGACTAAAATTAAGGTATTTTTTTTCTTACCGTGTATTTGTCCCATTTTTTCTCAGGATCGTATGGCTCCCAGCGACTTGCAGGAAAGATATGCTTGTTCTTCTCATACCAGCTCCTTAGCACCACTTTTCCTGCATGGGACTTTAAAGAGAGAAATACAACACCATTAACTATAACCTTCCATCTGTAAATTCCTCTGGCATCACTTTCTTTTGGCCCAAGGTTTGTGGAGTGGATCCATACTTTTATTTTGTTTACTCCCTGACGGGGAGTAAACAGACCCCGTCAACAGACCCCGTCTGAATACACAATAGTTGAAATCAGGCCAGATAACATTTTTCTAATCTGTTATTCTTCAGTTTTGGGGAACTTGTAGCTCTCCCATCCTTTTCTAAGATGACTTCAACTGCTGCAGTCCATCTGGTTCCAGGTTCAACCTGTGTGTCCATGTATTGAACCTAGAAACAGATTTACAGATAGGTGTTCTGTAAAGCTTGTTATTGCCAAACATGAGAAAATCCAAACGGCGCCTAAATCCTCAGAGCTGGGAGTGACATCTGAAAGTTCTAATAAACTAAACCCCCTTTTACTCCCCATTCTGATGCTCACTTTACATTTCTGTATGTCATCTTCACCTCTTCAAGGTGCTTTAAAATACACAGTTACTGCCAAGTGATTGACTGCTTTGGGATTTGTGTTAACAGGCAACTGAACAAAAGTATCGGACTCAGGGTCTTCCTCTGTGTATTATAAGCCACCAAACTTCCGTTGCACCCCCATCAGGCTACACATTAATAACTTCAGCAAATTAAGTGAAAAGTCACAAACAAAGAATCCAAAAATGTTGTACACTTTAATTAGATGAAACAACTGAATTGGAAAAAAGTTCATATTGAATTTAATTTTTTTATGTTTGCCTTTTTTAAGACTTTTTAGTTGGTGTTTAGGTATTGTTAATAATGTCTTATAGTGATATTATCTTGTCAACTTTAAAAAATGGTTAACTCAAAGACATTGTACACCCTTGATGGCTGCCCTCGCACCTCTACCACTGGGCTTAGCAAGTTTCCTGGGAGAAACCCTGCTGTATGCAGGTCGAAACACAGCTGATTTTGTATGGTTATTTGAAGTGTGATGGTGCAGGCACCATAGTTGTGCAATTCACACTGCTCAACTGGGGCCAGAATGTTTGACTTGATGTCACTGTCTCACTGTAAGATAATTACTCTAATCATTTTACATATTAAAAGCTTATTTTTCACACTTATGCTATAAATAAATACATCTGTTTGCATTTCATTCTATTTTCTTAGATAACATTCCATTTGTTGGATCAAGTCTTCATTGTGCCGTTTCATCGTGAAGTTTGGGAATTAATCTGTTGCTTCATTGTGAGCTATAAATCTTAAGAATAAAATGTACAGAATAATAACAATGCAGAAAAATGAAAGTGCAATACCAGCATGGCTGTAAAAACTTATTTACAGTTCCTGGGAGGAAGCATCTCATATAATGCTATTTTGTGCACTTAGGATGCAACAATATGTCACTGAAGGAACTCTCATGTTCAGAAAAACTGGGAAGAGCCAAATACAAACAAATGCTAGGGCTAATCCACATGTAGCCAGATATCTGGGCATACTAATACATTTTTATGCGTTACATAAAAACAAATAAATTTTTATGTGTTTTCTTACATTGGGAAATGGAGATTTAGGGTCCCATGCATTACAGTCTGATGATTTGCCAGTATGTACTTGCTTTGACACAATTCCCAATCGACAATGTCTTTAATAAAACACAATGTGTTGTGTTTAATTTCTAACAGGAAGTTGTGTTTGTTCTGAAGAAATCTGAAAAGTGCAGCGAGGCTAATTTACAGAACGCTGGATGCAAAGCTGTCTGTTAAAATGTTGCATAACTTTATGCAACATTTCTGAATGACGGCTTCTTCTACAATGCAGGCGGGTGCAAAAATTGCACCCGCCTGCATTGTCAAGTGGAAGCGCAACTGTGCCAGAGTGACCTCTGACATGGCTTTGAGCGTCTATGTTTTATCTTGTGTAGATGTATTTTTTGAACATTCACATGTGTATGTAGAGCACTGCTGAAGACGTATCTCTGTTACCTTTGGTGGCACTAATAAAGTTTTCTACTCTTTTCTAGCCTCTCATGAAGTGGTAGATATTTTAGACTA
The DNA here is from genome assembly GCA_922788865.1 of Poeciliopsis turneri. NCBI lineage: Eukaryota > Metazoa > Chordata > Actinopteri > Cyprinodontiformes > Poeciliidae > Poeciliopsis > Poeciliopsis turneri. Next base: position 341,211 of record CAKLNU010000771.1, on the reverse strand, counting down.
AATAGTGCTGGTCTTTGGTAATCAGGTGAAGAAATTTGATCAAATATATTTCAAAAATGTAGTTTCTTTTATTGTTTTTTAGTGGGTTATTGTTACCTAACTGAACACGGCAGAGAAATGCTGATGGCAAGGCAGAATTTGAGAAGTGAATCCTGTTTTGCTGAGATAATCAGCGATATAATAGGCTTTGTGGATCCAAAAACTTGTCTGTCTACTGACCTGATAAATAACTTTCTCCCATGTGGGCTTTGTACTAACATTCACATGTGGTTTTAATGGAATGCAACTGGGATTTTGGAGTTTTACTGGAGTTTTATTCCAGCCTTTCTCATATCCTCTTAATATAGTATGCGCCTCACCTCATCTTTTTCCACAGTGGCGTCATTCACCAGTCGAATATCATCGTGGACGTCAAAGCTGAACAAAGGGCCTGTAAAAGGAAATTTCACATCAGAAAAAAGATTCATGAGCATGACAACAAATGGTAATATATGTTCATAAATGTGGCGTGTCTTTCAAGAGTATTTTTTTTCAGAGTAAATTAACACCATTTAGTGTGGAAGGACCAAGAGCTGATATGACTTAGTTCAAAAATGCAAAACCAAACCATGAAATTGAAAACAGAGGACTTTTTATTCTGAGGGGAAACAATTCTGAAATCCATTAGTCATTTTTCACAAAAACAAGAGTCAGGAAAAAAAAAACCCTACAAAAATGCATCAGTTTCAAGACTTTGTCTCTGTAGCAGTTGCACTTTCTAGCCAAGATATTCTCAAATGATGCAGATTTTGTCATAGTTGGCATGAGGTGCTTTAGCTAACGAGAAACAGCGACACGTCTAGTTGCTGGAAAAAAGTGATTTTGATAACTGAACTGAACATAGTAACTGTATTTAACTAGATTTTTTAAAATATTATTTATGCTGTCAGAGAACCAACAGTGGCAGAAACAGTAATAGTAACATACCCGTTCATTATGTTCAGTTTTTGGGGTTTTCAGATATTTACAGGACTTTATTGTCATAACAAATCAAAAATCTTGTTGCGCTAAGAAATCCTTTCAATAACAATAAACAATTCAAAAAACGACCACCTCTGCATCAGACATCACGCATTTTACTGTATTTAGTACTCAAAAATAATGCAAAGTTGAGTAGCACATAGCTAAGTGTATTGCTCAAACTGTCTGAAACATTGCCTAACTTGGCTAGTGTTTTTTGTTCAATTGCAAAATTCCAGTGTTAGTGAATGATGTACGTATACATTAGCACCAGTAGGTGACAGTGGTGAAATATGGTTTTATTAGGTTTTACCTAACATAAGATGGTAGTAATGGTATTATTTATTCCCAGCAAGTTAGCCAAAGCACATTTTTAGATCAGACAACATTATTAAACCTCATTTTGACGTATTTTGGGGGGAAAAACTAAGCTAGCACAAAACTAAAGTGAGACTGCAATATCAGCTTAAAGCTTTATTGCTTAAAACTCTAAGCTAAAGCTAATCAGAACTAAAGAGTTAGTGCTAATGTTTTTAAGAGCGTGGTTATATGACATTATTTTACCATTATAGTTACTTTACCATCACGTAAATATGCCTCTTAATCATCAATTTTTACTAGCTAGTAAATTAAAACTGTTGTGTTTGTTATTGTTGCCCAATAAAGTCTTCGTTTTATGTGGAGTTACACTGGTTATACAATAATAATCAGAGCTAACCCTTTTAAATGTAAAACTTAAAATCCTGTCAGTGGTGGGTGTGAAAGTATAATTAACAACAGTAAGGTAGAGTGAAAATAGTTCAGCTTGAAGATGAAAGGCACACATAAAGTTGTTCAATTTGACTGTTGTCAACTTACCAGACTTTCCTCTGGCTTTGGTCACAATGAAGTCATAAAAACTGTGGTGCTACATAACACGAGAAAATGAGAACCAGTTTCATTCAACTTTCCCACAAAACATTCCTTTCAATACTCATGAAAGAGATGTTTAAACTCTTAGTCAATAACTATGTAATTAAGAAAAATAACTTTACTCACATGTGGGATTATGAGATCTTCCTTGATGTACATCAGTTGCTCCACCCCAGCAGACCTGAAAAGAAGAAGTGTTGACTTTAAAGTACACACAGAAGTGAAACATCAACACCTCTTCTATTAGTGGTAAAAATCAGAGCAAGAACAAAAGAATGCAAAATAAATCACAGGAGGAAACATGTTTCCTGATGAAGAAGTAAAAAAAAAAACCAAAACTTTTATTCAAAGAATGAAGGAACCGTTTCAAAACAATGAATGCTTAAAGTAGAGAAGAAAAACATCTTGGACTACTTTTTGCATAATGGCCTTACTTCTAGTGTAACATTAAGGCACTTTGATTATCTGCTGATTTTATTTTGTCAAACATATCTGAATAAAACGTTTAAACCCAGTTTAACAAGTTTTAACAAAAGTTACATCTAAATTTTATGAAGTTCTTATTTTATGAGTCCCTCCAGAACCAAAAGCCTTCTGTTAGCTGGTTTTTTGTTTTTTAACTGCCTTCAAACCGAGAACTAATCTAGTCTCGGAGCAGCTGCCCTGCAGATCTGAGGCTGTTGAGCATGTTAAAAATATGAGAGGAAACATCGGTTTTAAATTAGGACTGCAAAATATATTACGGTATAATCGTCAACCTCATCTCACCAACACAATCCCAAAGGAAATCTGCATACAACTTGCAAATAAAATATTTGGCCATTAGCACACTCTTGTTAATGAATGTAAGAATGTGTTCATTTTTTCTTGGCTCTGAACTGACCTGAGCTCACTGAAGTCCTTCCTGAGGACCTCCAGGGCCTTCTGCAAGAAGTTCTGGATGGTGTTACCTTTCTTCATCTGCAGCACAGGCACACAGAATAAATATGATGGTGCTGCATGGGAAAAAAAACAACCAAAACCTACAACACCTTATTGGGGCTGCTATCATTAGAAAAAACAACTTATAAATAGATTTCCTCCCCCCAAAAATATGACATTTTGAGATTATTCTCAGAAATTTCCAAGCAAATTTTGCACTTTTAAAACAAATATTTCCACATTCTTATGGAACATTTCTGAGATTCATTTCACAATCTCTGGGTCTTACGAGAGAAACCTTTCAAACTCAAAAATTTCCTTACTTTTTCTGCAAATCTTCTGAAATTGATCTCACATTTTCTGACTTTTTTTCTAGCAAATTTTCTACTTTTCAATCTCAGAAATTTTCATGACTTTCATAGAAAAATTCAGAGATTAATTTCAAAATTTCTGAATTTTTTAGCAAAAATTTATTACTCTTCTTTTTTTCTACTGACAAATGCCCTAATACTTCTTTGTAAAAAAACAAAAGAAGAAATTAAACTATAAATCATAAACTATATGATTTATGTAGATATACTTAATTATTAAGGCGTACTTTATCACTCTCTGTGAGATTGTTTTTCTTTAAATTTATACCTTCCCTTAAATTTGTTACATCAATTAAAGTTTGTACATAATGTAAATTCACAGCATTGTCCAAAAAGAACAACACAAACATTGTGCCGATCCAGACTTCCTGTTTTCTCATTTTACAACTCCAGAAAATGGCAGCTGCCATCAAACTCAGCCTCCTGTTTACCTTGACAGTTTTCCGGTGGCCTGAGCCGTCCCAGTAGCTGAAGGTAATTTCAATTTCTTCATCTAAGGACAGAAATTCATAAAAAGATGTGGGTTACACACATGAAAGAGTATGACAGCAAATAAAAAGAAAAAGGAGAAGTAGATTTCTGCCAAAAACTCACATTTTGAGATAAATCTCAGAAATGTTCTTAGAAAAAAAAAAGTTAATTTCAGAGACTCAAAATTTCAGACCTTTTTTCTTACAAATATGTGACTTTCAGAGCTCAGAAATGTCTTTTTAGCAAACGTGTATTCTTTTTGTTTCTACCTACAATGGCCCTAATATGCTGTAAGAGAGTGCTACATGATTTAGGTTTAAATAAAAATAAAAGTCTGACCACTCACTCTTGATCTTCTCCTGTTTCAGCTCCCACTCCTGTCTCAGCTCCTCTCGGAGGCGGTTTTCCTCCTCCTGCAAAAAAAGAAATGAAAAATTGAGAAAAAATGAATGAATGAATGAATGATTTATATGAACAACATTCCAGCTGCATAAGGCAGAGCAAGTTGTGCGGAAGACCACAATTTGGTTTTCCAAGTGTGAGGTTTGTGTGGACCTGACCTCTCTGTCTCGATCCGGAAGGAAACTCGTATCCACATCTGGATTTTTGCCCAATTTCTTCTTCTTAACTGGAACACCTGCAATAGACATAAAATAATATAGGGAATGGCAAGCTCTGCTCACAGCCTACCCAGAAAATCCCACGTGGCAGCAAGTCTCACAAACAAAGCCTCGCGGCGCCCAAATCTGCAACACTAAGGAATTTTCTTGAAATGATGCAAATGTGAAATTTATATTTAGGTATGTTTTTGGAAAGTTTCCCCATTGATTCAAGAGGAAGAAGAAAAAAAAAAAAAAAACATCTGACGCTACAACTTAGCTTTTGATGTTTGACAATCAAAATACTCACAATCCTGATCTTCCTCGTAGTTTTTGTCATCATCGTCATCGTCGTCCTCATCATAATCGTCATCTTCCTCCTCTTCTTCATCAGGATTAAAAGATAAACTGGCAATTTTTCTCTTTTGTTCTTCCTTCCTCTTTTTCTCTTTCTGTTTTTCCAGCTTGCTGGAAACAGAACCAAAGAAATATAAAAAATAAAACTAATGAGCAGAATATTGGTTTACTAGACATTCCAGTAAGACATTCCAGAGCTATAAACAGTAAATTTGTGGTAAATTTGGGTTAATTTATTACAGTGGGAGACATTAAGACAATTCATATGTTGGCCTTAAAAGGCCTTTAAATCAGCTGGAAAAAGCTGTTTGACTAGACCAAAAACACTGGTTGTGTGGGTGGTCTTTAAATTGTTTTCAACAGGAGCAAAAGTTCCACAAGAAATACAAGAACCACTAAGGTGTAGGGAATGTGTCCAATTTCAGCTTTTTAACTAACAACTGCTTCTGGAGGAACAGTTCAGATTGAAAACAGTCCTGTCAAATGCATAAATCTGCTGTTAGGTTGTTTGTATTGAACCATTACTGACAGCTGAGCAAAACAAACGGTCCTGCCCTTGGCTAACAAAGCCCAGTCTTCCTGTGAGTCTGCTTCCAATTTAAATATCTTCACATTTATACTAAAACTCTAGTGGTTTTGTCAAAGCACATATATTACTGGGTAAAACAAAAAAAATAAATGGTAATCTTTTTTTTTTTAAGCAGTCATCCATCATATTGCACATATAATTTCAAAAGTGTATAAATGTAGGGCTTCATATTTAAAGCCGATGGTTGCAACATTGTTATGAGGTAGAAGGTAAATCATGACTTTTTTCAAGCAGATGAAAGATGGGGTGAAATCCAGCCCAGACCTAAAAAGTTCTCCAAAACTCCAAAAGAACATGCAGTAAAATCCTGAGCCTGGACTTTGAGAAATATCTTCAAATGATTTGCGGGGAACTACTTCAGGGAAAGAAAACGCTATAGAGACTAAAATGTTTTCCTTTGATTGTAAACTCCAGCAAAGTCAGCCAAACAAGACAACTAAAATATATATATATATATTTTTTTTTTACAGAAATGTTGTTAATGAATAAATAAATTCTAAATTAAATTTAAAACAATCTAAAGAAAACTGCTTTTAAAAACAGGCCAATGTTAGATAGAAGGTAATAATCCTACAAAATGCAAACATTAATTTGCTCCTCTAAAGCGCAATAAACAAGCAGCAAAACCAGGAGAATGCTTTGGTTTTTACAGAATATTAAATCTATATCTTGGTTAAATAGACTACTCAAAAAATAAAGGGAAACACCTGAAAAACACAACGTAACTCCAAGTCAATAATACGTCTGTCAAACAAGATGGCTGCCGTGGCCATGGTGACGTAACTATGGAAACTCACAGATAGCATTGGCAGAAGAAAAAAACAAACAAACTGATTTTCCAATCCAATATTAATATCTCTTTTGGTCCCAATATTGAAAGAAATTGCAGATTGAGTATTCGTGACAATGTGCCTGATCTATAAGGGCAGCTGTACTCAGTCTAATTCTATGCTGTCAAGATATATTAATCCTTAATATATCCCAAGACATATATACATCCATCCATCCATCCATTTTCCGTCACCCTTCTCCCTAACGGGGTCGGGAGTTGCTGGTGCCTATCTCCAGCTGCGTTCCGGGCGAGAGGCGGGGTACACCCTGGACAGGTCGCCAGTCTGTCGCAGGGCAACACAAAGACAAACAACCATGCACACACACACTCACACCTAAGGAGAATCTGGAAAGCCCAATCAGCCTGACAGTCATGTTTTTGGACCATGGGAGGAAGCCGGAGAACCCGGAGAGAACCCATGCATGCACAGGGAGAACATGCAAACTCCGTGCAGAAAGACCCCGGGCCGGGAATCGGCCTTCTTGCTGCAAGGCAACAGCGCTACCCACTGCGCCACTGTGCAGCCCCCAAGGTAGTCAATTTGTTGTTTTTGACAGTTCATTTTCTTTACTTTTTATTTTACATTGGCTGCTATTCTCCCAGTTGCACTAACTGAACTGAACATTTTACATGTTTGATCAAGCTTATGAAGCTGTTGATGTATTTATTTGTGCTGCACTGATGTAGAGTTATCAAATAAATTGGTAATTCAGTATCCTCACATCTGTATTCAAGAAAAAATAATGTTTTAAGTCAATTTAGAACTATTTTTCTGTATTGGATCAGTATTGGCCAATACTAAATCTCAGGTATTGGTGTCGGAAGTGAAAAAAGTGGATCAGTGTATGCAACAAGAAAAAAAGACCGTAAGCTATTCTGTCAACTGAAAAAATTTAATTGTTCCAAAGTTACTTAGTTGTTTAATTAAATAATTGTCACCTTTTTTCGGGTAGGGAAATAATTAATCAACATACAAGTTTGTCAGTATTCACCCTGAATGATTTTTAGAAATCTGCAGACTGAAGGTGGAAAAAAAGCACAAACTAAATATGGATATTTGGCGACCTCTGCAGAATAAAAAAGGGCATGGCTAAATGTAATGTTCACGTTTCAGGTTAACACTGTTGTAACTACATTTTATATTATGACAAAGTCAAAATGCAGAAGATAAGTGTGTGTGTAAAAAACTAAATGCATTCCCTCCATAGCTTGTAGAGTCATCATTAGCAGCGAAACATGTAGGCTTTCTGTTAGACTTTATAGTTTCTCACATAGAGCCAGACATCTGTTTCAGTGGAGCTACTTTGGGGTCACAACAAAACTTTTTTTAAAACTGAGTTAGGGTTTGGACTTTGAATCATTTCAACACTTTGACTCTTGTTTTTCAGTCATTCTGTTGAAGGTTTACTGATTGCTGTGTTTGGGTCTTATGTTGCGGTGGATTTTCTCAACCACTCCATAAAGACAGACATTCAACACAACTAGTATGAAGTGTTTGCAGCCTTTCTGTTTGATCAGCAGCAAACACTTCATAACAGATGGTATGAAAGTGTTTGTGTTCCTTCTTTGGGTGAGAGAATCCAACCACAGCAGAAGCAGCATGAATGTAGTTAGTAGCACTGTTGCCAAGCAGCAAAGAGATTCTTGTTCTTCTGACAATGGATTGTGAAATATCAGCCAGAATGCAGTCCAGATTCGGATGTTCTGAAAGTGTGCCACTCTACAATCATAAAAACAAGATCTTGCTGATGCCACCCACCTTGCTTAGCTAGCCGTGAGCGAATGAGCGGCCTAAGTTATCAATGATCAATATCATTGGTATTGGTCAAATGTGTATTGGAATATATATTATCACTGATTAATTGTCCATCCCTTGTGAATACTATGGACTTTTGATTGTTCAGAACATTTGCCAAGTTTGATGGGTAGCAACGTTTGTTTCTCTACAGTCATTAAGGTCTTTCCAACTTGGAATTGTTGATGGCCAGTTAATTAAGTCCCCTTTACACCTGAGTTAAGAGGGGGCAGTGCAGAGCCAAGTTATTTTGGCTTGTGGATGGCAGACTGATCTGAAGAGACTCAGATCATTTAAATCAAACTGTGTTCACTCACAGCTGCAGTTCCTTGGACTGCTCCTTCTTGGCCAGCTGCTTCTCTCTCTCCTTCACCAGCGCCTCCTGCTTGGCCTTCATGTCATTCAAGGTCACCAGGCCTGTTTCAAACATTGAAGAACAGAATGTTTGGAAAAAAGCAAACAATAAACACTATTGCTTATTATTACTAAGGCTTTTAAGCTTTAGTAATTGTAAAAATGTCAGTAAAATTGTCAAACATACTTACCAACAGTGCTGGACTTTAGCTCTGCTTCCACAGCATCATAGTGAGCTGAGAATTTCTTGTCAATGTTGGATTTGACCATGTTGTCCTGCAACCAACATGCACCAAGATAGAGACAAAGAAATACAAATCAAACATTGGTTGACCCAAAAATTCCAAAACTTGGACTACTAATTCACTCGTGCACATCAACATGTGTGGTGCACATGTTGATATTCCATTAATGTCATTCATAGAATGTGTGTGATATGCAGCCTTTCTGATCTGCCATAGATATGCTTTGAAAATGCTCTTGCAATAGCGGAAAGTACCGAACTGCACTGAAAGGGGGCAGTGATGAGCCAAGAAGGATAAAAACCAACAGGAGATCTACGCAATGAAAGGACTGAAAACGTTCAACAAGGATGACTTTTACAACACGTAGAAGGTAAATAAAAATAAGTTTCAAAATACTGAGATTCACCAAAAATATTTAGATGTAATCAATCTAATTTGACTTTTAATTTTATTGTTCTTACAGCTAAACAGTATGGAGTCGATTGAAGATTAATTAAAAGTTTTTTTAAAAATAATTAAATATTTCAATTAAGCCCAAAATTTAAACATTTTGAGTTTTCTATATTTGTACATCAGACTCCAGAGGAGTCAGAGCCTCACCATACCTCACTACAATAACGATTTTAATATTCATGTGCGTCTATATTTTTGTTGGATGTACAGTCATAAAATCTCCCAACTTGCACCTATATTTTTGATTTAATTCCGCTCTTTATCGTTTTTTGAACACTTAACATTACAAACACCCTCCATGGGTTCCTGTAGCTAAACTATATGCAGAATATTCGAAATAATTTTGAACAGGGCGTAAAACCAAGTACGAAGCATAACTCTGTAGGGAAAAACTATTCCAAAAGTAACTGCGAACAAACAAGTAACTGATAGGTGACACCTATGAGTTACTTGAGTAAGCAGAAGTAAATCACGCTAACAATGACAGGAGCATTTTTCCATAAGCACGTGCATTTAAGATGTTCCAAACCTCTGCTATCTTCTGTTTGAGCTGTTCAAGTTGCTCCCTCTCTTTCTCTCGTTTTTTCATTAGCTGCATGGCTCTGCCCGCCTCGCTGGCTGCTCCTTTGTACTGCGCCATGTCGGTATCTTTATCTTCGAAGCTCCCGCGGAATGAATAATAACAAAGAAACAGCAAATAAAGGCGTTCAATATACAAATTTAACTAAATATTGTTCCAGAACTGCGAAGACGCTGCTGACAGCCCACCATAACAAGAAAAATGGCGACTGCCTAGCAGTGCATGCTGGGTAGTTTAAAAAGAAGACGACATGCGTTTTCGCACCTGCCATATTGGTCAGGGAGAAGTCGCCTTTTCCAACGCCAGGATGGCTGAAGAGGTAGATTTACACCTTCAAATTAAACGTTGGTTTTTAATCAGAGACATTTACTATGATGCAATACACTTCCAATAAAACTTGACTTAAAACGTCAAAAATCGTAAGGCCAGCCAGGAGACCAGAAACCTTTTAAAAGTCACAAACTCAATAGAACCATGTTGATAAAATGCGTAACACAGAGACTAATATTATTTCCCTTCTTTGCTAATAGCAGTCAGCCGCATTACTAGGAGCTGGAGTTAAATTTGATGTTATTCTTATGCTACATCTGAAGTTTGAACTTCATATGTAAGTAAAACACAGAGTAGCTTTTTTCTGGTTTAGTAATTTGCTCAAAAAGATGGTTCTCCTTAAGTATTCACCAGGGATCATACAATAAATCATACAAGCCTATAATCACATATTTACCAATGATTAAAAAAAAATAATAATAAAATGCGACAATACATTAAGAACAGATTTCTTCACAAGACTTAAAAGAATTTATTTAAATAAAATAATTTTAAAACTTAGAATAAAAAAAATCACGTGCATTTAAATAAAAGCACTCTGCTTCCCATTCACACACTTCAGTCAAGATTCCTTCTTGTTTTTTCTTTACATTCACACAGTGTCTTTGTCTCTCTTTCGATCCAAGTCTTTGTTGGACAGTGAGATGGAGATCTGAGTGCAGCAGAGTGCCAGAGACATACAGAAGGGGGAGATGAAGACATTCACAGCACATATAAACAAGGAGCGCAAGCAGGGCAGGAAAGTGTTGCTCAGCTGTATGCAGGGAACCAGGAACCTGGAGAGAAGAAAAAAGACATCAGAAAATAAATCATAGGTAACAATTGGTCTAATTGCTCTAAATGGATGACATTTTTTTAGGCTAGTCTGCTTTGTTAGGGCAGGTTCATACTCTGGTATCAACCCGCAGTCGGAACACTGGTCTGCTTGAGAATGTGGGAGATGCTCACAGTGGCAAAATGAAAGTGGAGTATTAATTACATCAAGGAGAAGAAAGGATATATCTGCTGCACATATGATTTACAGACATATATAAGATCTGAACATTTTCAAATCCTCACAAAACATCAGTTCAATGTAAAAGTGAGCCACACCAGCATAGAATCAGATTGTTGCCATTTAAGTTTCTCGAGCAACAAGCTGATACGCTAGCTTCAGCAAGCTATTTCAAAGCAGTAACATATTAATAAATATATATTTTTACAAATTGTCACTTGTATTTTGCATGTTAAGTGAGTGAGGAATTGAATGTGTCACTGAATGACTGATTTGGTCAGAACATACCAGACACGTAAGCAGGCAAGGACGGCTAGGAAGAGTCCGCACAGGAAAGCAAGAGGCACAGCGAACAGCAAGGAGAGGCAGCGATAGCTCCAGATGCGAGTCCTCTCAAAGCCAACCAGACTGTAGGTCCACACACCATCTATGCTATGAGGAGTGGTAGGTTCAGCCAGAACATCTCTGACCTCCACCTACAGAAGACAAACAAGAAATGTATTCTATTGGGAAAATATATCTGTCAGTCTTTCATGTACTCTCTTTTTCATTATTTTAATCAGAACTGATTTTGAAATTAAATTGCTTAATGATATCCTGATTTTACGTACGCTTCGGAGCCATTCTTCTGAGTCAGGTGGGATGGGTAAGGAGAAGGTCTAAAACATGAAGGGCAACATTTCTTGACAACTGGAATTAGCCACCTCTCATTGAACGCTTGCTGAAAAATTTGTAATCTCTAAAAGTAGCTCAACTGACTGAAACCTGGTTTCTGAGACTGAGAAAACACTCTGTTTTTCGAGACAACTCACAGTAGCTGTGCCTCCCTTAACCATAACATTGTGAAAATTTAAATGACAAAAATGGTAAATAGAAACACACCAACTTTGAAAAAAAACTCAAGTTTTTTTCTAAAGTTTTTTCTCAAAAGAGTTTTTGCGGTAGGATGAAAGGGCTTTTCAGCCATATCAAAACACTTTTTTCACATTATACGAGTCAGGTGATCAACAACTTGATGTTACCACTGGCAAAAACAAGGAAGAAGATGACAGGAAGTAGCAGAAGGATAATAATTTCTTTTTTTTTTTTGACAATGTGCAGCTGGCTCCACCAGAGCTCGCTTAGCATCGCACAGTTCATTAAGAGTTGTGTTATTCGAATGTGTTAATTCCGACCGACTACAATTTCCCCAAAACGGTACATAGATGGCCTCTCCCGAGTATAAGGGTCCAGTTGCTCAAACGTCTTATTCAGCATTGTATTCAGGCGTTAGAATAAGATGCCAATGTTTCCTCTGATGGCTGATGGATGATGAGCACTAGTGCCAGGGCTGTACTTTCAATGTATCTCATATAGCTGTTTACTGTCACTGCCATGCTTTTTAATGACAAGCTTATTAAAATCTAATTTTAATTAATGACAACGCCACAATTGCAAAATTGTGTTGTTGTTATTTTTACATTAGCAGAACGTGTGTGCAAATTTGTCATAGAAACGCAGCTAGTGATTCGAATTTAAGTAGAACCAAGGACAAACTGTGAGGTACTCCACATGAGACAAATGAATTGAGAAATTTATGACAAAACAGATCCACTGTTATGTCAAGGAAAGGAGAGTCGGAAGGAAGAGCCAACCGACTGACCAATTGACCTTAAGGTGTTGGTTGATGCCAAGTGGGTCTCTGTTGACAGGTTGAGTTGGAGCGGGACTCGGAGAATTCGCAGGAGGGGTTGGGTCCTTTGGAGCTGGAGTTGAAGCTTTCGATGCAAATTCTGGGGGAGGAGGAGGAGTGTTCACCTGTTCCTCATCACTGTCATCAATCTTACACTCCACCAGACAGTCGTCGCTAACCATCATCATCTTTGCTAGAGAAAAAACATACATTTCTCTGTTATAGCAACAGAAGCCAAAAACATGGGATATTGTATTTGATCAATCAATTAATCAATCAAGCATATTTGGATAGCACTTTTCAGTAACAAGGCATTTCAAAGTGCTTCACATCATAAAAACACAAGAATACAAAATTTTAGAACACACAGTCAACAACTGAAACATTTTAAGTGCCATAGTTATACACCAGAATGTTGATTAATGTTTAATTCATGATGTTTCAAAAGCAGCTCTAAACAGCTGGGTTTTTAGTTTAGATTTAAAGGCACTCGGAAGCCTTCTAGAAGTTTGTTCCAGATTTGTGGTGCAGCTGAATGCTGCTTCTCCTCGTTTGGTTCTGATTCTGGGGATGCAGAGCAGAACCAGAACCAAAAGATGAAAAAGGTATGGAAGGTTGATACAACAACAGATCTGCTGTATTGTGGTGCTAAGATGTTCTGTGTTTTATAAACTAGCAATAGTATTTTAAAGTCTGTTCTCTGAGCTACACGGAGTCAGTGGAAGGACTTTACAACTGGGTGATGTGCTCTAGCTTCCTGGTTTTAGTGAGAATGCGAGCAGCAGCGTTCTGGATGAGCTGCAGTTGGAGGATTGATCTTTTTGGCAGTCCTACTGTATACTGTTGGAGTAATCGATGCAACTAAATTTGAACGCATCTCTAGATCTTGCTGGGTCAATAGTCCTCTAATCCTGGAGATGTTTTTCAGGTGATAGAAGGCCGACTTTGTAACTGTCTTTATGTAGCTCTGAAAGTTCAGGTCAGAATCTATCGCTACACCCAGATTTTGGGCCTGATCGCTAGTTTCCATCTGTAATAACAGAAGCTGAGTGTTGACTGAAGATTGTCCCTCTTTAGGTTCGAAGATAATGACTTCAGTCTTGTTTCTGTTCAGCAGGAGAAAGTTATTACACATGGGATGGGTTGAGAGTCTAAGCAGAACTGGACACACACACACACACGCACGCACGCATGCACACACCCACACACACACCCCCACACACACACACACACACACACACACACACACACACACACATTTCTCCACCAGACTGTGGTTATGTTAGGCTGTAACAGCAAGCTCAGCCCTGTACTACCACCTGTTTTAGTCCCCCAAAAAGATGTCACACCAAAATCTGTAAATAGCAGCTGGTGATTTTAGGATGGATTTCTTTAGATGACTTGCATATGCTGCAGTCGTTTCATATCATTAGAAAAGTTGCATAGAATTCAGATCTTATGTCTCATTGCAGTTTTAAATATCAGTGTCAAACCTGGGGTTTCTTGAAAATACCAACAATTAAAATATATGTTCACAAAAACACAACAGGATACAAGATGAGGTGATACAATTTCTTGACTTGTTGAGTAATCATCAAAATAGATCTGCTAAATCTCTAATATGGTTGAACCATGTCTTACTTACCTCACTTAAAACGCTTTCCTAGTCCTGTATCAGTAAAGACAGATTTTTTTGCAGAGAGAAGGGACAGACTGCAGCAAGTTAATCAAAAACGTTACAAAGATCATCAGATTCATTACCAAGCGCTTGGTAATGAATCTGATATGCCATATGCACCAAGCACACCGACATCACAGTGCTCTACTCTGTCTTTAGAGTGATAGAAGTGCTAATGCGGTACTGTACGACTTATTTCTTGTGTCTGGGTCTTGGTTGGCTGTAGGGGAAAGGGGTTATTTTAGGAGGAGGAGTGGATGGGTCCAAAAGATCACATTTCAGTGGGGGAGCGGTCTAAACACAGAAATTGAAACAATGTCACACCTACTGTCTCGTTTTAAACACAATGTAGAAACATAGCACAAAAGTGAAATATTAGCGAAAGCATGCTGTGATTCTAGACATGAGCAAAGTGGAAATGAACACCATCTTCCCTTTCTGTTTAAAGAATTGGTTAAAAATACAGAAAATACAGCAAATATTGTGTTATTTTATATTTTTTAAGATTAAAAAAAAAACCATTTTAGTATAAAATTTTATTTTAATATACAATTTTAATATGAAAGAATCATGATAAAATTCATGTCCTGAAAGGTTTTAAGTTGTTGTGTAATTTATATCCACATGTTCAAACATACTGTGCTTGCTTAAGAAAACACTCTGTGCTGCACAAACACACCAAAACTTGAATCATCAATTTCTTTGTCATCTTTATTGTATTCATAATTCTTACCCACATATACAGTTGAACACAGTAAACTTAATAACATCCTCAAACAGTGATCCAAAATATCAAGATGTTTTAACCACAGAAGAAGAATCATTTCAAAACAAAGACTCTACTTCTATTTGTACATGAGTCTAAAAGGACAGTGAAGAAATTACACATGTAAAAATGATTCAATTATATATATTTTTAAAATCAAATTCAGAAGTACGTTAGAATTGGACCAGTGCATTAGACTGTTTTAAGTGCCAACAGGGACTAAAACGAGTGGCAGATAAAAGAAAAAAACAAGTTTCTATTATGGCTCCAAGATGCCAATATTGGTTTCACAGTTTAAACCAGAGCAAGTCACTGACATCTCTGATAAAGGGACCATTTTGGCTCTTCAGGCAAGGGGCACAGTTTCAAGTTGAAGGGTAACAGTGCATTCCATTTGACTTGAAGGTTGGAAGAGATGGCAGATAAAGGCAAAACATCTGACTTGACTCCACTGTAAGCCAAACAAGCCTGAAAAATCAATGGCGTTTGCAAGCCATGTAAGGTAAACATTTCAGGTAATGCTAGGACTGCAAGGAAAAACTGGTCAATAGTCTGTAAAAGATGTTTATGAACATAAGTGACCCTAGTAAATTAGTCCGTGTTCCCTCATTTTCATGCACAGAGCTCCCTTCCCAGACATTGTATTTGAGAGCTGTTAGATTTCAACGAATTCCCATCAGAATACCAACCAAAACAGAGGGCGTTCCAGGTGAAATTTCGGTAACGGAGTAAATCCGACTTTGAAGTTCAAATGGAAGTCACCATAAGTCAACCAAAGACCTGAGAGAGAAACTCATACTTATTCTATCAAAGCTAAACCTGAGTTAGCTCATCTTGCAAAAGCCCTGAGTTTTGGCCTCATATTTATGCCTTTCATCACATATAGAGGGGAATGTGTTTTCAGTCTGTATGTTCCACAGTATGTAAAAATGATACTGTTTTCCTCGTTATAAAATGGAACCTTAAAGAACAACGCTATCAACAGACTCATTTAAATAAAATGCCTAAAATAATTTGTGATGCACTATGTAGCTGATGTGTGTGACAGTAGTGTGGTCAGCCCCCAGCATTGGCTTCCTAATTTAGCAAACCCAATAGCCAAAAGAAAATGTTTTTGCTATTAGCAACGGGAATAAAATAATACCTTTTTATCTGCATACCCCATTGAGTAATGTTGCAAAAAAAAATAAAATAAATCAGATTCTAAAATTGATATGAATGAGATGCAAAGGGAACTGCACAGCAAAAATGTAAAGATGCTATGCTAACAAAGTAACTGTTTCTAGCTAGCTACTTTTGCATTGGCTGATGATAAAAATGCTCTAAAGAATACAATAATGTTTATGATTCTAAAGCCAAATATGCTAGTTATGCTAGTTATTTTGTTGATTCTACACTTATTTTACCATTAACGATACTAGCCTAGCTTGTTCAACAGTAGCTGCTTGTTAACTGTAAAGTACAGATTAAAAGAATAAGAATGGTACTTCCTGTGTCCTGTATTTAATCGCAAATCCATTGGGTTTATTTAATGTTTTGGTTTTTTAGCATCATGTACTGGAGCTAACTGATTGATTTAGGCAAAGTGGGAAACCATCTTAACTAGCCTTAATATGCACCTAGTGAGTTCACAATCAAAGCATGCAAATTTGACTCCAGAAATTGAGCTGCATAACATTTTACTATACAAGGAGCAGAAAATCACATAAACTTGGCAAAAGGTGTTCAGGTGAAAATGTTCCTTAAATTAAATTGATTTTGTAGGTTTTTCAGAAGCAACAAGAACAATTCTAAATTTTAATACCACATCCTTATTAGCTAGTACATGCTTCAACCTGTTCTCTTGTCTAGCACAAGAAATGATTAAAAGTATAAACCCAACATTTCGGGGGGAAAAAAAAGGAATAGGAATACCTTTTTCTCAATGGAAGAACTGCTGAGGTCTGGTTGACATTTGTGTCTGTCCACACTTTTATGTGTTCTATATCTTAAAGCAAAACTTTACTCTTTTTTTTTGTAACAGTTTCACTAAATTCTGCATGACTTCATTCCTAAACATATTTTAGAAAAATAATGTGTAGAAATAAAATAACTTGAGAATACCACAGGCATGGCTCCATTTGAAGGCACCATTTAAAACCGAAGTTACGCAAAAGTAGCATGAGCCCAATGGCTTACCAGCAATCAGTCATGAAGCACTAAAGATAGTTTTCAATTAATTTTAAAAGGTAATCACTACTATACTATGAAAAAGTGGTGAAGTTGGTGGCAAAGGTTCAAATGACTTCTGTTTTTTAGTTTATTTTTTATTTTTTAAATCATTCGGAACACTTTTGAGCTGACATCATACCGGTACACATTTTAATTTCATAAACAAAGTCTAAACTTATCTGGTGTTTTCAAGTGAAAAACGTCAAAAAAGACGCAAAGGCACTCCTAGGCACAGGCCCCAGATCAGTTTTCAAGAGCAAATGATTAGGGGGTGCTGATCTCAGACCTGCCACTAGGGGGCAGCTTAAGTATTTTCTTGTTGTTTATGTACACTCAGTACCGTACCAAGCAGTTTTTCTGGTGATATCACTGGTGAATCCACATCCCTGATTCTCAAAAAAAAAAAAAAAAGTGCAAAAGTCAGAAGAGCAAAACAAAGCTGAACAAAAACCAGTTGAAAAAACAGACACACTGGACATACACCTACACGGCACCAAGACTAGTGGCACTATGAGATGGCACACGCAATTATTGTTGTCCATAAAACAGAAAAAAGGGGGAAAAAAACCTCAAGATCTTCACTTTCAAACAATGAACCTATAACTCCACAGCTCTTCATGCTTTCATCTCAGTCCGGACTGAAAGGGGCCTGGCCTTCTCAGGCCGAATACTTTCTTAGCCGAGGGGGCGGCTGGAGCAATCGAGGAAGACGAGGAGGAGGAAGGAGTGGCGGAGACAGAAGCGGGGAAGGGAGACGACTGCACAGGAGGCTGACGGGACAGGAGCTCCTTAAACACAGAGTTCATCTGCCGGCTAATCATGTCCTATGTGAGAACAAGAGGGGGGAAGCAGACAATACAATGTCTTTAACAATATTTTCTACTATGATGCACACCCAATTAATTAATGATTAAGAAAGAACATGCAATATGCAGCCCAGTAACAAAAGAAATATTTGTTTTGTAATATACAATAAAAAAATGTGTCTTTCTATGGTGGACATTTTGTGAATAAAAACAGTGAAGAAATGTTACTGTTCATGTTTAAAAGCATTTCTAGAATATGTTCATTTATGCAGCAGGCAGGATGTTGATGCTTCTTTTTCCCTTTAATAAGAGAACTGCAAAAACAAAATCTTACCAAGTATTGTTGGTCTAGTTTCCAGTGCAAATGTCTCTTGAATTAAAACAAAACTAACTTACAAGTAACTCTTCAGCAAGATATAGGAGCTAGTTTTAAGTCAATAATTTCTTAATATTGATTAATAAAAAGTACTTGTTCTGCATTTTATTTCAAGACATTTTCTCACGTTGAGTGAAATAATCCGCCAATGGACCTAAAACATTGTCATCAATATTAAGGAATTATTGACTTCAAACTAGCCCCTATATCTTGATGAAAAGCTAATTCTAAGTTTAGTTTCATTTCAAGTTTACTAAGACATTTGCACTAGAAACTTGTCCATAAGTACTTGGTTAGATAATTTCCCAAACAGCTTTAGTTGTGTTTTAACCCTTAAATTAGCAATATTATATATTTTCCAGGCACATAGTGCCTTAAAAAAACTGTGTTTCCTTCACTTGTTATAAAATTATATATTTACATATATCAAATATGATATAAAAGAAATTTGACTTGAT
Source organism: Poeciliopsis turneri (assembly GCA_922788865.1). Taxonomy (NCBI): domain Eukaryota; kingdom Metazoa; phylum Chordata; class Actinopteri; order Cyprinodontiformes; family Poeciliidae; genus Poeciliopsis; species Poeciliopsis turneri. The sequence goes on along the minus strand of CAKLNU010000771.1, from coordinate 322,442 downwards.
AATTTAACATCTTGAAATTGGGCTGCTGTCTCTTTAAGAAACTCCTGCTCTTTCTGAAGCTCTGCCTTCATTAAGTAATCCCAACATGGCTCCTCTATTAACCCTTTAACATAGTTTTTACCAGTAGCTTGTGGAATGAGCTCAGTAGATCCAGTTTCACGCAGGTGTTTTGCACAGCTGAATGGTTTCCACTGGAGATTAGAGAATTTCTTACATATGCATGAAAGAATCAAGGTTTCACTCCAGATATGATTCTGAATAACATTGTAACACAGTGTAAAGCTCAAAATAGTCAATTTTACATGATGGTCGGCTCCCTTAGTGTCAGCCGACCAGAATCAAAGCCATATACATTCTTGATAGCGACTCGGTTACCCAACATGGCACCTAACCTGGGTGCTTCTGAAGAGCTTCGCAGAAATACAGAAAAACATCCGGCTTAGTAGGATCATTACCTTGTCAACTGTTGGTCTTTCTGCTGTAACAAATGGAGGCTTGTCTGGGATTCTGCAGCCGACCTGCCTTACAGTGTCCAAAGTGTGTCTCCGTTCCTGAGACCTGTAGGAGACGTGAAAAATAACCCAAATCATCACACACCACAGAGCTTCTCGTCTGTTTGTTGTTTGACAGGAGCAACAGCTAAGAGCTAATGCACTAACAGAGGAGCTTTTTTTTTTTTTTTTTTTAGAGCATTAGAATACTTGCTAACTCTGAAAGCATTTAGAACTGCTGGCTTCATCTAAATTAAGTTTCCCAGATAAATTCTAAAGCATTACTTTACTTAGAAACTTTCAGTTGAATACAATTTAACATTTGTGTCAAAGTTGAGGTTGATGACAGTAAATAATTCTTCAAAAAGTTTAACGTTTATGTTCATGCTCTTATTTTCAAGTGGATGAAGGTGTTTCCTCCTTTAAATAAACTTTATTGAGCAAATGAAAAGTGTGCAACCAGGAGGTATTAATTAAACAAATGTATGCAAAAATATGAATTGTTTAGAGCCTCCTCACATTGTCTTTGTGACAAATGGACATGGTGGTAGTCGACCTGGCTGAATTTAGCATTTTACCACTTTAGAATTAGCTTCCACTAACTAACATGTTGGCATGGTGCATTAAACAGGAGGCCATTCATTGCATATAAAATGAACAACATATGCATGAACAAACATTTAACTGTCTGACAAAAGAAAAATCTCTCAAATTTATTTGCTTAATTAGAATATTGATTTTATAGTTTAATGCTGAGGCACAAAAAAAAAAAAATCACAGTTTTTTTGGGGGGCTTACAGTTGTATTGTATTAGAATCCCAAATCCTCCAATTCATGTAATTCTAAATTACATGAATTTAGAATTCATGTAATTTTGTCTGGCGTCATGAAGGGGAGACATCTCTCCCACCATGTGGTCAAACTAGAAATTGCAACGCAGCCTACACTTAATCCAGTTTCCTGCCCTCTGCCTTTTCATCCAGTAATCTTTGTGGTATTTCAGGTCACAGCTGTGACTGTAGTTTGTGGACAGAGATTGGCTCCACCATTTCTTACATCCTGCGGCAGCCGTTGTTAGATTGATGCTCTACTTTGTCCCATCCACTTAAATTCAGGCTGTTATGTAATCCTGGCACTCTCTGTTGCTTTGCGCAGATGTGGCTGAATCCGACCAGATTGGCTAAATGTCTCTTGACTTTCTGTTTTTTTCCTCTCTGAATTCACTTGAATCTATCTCAGTGTCATCCTTCTGCAAATATTTGAACCGTGCTAAGCACACACAGAGTTTGGTGTGTGCCTGAGGTGTGCAGCCTTACACTGGTATTTGTTGTCTTGTGGCAGGGGAAGCTTGTGGTTTTCGACTTGGGCTCCCCTCACTTCCTCTCTGTCTCCCTGGCAACGAAGCACTATCGCTGTTTACCCGCATCCTGTCGAGACACGCCGAAATGGTAAGTGTCTGTTAGCGTTTGTAGGCTTGAAGACTTGTATTACTACTGAAGGTGTTCTTCATTTTGCTCATTTTTTTGTCTGTGTAAGAGTTTGGTTTGCCTCAGATTCCTTGGTTTGACAAATCTACTCACATTACAACTGTTCAGATGTCTGTAATAGCATTCATAGGTGTGTTTGAGTGAGTGCGTGCTTGAGCATGAGTATTTTGTATTTGCGTGTATACCTTGTTGTGTTTTCCGTATGTGGATCTTCTGCTGATAGATTTCCAGTGCTGCCTCCGCTTACTCTACCTTCTTCTCTTTTCCCTCGTTCTGACCTAGAGGAGGAGAAGCAGAGGGAGTTATATATAAAGCATATTGTTTCATGTTTTAGGAGAAGAAGATGAAACAACAAAAGTTTGAGTGTGGGATAAAAAATGACCACGTAAATATATTGGGGGGACAAGAACAACGTGATTCTACAGACAGTCTAAACCTGCACACACAACAGCTTGAACGTCATACAAACACTGCTTTGTATTTTAGTAACCTGGCTACTTTTATACCAAATGCAACCCAATCAAGCATTTAGGATGCCATCTCCAGTATCTCTCCACTAAAGTAAAGCTTCTCTGGCACATATAGGCAATCAGCTTTTCATTTGGTTTGCATTAAATGCTGTGCGGAAACACGATCTCTTTTATCAAATATTATCTTTGCAGTACCAGCTAGAATTGCTGTCACATAAAGATAACTTACACTTCAAGAATGCTGATGTACTTGTGTGGGACTAGACCCTTAACTCCTCCAACTTCGCCTCTCCACCAATCACACGAGGCCTTGCTGTAAAGGATAATAGGATCTCCCTGCTTGAAGGAAAGCTCTGCTGGAGATCTGGCCGTGTAATCGAACAAAGCTACTGCCTCCCACTCTGCAGGACAACAGAAATCACAAAAAATTTGATTGAGAAAATCATTTGTGTTGCATTTATGCGGAAGCTTTTTTGATGCCTGGCGTGCTGTCAGCGTGTGCACTGACCGTCCTCACTCGGCAGATGCTCGGTCTCTCCGTCTCCCTCCTCTGTGATTGGCTCACTGCACACAAGCAGAAAAACAGAAAGTAGGTGGTCACACAATTCCTCTACTGGTTGAGACGCAAACCAGAACTGCAGCACCACAGTCCTAACTTGTGACAATGTGCTTACATCACGCGTAAGACTTAAAATTAGACATAATGATTTAGTGATTTCTCCATTTTGGCACAACACAAATAGCTGAGAGGCTGCAGGCTTGTGTTCAGTTTAAGTGAGTAACAAGCTTATTTGTATTTACACAAAGCATGTGAGCACCACCAGTATGCCTTTTAGCTTCACCGTGAAATCCTGTTTTAAGATGATGAACTATGAAAAAGGGACAGAAAGGAAAGCTGCTTTATACATTTGGAACTGTTCTACCCACCGACTCCAACTTTAAAATAAAATAACAAAACTGTAACCGGGGAGGCAGATACCAATCCATCCATCCATCCATCCATCTTCTGCCGCTTATCCGGGGTCGGGTCGCGGGGGTAGCAGCTTTAGAAGGGAGGCCCAGACTTCCCTCTCCCCAGCCACTTCCTCCAGCTCCTCCGGGGGAATCCCGAGGCGTTCCCAAGCCAGCCGAGAGACATAGTCCCTCCAGCGTGTCCTGGGTCTTCCCCGGGGTCTCCTCCCGGTGGGACGTGCCCGAAACACCTCACCAGGGAGGCGTCCAGGAGGCATCCTGACCAGATGCCCGAGCCACCTCAACTGGCTCCTCTCGATGTGGAGGAGCAGCGGCTCTACTCTGAGATACCAATCACTGGATGTTATTTACATGGGCCACATTTCGTCTTTTGTGTTGGTGAAAGGATTAAAAAATGTGAATGAGAGCAGCTGCTTTGAAAATGTAGCCATTATAAAACAGTTTGCGTTTTATAAACACAAAACGGATGATATGCAATGAGATAATTCATACGTAAATGTTTTTGCTAATCTTTCACTTACAGTGGTCAGTCCATTCACCCCATAAAACGAAAGAGTTAGTTTTTTAAATGAATTTACAACATGTTTGATTAAATAAAATACTAAAAAACTTAAATTGATCAAGCCTGAACTGGATTATTTTACACTACACAGAAGTTATACAGTAATAAAAAGCATAATATGTTATATGAACTAATTAAACTTGAGAGAAATACTCTAAGCCGGACACATCCTTTAAAACAGTTAATGATGGGTGAAATGTAGTCTTCTTGTAAAATCAAACAAAAAATTGGGTATTTTTTCCTGTTTTAAAATACAGAGCGACGACGACCCTTTGTAGGTTTGTATTCATATTGTCACTCAGGTCTCACCAGTACTCCTGCTCCAGTGTCATGTGCTTCTCGTAGACCGGACCTGGCAGTTCCGATTGGCCGGGGAAGATGCTGTCATGCTGAAGGATCATGGTCTTAACAAGATCATTGATCTGTGGTTGCCTAGCAACGGCGTCATCAGATTCCATCCCCCTCAGCAGGCTCGGACCGAAGCAAACAGCCAAGTTGTAGGGCTGCATCATGTTCTCGTCGCTGTACTGAGACACGCTGTGACCAACAAAAAATAGAAAAAAACAAAACAAACAAACCCAAGCACAGTGACCAGAAGGTTCAAAACATCGGTGGATATTAGTAAGAGGAGGACATCAAACACTCGGTTTCAGCTTACTGGTTGAGGAAAGCGAAAAGGTATCGCATCACGATGAGGAGAGGCCGTGGGAAAGTAGAAACAATGGCTCTGATCTGGGCAGCTTTCTCAGTCTCATCTTCGATTTCTGACCAACATGGGGAGGAATCAGATGAGAAACTTGTTGACAAAAGATTACGTGTTATTAAGTTGCAGCTTCACTGAGAGCCAGAAACCCCAGAAAATGTGACTTAAATCAATGACTATCTATGTGAGATGGTCACTTAAACAAAATTTGAGTAATATTCAGCTCAAGGACAAAGTTTTTGTCTCCCGACTGGCTTTGAAAGCAGATATCTGTGAATGAAAAGCTGTTGCATGGTTTTAAAACAGGTTTCCACCAAAACAAAGACACAGCGGTTACATAGAGGCATCTTACGGACACATTCCAGCAGCGGAGAGTAGCTTTCGTAGGGGAACAGAGGAGGCTCAAGCCCCCTGAAGTACAGCTTCAGCACGCCGGCCACAGAGTCCAGGTCACACTCACTGTCTGACAGAGGATCCTCCCCTGCAGGAAATTGGAAGGAGTGCATGGGGAAAAAAAGACTGCTATTGATATATTGGCGTATTATTTGTCACAGACCCTAAATCTCTGTTTTCTCATGTGCACACGGCAACACAAATATAGATTTTTCTCAAATCTAAACTCAAGTTTGAGGGTTTTTTTCTTATATAAATAAATGTTTTTACTGATATTAAACAGATTTTCTGTGTTTATGAAAGACCAACCCATATAAAAATGTTTTCATTTTCCTAGATATCCGGCTATGTGTGGACTCGGCCTAAAAATAATATAGGGCGCTGGTAAAAGAATTTATTGCCCTTTCTCCGTTTCCACATCTTTTAGCTTTGCAACAATAAATTGAAATTTTTCAATTGGGATTTTTTGCAAAGTAGAACATAATAGTGGAGCAAAAATAGAACATGGTTACATTTTAAGGGCAACAACATTAAACATACAGCCAGAGCTAAATGTATTGGGAGTTAATTTAGTGGCAGGATTTAAAAATTGCTTTTCAGAAACATTCTCCATCCACTCTTGATGGACTTGAGTTATTAAGCAAAGAAGAACAGGCACAAAATGTCAGTCTAAGAGTGTTTTCACACCTGACAGTCCAGTAGACTCAGTTTGATTAGGGAACCAAAGTTGCAACATTTGTTTCTTTACATTTTCAGCTTGTGTGGTTCTCTTTCACACTGCATCGTGTCAAACAAACCAAACTCTTTGAAAAACTTGTTCTCCTCCATGTCTGTGGTGGTGCTGCACCAAAACCCGCGGTAGCAAACCACACAAAAACCTCTAATAAAGGCACTGCGTACAACTTCCTTCTTTACAAAATGTAAATAAAAATGGAACGACGTCAGATTGTAGCGGTAGTTTCTTTTTCTCTGGCAAAAGATCACAAGCCAATTCTCCTGCCAGCGCTAGACTAGACCAATCTGTTTTGGTTGTATTTACCCAAAATGCTCTGCACTATAGTCCACTTCCTACTTTTGGAGCAATGTCTGGTCCGCTTGCATCCTCCTATGCATTCGACCACCAGCTCACCAGTGTTCCCTTCAACACAGACCAAACCTAGGTCTGTAGGCTGACCAAACCAGAGTTTGTTTTTTTGGTCTGCATCACAATTCAAGTACACATTCACATCTCCCTCACTGAACCAAACTTTCTGTGAATGCTCCCTTAATCTACAATTCAGGGAATGAATGCAAAAGGTTCACAATTATGTGCTTCTTTATGTTTGGTCTAATATGCTAAATCTCAATGAAATACCCATTTGTGGTTGCTTTTTGACAAAAAGTGAAAAAGTTCAATGTGTATAAATACTTTTGTAAGGTTCTATGTAAATGCAAAAAGAAATCCCAGCCTGGGGCCTTTCTGGGTGGAGTTTACATGTTCTGCCTGTGCATCCGTAGGTTCTCTCAGGGCTCCCTGTCTTCCTTCCACAGTCCAAAAGCATGACCGTTAGTGTAACCGGTCTCTCTAAATTGCCCTTCGGTATAAGTGTGTGCACAGTTGTTTACTGTGTGTCTCTTTGTTCTCCTGTGGTAGACTGGATGGATCACTTACCTCTCTCAAATGCATCTCTGATGAGGTTCACCTCCCTCTGGGAACCAGGAACTCTGAAAATTCCTTCATGGTGGAGGCCTGCAACACACGCCCTGACATCAAAGTCCATCTTCACTGAAGCTAAAGGTCTGGACAGACATGCACCCAAGCTAAGAGCAGTTCCACCTACTCATGACCCCCATCATGCAAAGCTCTTTCTCTCTCTCTGTCTGCTTGCTATAGCAGATAAACTGACTCACCATGAAGGTTTATGAAACGAATGCAGCTCTCAACCACCACAGGAATCTGCTGCCCAGAGCTCTGGAGAGACAAGACAGGCATGCAAATGGAGAGTGAAGATATAGTCAAACATAGAGGAGAAGGAAATGTTAAAATGTGTAAGAAAAATGAAGCAAAAACAGCAAAGAAACAGGAGGAAGTTGAAGCAGAAGGCTAATATAATGCTACTATTATCTAATAGTATTTTTCAGCCTGTGACCCCCAAAGCAACAGTTTCAGAGACTGTCGACACCCTAAAAATACATATAATTATTTATACTGGCATAAAGGGGTGTATAGTGCCATTTTATAGCACAATCAAGTAATAACTATGTTAACTCCAGTTGATTAAAAAAAATGCTATATAGATGAAATATGACTTAAGAGAAATTTTACTTTCTGATTTAATGGCTTGAAATTGGGCCATTGTGTCTTTAAAAACTCTTGCTCTTTCTGAATCTCCACCTTCAGAAAGTCATCACAACAAGGCTCCTCTATTAACATTTTCATCATTGCTGCATTGGGAGGTAGCTTGTATAATGAGCTCAGCTGATGCCCGGATCCATCAAGAACTAATTGATGCCGGCTAGTCTGAAGGAGCTGAGTGGGGGAGTCTGTGAGGCTGAAGCTTGTTAGCTTGTGAACTGTAGCTCAGAGGAGGAGCTGTGTCTTGAAGGCAGTGCTAGGTCCAAGCGGGTGGTTTGCACAGTTCAATGGTTGCCATGGAGATGAAAGCATTTCCCAAATATGCAGAAAAAAAATTGAAGCAACACTCTAGTAATTTTACGTCTTTCTTCTGGTAATAATATGCCTTTATCCTACTAATATTATGACTTTAGTGTCATAATATGATGTTTTTATAATTGTTGCTACCCCCCAAAAAAGACAATCTCTTAGCCTGGCCCTAATATTCAGTCACAGTTCAAAACTTTCTGGTCATAAGGAGTTCTTAAGTAAATCGACCGTTTCAGACATTTTCTGTGCCTTCCTACACCGCCGTCGATTTCGGCTTAAAACTTTCCCCGTAGGATTTGAACTCCAAAAATGGCCGAACAGAAGCGACACGCCGGACACGGCTGTGGCTGTGTACCTGGGTCCGAGACATTCTCCTTCTTCTTCTGCGCCATGCCAACAGCAAAGCAAGGACACAGAAAAAAAAAGCAGAGATTAGAAAAGAGTGAGAGAGAGACAGAGAGACAGAGAGAGAGAGAGAGAGAGAAAACGAGAATACGGAAAGTAAAGATTTAAAGTGGGAAGAGACACACACACACACACAAACACGCACACGCTTGATAGAGTAGTCGAGAGGAGGAAGCAAAGAGGGCAGCGTTTCAAGTCCTTTTCATAAGCGAAGGGGCGGCGGGGAGGTGTGGGGGGAGATAAGAGGAGTTTGGATTGAAAGGAGAGAAAGGCAGCAATAAGCTGTAAGCATGACGGCACACATGACGGCAGCGTGCATGTCCACCTTCAGTTCTTCAGCACTGGGATTTTCTCTGTGATTTTATTTTGGAGGGCTGAGCAGCAGTGCAGCAAACTGAAAAAAAGGGGGGAGGAGGGCAGTAAAGCGTGTGTGTGTGCCATCGGAGTGTGTTACCTCTATGTAGGAGAGTATGTCTGTGGTGAAGAGTGTGTGGCAGAATTGGGAAACTGGCCTGGACTTCCGAACCCGGACTGACCGAGTAGTACATTGCATTCTGGGAAATATAACAAATGAAATGCTGGTAATCAAGATGATGTCTGACAGATCTGTGCAAACGTTTTTAAAACACCACTCATTTATTTACTTCGTCCTTCCAGTTAACTTTCTTGAAATTTTTAGAAATGCAGCATGCATCCACAGTTTTTCTAGTGTTTCTGAAAGTCTTTCCGACATTTATAATAATTGGAAGTAAAGTATAATGAAAAAATTGAGTATAAATAAATACTTATGCATTGTAATGCCATGTTTTTTTTTAACATAATGATGATCAATTGGTCTAAATTTCCTCCATGTTTTTCCTCTGCCCCTCCCCTCGACTTCTCGGCTGTCGTCTCTCAGGCACACTTGTTTTTTTGTTTTTTTTTAACATGCGCATGGAGCCCATTTACCTGGAGGGGTCGCTGTCCACGGCTTCCGCTGGAAGGAAGATACAGAAGAAGTGTGAAACGGAAGACTAACAAGTGTAGCAGTGAAACAATGCAATGGGAATGCTAGTAAAGTGCCTACACAATTACAATCTCACTCTTAATGTAAATTTTTTTTTTATAGTTTGTCACATTAATGACCACAAAGTTCAATAATATGAGTGAAACTTTATGGAAAAAGGTTCAATTTGCGTGAGAAGACAGTATAAAGTGGAAGGAACGTCACATATGATGTTATTTCTAGACAGAAATATTTTGAAATAAAACCAAAAGTATGTTGAATCAATGCTTTGTTGACTCACTATTTGATGCACTTACAGTTATAATGTTTCTATTTGAAGAAACATAAACATTTATGTCCTCCTCTTTGTAAAATAACTCTATAATAATCAGACTTTATGGAAAATGTTGGAATTTGACGGAGACCTAAAATGAAAGAAATATTCAGTGATATATCGATATATATGTATATATATTTTACAAATAATTCAATATTTGAATTATTTGGTGAACTCAAATTTTTTGTCAATATCAAGCCATTTCCAAGAGAGAGTGCAGCTTAATCATGTACTGGCACGGTAAAAATAACTTTAAAACAGTATGAAACGCCATGAGAGGAAAGATTAGTCATGATCTTTTGTTTCACATGAATTTTCCACAGAACTATGTAAAAACCATTAGCGTTCGGCTATTTCATCATTTCCGCCCATCGTGTTCTGTTAGCCTGAAGGGCCTCATTTTAAGCAGACAGATTCTTGGTAATGAGTTTGTACAATTCTCCGTGCCGATTATTAGCAATGTTGGGTTTAAGCTCCTTCTAATACGCTGTATAAATATATGAAGAGCACCTTTCTGTATGGCATCTTGTAGAAGATCGTGTTTGGCTTGAAGTTTGGAAGCCAGAGAGCTGCTGTTGAGGAATTCTTTTACTTTCTAAATGAATAATAATAATAAAAAAAAACAGAGATATCAACAACTAGGTCACTCAAAAAAGGATTTTCTCATTTGGAAAATACTTCAATATTCTTTATTTAGTGAACTGTGTCCAACTCACTGTTAAGTAGTAAGTCTCCGTCTCCTGCTGATTGGCTCGACGCTTGGCGAGGGAGAGTTTTGCCATAGTTGTGACTACTACGGGCGGCTCGTGTGATAGGCTGACGGACACGTCGGGGGAGGGGTTGCACTCGCTGTCACACATGGAGTCCAGCAGGGCAGCAAGTGTGGCTTTAAGCGTTTTACTGATCTGAAAAGATGGAAGGAGTGATCGCGTTGTGTTTTCCGTGTTTCCAGCGAGCAATTCTTGATTAAAAAACACAAATTTCCTGCAGTCGTGCTGTTCATAATGCAAAAAACACAGTGTTAACTGACCTCCTCTGTTTCCAAGGTGACGGCAGCGAGTCGAGACTGAAGCTGTTGGAATCTGGTTTCGAGCTCATACCTCACCTGGCTCTCCGCACTCACCTCACACACCTAAAATGTTACAAAAATATAATGCGACCCAGAAAATAAGATGTGTTTGGTTTGGTTAGAGGAATTTTTTAGATCTATTTCCAGCCATCATTGGGCGAGAGGTGCTCAGTTTACAGGGCAAAACAGGAAAGAACAACCTTAGCAAACATAAACTTGACAGTTAAAAATCAAATTTAGGACTGTAGCACCCTTGAGCACCTCCACAGACATATTTCTAAATTGCTTTATGTAATAAAGTTAACGTGTCACATTACTGTGAAGCGTAAACAGAAAACTATGTATTTGTATTCATCGTCTCCCTCCTGGATAGTTTATGCTTAACTTATTGCTGAGTACCTAAAAAGAAAAAAGAAATCTCATTTGCAGTTTTAGTTTTTAAAAATATTTTTTTTAGATCTGCAAGTACTTTCAAGCTGATGATTTTGGACATGTAATAAAGGTTTGGACACCCCTGGTTTAGATCAAAGCATTGTTATGTATTCAAAGGGTCCAATCAAATTCCAGACCTAAATTTAATTGTGAATTAGACTTGAAAATTGATGTTTATACTCTATCACAACTGGAGCTATGTTGGAAAGAACTCAGCAAAATCTGGAGTCTGATGATGTGCCAAGTTCTAGAGATGCACCCATAAAAGACTTCTTAGAAGGTTTGAGTCAGTTGAATTCAAAAGCACACCACACTTTTAAGATTTTCAACTGTAAAAATACTGAAACTCATAAATTGTTTTACTTCCATTTCACAATTATGCTTTTACAGCAAAGCTTGTGGCTCAAATGCAACTAAAAGTTGCATTTGGGATGAAGAGGGATGAAATACTTTAAGCTCATCCAGGATGTTTCATCTTGGCGCTGGATGCCATAGCAACAAAGAGTCACAGTACCTGGTCACCCTCGTGTGGGTGATAGTTGAATTTGAACGGAAGGCAGAAGGCAGCATCATGTTGCTGTAGCAACGCATCCCTGTCTCCACTCTGGTCCAGGGATGTCACAGCAGTTTCCAGCTGCTTCAGCCCCGTTTCCTCTGTCTTCTGAATGCGCCACCTGCTGGCCAGGTAGCACTTCATCACTCTCTCCACAGACAGATGGAATCCAAGGTCACAGCACTGCCAGGAGAACCAAGAGAAAATTATGCAGATCTTGTGAAAGGATTTTGAGAAATATTTGGTATGTATGAACTGTTTCTGCTTTCTAGGATCCAAAAACTATTCAAAAAACTAAATTGATAGAGCTAATGATTTACAAAAAATCAACATAAATGACCACAAACCTAACCCTTCATCATAAGAAGAACATAACTGCACTTAAAAGCAAACAAACATCTGAGTAGTTTTATAAATCCCCAGAAATGTTTCTTACATCAATGAGAGTGCTGACATCCTGCAGGTAGTATTTGTTCATGGCTGCATTTGCTGCAGCTAGATTCAACAGGTAGTCATTCCGTGCCTTTGTACACTTCAGCTGGGTCTCCTGCATTTTTCCATGTCTCTGTTCACACAAATACATGAAAAATCACATTTAAAAAAGGTACTCAGGAAACTCACTTTTAAAATTCAGCAGAAATTTCCATTTGCAGATGTTGAAAACACCTGAACTCATTTAGCTCAAAGAGGAAAAGGAAGTGGTTTCCGCTGCAGAAACCTCACTTCAAGGCTTCCTGTGGTTTTGTTCACAGTTTCTGTCTCAACAGACGTTCACATTCACCTTCTCCATCAACCGCTCCATCTTCTTGACGGAGCTCCGCCTCTGCCCTGCCAGTTGGCCGGGGCCGAGCTCGGCCGACTTCCCAGTGTGCCTTTCTTCCAGACGCTCGGCTTCCTTCAGTTTTCCCTCAGCTATCAGGCAGTCTGTGTGGTACTGGTTGTACGTCTTTAGAGCCTTCATTGAAATGCAGAACAGCAAAACGTGTCGTGAGCAAAATCAGAAGTCTTGTCCTTTTAACGTGCCAGATTTTTAACTCCGTCTGTAAACGCCATCCTTAACTGGGTTTACGTACCGTCTGCAGTTCAGTGGTGACCTTTAGCAGCTCGTCCTGCATCTGGATTCCCACCTCTTTGCTCTGTAACGTGCACAAGTGTAGGTTGTTAGCGGAAAATGTGAAAAGTTTAAGTGTAAATATTCAGATATACACATTTATGGCGGCCAGATAGGTTTTTAGTTTTGTGGCCTTGTCTGTCATTTTATCAATGCATGGCTGTTGATTTTCTAAAATGTCTTGATAGAGTTCCACTAAGTGTCACATTCGTATAAATGGCGTCTATACACAATACTGAGTGTGGCACTGTGGATTCTATTTTCATAGTTGAAAATGATTTTTTCAACACCCTTTTGCCAGTCAGCTAAGACAGTGACTTTTGTGGGCTTTTTTAGTCATTCCAAGTGTAAGTGTTGACTTGTGTAAACTAAGACTAAAATAACATGTTTTCTGCTGAAGCTAATGAAACAAAACAGAAGTTGAAACTGGCAGCTACAAGTGAAAAAATATTGTATTAGCCTAAAATATGAATGAAGTTATAACTTGTGTCTGATGTAGCAATTTACCTCAACAAAAACTTTACAGCTATACTGTAAATAAGGACAACAATAGTATTTTCCTCGTAGGCAACGCTCGTAAAAATGTTACAGAAAACAACAGAAATAAAAAATACCTCAGCGGGAGCTAAATCTCCCGCTGTGTAGGTGCAAGCGCTAGCATTAGCATCGCAGCACTGCTTGCGGCTACAGTAAGGAAGCATCCAGAAGAGCTTTCTTTACTCTTGCTGAGGTGCTGCATTAGCAACTGATATTATTAGCCACCATGATAAGTTCCTTTAGCAATGAGTCAAGAGGTATTAATGGTCAGTAGGAGAGCAGCAAAGTATTTACAAAACTAAATTAGCAAAGCTCATAACAGATGAATATGGGTGCATGTATCCAGACGACCTAATGATGTAAGAAAGAAGTGTTTTTTTCTGACACTTTATGTCAGTTGATGATTTAAGAAATATTTGTTACAGCAGCTGCCAAACATAGGCAATGTGGAAGCACAAATATAGAAAATATGCATGTCTAAATTAGTTTCTTTGCATCAGCAACATTTAAGATAGCTCAGTTGAACTGATATCATGTCTAATGTGGACAGGCTGTTAAAACAGTTTTAGGGAACATATTATACATATTAAAGAGACGATTTCAATGCCAAAGAAACAACCGGGTATCTTCTGCAGAGAAAAGGGAAGGCTACTTATTTATCCGAGCATATTCCTCTTGCCCATTTCTACTTTTGGCTAGGACATTTTCTCATAAATAATACAATGACTTATGCTCCAGAGCACAGCAGTATATATATGTCCTCTGCAGAGGACATATATATACTGCAGGGTTTAAAAACTAAAACTGTGTCTTTAATTACTCAACTAGTCAAAGTTGGAAGCAGAAGTTCCAACATCTAGCCTGTGATTTATAAAAACACATTTATGCTACATTTTGTTTCCACTTTACTGTCAGATTCATAACCTCAAATTATGGATGTAATCTAAAGGCACTTTCACACCAGAAAGATAACAAACAGTGAGATTACACTGACAATATGGGAGTACTGAAAGGTTTTCAGATCTCATGTACCACATGTCTATAAATCATATGTTTAACATGTGAAACAGCCTGCCCTCTTTCTCCTTGGTTAACTAGATAGTACATCTGATTTTTTTTTTCTAATGAAAACTTTTTCCAAACCTTTGCTATGACATTTACAAAGGAAGAACAGACGAGGAGAAGCCCAGTGCGGTCACCTCAACTTTGTCTGAGGATCAGATTTCCAGCTGTGAGTGAGAGACCAGACTAGAGCTCGGAACTGACACACTAGATGATTAAAAAATATTTAATCTATCACCTTACTGTTCTATAAAGCAGGAGAAATGACTTTCTGTTGGTTAACAGCCCGATAGATGTGGCTCCAGACAAGAACATATGTTCTGAGCAAACTTTACCGAAGAGTCATATCAAAACAACTTGGATCACGGCTAGCATTAACCAGCTACATTAACCAACGTTTTGTTTTTCATAATCCTCACTGACATAAATAGGTTTACTCTGATTTAATGCCAGACAGAAAGAACAAATGTTTAATTTTGCTCTTAATGTTCCTAAAATTGTTTATGTTCAACCTTAGAGCATAGACATAAAGATGACAGTTGTTGTTTTGCAAAGACATCCAGTTGCTTTGAGGTATTTTACCTTACTTGGGTTTGGTTCACTTTGATGTTTTTTTAAATAATGAAAAGTAAAGAATACATTTTCAAAGAAGTATGTTTCTTTTGAGAAGAATAATTGAGGTATTGTGTGATGTTTCTAAAAGGAGTCAGTATCATATTGTTTTTAAGGTTGTGCACCTGTATTTTATTTTATTTATTTATTTTTTGATCAGCTGCAATAAGGGCTCAAAATAAAAAAGCCCTCAGCTGCTATAAAACAACTCTTGAAACCTGGTTAAGATTCAGCTCAAATTTCAAAGTGCAAAAAGTTTCAGAGAATATCATTGACATGCAGTCATTTCAAACAGCGTCCTGTGCACTTTGTAATCGAATGAGGCAGCTGATCTCACTATTGGAACAAATGAACAAAGGTTAACAACGAAGCTCTTGGAGCTCTGCTGTTCCGTAAAGTCAGAGTTGCGTTTGCAACGGCGGACGTTGCTTTCACCTTTTTGTGCAGGCGGTGTGCGTCCTCGCCACTGTGCGTCAGGCTCAATGTGAGCGTGTT
The DNA here is from genome assembly GCA_922788865.1 of Poeciliopsis turneri. NCBI lineage: Eukaryota > Metazoa > Chordata > Actinopteri > Cyprinodontiformes > Poeciliidae > Poeciliopsis > Poeciliopsis turneri. The sequence goes on along the minus strand of CAKLNU010000771.1, from coordinate 307,122 downwards.
GAAGCAGGTGTCCCCCAGCGCCGCGTGTTCTCGGCTCTCCAGACGGGTCTGAGTCAGCAGAACGGACCAGACCTGACACACAGACTGACCCCACTGCTCCTTCCTGCGGACGGATGGACAATAACATGATCACTGCCCTGTTCTTTCAATGGACGCCTGTTTGACAATACCAAACAGGCGCTATGGGTTGCTCTTTGGAGAGCAGAAAGAAAGACAACCTCATGCCTTACTTTTTAGTCTTGTGAGTGAACCTCTCGGTTAGTTTGTCGAGGGCTCTTGCATATTCAGTCTCGATGTCGCCTCGGCGCCTCAGAAACTCAGACAGGTCTGAGAGCTGCTGCTGCTTCACCTCCACCTGGGAGTCTAAAATCTTTATCTGGTCTGTCAGCTGGGCCCGCAAGTCTGGTAAGTCAGAGAGACAGAGAGAAAGACAGAATAAATACATATTAATGGCCCTGGAAGCATGACAACACGTGAAAACACCGTGAACAGAGATAGGATGCTATTTTCAAACTAGAGGTGTCATTAATCTTTCCATTAGACTAAAAATATAAACATGCTTAATCATATTTACAGTGTGTTAGATTTTAATATACATTTTTTACTGAAAAAAGATGCATACCAGCTGCTTTTCACTTGTGCAAATCTTTATTCTGCTAATCTTGGAAAAACACAATTTTGCAATTAAGTAAGAGATTAAATTAAATCACATGTGAATGAGCTTGTTTAAGTGACAATGACTTAAAAATCATACCAGAGAAGAATCTAAACAGTTACATGAGATATAGTCATAATTTAGTCATGGCGCTTGTGCTCATCATATATCAGCCAATCAGAGGAAACATCTGTGACAAATGCCAACAACTTCTTGAAAAAAGAGCACACTTACTATTTTATATGCATTCTCTCAATGAAAGAATGTGCTTTACAAGCGTCTGCATGTTGCTTTTGTAGGAAAATATAACAGAACTTTCTTAAGCGGTCAGGATATTGCCTGATAACACTTAATACTAAACACAAAGTTCTGCCAGTTTTTAAGATATTTAAAACATTGCTATGTCCTCTGTTTAAAATATGTCACAATGTGATTGAGTTAGCAGCTATTCTACCACAGAACAACGTGAAGCCTGCAGGAAATCCTGTATTTAACTCTGAACAGCTTCAAAGTTCCTGTTAAAGAATAACATCCCAACAGCTAACAGTCAAATGTTTTGTGCAGTGTTAGAGCTCCAAATTACCTTGCTGCTTCGAGTTGGTCTGTCATAGTTTTGGGCACACTTCCACTAATGTGCTAATTGCAAAGCTAATTTTTTGTTCAGCACAATTAGTGCATTTCTTGACCTTGAAATGTGTAGGTCAAACTTTGCATCCCCTAAGGAAATTTTTCCAGTTACATTCTGATGCTCCAATTTACCAAACTGAAAGTTTGCAAAGCAAACTTTCAGTTGAATAAAATTTGACATCTATGATGTTTTGGTTACTGACTGCAAACAATTCTTCAAGTAGTTATTTTGAAGTGACTGTTTACACAGCAGTTCCCTCAGTTTTGTGATCAGTGCTTTATGGTTAGCATAACTGACCTTTCAGCTAGCAGTGCTCCCAATTGAATCACATGAACCCCCACGGCACTGTCAGCACTGTTTCATTCCTGCATAATGAAAGACTCTTCTTTTTGTAAAAATCCTGAATAAAATGCTGTCTCTGAGAGGTGTGATTCAGTCTACTTTGCAATTGATGGATCACTGCCTGCTGTAATCCAGGATAACATGACATTATATGCACAAGCTTGTAAGCAAACACAGCAGATCCACTGCACTGCACTTTTAATATAAAATGACTAAGACAAACATTGCTCTCTGAGATGTAACTGCTTTCAATTTGCTCCTTCACCCCTCATTCTTTTTTCCCTCCTTACTTTCTACTTTTCCTCTTTTCATCCCTTAATCATCCTACTCATTAATCACCCCTCCTCCTCTGTACTCTTTTCTTCCCCTCTTGCTCTGAGTACACTGCTCCAGGCCGACTTGATGTGAGGAGACAACATTGCTAATACTAGTTATAAATACCCCCCGTTGTACTACAGTACAGAGAGGCAACGGGCTGAGACACGCACATTCCAGACTGTAGCAAACATAAACAAGCTGTTGTCATGCATTTGGCTCATATTGCCAGGACAAGCTTTTTAACACAGAAGAAAGTTGCAAAATTATCAGACAAAAGTTGTTTTAAAGGGGAAGTGTTATGCAAAATCTAGGTTTTTGATCTCTACATCAAGTTATTTCTTCATCAAAAACACACCTGGAGAGTTGTCTTGATTTTTTCATGCATGTTTGAGCAATTGCTTAATCTCCAATGGCAACCATCCAGCTCTGCAAATTGCCTGGGAGGACTTAGCCCCGCCTTCAAGGCACAGCTCCTCCTGAGAGACCAGACTTCCGAGTTTCGGCCTCACAGAGAAGCCCTCCCCTGAAGCCCCCTTCCTATCTCCCCGCTCATTCAGGCTAGCCAGCAGCAATTAGCAAACACCTGGTGATAATGCAACATCTGCTGAGCTTATTATAGGAACTTCTTCTCAGGGAAATGCTGGTAAAGATGTTGTCAAAGGGTTAAAAGAGGAGCCATGTTATGATGACTTCCTGAAGGCAGAGTTTCATAAAGAGCAGGAGTTTCTTTTTTTTTTTAAATCAGAGGCCCAATTTCAAGGGGTTAAATTGGAAGGCGAAGTATTTTCTGAGTCATATTGATATAAATGGCTTTTTTTAACAACTGAAGTTAACGTAGTTACTTGATTGGATTATAAAATGGCATTATGTGCCTGGAAAAGACATAATACTGCCCCTTTCACTTTCTGTAACATGTCAGTTCCATGAAGTGCTATTTATGTTGGATACACGATGCATTTGTTTGCAGGAGCGCTCCTTCTCTTGCATACAAGAATCTACATGGATGCATACAATAATGCGTCACTGCGTCTTTTGATGCACTCATGCATGGTAAAAGGTGTATGTACGCAGACACTAACCCTTCATTTGCGACTCGTATTCCGCCACGCTGCCCTTCTCCCTCCTCAGCTTTCCATGTGAAGTCATCATCTTTGATCCGCCGACCCTTGACCTTCCCTCCCAAAGCCCTTGCTCCTCAACCTTCGCTTCTGCTGCAGCCCTGTAATCTTTGATCTTTCCCCGTTGGCCCCCTCGGTCTTTCTCCCTCTTTTGCCTTCTTGCTCTACAGCTGCAAGCGGCGCGTCGGCATCAGGGTCGATAGACGGTTCTCAGCAGGGTCGATTTGTCCATGAAATTCCGGGGTGGGGGGGGTCCCTGATCCATAGGTGAATGGGCCTGAGAAGAAGACGAAAGAGAGTGTGATTAAAGACAGAGCTGATACGGTGACAAGAGGGGCCGCGAGGGACCAGGGGGATTACTGAGATCAGAGCGGAGAAAAAGAGTCAGAGGAAGAGGGCAAATGAGATCAGGATGACAAGAAAGGAAAGGGACAGTGACACCGGGGAAGAGAGACGCCAAGACAGTAAGAGAGCAGAGTGATGAAAATGAAGCATGGGGGATGAGGGTGATGAATAACGGCGGTAATAAAAAGGGCACTCGCTGCCTTGAGGTCGGTGGCTGGGGATGCCCTTCAAAGCAACACTTAAAAAAAAAGCTGGGAATTAATATTATTGGGACATAAGATGAGAGCATTAGCAACCAAAGAGCCTGAAACAAACAGGCCTTTGGTCTGATTTGCCTGTAGTTTTAACACATTACTCCACTAATGATGCAAGAATTGAATCAGAGTGAAATATGATTCTCGGAGTGAAAAAGAAGACGTTTTCTGTGACGAAGGAATGACTCCTGGAAGACAGATGACCTTTATGTGGATTATATTAACACATCATAAGTACTGAGGTTGCCTCTTTCTCGTTTTCAAACGATGGTTTTAATTTATTAATGATGTACTCTGGGTCATCCTGGGTTAGTAGCAGTCGCACCATTTTATTGAGCTGGCATCAATTTAGAAACGTCCAAGCAACTTCAAGCTATGAAACGATTGTAAATATAAATGTGTATTTGGAAAATTCAAACAAAATTTTGAAAAAATGAATAAATAAATTTATATATATATATATATATATATATATATATATATATATATATATATATATATGCAACTATTAGACTTAACAGAGGTGCACCAAATATAGTTTTCTGGTCGATTATCGATCTTCAAAACACGTGACCTGCCGATTCCCATTTTGCCTGATACTAATTTGTTTTGTCAGAAATATAAATCTAACAAAGAAAGTTGATGAGTTGATGAGTTGACAGTGGGGTAACTATTGTTAAACCTCCCACAGCAGAGACAATGTTTGATATTTAGACATTTGCTGAGGTAGACAAGATTGGTGGATAAAATCGACTTCACATGAACGCATCGGCCAAGATCCGATCTCCCAAAATTAAGAAAATCAGCACTGATATATTGTTGTGTCCCTAATACACAGTATTTGTTCTTTCACTTTTCACTTTTAAAATTTGTAGCACAAAAACTGAGAAAAATCAAATCAATAGCAGACTCACTGAAACAAAAACACTACACTGAAGAAAGAGCAAAGACAATCCTATAACTCCTACTACGTTTGGGGTATTACAACAGTAGCAACAGCTATCATCTTTCTTCTTCTGCAAATTTCTATTCAGCTTTATCAGCATTCAGCCATTCACTGTGTATTCCTGCAGGGTCAGAGGCAGAGGAGTGCTATCTCCAGCAGTGCAGTGGTGTATACGTTGGACACTTCATCGGTCTTTCATGGGGAAACACAGAGACCAATGGGACAGTGGGAGTGTAACCAACCACCAAGCAGGCCTCAATTCAATTCAGTTTATTTACACATTCAACTCACAGGCTGCACTGGGAAGCAGTTGGTAGACCTGTGGTTTTTCTGCATGTAGTTTGCATGTTCTCCACGGTCCTGTGTGGGTTCTCTGACTTCCTTCCACAGTTGAAAAACATACAAGGTTAATTGGTCTGGCATGGGCTCCCCTGAATCATCTACAGTCTGTCTTGGTGTGGTTGCCACTAAATACATCTTGTTTTAATTAGAATCATGTGCTTTTCAGTGACTTTTTTTCTCTCTCTCTTTCTTTTTTTTTCTTGTTTTGAAGCAGACTTTGTGTTTCCCTCTTTTCTTTTTAACCCACCTCCCTTCCTTTCTTTTTTCTCTTTTGTCCTTTTTTCCCCTCCCTGTTTCCGCTGCATTTGAAATAAACCCAAAGCAATTTTAAATAAAGTTTTTCCATCTCCATCCACTTGATAAAGCTCTTTCCAAGCTGTAGCGCTCCTCTTATGAAAGTAAATCTGTTGGACTTCATCTTGGCCCTCAGACAGCAGCTCTTAGTGCTACACTGCTGGACAGGTCATATTTAAAAAGTCAGTGTGTGAGTGTGTGCATGCATGCTTACCCTTCCTGTTTGTCTCTAAGTTGTCCTGAAATACACTGGCGACCTGCCGCAGGTGTAGCACACCTCATATCTCTTCCTATGACAGTCGAAGATACGCTCCACGGTTAGGGAAATATGGACAATGGATGGATGACTTCAGATCCAATGTAATACTAAGGAATTCTACAAGCCAGAATCCAGAATGGTCCAAATTCTTTCTGGATCAGTCAAATTAATTCCAATACACCCCAATCAGTCAGATTAAATACAGACCAATTCAATCTACTTTGCTTCACAATTTGGTGACACTCAAGTGATCACATAATGCCAATTTGTAAAAGTATGTCAATGAAAAGTCAATTCAATTAAAGCAATTTATTAACTTTGCAGCGATCTCTCTGCTCTGCAGGCATGTGGAGATAATGGAAAGAGGACAGAAGGGAAATAAAGAACGCAGCACCTGTGCTGCTGGTGGCTTTGCCACCCATGGACATTTTCTTCAAGTTACAATCAGCAGATCGTTGTTCACTTTGAAAATTGGACTTTTATAGCCTGTCCGCATTTGGCCTCAACAAAAACAATGACAGTCAGGCTCTGTGAGACCGTTCAATCAACCCCAACCAGCTGTCAACCACAATCTTTACATCATTCCCTATTCAGCCTCGCTTTCACATGTCTGTTCGACAGAAGCATTTGTTGAAACCAATTTGGGAAAACATGCAACATCAGTGTGTTTGGACCATATGAGGAAGTCCTCAGTGAAATCCACACATGCACCTCAGACTGAATGAATGAAGTCCCAGCCAGACTGAGATAACAGGTTTGTTATAAAAGACTTGTTATTTTTAAAGACTGACAATGTGTGGTTTGATTTGGTCTTTCTTTTAGAATTAACACATAAGCAGAGACATAAATACACAAGCTTCAGCAAACAAACGTTTTCACTTCTCACATCCTGTGTCTCAGCATGTCATGGGTGTCAAAGTGTATTGCTTATACTGATTCCAAAGCCGATTTTGGACAACCAAACCAACTCAAACCAAACCACACCAAACCATCCCCTGCAGCAAACAGGTTCAGAATTGTCTGCTGTGTCTGGAAAAGCAGGCATAATGAAGGAGAGGCATTATGCCTGCTTTTACCCACATTAAAATGACTGGGTAAAAGTCGCCATTAAGTCTTTTTCTCTTTTTCTACGTCCAGGAAGGCACGTTGAAGTGATCCATCAAGAAAGTGGAAAACAAATATGGCCTCAAACGTTAGGCTCACATAACTGAAGTCGACTACCTTTTCTTTAAGTGCTCCATGAACTGTACTCTCATTTCCTGTTGTAGGACAGTGTGGTGAATGTGAGTCAGACATGTTTCAGCGATGGTTTCAGAAGTGGAGAGTAAAAGCAGAAGTGGCACAAATACGCGCAAAAGAGATTTCTGCGAATGAGGCGGCGAGGCCCCGAGACTCCCGAAGTCCACGGAGAGGCTTCGTCAGCGTGCGACCCTAATCTGCAAAGAACAAAGCGGAAGTAAATGATCTGAGAAAGAAATAGGAGGGGGTTGTGGGAGAAAGAGATCAGGACGAGGGAAAAGAAACAGCTTCAAGCAAAAAAGGCCAGTGAGGATAAAGAAATAGAGGTTATTGGAGAGCAGCTTTTCATGCTTGAAGTCATACTTAATGAGAGAAGGAATGTGATACCCAGGGTGAATATGAAATAAAATGATGACAAGAGAGGAAATGGTGCATCATGTACAGTAATAGATCTTTATTTCCATGGGATTTTCTACCAATTCCTTCAGAGGAAGAAAACAGGAATACAAAGAACAAGCATCAACAAACGGGACATTGTGTCAGATATTACGTCCTGATACTCTGAGGGGATTTTCTGATGCTGACGACAGCACACAACTCCCTGCTTTGTGGACCGCTTACTGTAATTTTATGCTGTGGGTAACTTTGAAGAACATTTAGCAAATTTGTTCAGTTCTTCTACAGCTATGTCTCTTAGAAGCAGCTTTCTGTGAGAAGCAAATCCTCTCCTCACTCATCTGAAGCCCTGCAAACTACAGATAAAGCCAAACTTAGGATGTGACAAAATAAAAAGGATAGAAACGAATTTCTGTCGGTCAGATGATCTTGCTTCCTGGAAGCTGTGACACTTTTGGGAAAATAAAGCGCTTGCCTGCTGAGGAGGACTCGATGCGTGCAGGTGCTCGCGTATCGCCTTGGTGACAGACGTTACAGGAGAGCACTGAAATGTGAATGAAGATGTCGAACTTGATGTCATGCTAATCAGTTCTGTCAGCCGACACTTCAGCTGGAGACAGGTGTGATGGCTGCTACTCCGATGGATGGATGGAAGTGGATACAGTAGGTACAGGCAGAGCTTAAACATGGTGAGCTTATTGTACTTAAAGCTGATTTGGGAATCAGTGAGATACAGCATCGCAAAATATATTTGCACCCTTTCAACTTAACAAGCAGGACTGCAGGGCCTACTTAAGTTTAAATAACAGTAGTAAAGGGAAGATATGAGGTCAGGAGTCAAAAATGTGCCGGAGTGAAAGGAGGATTTTTAAGATGGAAAAGTTGTTCAGCTTTTCGAAAAACAATTCCATCAAAATTGGGACCCTCTCTGAGCGATGTCCCACACATGAGCTTTCACAAACTGAGTCTCCTGACAGAGGAGATGGATGTCAACCATCTCCAGTTCTGAACGCATTGATGGAGTATGACACCACATCGTTTTGTGCAAATGAAACTACCCTTTGCTGAAGCCCAGAGAAATGTTGGGTCTCATCGCACTTCAGTGCTAACGGTGCAATGTGTTGATGGTAAAAAATGATGTGCATGTCGTCCTGCTCTGCCCACGTCCCAGTGTGTTTAAAGCATAAATCTCCAAGCCGGAGAGAGGGGCTTCATAGTCTCTCTCAACACTACATCACATCACACCATTGAGCTGGGAAGATAGCTGATCCTTACTACAGTCAACGGATTCAAGCGTGACTAAATCATAGACGAATATATGCATCAGGGTACCTTCAATTCCACTATACTATTGTCATAACAAGATCTCATTATACAAGATTTCATAAAATTAAAACATTACTCATTGAGGTGACCGTGAGCAATAGCCAGCTGTGGCCAGCAAGGCTTCACCTGATGAAGTTGTATAAGAAGACGCCCAAATGACCCTTTTAACCATTTGTTTGGCAACATTTTGGATTCCACTAAAGACGATAAATAGTGACGTGGTGACAGACATGAACAATACATAAGCATGACGTCCTAAACAGCACTGCAGGGTGTTCAGATGCTGTTCAGAACCATCAGTTGTTTTAGTCTCCTAAAACAACATTAACAACCCTGAGATGGTCCGGAAATGACCAGAAGATTCGTGGCTGTAATGATGGAAGAGAGTTGGTGTAAGTTGACTGGATGAAATTGAATCAGATGAGCCACTATCGAGACCTTTAAAATGAGAAGAACAAAAAATCAGAAGAGGATGTTCAATCAAAACATGCTTCACTGCTGAGAGGGATATGTCTTACATCTTTGTCAAAGCTACTATGTAAAAAACTGTTACACAACTGGAGGTGTCCTACCTATTTATTGGCTAATATTTAAGAACCTTGAAAAGTTCATCAGACTGCTCTTCAAAATGCAGGGCACCTAGAAATTTGGGCCCACAGCAGGTCTCATTGACAGCATTTTTAGAATCACTTTGTTTCAGTGTATGAAGACACGAATAAGCAACATTTATCACCGGAAACAGGAAGCTCTGTCATCTTGTGCCACCACAGCGTTTCACTCCTGCGCAATCAGCAGAGAATTACTCTGTTCCTTCACGCTTTCAGAAGCCGCTTAGGCCTCTCCTCTCTGCTAAAACACACACCGCCGGCACAAGTAGTTACAGATACGCGCTTAATACAGAACATGTAACACATTTTGAAGATGTTGGCTTGATACCGATTGTGAAACATTGAATATTTGCAAAGAACTGCATCATACTCAAGGCATAAACTGCCTCTTAGATTCGGACTTGTTCCCTGTCTGCAGCAGGGTTCCAGTGTTGTCATGACATGCTTGACTTTTAATGCAGAGCAATATAGGTAATGTTTATGAAACGCATACCTGATGGAATCAGTAAACATGGGAAAAGAAAACCGAAATGAAACGGATGGGTCAGTGTGCCAGAATAGGCTGGACCCCTGGACGCATTGATCTTTCGAGTGCAGGTCAAAGCTTGGATTCTTCTTCAATATTGGAACTCTCCCAAAATGAGCTGAAACACAGAGCTTGATGATATCTGAATCTGCTGTCAGTTTTGATCCTTATTTATACTGTGTAGACAGATGAGTCAGTCTCTCTCAGAGCTGTGATGCACACACTGTACTATTAGGATATAAATACTACAAATATGCAGTTTCTTTATTTTTTTTTTTTTTGGTGTTCTAGAGTTAGATTTCTGTTAGCTAGTTCATCAGTCCATTGTCAATAAAATTTTTGAATCTTTGCACTAAAAGAATACTGAACCATACATGTGTTTCACTAGGAACATTCAGTAGCTTGTAAAAGTATTCACATCTCTTACATTTTTTTTTTACATTTTGTAATGTTATAACCAGATCTTGGAGTTCAATGTGTAAATTCTGACCAATTAATTAATTATATTTTAAGGTATTGTTTTTTTTTAAATGCAATTAATCATTAAAATTCAATAGTCCAGGACGGAACCTTTGAATTTGCATTTCTGATATGCCCCTAAATTTGACGCACAAGCAACATCCGCTAACAACATCAATGGACGACAAAGCCGCTTCTCTCAGCCCGTTGGGGGTTAATATTTGCTTTGATCTGATTGGTCACTGGAAAAAGCTATTTTTGTGCTCAACTTATCTAATAGGAATTAGCCTATCAGGAAAGCTTTTCAAGCCTAAAATAGTAGATCAGTACTAAACATATAGCAGCTAGCACCCAATGCTAAAGTTAGCATTCATTGGCTGCCCTCTGCACCAATCAACAATAATAAAACAATAAATATCTTCGTTGAGAGCTAATTCAATAATTTAGCCGCAAACGTTTTTTTGAATTGAAAATATTGCTCATTTTGTCAAAATATGGTTTTCAGTTTAAAATGGAAATAATTACAAGGCCTGTAATTAACTCCATCTTAAAAATGATCAAGTCCCACCACAAGTAACAACCAAAAGAAGGATCCTTCAAAAAATGAAGGACATTAGAGACAACACGCAGCCCTTTAAGAACCTGTCAGTCAGAGACTATTTCAGATTTACTGTAATACAGACTGCTACTGGAGATCCTTCCCACCCACAGCCGTCAGCATCCGCAACAACTGTATGAGGAAAAGTACATAATAAGAGCAACAATATTTACTTTCCCTTTAAGTTCTTTTTAATTGAGCTGAAGTTAATTGAGAAACCTGTTTGGGGTTTTCTGTGAGAGATCAGCACAAACGTCATACATAATTGTGAAGTGAAAGGAAAATGGAAAACAAAACACAAATCCAAAAAGCTGGTGTGCATATGCCTTCAGCCCCTGTCAGTCTGACACCCCAAAATAAAATCCAGTGCCATCAATTGACTTTTGATGTCACCTATCATCTGAATAGAGCTCACTTGTCTGTCAGTGAATCTCAGTGTAAATCCAGTTGTTCTGTAAAGGCAGCAGAGGTCTGTCAGAGAGCAATAGTGAATGAAGAGCATTGAAAAAGCAAATATTTTTTCTGACAAAAAAAAAAAAGAAAAAAAGATAAAGCTGTTGAAACAAAGCCATGACAATATCTTATTTACAGTTTGCAATGCACCACTTAGGGAACCAGCAAGCATGTGGGGATGAGAGAGCTCTGGTAGTCCCTCTAGGATTGTGCAATGTTTCTTTTTTTGTGTGATTTTTGCAGTTTAAAATAACTGATGTTCGGTCAAAGTGTTGATTTTTATTTATTTATTTATTTTTGCTTTATTTTTACCGCAACATGTTCTTGAAAAAAAGTTTAACTTGCTGCATACAAGACAATCTAGTTATTAATCTAGTTAATAATTACAGTGAAAATGACATTTTCAGATATCTTTTTGATATAGCCTTAATACAAAAAGAATCATGTCCTGAGTGCAGAAGATCAATTCCATATTCCAAGTTAACATGAACTATAGACCCAGTTTGCAAATCCTACAGAACATCTCCAAGTGGTTGTTGCAAAAACAAACAAAAAGGGCAAATGTTACTGCTTAGCATCAAAGCGGTAACATCATCATCTCGCAATGAAGTTAGGTGTTCAAGAAATGTCGTGAAACAGGAAGTTAAATTACATGTGGGCTACTTACAATCGGGCTAAGGGAATTAGTCAAAATTCAGCAGAGTTGCAGTGATTGATCAGAAAAGAAGGGAATCCAGAAAACATTACAGGTATTGCTGGTCAGATTTGTAAAAAAGCTGCGACAATTGGTGGAAATTGCAGCAAATTTTGAGAATGGTGAGTTTATTTGTATTAACAGTTGAGATTGCAACCTCCTGAGGGGAATCTCAAAAGCTAAACTTTCTGGTCTCAATTTAAAACATTGTGAGCAGGAAGACTTTAGTCTGAACACCAGCCCTGAAATAAAACATGGTAGTGGCAGCGTCATGCTGTTTAAATGCCTTATCAGGGTTTGATGATGAATGGAGCTAAATACAAGAAAAATCTGTTGGAGGTTGCCAAAGGTGATTAATTAGATTTTTTTATTTACTATGCATCATTTTCCTTCTTCTTGCCAGTTATGCATTATTAGTCCGTCACATAAAATTCCAGTAAAACACGTATAGATTTGTTGTAGCAAAAAAAAAGTGAAAGAAGGAGATGTTTTTTTTTCTCCAAATGACCAAAGCTGTGCTGCAAACCCCTGATCCAAATTTGGGGTCAAATAAAAATTCAACATCTTGAGCTTCCCGTTATGTCACAGATGCCACCACAACAGCTCGCAGGCTAACCGCCACATGAAGGAAGTGGGGCAGCTCCCAATAAGTAACACATGATGCACTTCATGCGAGTGCAGCATAAAAAAGGCACATGCAGCGCAACAAATGTGGCTCAAAAAATAAAAAATAAAAAAGAGCTTGACACAAGGAGGAGGAGGAGGGAGGATGGGACGGTGTTAGCCTGCAACCTTTTTGCCTTGTTGCTCTTTCAGGTCAGGGATTTAAATCTTGATAAGGTTGCTCATTATGATCCACAGACCATTTGTATGAAACCAAGGTGCACCATGATCTGACAACCAGGAGTTCTGTTGTAAATGAGCTAAAAAAAACAAAAAACAAAACACACAGCGACAAAAAAATAAATAAATAAAAAATCTAGTAATTTTTTAAATCTTTGAATATTGCAGTGTTTCTCCTCATCGTCACTGTTGCACGAGAGAAAGGCAGCGATTCGCAGCATGCATTGCTTATCTGCATCTTTTGATTGCATGCACAGTGTTGGTGATGAGGGCAGGGATTTAATGGGAAATTAAGGGCTCCACAGAAAAACAACAAAAACAACAAAACAGCAGCAGCAGCAGCGTGTTGAGTTCTGTGTGCAGTTTTTGTTTGCTGTGAATGTGACCATATGGTTAAGGCAGTGTTCACACAAAGGCCACAGGAAACACCTCAGGATAATTACACAAGCATGTAAACACAGTCTGAAAATGGTGCACACGTATTACATAAGTGGTAAAAAAAATAAAAATAAAGTGGAAAATAGGGTGTATTTAGAAGGACTTTATCACAAATAAACATCTCTCACTCATACTCTGTGGATCACACACACACACACACACACACACACACACACGCACACACAGGTTGTTACCATAACCAAGCAGCATGACAGCTGTACATACCTTACTTTGTGGTCCTCCTCTCCCTCTTTCTAGCTGTTCCTCTGCTCTTCTCTTCTCATCCCTTGTTTTTTTGTATCACACACTTACGCTTACACACACACGCACACGCACGCACACACACGCAGACAGGCAGGAAGGCAGGCGTGCTCACACAGAGCGGAGTGTGTTTGAATCTGACAGATTTCTCCCAGCTCAGTACTCTTCTCTCTCATTTCACACACACACATACACGCCTGCACTCACACACAAACAGCCCTCCCCCTCCATCTTTCAAAATATGCCAGATCGCCTCTCCGCTCACGCCAGAGCAGCGTCTCTCCTCCCACTGCCGTACGCATCAGCGAGAAAGCCCCAACCCGAGCCCAGGCCACGCCCCCTCCCCCTCCAGTCCCCCTCTCTCCTCTCCTCTCCTCTGGGCGGCTATAAATACCGCTGCTGCTATGAATACACCGTCTTTCTCCCTCAGCATCTCCCACTCTCCCTCCATCCATCCCTCTTTTCATCCTTCCTTCCTTCCATCCCGCGCCTGCGCTGCCGTTCCTCCATCTCTGCTCCAAAACCTGCTTTCCGAGGATGACCTTGTGTTACCACAACAGCGAGATGCAAGTGATGGCGAAGGAGAAAGAAAGAGCGACGTTTCCCTGCAGACTTGGTTGTTTCTTCTTTTTTTTGTTGTTGTTTTCGAGCCGCCCGTCTCCCCGGTTTCCTGTCTGTTACAGCGGATGTGTTCCTTTTAAAAAAAAAAAAAAAAAATCTCCTGACAGCTGCACTTACAAATGTCATCATTTCTTGCTCAAAACATAATCCAATCTGTGCACATCATTAATAATTGCCTGTTTATAGCAACATAAGAATGTGGAAGCAAAATAATAATAAAAAACATAAACAAGTGCCAGTGTTCAGTGGATAGAATGTGAACTTTCAGTGCAGTCAGCAGCAGCATCCTGTCTTCTGCTTCTAACCAGGGAATGAGGTTAACACAACATCTGGTTACGTGCACCGAGGGCACACTTAAAACGAAATCAAATCTTCGCCTGCAGGGCCTTACAGCCGGCACGGACATAATTAATCCTAGCGTTCATGCAGCGCCGTGGTGTAATAACTTCATACGTGAAACACGAGAGCAAGACAAAAGGCTTCTCTACCTGACCGGCAGGAGAGAAACATTTCTGCTGACATGCCCCTCTGATGCTGACAGACAGAGACAAGCCACAAGGCTGCCTGCACGCAATCATATATGGATCTATGTCTCCATCTTCTGTGTCAGTCTTTCCATTTGTCATATATATATATATTTTTTTGTTAATGTTACTGAATTGAAGACATTGGTATTTCACCTGGCTGCACGGTGGAGCAGTTGGTAGCACTGTTGCCTTGCAGCAAGAAGCTCCTGGGTTCGATGCCCTTTCTGCACAGAGTTTGCATGTTCTCTCTGTGAACATGCGTGGGTTCTGTCCAGGTACTCAGTCCAAAAACATGACTGTCAGGTTGATTGGTCTCTCTAAATTCTCCATAGGTGTGAGTGTGTGTGTATGGTTGTTTGTCCTGTCTGTCTCTGTTGCCCAGTCTGGTGACCTGTCCAGAGTGACCCCACCTCTCGCCCGGAACCTTAGCTGGAGACAGGCACCAGCTCCCGACCCCACTCGGGACAAGGGTGTTAGAAAATGGATGGTTGGATGTATTTCAGCCCTATTGTACTGCATTCCCAACCTTTGTCACGTTTTATCACATTTAAATCACAAGCTTCGGTTTATTTGATTAGATTTGTATGAAGTGGCATGCAGTAGCTTTGGGGTTCTCCAGTCTGCTGCTGGAGGGCAAGAAACTGTTCACTGATGGAATCCACTGCTGGTTTTAGCTGTCAAGTTGTCAATACAAGGCGCTGAATCTTAAATGTACATGTGATAGATAAAAGAAAAAGGGATGCAATGCTTTGCTGCAACTTAACACTATGAGAACTAGATAAGGTCAGTAAAAGGCTTTTTGTTTAGGAAAAATGCAAACAATATTAAAGTATTTTGTAGGTACATATAAACTTTGTCCACATTCTGTTCTAGGTTTGAACAAAATTATTCAAAGAAAGAAAAACAAATAACCTAAAGATCAGAAGTTTGATTAGATATCAAAACTGGATAATAAATATTGGTATCAGTATTGGTATTGGCAACATGAGCCCTGAATTTACTTGGTATTGGATCGTTGGAGCACCGACTCTTCAAGACATTTTGTTTCACTAGATTTTTATTCATAGCAATCTGTGAAAACCATATATTCCTTTCTACTGTTCTGTTGGCTTTTTCACATGAAATCCCAACAGGATCACTGAATACTGTAGTGGCAACATGACTAAATCTGGAAAGGTCTAAAGAGTAGCAGTACTGCTATAAGGCACTTCATTATAAAAACAACAATACTGTTCAATGTTAAATCAAGAATATGTTACAAAAGAATGAAAAGACAGAAACAGATTAAAAACCAGATACTGAATTTGTCTCCATAAATGGTAACGGAAATGATGAAGTGTTGCTTAAAAGCTAATGCACTGAAAACCAATGATGAGTCATCGGTGTGTGTGTGGGAGCAACTGCAAGTTTCAGGGTCAAACTGCTCAGATGAGAGTTTATGTCAGGATGTGCACGTGCCGACATGCTTTAGGGTTGCTCCCTTGTCAGTTTACGGACCTCCTGCAGGTTCTGCGCAGACTCCGCGTGCCTCCTCTGGGAGCCCCTGAGAGCTTCCTGGAGGTCCCTAGGGGACACCAGGTGGAGGCGGAGCAGAGCATTTATCAGCTGGGAGCGAGCAATGCCAATGAAAGTGTGCGACAAAAAGCATGAGAGGCCTCCGCCAGATTTTGTGGCGTAAAGAGGGACTCGGACCATTCCCAGCACCTGGATGGAGAGAGAAGAGGAAGAATTGATGCGGGAGCTGAGTGCGGGATCCTGCAGGTCGTTTGCCGTTCATCGCTCGTTACCTCCAGACCGTGATCGGCTGCGGTTGAGGCGGCTGCTTTCTCTATCTCCCGAATCTGCTCCTCTTCTATCTTCTTCACATAGAAGTGAAGGATGAGGCGGGTGGATGAGAAACAGGTGCCTGGACGAGGAGGGCTAAAACAAGACTCCACGTGGTCCTCTGGAGAAACTGGCACAGCCACGCCCAACTCCTCCAGTAATTCCCTGGTAAGCCCCTCCTCCAGGGTCTCCTCCGAGGGGTTAACGAAACTAATGTGTCGAAAAAGCGAGGGTCGAAATACAGTGTAGGTTATTAATGGAGGGTAATCAGACATAAAAACTATTTGAAAACAGGTTATTGCGGCTTTACACTATTTCCTCAATCAGAAGACTTCTGCAGTGTCTTCCAAGGCAGCAGTGCTGATAACTGCAGCCCCCTAATTTTCACTAAGAAATAAGGTCTTGCATTAGCAGTATACAAAAAAGACTTTAAATTCTGCATGTAAGCAAAGAACAATTCTGGTTCAAACATATCTGCATTCTCACAATCTGCCAAGTGCAGAAGGTACCAAAGAAGAAGAAGCATCAGACACAACGAAACCTTTTGTTTGCCGAGATAAAAGAAAAGGATGTGCAGACAGGCTGCATACATGGCTGGATATCTGGGAAAACGAATAACTTTTTATGCGTTTTGACCTTTCATTCGTACAAACACTGTTTAATATTACTAAAAGCAATTATTTCTTGAACCTCAGACCTCAGTGTGTTTTAGGCGAGGCCTTCAAATATATCCACAGGTGAGCATCCAGTTACCTCATATGTGTCAGTTAGTCTAACAGGGTTGTGGAAGAGAACCCAAAAGGTTTGACCCAAGTCATACAGTTTAAAGGACAATTATCCCTCATACTGACCAAATGCATCTCAAATTCTGAATTCTAAGAAAGTTGCAAACAATCTCTAAAAATATTCTGACATTTAGCAAATAGGAATAAATTTGATCATTCTAACTGGCCTAAAACAAGAGAAGTTTAGTTATTATTTGCAAACATCTAATTGTTTATATATATTTTCGTATACCTCTCTAAATAATGTTGGGTTACATAAATCTTCTTAAAACTTCATTAGTGCTCACTAAAAATTCATTAGTGACGTACATCTCAGCATCAAGGAAGTTCAAAGTGTTTTACATGATTAAAAAAACACAAACCTGACATTAAAGTGAGAAAATAGGAAAATTATTTCTTGGTTTGTTACATAAAGTCAACATGTCGGTGAATGACGCACCAGCAAGTCTGTCTGTAATTCACAGACAAAAGGACACAAGTGATTCACGTTTAGCCGAATACTAATCGGTTTGATGAACAGTGTGTTAAAAAGGCTATAATAAGAACCTTCCTGTATAAAGGGACTCCTCATGCATGTCTGATTATCTTTTATAGTTCATCTTTTGCTGCTTCAGTGTCCTAGAGACAATGTGTGAAAGTTATTGCTGTGCTGTGAAAGATTGATATCTTTATTATGTGGTGGCTGCTCATAAAGATGGGTTAGAATAAGCTAACTTGTTCACATTATATGTAGAAATCTAAAACTTACATTTGTTTTCCAATCTTCCTTATTACTTTGTTTTCATACATTATAGAACTTTGACTGGGCCAATCTATTGTATGAACATTAGGGGTGGGAATAGTAAATGGCTTTGTACTTGTATAGCACTTTATCAAGTGCAGAAGATCCCAAAGTGCTTCATACAACATTCATCCAGGCTGATGTTGGCAAGCTCCTGGATAGTAGCCACAGCTGCCCTGGGGCAGTCTGGCAGCTGCCCCGCAGCTACCCTCCTCCCCCCACAATGCAAGGTGAATAAAATGTCTTGCCCAACGACTAAAGGACAGATTGGGGGTGAAGTCCTACTACCCCACACAAACTGATAACACTTTTAGCTTCAGGTCAGTGCTACAGAGTAGAATTTGAAATAACCAGCCACCGGAGAGGCAGATCTTTCCCCCAGGCTGTCTCTCTAATGGACACCATCAACCACTTACTGCCGGGTAGTCAGCTACTCTACTGTAAAACAAAATAAACATATCTGCACTCTCACAATTTGCCTTTCTTTATTTAAAAAAACAACAACAACAAAAACAACTACACAAACACATACATGCTGTTCCTTTTACCCTTTATTCTATCTCTTCTAAAGTTGACATATTTATACTTAATGTCTATTTGCTGTGAGTGCTTGAAACCAAAGTCAAATTCCTCGTTTGTGAACATAATCATGGCCAATGAAACTGATTCTGATTCTTGTGGTCATTTTCCAGTCTCCCCGGTGAGCCGAGGATATCTGCAGCTCCTCTAGAGTCGTTCCGGTTTAACACGACAGATTGACAGGATGATTTATGCTCAGGTTAAATTAAGGAATTTATAAATAGCTATAGGTGAAACTCACCCACCAGGGAAGCCCAGCAGTCCATCAAAGCGCATCTGCATCTGTTGGATTTGACAAAGGCCTGTGAAATACTCATCATGTCCACTCAAAGAGAACATAGGGAAATGTGAGGAGGTTTAGCTTAAAATGAGGTGATGTCAGTGTTTACATGTGATACAAAGGAACTCATTTTGGTTTTTGCACAAGGCTGTTAAAGAAAAGTCACCATCCAAACTGTGCTCACCAGTACAATGTACCGGATGGGAATCCTGTCAAACAGCTGAGATGCTGTCTCAGAGTAGAGCATCACATGGCATGCATGCCTGCAGCGGGTGCATTCCAGAGCTTCGTCCCTCGACATCTGGGCACTTGCCATCTACAACCACAAACAAAAAGAGAATTTTATCACATGCTGTCACAGATCAGTGACTCTTGATCACTGTGTTTTGAGTAAGTTGCAAAACAAGAGAACTTGCTTCTTTTTTCAATTGTTTCCCCTTCTTTATGTGCGGTGTAAAAAGTCCTGACTGCAAGCAGCTGACCAGCCTGGAGAAACCTCTGTATTTAGCAGAAGTCATGGAAAGGAGGAAGTAGGAAGGTAGAGTGGTTTTCTTACTTGATAGTAAGCACTTTGGCTCCCTCTATCTGTTTGGAGCAGGTTTAAAATGCTCTGATTTTTCTTTTCTTTTTTCTTTTTCAAATGACAGTTAAATTGTTTTGTTTTTGTGTATTGTACAATATACAAAAATTATCCACATAAACCATTGTTTATGGAAATATAATTTCACAAGTACTACTTTTAGCACTGTTTAACATTTAAATCTGAGACAACCCCATCATAAAAAGCTGCATCTCATCCGTAAAGTTGCATAACTCAGCTAAGCAATGGTCTAGAAGCGTAAATAATATATTTAATGGGCATCATTTCTACTTCAGAACGTATTCACTTTGTTACTTCATTAAAGTTGACAGTATGTTCTTTCATGCTGTAAATAATTCATTCTTCCACCAGGATGATAAATAACTAAGTTCCATAACTCTGCACAATACTTTGCACTCTGCACATGCACTTTAGCTGCACAGATGAAACCAAATATTTTTGATGATTGAACTGAAAATATTAAAATTAATTTACTTGTCTGTTGCTGAATTTCAGAATAATGAAATTCGGCAAACAGGTTTGCTGCAATCTGGTTCGGGTTTGGACTACAATCTGAATTTTAAGAAAGTGGTGAAAACAACTTTCAAGAAAGTGTATTAGCATCATTCTTGTGACATTTAACAATTAGAAATTATTTTGGTCATCCCAACCCAAAACAGGAGATCCTCAGTTAGTCAAAGGAGACAGACGCTGACCATGAGTGTTTTTATGAAGTGTATGCAAATATTTGCTTAGGCTTTTATTTGTGTAACTATTGGAAGAGTGGAAATACAATTAATACCGCAACGAAAATGAGTCACTTACGTCACACGTTGCCGACTTCTTGTATGATGGAGCCAAAGCAAAACTGCTGTCTCACCTTTAGACAGCAATATTTAGCCGAACGTTACACTTTACACTGCTTTGGTTGCGTCAACACTCGATTGGTTGTTCAGTTTTACGTTGCCCCATCGCCATTGGCTAGTGGAAAGTATATGTGAGTTGCTGCATTCGGAAGAGACCGTAATTTTGGCTTATTATTTTAAAGAAACATGGAAACATTCTTTATTGCCTCCTCATGGCAATAACGTCAAGATATGTATATCAAGTTTGAACTACTCTGCAGTCATATATTTGTCCCTGACCTTTGGTTGCTTATAGTAAATGAAAATACCAAGCGAGAAAATCCAAACTACTTCAGATTGGAATATAAATCCCGAGGTACTGTAAACACACAGTTAAGCTTCACTCATGAGTAAGAGCAGCTCTGGAGTTTGTTCAGTTACCCTAGTTATTTCTAAGGGGCTAATATGTGTCGAAACTCCGCGCTGAACTCAGCACTTTGTTTGGCTTTTACACAGAAACGATTATGTTTTTCTGCGCCTAAATAGATCACGTGCTCAGTTTGAACATTACAAAAGCTGACCTGTTGTCCACAGCAGCTCATTCAGTTCTCATCAGGAGATCAGACGCGCCGCGTGTTTCAAAGACCTCGATTTTTATGCGGATTTAAAAGACTGTCAGCGCTATATCAGTATCCATATACTGTTGAATATTCCTGTGAATATTTCGACGCGAACACATCGATGCTATAGCTGAAGCTAGCTAAGGTAGGAAGCTAACAAGCTATAATCACCTGCCAGTGGCTTCAACCGTGAAGCCACTGGCTAACAAAACTCAGACAAAATGTAAATGTGCTCGTATGTTATGTAGATTTTTCTGTTATTTTTTTCTAATTTGATTTCAAACCTCTGCAAGTAGTGAAGTGTTGATCGTTTTTTTATTGCTCTTGGTTTTTAATGTGTAATTTGGTATTCTGGAATATTGGCAATTCTACTTTAATGTCGAACAGTTGGATACTCGTGCAGTCAATATTTCTTATTGATTTCTTAACTGGAAATGATGTGATGTATGCTCTGTTTTAGCAGATGAGTGTTAAAGCACTTTCTCACCTTTTAAACAGATTCTCAGTCGGTTTTGTTATTAACAAGACCTGATTTTTCTTGTCAATTTATTATGATACATTTTTCCCCCCTGGATCGGCAATGGAAACACCTTGTAAATTGAATAAAACTTTCATCTGTTTTATTTTTGGATCTGGTATTTCCCCTAGAATGGCCTCGAGCATCCTGGATGAGATGATGATGGACGCTGCACTGATAAAAGATTTAGCCGAAGTTGCAAAGGACAAGGCTCTTCTTCAGGGAGTATTGATGAGGACCAAGGAGAGCCCAAATTCATCTGAGGTGTTTTTTTTTCTTTTCTTTTTTTTAATGCATTTTAGTTGTTCTTTAGACTATTATTATAAACGCAGCTTGTTGTCATTAAATCAGTAGATGCATTAAAGCACTGACAGAATGTTGAGCCTGTTATGTCTGAGCTTCTGCAGGTGAGAAAACCGAGAAATTGTCTCAGGAAATTGCTCTGTAATTTCAAGTGATGATAAAATGAAGCCATCATAAATTCTGTCTAGTTAAACAGATTTTTTCCAGCACAATTAGGTTTCTGCTTTGATTCCTCTTAGACCCAGTGATTGTTTTTTTTTCATACATCTCACAACGTTATTTTTGTTGTTGTTGCAGTTGGTGACATACGCTCCTTTCACGCTCTTCCCTTCGCCTGTGCCGAAGTCCGTGTTCCTTCAGGCTCTGGCGGTGCAGACCCACTTCAACACGTTGGTGGACAAGATCAGCCAGGATACGGACTTCCTGCAAGAGGCTTTAGCCAGGTAGGATGCAGCAGCACCGCCTGCAATTCATGGAACGAATAAGTTTTTATGTGCAAAGCAATGCTAGGAAACAAGGTTATTATAATTAACTAAAACAAACAAAATGAAACAGTAATCATTAGGAAAGATTACAACTAACTGGAACTAAAATTATATTTTTCAGTTTGTATGAATTTAGACATTAGCCTTTCGAAGTTGATGTTCCCACCCCACGCACACACACAAGCGGTTTACGTCACTATATAACCATAGGCATTTATGCTAGTCTGCAAAATGGTGACAACAAAAGTTGTAAGGAGACCAGAGTCAGTTGACAACAATAATTAAATAGATGATTTGAAAACAGGATCTTCTGTTGTGTATTCATTACCCAATTGTGATTCAAAATCACAATATACTACTTTGACCTTTTTGAATTTTGCACCTAAAAGTTTTGTAAAGTGAAACTACGACTATAACTAATTAAAACTAAACGATATTTAACTGATATTAACTTATAAAATCTAGCAAACCCACTCTGAAAAATAATTTAAACTAACTGAATTAGAAAAACAAAAAGGCACATTAAAATAAAACTAAGCTCTTAATTAAAAATCCATAAACCCAGTGGAATCATATACACTCCTCCATATGTTGTTTTTTCTACCTGGTCAGGACTTTAATAGTTTGTTTGTTTTTTGTTTGCAGCACAATAGAAGTGGACGATTTCACCGCCAGGTTGTTCAAGATCCATCAGCAGATCCTAAAAGAAGGAAAATCTCAGGTATGGTTACCTTTACATGAGCAATCCTGGACAAAATTTCAGTCATTTTGCAGTGACTGGAAAATGAACCAGCTACTTCCCATTTAAACATTGTTAAGGAATTAGATACTCACTGAAGCTCTGCTCTTTCTGCATTATTTAGTTTAAAAGTCATGAACCTTTTGAGTTTAAGATGTTAATGACTTAAGATCAATGCTTTGTTTGCACTGAATGTTCATCACTTGACCTCAATCAGTACCTTCATCTATGTATGTTCTTTTTCTTTTTTGTAGTCCATTGTGTTGGGTCTCAATCGTTCTGATTACATGTTGGACCAGAGAGAGGACCAAAATGCTTCTCTGAAGCAGATAGAAATAAATACTATTGCTGCCAGCTTTGGTGGTCTCTCCTCGCAAACGCCAGATGTACACAGGTAAGTTGTTCAGCAATAGATTACGCAGGTTTGTATATTTACTGAACAAGGATGGAAATAATTCATTTTCATTCATACTGTAGCTGGGCAGAGCTGTTAAAGGAGAGGAGAAAGGAATGTCTCAACCAAAAAAATATGTGAACAGAAGTTCACAAAAAGAACAAATCAAAACTAAAGTAACAAATGAAACCTGTTTTAAAGTGGCTGGTGTGAAAAGGGGAATTTTGTTTTTTGTTGAAAGAAATTTCCTGCTTGAATATATTTAATACATTGTTTAATCAAGACAAAAGATAACTGTTTAAAAATGGAAAAGAGGACAAAACTTATGTAAAGATTACAGAAGGTTCCCTCTCTCTGGCTTCACAGACACATCCTGACGGTGGCTGGGAGACTGGAGGAGAGTCAACGAATCCTGGACAACAACCCTGCAGCTGGTCTGGCCAGAGGACTGGCCAAAGCCTGGGAGCTGTATGGATCAGAGAGGTAACTCACTCAGATATCCAAATGCGACAACCTTAAGATTAAAGCAGATCAAACCCCAGAGTGGACAATATAATAAAACGCATAAACCCTTTCAGCTAAATACTGTTTCACTGAACTCCATGTTCGCAACCAGTTTCAGCTGTTTATGTTCTAATTTTTACAGTCAGACAACTTTATTTGTTACCATGAGTATTTTGTTGTTGTTTCAGGGCGGTTGTCATGTTTTTGGTGGAGGAAGTCCAGAGGAACATCTTTGATCACCGATACATTGAAAGTGAACTCTGGAAGAGGTCAGAGTCAGGTCATTTGTCCTGGAAGGCGGAGCTACGTCCACCCAAGCGTTTTGCACAACATGATGATTGGAGATTAAAGGATTTCTCAAACCTGCATGAAAGAATCAAAGCAACACTCGAGTTATGTTTTTGCAGAGGGAATAACATGACAGTCAACTTTTACATAATGCTGTCCCTTCAAATACTGAAAAAAACAACAAATAAACCTAAACAAAATTTTCTAAATGACATGATCAGAACCCACAGAAGTCTTAATCTGTCTTCTTTCAACGTGAATGAGCTCTCCAGAGAAAACATAGTCTCCTCTCTGCACACAGTTACTCATATGATCATTATCACAATATTCAACAACCAGTTATGTATACGCTCACTTATCTGACCAGGGGCCAGCAGTGTTGGGACCATAGGGAAAATATGACAATTTTTCAGCACCTCTGTACTTAACATTTTCGACTTGATCTGCGTAAATGGAGAAATTGGATGTATTGCTCATGGTGTGGTAAACTTTGTGTGTTTCAGAAACATTGCCACAGTAAGAAAAAGGTTTGATGACGTCTATAAAACAGGATCTCTTGATCCAGACAAGAGGCTTTTTGTGTAAGTCGTCTTTATCCGCATTAAGAAGTTCTATAAATTTGTTAATCCCAGTTAATCGCTGAACGTTAGGATAGGTAATAATCATTTACTTTAATTTCAGGGATGGAAAAGAGGTGGCGGTGGTGTACTTCAGGAATGGTTACATGCCACAGAACTACACTAATGAACAGGTATTTCAGAACAACTCCATTCTTCAATTATTATTCTATGCATCATAAACGACTAATTAAAAAAATTGACATGCAAGTTATTTACATGGTCTTAAAGAGTGGATTCTCAGCTGTCAAATGTAGAAATAAAAAAATGTACCTATGGCCACTGAAGTGGGTTGGACTTTTTCACATCCGAACCCATGCTGATGTTATGACTACACTGAAGTTACTTTATCATTTTCTTCCAGGCCAAAGATACTGGAAAACTGGGTTATCTGTTTTAAAAAGGTCAACTTGTAAAGTTCTGTCCAGCGATTTGTTATTGATCTGATCATGTTCCTGTTTCCTGTGGACAAAGAAGAACAAACGGTTCTCACGCTCTGCTGGTCAGTGTGTCCACTGACCAGTCAGGAATGTAGGTTCAGAGAAAACGAGCAGCACTCGGCCCAAAACTGATTCAGACAAAAACTGAGCTGCTATGGAACCAGTGTGGCACTTTATACACAAACATGAAGCTAAATTATCATCAATAACAAATTTAAAAGGGTGATGGATGAAAGAGGTTCACGTATTTATCAATAGGCAATTTATAAGTATTAACAATTAAATTAATATTGTATGATCACTGGAGTAATTCACTAATACAATCAAGAATTGAATTGTAAGTAACCTCACTGATCTACTCTATTAGTGATTAAGTCTGATAAAACAAGATATGATGAAAGAAACACTCAGAAAACAAGGCTAAATATTCAGAACGCTATGAATTAAACTTTAAGTTTCTGCTCTTTGTGGAGTTTAAAGAAAAGTCTCGAGCTCTAATTTGGAGCCTCATAGTACATTTTAGGGAAATCAAAAAACAAAAACAAAGTGGGATGAGCATTTTTCAAGACACAGCTGCACAATGTCTCATTAGTGTGATATTGGTATGTGCAATATTCATATCACACTGTTTGAAGGGCAGAAACTGTTGCCAATGGAGAGCAAAAGTTTGCACTAGACACAAACAACATTGCCAGAAATGCTGAAGCTCACATAGTAGGGAGAAGAAAACAGGCATGTATTTCACCTGATGTTGTTTGCGTCCACACAAAGACAATTTTAGATTTTTTTGTCTGATTCAGTGTTAGGAGAAACCAGAAATGATCATTTTTTGATCCAGAGTTACAGAGTGGATGCATTTCAAAACGTTAGCTTTGTGGTCCATCTTTCTGTAACCCGAATGCTCCTCAATAACAAACATGACACTGTTTGCTGTTCTGTTTTTTTGCATTGGTGCGTGGCAATGCTACAGCGCCACCGATTGGCCAGATTTGCCTACTACAGCCCTTTCAGTGTCGCTCCATCCTATCGTGTGAACGTGCATTTTTACGTAGTTGTTTCCGAAAATTTACTGTGTTCGTCTTTGTGTGGACGGGGGCCTCAGCTTCTCAGAAATTTCCAACTTTAATTCACATCAAAACTGAAGCTGACTCAAAGAAACAAAAAAAAAAAAAAAAAAAAAAAATGGCAGCATATTCCTGAGCTCATGGAGGAGACAGTAGAGGTTTAAAATCATATTTCCATATTTGCGGTTTGTGACTGCAGTGCTGGGATGTTCGTCTCATGATGGAGCGCTCTCAGGCTGTGAAATGCCCAGACATCAGCACTCACCTGGCAGGAACCAAGAAGGTCCAGCAGGTGTTGGCCCGACCTGGAGTTCTGGAGAGGTTCTTCCCTGATCAGCCTCAGGCATTGCAAAAGATGAGGGAAACATTCGCTGGCCTCTACAGTCTAGACATGGTGAGCAAAGGGAATTTTTATCCAATCGTTTTGCTAGTAAAATACAACAAAAACGTTTTCTTGATTTCTTGTGGTTCTGTTGTCTGCAGGGACCAGA
Source organism: Poeciliopsis turneri (assembly GCA_922788865.1). Taxonomy (NCBI): domain Eukaryota; kingdom Metazoa; phylum Chordata; class Actinopteri; order Cyprinodontiformes; family Poeciliidae; genus Poeciliopsis; species Poeciliopsis turneri. The sequence goes on along the minus strand of CAKLNU010000771.1, from coordinate 280,496 downwards.
AGGCGACAAAACTGTAGCAATGGCTTTGGCAGAACCAAACCGGTTTGTTCTGAAGCCTCAGCGAGAAGGAGGAGGTAAATATATGTATTAAAAAAACAGATCTGCATGTGAGAATTCCTTATATATCAGCTACTTGTTATTTAACCTGACGATCCTCTAAGTTGGAGTTTCTTTCTTGGAGGACGACATACTTATAGGAAAAGTCTGAAAGTTTTAGGAACTGGAGGTGAACATTTCCTGCATGCTTTAAAACTTGAATGTTTTACGTAAAGTGCAAATGGGCAACAAATATTTAAGACGAGGTTTTTGTGTTAACTCAGAAGTTAGAAAGTGTTAGGCACATTTTCCACATTGAATATCTGAAAGCCACATCTTTTAGATATAGCAGCTCAGAATATAAGTCATTTGTAACTTATTTTATAATTTTGAGAGGCTGAAACATTTGACCTCCACCATGAAGTGGTTTTCACTCCCTGCCACTTTTGCCTGTTTTCCTCGTCTGAGCTGAATGATTATTTTTTTTGAAATACATTCTTGGTCGCTGAAACTTTATAATACATTTTGGAGATTTAAAATGTTTTTCTTTCGAAATGTTTTTTTTTTTTTTCTTTGAGTATGTTATTTGCATTAATAAGCAATTATTATCATATTAGTTGAGTACGGTTTCAAGATGACAGAGCTATCATTGATGCAATAATTTCCGAGACAGTTTACCATCCAGCATAATTTCCATTTAGCCCATTTTTTGTCCATTTCTGCTTTTAGTGTTTCAGCCTGTGTGTCAGTTTCTCCATTATGAACATGTCTTCCAGTGCCATAGTCCAAATCAATGGGGCAAATCACAGTTCAGCTATCAGAGATGTTCTACTAAAGAAGATAAATGCCTACGCAGACAAATGTAGACCCATCTCTGATCCTGGTTTCATTTTTTTCCATCTTGAAGTCGACCGCTCTATTGAAATTCAGTGCTGTTGAATCTTAATCCATTCTGTTGTTCTAGGTAACAATATCTATGGCTCAGAGATCGTCCAGGTTCTCGGGGAGGTGAAGGGGAGCACGGAGCGGACGGCGTACATCCTGATGGATAAAATTAATCCCGCTCCCATTCAGAACTACCTACTGAGGAGAGACGCTCCTCTCGCCATCAGTAACTGTCTCAGTGAACTGGGAGTGTTTGGCGCCTACGTAAGGTACAAAGCTTTCACTAATCTGAGCTCTGTCAGTTCAAAAATAGTGGATCGCATTCTTTCAGCTGGATTCCCTCCACCAGGGGGCGCTTTTTGCAGGCGTATCCTCTCTGTGCAGTAAAGCATGTTTCTGTCTTGTGTTCTTGCTTCCTGGCAGGCAGGGGGCACACATGGTGATGAACGAGTGTGTCGGTCACCTGCTGAGGACCAAGAGCTCAGAGCATGCTGACGGAGGGGTGGCCGCGGGCGTGGCCGTTCTGGACAATCCTCTGCTCGTCTAACGCACACAGACATGTCACAGGGATTCAGTCTGGGTCCATAAAAAAACACATCAGACTCTCTTTCTGTGCAAGTTAGAGTTGTGTTTAATATATTTTTATTTCAGATCATAAAACACTTCTATATAATATTTGATACTCCTTTTAAAAAGAAAACAAACATATTCCTGGTTTTGCAAAGAGCTTGTTAGAAGAAATACTGACCTCTGGTGGCCGGGGAGCCTAACTACACTACTGGAAGAGTTGACTGATTTAAAAGTTTAAGTGGAGATGTTCTGCTTTTAGGGCCACATGGAAATATCCACCAAAAACTTAATCTCAGAAATTATCTAGGAAATTTCTAAGTTTGAAAAGTGTTGAGTCAACATGGGCCATTCAACACATTGTAGCTCTTTTGTTGGAAGATTAAGCTGCTTTAATGTGAGATGCTTCCAAATATAAACAATCTACTTCAAGTTGAAGGAAACTTGCCTTTTATTCACAAAAGTTCTGTAAGAAATTGTTTTGCTTATTTTGGTTTAATAGAAAATGGCAGGAAAGGAGAAAAGCACTTTCTGCTACCTCGACTCTTAAGTTATTCTTCACTGTAAATTTTCTACAATTTCAATTTCTGTAGCTACAACTGAAATCATTGAAGAAAATGATAATGACTGAAGAAATTTATTTGTTGAAAAAGTATGTATTTTTTTTCTACACTGCAAAGGATAATGAGATTTATACATTGCATCTATTTGTGTACAATGACAGTGAAGGACATTAAACAATCCACTGCTTCCTTTTTAAAATAAATCAAATGTTGGTTTACAATCTAAAGCAATCTTTATTTACTTTTCTTAATCTCTGATGTGATCATGTCAACATTAAAACTTGGCTTTATGTTTCAGCTGAGATTCATCAAAGAAATGAAATGGAGAGTAGTTCCAGGATTGAAATGGTTTGAAAAGTAAATTAAGGATTAAATGTCTTTGGACCAAAATTATAAAGAAAACATTAAATGGATCTACTGTAAAGTTGCATTGTCTGTTTTTTATTATTTTTATACTGCTTTCATGTCTTTTTGACTATTTCATACAAAAATTTGTAAATCATTTAAAAACTTCCACATTTATAGATGTTTTTTTTTTTTATTCAAATAAACAACAGATCTATGACAAGAACAAAACCTCTTTAAAAAAAAAAATGTGTGGTCGTGTTCTGGGATTCTTCATAAAATCTTTAATCTTTAGAAACCCTCATTGTCTTCACCAGTCTGTTTTACAACAGTATTTTCAGTCAGAGGCTTCTTCACATTCCTGTATTCTAATGCTACAGGAGAATATTATTTCCCTCAGCAGTCAGCAACTCTGATGTTTCAGATGTTTCCCTGCTCGCTTTATGGTGTCTATTGAAATCACCTGGGCTGAAGAAAAGAAACGGCTAAAACATGCAGGGCAGCGAGTCTTGAGGAGCAGGGAAACACCGAACAACCTAAAAATGATCGAGTCGTGAAAAAAGTGACATTCAGCCAGAAGCTAATGCTGTTTGGTTTGCAGTCTGGTTCTAGTTCTGGTTCTGTAGGTCCATAGACTGCTGTTTTTCTACTGTAGATCAACTAGGATTCATTTTCCCTTTGTGGAAAAAAAAAAGTGTTTTTGAATTGATTCAGATCCATAAGACGACAAAAGCCAACAGCTGAAGTTGGTGATAATCTGCAGAATTTTGGATCCTGACAATAAAAAAAAAAGTCCTGGTCCAATTTCCTGCAGCAGAAACGTCAGAACAACAGAGTTCATGATTTGCATTGAAGTGAAATCTAAACTGAACAAGTAATTCACATCTGTTGACCTATCTTTGAATAAATTATTCAAAAATGGATTTGAGAAAACCTTTTTTTAAATAAGCAATTTATGGATAAACTTATATTATTTATAGATGGATCCAGAATATGGAGTGTGAAGAGTTTTAATAAACTGACACATTTAAAAATATTGCATGTTATTCATTGTAATTTGGCACTCTTAACTCTCCACAAGAGTAAGGACATACAGGAGCAGCAGTTCATATTCTGTATCAAAATGTAGGACTGAAGAATTGTTTTTTCTTTAAGTTTTGAAAATTAACATTTTTCCAAGAAGTCAGTTCATTCCTAATATAGCTTTAGAATAATTGAGAAAAACGGTAGCGTTAGTTTTATTACAGGTTGAGATTTGTCTTTTTTATTGTTTTGCAGCTGGGTGGGTTTACATTGTGTTTGGACTGCAAACTGTCAGGCCGACCAGCACCATATTTATGATCTATGTCTGTCCGTGTGCAGACATGAAACCAGTGTTCTGATATCCATCAGCTCTGGAACCTGGTTTAGAAAAATATAGAATCTCTGTTCTCTGAAGACACCGAATCCACATGGACACCCGGCCTGAATGACTAAAAACTTTTGCAGAACCACCTGAAATGGTCTTAGTGTTGATGAGGTGTAAGAATCTTGTCACTTTTAGCTGGTTGCAGTTCAATATATCAAACCCTAGATGGCACCAAAACCAAACACATCTCCTTCCCAGTTTAATCTCACCTTCATTAAAACCTGTTGGGAGGACATTTCCAGTGACTGTAACAAGTTGCTTTGCTTCTCTGTTATATCAATTACTAAATCAATTTTTAAATATTCATATTTTTGTACTATAAAAATAATAATGTAAACAAATGAAAATGTTCACATACAAGTTATTAATGATGTGCATAAGCTTCAAACATCTTCTCCAGCCAGTCTTTCTCCAGAAGGAGCCAATGTTGTGTCTGTATTACAGCAGCTTTATGTATTAACTGTGAATTCAAATGGAAAAATACTTTAATGATCCCTTAAGGAAATTAAATGTTTTAACTCATTGCAAAATGATTCAAAGGGTTATTGTAGATGGTGATGGTTGTGAGCAGAAAAGATCTCCTGCACCAGTACCTCACTCACACTGCCAATCAGGTGCTGAACTGACTGGTACAACAAATATATCACTCACTCAGAACATTTGTGGACTTGCACAACTGCTACAGAACAGGTCCCAGTTTAGAGACACCATGGTCCTCTATCAAGCAAGATTGGGATTTTTGTCTTTTCAAAATGTCCACTTCCGAACAGTTTGTGAGAGCGGAAGAGGCATTTAAATGGGTTGCATCACTAAGGACATGCAGTACTACAGTTTTACGAAATCACTTATTTCTTCATATATGTTATGGTGTTGTGAGTAAGACTTTCCTGCAACTCTTTCAAAGTTTTTCTTGGACTTTAGCTGCTTCTTTAGCCCGTCAGTGAACTTTGACTAGGAACATTAGATGGTCAACGGAAGGATGATACATCTTTCAGCTCTTGTGTCAGCTGAAAGATGACACAAGACACCCTGGTCCTGCTCATCTGTGATAAATATGTTTCAGACCTTTGCTTTTCCATCCATCCATCCTTACTTACTCACCTACCTACCATTTTCTTACCTATCTGTTCACCTATCTAGCTCCCTTCCTTCCTTACCATACATCCCTATTCACCTACCTTCCTCTCCTGCTTTCTTTTCTTTTTTTCCATTCTCACACACTTTTCTTGCTTCTTTCTTTACTCACCAACCTGCCTACCAATATGCCGTTCACCCACTCACACACCCAAACTTTCTTCCTTCCAATCCACCCTCCTTACCTACCTACCTACCTACCTACCTACCTACCTACCTACCTACCTACCTACCTACCTACCTACCTACCTACCTACCTACCTACCTATCCTGTTGCCTTCTGTACTAACCACCTTTACTTTTCTTCTTTCTTCCCACCCACTCATGTATACTCACTTGCCTCCCTGTTTACCTTCTCTCCTTCTTTGCTTTCTTCCTTCCTTACTCACCCATTTACCTAATATCCATGAATCGACCCACCAAGTCTTCCTTCCTGCTCATCCACCCACGTCTTTACTACCTACCTTCTTTCTTCCTTGCTATCCGACCTTATGTACTTACCTGCCTACCTACTAGCCTACCTACCTTCCTTCCTTTTTTCCATACTCACTTACTTACCTTCCTTAGTGATCTACTATTATCCACCCACCTACACTTCCTTCCCATCCACCCTCACCATTACTCTCTACTTACCTACAACCTTCCTTCTCATCCTTACCTACCTACCAATCTCGCGATCCTTCCTTCCTCTCCTTCCTTCTCATCTACCCTGTCTACCCTCCCCCATGTCAACCTCATTGTCCATGTGTGGTTAAACTTCTGGAACTAAGACTTGATCTCTACAACCCAGGACCATGTGTGTTAGGTCAGCTGGAGACACTTGACTTTCCTAAAGTGTGACTATTTTTATATTTCCAGTATGAAAACAAAATGCTTAATAACAAGACATCAGCTCCACCTGGTCATCTGTAAAAACCAATGTGCTTATATCAGGTCAAAGAAAAAAAAAAAAAAGAGTCAGTCATAGATTCAGTGTGACAAAGTTAAATGCACTGTAAAATGTTGGCATTTTTATCTGATGCAGGATTAAATTTGTGTTTTTCTGTTTAAATTAGTCATTAATAACAGTTAGAAACTACAGCTGTAGCTTATCTGTCGGTCTGGTGGACAATCCTCGCGGTTTCACATCTTTAAAGCTGTTACCTTCTCATGTTTGAGGTATTTTTTGTGGTGAGTGAAGAAAATTGACCTTAAATTCTGAAGCTTACAATGTCTTGCAAAACTATCTCTGTACTGTTTTTATATTCTACAATGTTACAGCCACACACCTCACAGGAGTCTATGGGAATTTCACATTCCTCACTCAAACCATAATCCATAATTTGCGCCTCCGTCATGACAGCTCAGAAATAAAATGCATTCTTTTCATTTTATCAGCCTCCCGTTTTTGTGTCTTGCTGATAACAATAAGTCAGTGTGCTAACACGGGTGACACGTTCTTGACGTGCACGAGGGTCACCCGGCAGAATGGAGGCCGTCTGTCAGAACTAAAGAAAACCCATACAGGAAACTCCGCTGCACTTACTGTAAAGCAGCACAAATTCTCACCCTGCATGTCTCAGATTAGAATGACTCTGTCTCCTAATTGTATCAAATGTCACAAGAACTCAAATGAACTCTGCTATTTAGTTTGAGTATCTGACATACAAAGTTTAATCCAGATGAGCAAGATTCTTACACAGATTTTGCAGAAAAAAAGAAAATGTAGTTGTTTATGTGGGACATAAAATCAGGCTGAACGTTTCCTGATTTTTTTAACATTTTATAAACTCATTCAAAACTGGAGTAAACTGGAGGCACATATAGATATATAATGCCTTATGTCTAAGGTATAATCTCAAAGACTAAGGATGCGTTCACACCAGCCCTGTTTGGTCTGTTTAATTGAACTCTAGTTCAATAAGGATAAAGTCTGGTTTGATCAGAGGTGTGAATGCGCAATCAAACTTTGACGCCGACCAACAAAGCAAACTCTGGCCTGCCTAAAGACTTAGGGCTTAGTCTGGGTGAAGTGAACGCTGGTGCAGTTCAGATCCACATGCAAACGCCAAGCAAACTGGAGAGTGTGGTAAAAGCAGAAAAGAGCATTGCATTCTGGGTAAATACAACCAAAAAAACCCCATGTGTTTCTTTTGCTCGGGAAAACCTGGTTCATGGTCTGTTACTAAAAACAAAATCTGACGCTACTCCTTTGTTGTTTACATTTTGTGAAGATGGCTGATGCGCTCAGTGTCTTCTTCAGGGGTTTTTGTGTTGTTTTCATCAGTGAATCTTGGCGCAGCGCCACTAGAGATGAGGGGGGAACAGATTGTTCAAAGGATGCTGTTGGTCTGACGGTGCAGAGTGAAAGTGAACTTCAGCAGCTGAAAATATAACAAATGTTGTCATTTCTAATCAGTCTTCCAGGTTATCAGGTATGAAAACACCTTTAATGTGTATAATTGTATCATTGGTACTTTTACATAGTGGGTGTAAATATCTGATGTCGACTCCATTTCCAATTTGGACTCAGATCAATCAGCCTCCTTTATAACCAGCTCTCTTTTTTTATTGTTCAGGCTTTAAAAAGGACAGCTCTGTCAGCTGATGCTAAACCTTTGCAGTGTAATAAGCCAGTTACACAAGCGTTGGCCCAGTTAGCCAGTGACCTGTCTTGCCTAAAGTGTAAGTAGACAGCGTGTGGATTAGTTTGTTGAACAGACAGAGGAAGAGAGTCAGGATGTGGGACGCAGCAGGATGGAAGTGGGTCACAGTCACACTGCTCTCCTCACTGCTCCAGCTCTGCAGAGCGGTGGAGCGACAGCGTCAGCAAGATCCCAATATCACAGAGTGTGAGAGTGCGCTTAATCAATGTCAGCTTCTCGTAAAAATGCAATATATGTGTGTGCGTGTTTATCCTAGGAGACACAGTGACGACGGTTAGCGCCCACAACTTCTCTCCTGCTATTTTCTGCCACATCCTAAAAAAATGAAGAATTGCTGGAAGTAAAAGTACGACTGTCATGGCCTCCAGGGTTCTCCATGTACCTCTGGCCACAGTTTCCAATTTTGAGATCAGTGCTGATTGTTCTCAATGAACGACAAAAGATACATTTAGCTTCTGGCCTCATTTACCATTAGATCTACAGATCCAGAAAGGCTGTTTTTGCTTCCTGTTTGCTGCATTTCTAGGCTGTGGACAAATTTAGAAATGTGAAAGCAGATATTATACTGCTTACCTCTTGTCATTCATTTTGCCCTCATCAGTGTATTTCATTGACATCATATATACAAATTTGCATATATTGGTGAAGTGGAAATGAAAAAATATATATAGTTTTGAATTGAACCCTAAAAAATTTGTTATTCAATAGGAATGCACTGATGGGAACATTTGGGCCGCTTTTGATGTCTGAAATTATTAAGGACTCATATTTTTAGATTTTCTACAATAATCCTTCCCTTTCAGCCATAAAGACAATTTTCTTTATGCTCCCCAGTCCTCAGCAGCATCACATGCCCCACAAAAACTACATGGGTGAAACTACAACTCCCTCCCAAAATACACAGAGAAACAGTAAAACGCTGGTGGTAAATAATATCTGCACATTTTTATTGATTGAGCCAATACAAGTATGTTAAAAAAAAAGACATCCTTATTTTTCATATAATGATATATAAACTGATACATGCCAAATTCTTGAAACATTTTTGTAATTTCAATCATTCTTCATATGCAACATTTCTCTGATTGCGGCAGGATTTAGTTTGTCCATAAATTTGTTCTAATTCTTAGTTGATGATGACTTATGTCACATTCCTCCACAGGTATTCAGCTTGTCCTAACCTGCCTTCTGAATTAGCATGTTTTGCTTGTCACAATTACACATTTGTGTAATGTTTGATTATTATTATTATTATTTTGCAAATCATTTTTCCAGTGTTGTGGAGGAAGATGAGCTTGTAATGATGAAACACAGCGCAGTGAGAAGCTGCTAGGTCATGCTGAGTTTCTACACCAAAGGTCTTTCTTGCTTTTTGTGTCTTACGCTGACGTCATGTGTGTCAGGACTCGCTGAACCTGTACTTTTACTGTAACTTTGAGATTTTGGTGTGTTTCATGAAGAGTATGCACAAACACAAATTAAGAGTTTTCTTAAAACTCCAACTTGGTGGAAGTTTTTATAAATAAATACACTCACACTGTCATGAAGTGCGGCAGTTGAGTGGTGAGGGAGACGCTGTGGACCCGCATAGTTGAATTAATGATTTTAATATTGAAACCAGAAGTACAAAGTCCAAAATCCAGGCAGCACAGAATGAGCGGAAGGCTAACAGCTCAGTTCTGATAGCAGCTGGTAAAAGGACAAACACAAATGACGACAGACTTGACGGCAGCAAAGACGAGACGAGGACTCGACAAGGAACAAGGAACACAGGTGGGATTAAACACACAGAGGATAATCGGGGAAACGAGACCCAGCTGGGAACAATCAAAGGATAGACAGGACAACAGGAGACTCAATAGACACAGACACCTAAATGAATACACAGAAAAAAAAAACAAATCCTCACACACACACACATTCTGGTGTGGATCAAACAACCGGACCCACTTTTTGATGAGGTCTTGGTCCACTTCCAGTGACCAATGGAACTCTGATGCATTTCATTTCTAGTGTGAATACAATCTGACCTCGATCCAAACCAGCCAGGGGGGATGTGCTATATATATATATATTAAAAAAAAAATTCCCTTCTCACCCACCGCGGGTGGTTCTTATCCTCAGAGCTCGGGTCCTCTACCAGAGGCCTGGGAGCTTGAGGGTCCTGCGCAGTATCTTGGCTGTATATAATTTTTTAAAAATAAACTTGATCTCTTGTATTTATCTTGGTATTATTAATATTTCATATTTAATACCTTAGATGGAGTAGATTGTCAACCAATAAGCTGTTTCCCCCTGGGGTTCAAAAAGTATGTTCTGTTCTGTTCTATACTATTAAAAAATGGCGATGATTGAATGTGCATTACAAATATCAAGCACCACACAGGGAGCAGGGACTCTGACTGTTGTTCACATTGAACTGAAACCCACTTATTATGTAACTCTACACAGACCCGTCCTCACAGCTCCGAGCCTCGGCGTTCCACTGCCAGGGTCGAGTCTGCAAAGCAAACGTGACCCTGAAAGCCAAACAGCAAATAAAACAAAACTCTGTTAAGAGTCACTGTAAGACCCTGTGACCTTTATTTTAGTCACATCCAGACAGACAGCTTAGTTTCCCGTTTCATTTTCACGTTAGTGACCCCCATGGACGAACTTTCTGTGTTGCTAGAAAACTGTTTCTGGTCTATCAGTTGATTTTTTTGTCTTTAATCTTCAATCTGCCTCTTTGGCTCTGTTTTGTGTTTCTGTTTGCATTCCGATTTTAAGTGCCGTCTGGAGACAGCCACGCGTGTCGATAGCATCGCTGGGCCATGTTCACTTGGTATGAAGATGATAATCGTCTCCCTGTGTGTCACCACTCTGTAATGTTCATGTTCCTCCCGCTCTGAAGGATTCCAAGAACACTCCAGAGACCGACAGACACTGTCAACACGGCAGAGCTGCCATGCACATTCCAGCTTCAGCACAAGTATTGTCCACCTGAACAGGCTTGACAGAGGAAGCAAAAATGTTCCTCTGCATTGGCATACACCTCAAACATAAAATAAAACAGCCCCACAGGAAGAGTCAAGGTCAGTTCCTGTTTTTGTACCTTCTCCAGTTCTTTATTAGTGTATAATCGCCAACCTCATAATCCCCAGTTTCCTCTGCTGAAAACGACCGATTCACTAACAGCTCTCTGGAAAGTTCATAGAGTCCAGTCAGGGGTGAAGGGGGGAGGGGGATTTTATATAACTGACGGTCAGCATCCACCGACAGCCTCGTCCGTACTCAGCAGTTACTATCAGGCCTGAAGCCGGAAAGCCTGTTTGGCCAGCAGCGTGTCAGCAGGAAATCCATCACATTGTTTTCATTTACTGGCAGGAAGTTTAAAAGCAGCAGTGAAAATGCAAAAGTGTGAAAAATAAGTCCGAGAAAAGGCCACGAGTTATTTCTGGGTTTCCAGGTTGCAAGTTGATTTAAGTCGTTAAGATTCTGACTGAAGTGGTTTGAACTCATACTTTGTGCTCAGCAGGTCAGTAAATGATAATTTATCAAAATTGATATATAATTGGTTTCAAAAGGACATATGTCCTTTTGAAACCTTAAACATATGTTTAAGGAACTTATTGGACTTTTAATTTTCCAAACATAGGAGCAATGCAGACATTAGCTGCATTTCCATGAACCATGAAACTGCATAAATGAAAATAAATTTGCTGAATGGAGACGCGGCAATTTCAGGAAAAAAAAAAACAACAAAAAAACAAATACTCATGTTTTTCTATAAAAAGCTTTTGCGCCAGGATAAGGTGGTTTTTCTGCTGTATTGAGATTTATTTTGCAAAACAGCAATGGAAACACTTACTTCACATCATAAGTCACATGGTCAACAGCTGGACATTACCGTTGGCAGAAATAACAAAGAAGGCAACAGGAAGTAGTAGGAGGACAGTGGTTTAATTGAACATGTTGAATCTGTAGCTCTTCTGTAAAATCGCTGACTACAGTTTCTTAAAATGTACTCACTCTGCAACAGGTACATAAAAGGCTTGTCGCTCTCTGATGGCTGACAGATGAGCGCCAACAGCATGCATAAATTATACGTCTTGTGCATCTGTTTACATCCAACGCCGCTCAATTTAAAATTTTACTGGAAGAGGGGGCCCCGGACAAACATCTGCCCTTGGCTCCACACAATCTTGGAGCGGTTCTGAAAGAAATAAAAGTTCAAGTAAAAATAGAGCTAAATTAGCTTGTGTTGCAGGAATGACAAAATTACTGACAAAAGGAAGTTTTAGTATTAACCACAATGAAACCCGAGGCACTCAGAATTTAAAACAGAATTATGAATTAAAACCTGTTCTTCATTTCTAGTTTAGATTGGTTGAGATTGGTACAGTTTAAATCATTTTCTTACATCTGTATGAGACTAAAAGAAAAAGAGTTGCATCAAAAACCCACTCTACTAAAGACTAGGACACAATGAGTTAGTAAAATAGCAAATAGAAATAAGCAAATAAAAATAGTAGAATGACATGCAGTTTATTTGCAAGTTAAAAGATAAACATAGGTTTTGCATGAGCAGCTTCTTTTTTTGTCGCTGCTTCCTGGAGTAGCTGTGTCACTTCCTGTAGTCTAAGAAAAGTGAGGCCAATTCTGTGGAAATGAGTTCTAGAAAAAAAGGTCGGAAATGAGGGTTCTTTCTGAAACTGTTAAAACCGCTGAAAGGTCGTCAATAAAAAGGAACAAGAGTTCCCTTTCATTTAGATGAAAACAGGAACTCAAGTTTAAAAGGGCAAAAACCACATCACATAATCTCAATTTGAATAAAACATCCATCCATCCATCCATCCATCCATCCATCCATCCCATCCATCCATCCATCCATCCATCCATCCATCCATCCATCCATCCATCAATAAATGAATAAATAAATGTTGGAGTTTCACCAAATATATTTTGCAAAGTTTGAAGTTATCTCCTTCAATTACTGTTATTCATAGAACCTGAATTCACCCATACAGTTGAAATTGATTTGCGACTTCCTTATGCCCAAATATGGGCATTTTTCCAGCTGGACATCCTGGACGAAATAGAGAAACTAATTAACCCAGGGGTGTCCAAAGTGCGGGCCCCGGGACAATATGTGGCTCTTGGAATGATTTAATATGGACCTACTGCACAATTCAAGAATTTATTCACAGATTTATTTCACCAGACTGATGGTGAAATATTATTGAAACAATTAATTAAACGGACATTAGCCCTGATCAGAAAATAAGTAAATAAATGAAGGAAATTAAAGTAATGTTTAAATTGAAAATTTAAGCAACAATACAAGATATTCATCTTTTACTAACCTAATTTTTTGCATTTTGAGTATTTAGGTTTTACAATAGAATAGTTTTTGTGTTTTTCGTAATAAAAGATTTTTGTGATGACTTTTAATTTTACAGTTGTGGCAAATGAGCAGATGTTCAGGAAAGTCCCTGTTGGGCAGCTGAACTGAAGGCAGGTGTGAGTCTGCTCAACACTCCATGCTGGAAAAAACCCAAAAGGTGCTTCAACCCAGTAAATTATTAGTTTAATGGTGTGCACATTAATGGAAACAGGATACCACAGCTGTTTTCCATTTTTTTTGTAAATGTTTTGTTTTCAAATGAATGTAAAGTAGATAAGTCACATAAAAGATCTAAGGCAATCATTGTCTTTCATGTCACAAAACTGACGATTCTACTAAAGTGCTTAACTTTAGTTAAGCACTGTGTGTGTGTGTGTGTGTGTGTGTGTGTGTATGATCAGTGATATTTGATACATTACAAGGACCATTTTCCTAACACATTGAAACCACAATGATGTGCTGTTTTAGGACCAAGGTGTGAAGTGAGGTCAAGGTGAGGGTTGGGGATAACTTAATGAATTGAAGTCAATGGAAAGTCCCTGCAAAAATAGAGAAACGTGTACAAGTGTGTGTACTTATATAGCTATTTTATTTCGGACTATTTCTGGCATATTTACTAACCTTCTGAAGTCCGATGGGCCTTATGGAAACCAAAGGCTGCTCAGGTTTAGAGGTGAGGTGTGAATTCAGTTTTAGTTAAGGTTGTGGTTAGGAATAGACTTGTAATGTTTAGGGTAAATGTCTGTTTTAGGCATAAATGCAGTTACTAATATGAATGGAGTTACTAATATCAATGCAAAGTCTTAATATGGGTAGAAATACAAACGTGAGTTTAAATGTGCTTGAACAAGATGTTATATGTTTTAATTGGAACTATATAGATCAACTGAATTGAACAAATGCCAATTTCCACCTTGTGCATTCCTTAGGAATGCTGGAACCGTTGAAATGGAGAATCGTGGGAATACCATCCAACTGGGATTGTGGGATTCTATGGAAAAGAAAGCGATAGTTATGTTCCTATATGTTATCTGTTATTTTGCAACAAGATTGCACCTGCCTGTGTTATTCTACGTGATTCATAAAGGGGATTATGACGCACTTGCTCATGTGAAACCTGTTTATTGCACCTGTATCTTTCTTTTTCTTCTACTGTTGTCGGCCGTAAATCATGATTCAGCTCAACAATCGGCAACAGCAACTTGAAAAAGCCTCCGGCTCCTCATCCGTCTTTCCCAAGTAGCTCATCTCTAGACGTTGGAGATCATTGCCCCTGCAGGCGGCCGTTGCAGGCAGAAGCTTGAGCGTTGCCACACCACTGCTCTTTATTGGGTTTTCAGGAATGAGGAAGTGTGAGAGGCAGCGTCTTTACGGGAAGCCGGCCAGGCTGGGAGGGAGGGGCGAGTGGGAATGCACGTGGGCGGAGAGGTTATGACAAATATTTGTTATGACACACAGGAAGAGCTGGACGAAGAGAAAACAAAACAAACAAAAAAAAAAACTGTGCAAAAGGTGGAAAGATTTAATGACATTTGAGCCCAGCTAATCACATTTCTCATCTTGCTCACCGTGCCGTTGGTCTACCCACCCAGCCTTTTCATCACCGCCATCATCATCATTGTCGCTGTTGCTACTTGCAAGCTCTTGGCAAGGCAACAACAACTGCTTATTGTGAAAGTAATTCTATTTGGCAAAAGCCTGGAACTGTACAGAGGAGGAATTACTGTAGCTAGAGGCAATAATACACCATGTTCTGTTTCACAATGCCATCAAAAGAAAACTCGTTCCACTTTTTTTGCAGAACTGACAAATACTACCACATGGAGAACACAGAGAAGCCTGACCACAGTTCACCCTTCCTGGAGCAAATTATTGATCTAGACTGCAGGTTCTCCTGCCCTTTGTGGTCGCTACGCCAACACTTCCCCCCCCCTTCAAGTCCAGATCCTCTTCTGGCTGGGACTGTTTGTCCTCAGATGACAGGGAGTGGGAGCATGCTAGCGTCCCTTGGCTAACAGATCTTGGCAGAAGCCGGCGCGGTGTGCAGTGTGGTGAGTCAGGTTGGGAGGAATGCGGCACTCCCACAACATCCAGCAAGTTTCTCACAGAGGGATGGACGCTGGAAGAGGGGCTGACCTTCACAAGATTCCTCTTCCTAATCCAATCTGGTTTAACGCCTAAAAACTGACTGGGTTCCAAAAGAAATCCTTCCTGGTGACCCAGTCTGGCCGTTTCCCCCAGGTGGGTAGTTCAGCCCTCAAGTTATTGACTATTCCTCAGATCTTACATACCTGAATGCATTTGATGTGGTCCTGAGCTATTTGAGGTTGTGTCTCATCAGAATTAAATGTTCCCTTCTAGATCTGAAGCTACTTATTAGACTCTTGTTCTACAATCAAACACAGGAGTTTCTCAAGTGTTGCTCCAGGCAGACCAACCCTGCCTGGAGAAACATTGTTCTGCATTGTCTTGTTGGAAGTTTATTTGAAAGACAAACACAGAGTAGCTTTTAGTTGTGAAGAGAAAAATCTATGCCATGTTGAGATTCCCTCTAAAAATGCATGTAGCCTCCTGTTTTAATAGTTCAAATACCACACGTCCCTTAAGGGTCAGTATTATTTTTTTTCCAGGCACATTGTACAATTTTACAGCACAAACAAGACACTCTGTTACCTTCATTTATTAAAACGCTGTATACGTCAAAAAAGGCTTAAAAGTAATTGAAATTGGGTCTCTGTCTCTTTAAGAAGCTTCTGCTCCTTCTGAAACTCCGCCTTCAGGAAGTCATCACAACATGACTCCTCTATTAACCGTTTAACAATGTCACCTGTGTTGCTCTGAGGTGTGCTCTGAGCAACATCGTCACCTGCTGACCTCCTCAGCAGGTGACGAGTTCCACTAGATGTTTGCTAATTGCTGCTGGCTAGTCCGTAGGAGCTGAGTGGAGAAGGGTTGCTCCATGAGGTGGAATCTTGAAGCTTGTCCTCAGATGACAGGGAGTGGGAGCATGCTGAGCTAGGTCCATCCAGGTGTTTTGCACAGCTCAATTGTTGCCATGGAGATTAAAGGGTTTCTCACACATGCATGAAAGAATTTAGGCAACACTCCTGGTATGTTCTTTTAGCAGCTACATAACGTTATAACATAACATGATGTAAAGCTCAAAAATACATACTGCCCCTTTAAAGAAAATTTAAAGGGGCAGTTGACTAACTTATTGCACAGTGAAAAATGCCAGATTGAAAACATTTCTCAAACTCTTTGGTGACATAGTGAGATGAATAGACATTTGCTATGAAAACCAAGAGACACAACATGAGCTAAAAACAAACCATCCACAATAGCGAGCAGAACCATTTTGGAGTAATTCTGTCCGGAACCACTCATTTGAACCCCCTAAACCTTCCCTTCCCATAACCTTTCAGTTTCAAGGATCCACTGCCTCCCCCTTCCGCAGCCTATCAGCTGCTCAGGGAACCGTCACAGAGAAAGTCAGGGTCACCCCCCGGTGCAGACAAGTTACTCCCACTACCCTGGAAACCCAGCAAGCATCCTGGAGACAAACACTGAGCCGCTGAGTAACCATGGTCAGGTTTTGGACTCCCACAGTTCCCAGCCAGGCCTGGGAAAAATACTCACTGAAAATAACAAAGACAAATAACGGAGAAGAGGATGTTGGAGGGTGTTTGATGAAAAGCTCCAGTCATAAAAGTCCTCATTTCATTCTGGGTTTGAATGTTCCTTTTTATTTGTTTTCCTCTGGCAGAAAGCAGAGAACTGTGGTCATCTGTGTTTCTCAAGGGCTTTGAGATAATCTGGCCCTGATCCAAATGAAGGCCGTTCACACTGCTGGAGTTTGGATCGCTACCTATGAGTGCAATAAAAGCTGCTGGTTTTAAACTCATTGAGAATTTCAATCTACATTTCCTCAGTATTTGTTCATTGTTCTAGGGACATGACTGAAATGTTTTTCTAGTTCTTTTAATACTACCTGCTCAACACATTTGGCTTTGTTGGCAATTCTGCTTGATTCTCATCTCCCCTCACTGCTCCGTCTCCCATGGAGCTCAATTTCTCAAGTTGAATTTCATTCAGCGAACAGAAGGAGTTGTGTCAACATTCTGTAATGTTTTAGATTTGCAATCTGCCTATGGCTGTAGTTTGGCAATTGCAGCAGAAGAAGAGAACAATGTCAATTCAGACTGTTAGCCACGCCTCCAGATAGTGAGCAATAAAGTCAGAAAGAGAAATGTTTAAGACATTTTATTGCTGGCATAGTTGTTTCCAGCACATTCAGTTAGTAGGAGGTTCTTAAAGAGACAGAGGCAAATTTCAAAGTCTCAGATATGGATATGTTTCAAAGTCAAATCTCTGCAGCATTTTTATGACCACTGAAGATAACACAGTTACTTGATTGTGCTAAAAATGGCATAATACCAAGTAGTGTTAAAATTAAGGCTGTCTTCCATAACTCTGACCAGTCAGTTTTTTAAATGAGCTGTAGAGGTCATATGAGAATGGGTAGACATGTCTGAGATGACGGAAAGGTAACCTTAGATCAAAAGAACAAACATTTACTACAACCAAAGTGTGGAGAACAACATCAAACCTCCATGCAGATGGGCTGCAGCAGAAGACCACAACAGATGCCACTCTGGTCAGCGAATTCAAGGAAACTAAGACTACAATTCAAACAGGCGCTGTGAAACAAGTGGAAAACATTAGCTGGCCTCATTTTCAGCTGCAACATTTAGACGATAAGGACAGATTCTGGTCCAAAGAACATTAAAGCATGGATCCATTCAGCTTTGTATAACTGGCTCAGGCTGCTGCTGGTGGTAAACTGGTGAGGAATGACATGTTTTTGGCCCACTTTGAGTTACTTAGCAACAGTTAGGCATCAATTAAAACCTACTGCCTACAGGAATATTGTTGCTAAACTTGTCCATGTCACATTGAAGCGTCTTTGAGATTTCGTGGAATGGGAGAATCTCCAAGAATAGCGTGATGCTATGAAGCCAATGTGGACAGTTTCTGACACCTTGTTGAATCTGTGCCATGGAGGATTAATGCAGTCCTGAAGGAAAAAGCGATACTAGTGAAGGTGCCTGACCAGCATTAGATTGAACAGCAGCCCCAGGCTACAAGAGCAGACCAACCCATCCAAAGTCCTGCAGGTAGGGGCGAGACACAACATCTCAAACGACAACTTTCAGTTCCAAAAAAAATGGGAAATGGGTCTTCCACTAGTTGCAGAATCTCATATCTCTGTGCACTGAGACTTCCTCCGAATATAGCCGATGATATCAACCATCAAACTGCCTCCCCCAATGGCAGTTTGGCATTTGCAGAGATTTTGGGAAGCTTTCTCCTAGACACAGCCGTTACATTAAACTCTTTCGCTGCTTATTCTCTGTACAAATGTGGCACCATTTAAAGTGAATTAGACAAGCTTTTCTGCCTTAGATTTGTTACCATGAAACATTGTGACAACAAAGAAAAACCCCCAAATACAAATAATGTCTTTCTTGCCCTGGGTTTGGAAGTAAAGATTTTATAAGACTGCAAAAGTTTGTCAAAACCTGTTAGGAGAAGGAATAATAATGGTTTCATTTTACTGCTATGACTAATGTAGCTTAAGACAAAAAAGGATAGTTGTTAATCAAGCAAGTTGCTGGTTTATGTAAACTTGTTACCTGATGCTTATTTTCTGTTTGCTAAATTTTATTTCAAGTTGATGACACAATTCCCATAGAAAGGGTTGAAACCTGCAAAATTTGTGAAATACTGGTATTATATTTCACCACTGAAACAGTAACAACAACAATTAAAACCTTTTGTAAAAATTCACTGTTTTTTTTGGTTTGCTTTCATTCTAGGAGGAGAAGTGACACACACACTGATGTCAAAATGACAGTTATTTACTCAGTAATGTGTTTTATCAGCAATGAGTGATCGATGTGGGAAACAAAATTTGCACCAGGTTCAGTTGCCCAACATGGTGGTACTTTGTGTTTACACAAGCCTGGTTGTCCTGCTCTGTTCAGGCTTGCAGGAGTGACACGACCACGGAAGGCCACGGAACCGTGGGATCCGCTTTGACTGTTGAGAGAGCGCTGAGGTGGGGCAGAAAGCTGCCCGGCCTCGCCCTCCCTCTCCCATTACACAGCTGAGTCATTCACAAAAATGTGAAAACAAAGTCAACAACAGAACGGCCTTCGTGGGCCTGTAAGCTGAGTAACAATGACAGATGGATTTACTCTCACATGAAAACACAGGAAAGCATTCCCATTCAGTGAAGCAAAGCGGCTCATGAAGAAAAGGTGTGAATCATCTTTTTATTAGTACATTTTATGCTCTGCTGGTTTCTTTTTCTTTTTGCAAGACAAATACAGTTGGTAAAAACTGGAGCTCCTCTAAGAAAGCTCTATTTCTGGATGTAGCGTATCGACGTCTATCATTAACATTGCAAAAAAAAAAAAGAAGCAACACTAATAAAAGGATGACTACGTTCAATTATAAGCTGTTTTTGTGTTGGTCTTTCAGTTAGTTGTGGGTGAGGCTCAGTGAAACTGCAGTGTATTGTTGTGTTGTTACTTTTGTTTCTCTGGTATTGTATGTATAAAGTGTTTAGGACAATAAATATTCTCCATAGAGAAACCAAGGCTGCACTGAAATGCAATGGTTTGTAGTTGTACCTCATAAGACATTTCTCCATTGAAAAGTGAGACTCTGTCTGGTTACCAGCTTTGTATCCATTACAAATGTGCACAAGTGTTTGTCTAGATTACTCCCATGAAAAAATAACAATTTTGCAATTGCAGTGTTTCCATCAAATAAGAAATTAAATTAAAATCACACGTGAATAAGCTTGTTCATGTGTGAAGTCATTAAAAATGATGGCAGATGAGTCAAAATTCAACCACACAGTTGTATTTAACTATATTAATATTTCAGTCATCAGAGGAGACACCAGCGTCTTATTCAGGCTTTGGGGTGACAAGCCCCTTCTGGCTACAGAAGAGCAATGGATTCAACATGTTGGAAAGACACAACTTTTTATGAACTGTGTGATGCTTTATAACCTGGTGGAACCTGTCTTCTTTGTCGTCTTTGACAGCAGTAACATTCTAGCACAAAAAATATTTATGAAAAAAATATACATATATTTTTTTCTAAATTGATGTGTTTCTGTTAAACAATTTTATTGTTGTGATTTCAATTTGCACAATTTTGTGCCTGATGGAAATGGAGCTAGTATCCGGTTTGGACCATCTCCGTCTCAGTCCATTCCTCGGTGCTGTTGGCGTGAACGTGGGTTTATCGTCAGCGCAGAAGCTGTGGTCGATGCGCCAGGAGGTTTTCAACAACATTCAGCAATGGAGAGCCTCATGGCTGAGTGTCAACTTTTATTCTGTTGTGAATTCAGACAGAAATTCAATTTGTACCATCAGCTTATTCTCAAAATGGATGAAGTTGAACTTCGACAGCATGCAGTATCTTTTATGAACACTTTCTGTGTCTTGAAAGGTCCTGGTCTGAACTAACACAGGAGGAAAAAAAAAACTTTTTTGATGATTTCGTTTCCTATTGCTGGTTTATCCTGTCCAGTGTCGCAGCATGACTTTGAGCTGTGATAGTGCAAAAAGAAGCTATGAAGTTTTGGACCGGGCTGCATTTCATCACTGAGGCGAAACAGAACCAGACAAGTCAGGTCTATGTGCTGTTAAGAAATCCAGTTATGAAACTGTAACAACTTTGTGCATCTGTCCAAACATTAGATCCCACCGTCTCTGGTTAAAACGTGTGCACTCACGTTGAATTTAACCCCCTTTTGTTGCCTGTATGCGTCAACAAACAACAAGGTTTTAATTTTGACACCTACCTCAGTTATTATTTTTTAATATATAGGATATTAAATCCACATCCAGATGTAGAGAATTTTGTAGCAAATACATTTTCACACTTTACAAGCTTTAATTTATTTCTGTTTTTACTTCAACACAAAATAGTGTGTTAATTGTAAAAAAAAAAAAAAAACCCGTATGTTTTTTGAATATCTTCGATAAGCTCTACAAAGAATTCTAGAAAAAAATAGAATTCAGAAAAATGAATTCTGTGGCAAATAATTCCACAGAAAAATTCTCAAATATGCAAGTCCTCAAGTACTGAGCTACAGGTACTAGGCAGTGGTACACTTTAAAGATAAAAAAAACATCCCTTAGTTACACCAAGTAATCCTCCTTCAACATGGTAAAAGTTTTGATTGGTAGAAAGTTTCTCAATCTCACATTTACTCCAAAAATGTGAATGACCATCACTGGCAGGTCACCCCCCTCAATCCCCCCCCCCCACACACACATATAGAGCTGGACAAACAATGAAGCTGAGCAGGGACATCAGGAACACTGTGTAAGCTTATGAGGAGGCAGTTCATCTCGACCTTTCTGGAGCATCATCAGTTCTGTTGGCCCGAGTGATACGACTACTGACCAGCAACATCAGCTGCCAATCTCTGTGTGTGTGTGTGTACCTGTGTGTTCCTTCATGAGGTTGAGCCGACCTTACTGAGAGAGAAATTGTGGAGGAAGCTGATGCTTTTTATTTGAACAGGCAGCTTGCTGAGGATTGTGGCAATTCAGTTAGTCTTTTTCAACACGGAGACAGGCTTTTATTTTATTTTTGGGTATTGAAGCTTAGATATGAATCACTTGGATGTTTCAGACAAGCTTTGAGAAGGTGCATGGGTCATGATTTTAAACCAGGGTTACTGAGAAACAGTAACCCTCGTAGAAACAGTCTCTTCCCCGAACTCGTCCACTCAAAAACCTCAAAACAGACAACTCTTAGCGGTGGATCACTCGGCTCGTGCGTCGATGAAGAACGCAACAGACCATCTAATGCTGCTCTGTTGAACAACGGCTTCCCTAAAAGCCCCACTGTTGCACACATGAAGGAAAAAAGTGCAATAGATGTTTGTTTATTTTTGTTATGCATTATCTGATTTAACTACAAATATACCATCTCTGGTGCTGATGCATTTGCATATATATTTTTAATGTCTTTTAACTTCTTTGGAAGTTGTGATAACATTATACTCACTCTGACAAATGTAGAAACCGAGAGCACTTTCACCACAGAATCTTTCAGAAATAGAAATGTTCCGGTGCATCGGAGAAGAAATTGGAAATATTTGTCTGCTACTGTCATTGAATCGAGCTGTTCGATATAACTGATCCAAGGAAAACTAACCTCTGCTTCTACAAACGTTCAGTTCGTTATTGCCTCATCCAATCAAAGAACACCAGTGGTGGTGTATCGAGATGCACCTGTGATATTTACTCAGACTTTTTAAAACAATTAAACCCACTGTTAGCATGGACTATTCTCATTGGACATAGGCAATAATGTGATTAAAACTTAAAATAACTCAAAAGCTGAATATTTAGAAGACTTTGAAGACTTAGAAGTTGGAACTACCTCAAAAATATCCGTGCAGGTTGTTATTGAAGCCTAACATTTTGACCACATTTTATGGCTGATAAATCTAAATTGTTTACATTTCTCAAAAGCATAAGTAGCAGGCCTAACCAGCACGCCCATGAGTTCCAGTTCATCCTTCCTGTAAGTGTGAACAGGAATGTTTGCGCCTGCATTTCTATCTGGCAGATAAGGAGAAGACAGGCCTGTACAGATGGACACAGTGACAGGGAGAGGGAACGGAAGTTCCTGGTAGCATTAGCCAAGAGATCTGCGTCCAGCAAGTGGAACAAGAGCAGGGGGGCGATTACACAACCCTTGTGATTTCTGTTTCTCTATCACACAAACGAGGCCGTGGCTCTCGACTTACGGGAACGAGCCCAAGATGAGCCAATCAGCTTTCGGCCGCAAGTGGGCCAGTGGCGTTCCTGCCACTGAGCTGCATTTAGAAGAAATGACACTCACTGACTCATTATCACACATGGGGTCTTCTTGTTATCGAAAGTGTTTTTTTCTAAACATAGTGCTGCTGTGTAGACGTGAAAGCCAGCTCACTCTGCAGAACAGGGCTCTGCGGTGACTCAGTGCCGGACTGAGGCAGTCAGATGAACTCTGCAGGGCAACAATGACTCACCATGCAAATACCTGGCTCTGTGCTCTGTTTCTAACTCAGGGGGATTTGCATTTCACAGTCCTCGAAACGAACAATACCACAGAAGAGAAATGCAGGTGTGCATGCAGACGCAGAAAACATTTTGGATAAACTCGCTTGACATTTTGAGGAAATAGGAAGACATTTAGAGATGTTGGTCGCTCACGTTGCTGACTCAATGAGGGCAGAATGGTTTAAAAAAAGAAGAAAAAAAATACAAGTTAGTTTGTAACAAGACTTCTGCTGTCTGACCCAGAAGAAGTCCTGTAGGAACCCATTAAATGTTGAATAAAACTAACTGAGCCAAGGTTTAGCACCTCAATGCTAAATATGCTGCATCAGACTTTCCCAACGCTAATGTCTGATTGTAGAGCAACTTAAATGACCCATTAAAAGCAATCAGTATCTTTGTGTTGAGCTCATTTGTCTATCTATTTAATACTCTCACAGCAAAAGTAGTTTTTGAATTGTTTATTTTGAGATATATCGTTTTTTGATTAAAATGTCACTAACTGAAATTAATTAACTACAATTAATATGATTAAAAAAATCTAAATCGAGTGCCGCCACTTAGTATTAATGTGTTCCAATGGTCCAGTCAAAGTCCAGATCTAAAAACAACCAAGAATCTATTACAAAACCTAAAAACTGACTATAATCGACAATCGTTTGTAGTTTTTCTTCCACTTTGCTGTATTCCCCTGCTCTGTGTTCTAGCAGAGTAAACCAGGGAGGATGGATGTTTGTTTAATGTCCACCATGCTGTCCACTGCCCTGCTCAGTAAGGAAAGCAGAACTCTCTTTTTTTGGCGGCAATTTTCAGATGTTGAGAGCGGCGTTAGCAGACGCACAGGCACCCAATAAGCAGGCGGTTCTCAGAATGACAGGGGAAGCCATCAGCGGTGTCATTCGTGGAAATATGTGCTCTTCAGCGAGCTGTGGTCTCTTTCAGAGAAATGCTGTGTGTCTACATGTGTGCGTGCGTGTGTTTTCACTACTTTGACAAAAGAAAACTGCAGCAGATCAAAAGAGTCGACCTTTTGTTTTCATGCCAAAGATGGGATTTTATTTTTAGCTTGCATTTTTGGTGTGTGTGTGATCTCCGTTTATATTTAACCGCCTTCAATATCCATGCAGAGAGACTTTTGGATGAGAAGGGAAACGGGCAGACGTATGGACTGGAGGCTTTGCATGAGCTGATGTGAGACTGAACAGAACTGATAAACCACAGATTAGAGGTTTTTCTGTGAGTTTTGAGCTTGCAGCTTTACTTGGTCGGTAATTTAGGACACAATGGGGGGGAGCATTAGAAAAACCGTTGAGGCATTACCTGCTTTCTTCAGAAAGTCTGCGTCATAAAACAAACATTACTGAGACGTTTTCTCAGGATGTAATTGTCTTTTCCTGCTGAAAGGAGATAAATGGAAGGTTGCTTTTTAATTCACGCAAAAAATAAATACTTTATTAAATTGCAGCTTTTTTGCTTGTCAGTGTTCTGTTGTTCTTAAAAAGCACAAAGTGAACAGGAAACACTTTGAAAAATCAGAGACAAATTCTGGAAAGATACAACAGCATTGTCATAGCAACCCATTTACAGCTCATTAAATGACACTAGAAGCAAAGTGAAATTCTGACAAAAAAAAACAAAAGAACAACAGTTTGTCCAGTTTAAATGCTGATCTAAAATGAATGGCTCCCAATGTAATTAATAAACACACTAAACTTTAAATATATGTATTTTTTATTTCCTTTATTTAACCAGGTAAACCCCGTTGAGATCTAGATCTCGTTTTCAAGAGGCACCTGGGCAGAAGTCCACAATACACATCAACCTGGTTACAAGATAAAACCAATTAATACATATACACAAGTGTAAAACAATAGAAAAGTATGGTAATGAAACAAGAGAGGAAAATATGGAGTCTGTCATCATCTTAATTGATAATGATCCACAATGGTTTTCTGCCTTTTAATTCAATTTGCTTAAATTTTATTCAAAAATACTTTATTGATCCCAAACAGAAATTAAATGTTGTTGTAACTGATACTTATTCAAATAATTCTTCAAAGGGTTATTGTAGCTAGTGTTCCAAAAAGCAGGAATCAGTTGACAGTGCAAAGCATTCTGGGTAAAAACCACCAAATCAAATGTGCTAGTGTTAGTTGGAGACATGGCTCGTGGTCTTTTACCAAAGGCAAAAGAGAAATCCTACAACCGCGAAAATATGTCACTACTCCATTTTTTTTTGCATTATGTGGCTCAGTGTCTTCTTCAGAGGTTTTTGTGTTGTTTCCTCCAGTTGTTCGTGGTGCAGCGCCCCCTCAGGTGAACAGGGGAACAAGTCTTTCAAAGGGTTTGGTTTGAGACAGTGCAGAGTGAAAGTGAGACACAGCAGCTGAAAATGGAACAAATGTTCCAACTTTGGTCCCCAGTTGAACCGAGTCCACTGGTACTTCAGGTCGATGCTCAGATAGAATTATATATCCAAGCATCTCAGAATATTTCACAAAATATTAGCCTTCCTGAATGAGTGCTGTTTTATTGTGATACAAATGAAAGCGTTTTCTTAAAGTTGCTGAAGCAGTTTGTTAACTTGTGGACTCTATTCCACCTTTTTACCCTGCTTGCCCTTCCATCTCCTCAGACCCCAGCAGGTAAAAACACATTGTCTCATCCTGACAGACACTAAGTGGGACTGATGGGAACAACAGTTTTGTTTTGTTTTTTCACCCAGCCTCATTTGCTGCAGCTATAAATCTTTTCCTGGCTGTAGGTGGGGTCCAGCACTGTCTCCAGAGATTAGCACCGAGTCCAGGAACCGGGCCCCCCTGACCCTCTTAAAGGACCCTCACAACTGATTAAAGCCACAACTCTTGTCAATGCAAGACAACAGGAGCCCTGATGGGTAACAGCCTGCTGGTCAGCATCACCACCCTGGTGTCCAGATTAATCCGTGTGAAAATCTGCAGCTTGTTTGGAGGATTGACGAAGACATGCAGTTGAGTCATCTTTCAAAATGGCAGAGAATGATTATGCACAATTCTTTGTTTTTAGGCTAAAGAAAAGCAGAGAAATAAGTTTGTTTTAAATATAGTTATTTAATGCATCAAAAGGAAACACTCAAGTAACCTCTTTTATTTTTCTCACACAAAAACATAAACAGCGTGCATAACTGTTTATGCACGCTGTAATGCCACAAAGCTCCACCAGAGATACCAGAGGGGGATTTTTGGACCACTGGGTGTTATGTCACCCAAACCAACTGACCCACAGGGAAAACAATAAACTGACAGGAACTTTTTGTGTACTTTCAGATGTTATATGAGTCTCCAGCACAAGAAACCCCCAAGATTCAATCACATTTATTTAAAAAAAATACTTTGTTTATCCCAAAGGGAAGTTAAATATCATATTTACTCATCATCCAAGTACATTTAAGAATTGTACTGTTGTAATGTTGCAATGAATCTGAAGAGACCTCTAACTGAAGACTTGCTTTAAGGCAGCAGAGATGATATTCCACAGTTACATGTCCTGAGGGTTATCATCAGTTGTTGCTCTTCGAATCCACTTGTTTTGCTTTTGCTCCTCGTCTTTAAAGAGGCAGTATATTGCATTTTGTTATAAAAATGCTATTTGTATCAAATATGACTTGAAATTTATTTTACTTTGTAATTTAACGTCTTGAAGTTGGGCCTCAGTTTCTTTCAAAACTCCTGCTCTTTATGAAACCCTGACTTCAGGAAATGATCACAACGTTGCTCTTCTATTCACCCGTTAACGTTTTTACCAGAGTTTCACTGAGAATCAGCTCCTACAATGAGCTCAGAATGTGAGCAGTTCCACCTGGTGTTTGCTAATTGCTGCTGGCTAGTCTGAAGGAGGTGAGTGGAAGAGAGGTACTCAGTGAGGTGGAAGTTTAGAAACTGCAGCTCAGAGGAGGAGCTTCATCCTCGAAGGCAGAGCTTGTTCCACCCAGGTGATCTGTTCAGCTGAATGGTTGCCACAGGAGATGAAAGGATTTCTCAAACATGCATGAGAGAATCAAGGCAAGAATCCAGGTATATTTTTGATGAGAGAATAACATTATAACATGATGTAAAGCTTAAAAAAGTTGATTTTATTTAGTACTGCCCCTTTAAATCTATATGGCCGTATGGTAAGAAAGTTGGACATCGTGATCGATGGTCTTCTCTCTCCTGTTTTTTTCAAGTCGTCTGGGATTTGGGTCATTATTTGACCTTGGAGGATGCTAAGACATTGCATTGTTGCCAGATTTTTGCATCATAGCAACTGTTCGAATGTTTCTAAAAAAAAAAAAAAAAAGCATCCAAAATCCAAAGGAAATAATTGTCTAAATATGCAACGCCTCGAACAAAAGAAGCTATAAACAAACGTCAAAAAGAAAAACAGATTAGAACCAACATCACAGAGGAACGCCATCATGCTACCACCCAATGTGCCACCATGGAAAATTTAGCTTTTTGTTTTTTCCTTCTCATTGCTACCATCCCAGAGAGAAACCTGCTGCCTGGACTGTTACATACCTGTGCTGAGCGAGATGACCTGATCCCCAAGGCCAACTCAAAGGCCTCTGTGCCAATAATCCCAGTCTTAAGAGAAGGAGGTTTGGTGTCTCTGTGTGACTTGAATAGCTGATGTCTTCAGAATCAAAGGTTAGACCGCTTTTGTTTCCGGCCCCAGTGAGAGTGAAGGACAGCAGGTGTCCACTGCACAGGAACTAAACCTCTTTTATTCTGCCTGCCCTCTGGTTCCCGTTCCTGTACAGACGACTATAAATCAGGGAAAGAAGAATTTTTCCACATGGAGGTTTGACCAAACAATCTGCTAAAGATCTTAGAGCTTGTAGAGCATGGCGGGTTGAATTATTATTATTCGGTAAACGTCTTCTGAACTTTGTTTTCTTGTCAGTTAAAGTAGATTGTTTGTCCCACCTTGTACATTGTTATGTTTATCTAAGTTTGGTTTCTTGTCATTAAATACTTTAAGCTTCAAGAAATTTTGTCCAAGCAGCAGAAACATAATAAACGTTCATTATAAAAGCAAGATACTATAAAGTACCAGATATGTACAACAAACAGTTCAGTACAACCGACCAGGTCATTCGACAGTCAGTTATGTGTTCTGATGGATGTGGGGATACATACATATAAATCAGTTTAGAATACATGTAAATGCAAATTTGTTTCAGTAACTTTCCAATTTATTGATTTTCTCACAGTCTTTGGATGACACGTTGCATCTTTGGGTGCTCGAGTAAAAAGATCACCTTGTGTGGTCCATTAAATTGCCAGCCACATATTGCACTCAAATAAAAAAAAAATAAAAAATTGGTACTTTTTTGACCAGAGCACATCCCTAGTGTACATTTAACCCCTAGTCGGTTAAAATGTGAAATAACTGATCATCCAATTTAGAAGAAAAATTATTCATGTTAGATTGAGCAATAGTTTAATTGCACATACGTATAAATAAGACTGTCTGATTTACAAAATATACACTAGCAGAAAGTATTGTAGGGCTTACGTACACGACAAGCTTGAAGTACAAAATAATTGTCATGACTGTATTCAGCTGTAAAGATCTGGTCAGCGGTTCTGACAGAGACGCTTTAGTGAATCCAAATTTTCTACAAAATAAATATGTTTAAATCCTCCAAAGTTTGAGGTTTTTATTAGCAAATGTGTTTTACTTTTGTGGAGTGTATTAACAGACTGATCAGGGAATTCTGGGCTAAATCCTGATGTTGACCTCCTCTGTCCATGATCTTCCAGGTAACCTAGGATCGGGTCGGGTCGTGGGTGAAGCAGAATAAACAGTGGAGAGGCGCTCTATGATGCTGACCCCATTTTGTTTAATTGGTGCCTGGCTGGAGGAGATTATTGCTAACACAAGACAATGACTTCAACCATATGTGCTTTATTTATTGCTTTAGATTAATTAGATTATTAGGTGGACACTTTGGTTTTGGTTAAACACAACCTTCCTACTTTTTATCATTACTTTTATTTTTTCACATGTTGTCTTTGCATTTCAGGTCTACTTCAAAGAGAAACTGGTTGACTTTGTGCAGGGCAGATTTTTTCTACTAGACTGGTTTGAGTCTTGCCTAAAGAACAAATGACTTCTTTGTGTCAAAGGTCACAGCATTGGAACATATATTAGTCGCATCTGGGGAACCCCAAGGTTCAGTCCTGGGGCCTCTTCTATTTTAATATCTGCTGCTGGTTTGGATTGTAACAATTAAGATTAGCTATCATAATTACACAGATGAAACAAAGGTCTACATTATAATATCACCATGTGACTCTAAACCCATCCAAGCACTGAACACATGCTGAGACCAAATCAGTAATGAAGTTATTACCTTCAGACTGAAAGGGGATTGCATAATTAACAGATTAATCCAGAGAATTTGTAGGGTGAAATCAAATAGTTTATGAGGCAAAACCAAGAAATGCAGAGAAACTGTGCAACAAAGTCAGGAGCACATGCCTATAGTTGTGAATACAACTAAATGAAGAAGCTGAAGACACTGAAGCTGGTTTTTACACCTCAGTGTCAACAAACCCTGTAATAAAATTTGTTTTCACATCTCTGCGACCGCATAAACACTCCGGGCCTTTTTTGCCGCCATCTGCCACCTCTTATCTCCCCATCAGCTTCCCGCATTGACTGTTTTTTTGACAAAAGTGTCAAACAGGAAGTTGAAAAACCTTCTAACCTACTAAACTCGTGTGGGCGTTAACAAACACGGCCTGCGTGTGGCAACAGTTCATAATTATGCAGAGTAGTCGAGAGTCGTAGTTAAAAAAAATATTTATTGAAATCATATAAAAATAGCTTCTAACATAATTTACAATTCTAAATCAAGTGGGTGAAAAAAACAAAACAAACAATCCAAGTTTTCTCATACACACTCTCACACACATCATTCACTCAAACTCCAGCGTGTGGTGGACACTGGTTACCATCAGTAGACGTTGAATGTTTACATACATTACAAATGGAGGTGCTTTTCAGGATTATTTACACTTTATTTACACACATACACACACATCTGCTCTTTGAATATTTCAAGCCATAATAAATATGGTCAAAAACAAAACAAAAAAAAAAACCAACAAAAAAAACTCGATCTTTGCTTTTTTTCTTAAATAATCCGTGGGCCCTTCAGTGACTAAGGAATGAAATACATACATTCATAGACAGCCGAAATTCTCTCATAAATAAATAAATAAATTCTGCCATGAAAGAAAAAAAAAATTGCTCATTAGGCGTGGGAGAGCTGTCACAGCAATAATAAATATCTTATTTACAATTTTTTTTGTCCCCAACGAATTTTTAAGACCTGTGTGAGGCACATTTTTTCCTTTCTTTTGAAAAACAAAACAAAAAACTCAGCGTTTAAAGAGCAGAAGATGTTTGTATCTCGGTGTGTGTTGCGTTGCATTGTTGTGTGCATTCAGGTTGAAGAGACTCAACACTTTGAGTTAAGCCCTGTGTTTGTATACAGTACAACACAGGAAGTAGAAGAGGAGGAGGAGCAAGGTGGAGTAGAGGTGGATGTTGAAGTAAACAGACTGAGGTAAGTCCAGTGTTTTTTCTTCTTCTCTTGATTTTGTTTGCACAAGTTGCTGCCGGCGCTATGAGGTCGTCTGGTTGCTAATGACATTGGAGTAGTGGTGATAGTAGTGGTTGTAAAATAATAACAAATTACACAGGCTTTACTGATCTAGGCCTATGAGAGGGGAAAACAAAACAAGCCTTGTAAAGAGGAAGTAAACAAAAAGGTTTCTTTTTTCTGTTTGTGTTTAGAAATTCAAGTATTTTCAGGCTCCCATTGCCTAAAACAATCTCACATAAGGCACTTTTGTGTTTTCTCTTCGGAACTCGCTGCCGATGCCTCCACTCTTGTTCTTTTTGGAGGAAAACCAGCGGAGCGCTGCAAGAGCTAGCGTAACTTGGGCTTTCCGCGTGCTGCTCAGCTCGCCCTCCTGGACGCCTGCACTGAGGCTCGGCGAAGGCCTCCGGGGTCGCTTTGTCACGCGAAGCCTTTACGTATCAGTTCAGTTCAGCTCAGTTCGTTTGGGAATGGGCGAGCCCCCATCACCGGGCCGCAGCGGTGGCCATGAAGGCGGCGGGCTCGTGGGCAATGCTGTGTAGCCTGATCTCAGCGGGCGACTTCTCCGTCTGCACAGTGGAGGGCACCACTGACGGCGACGTGTTCTGCATCCACGAGTGGTTGATGATGTCCTCCAGGGACGGCCGGTCAGCAGGCCTCAGGCTTAAGCACCACTTGATCAGCTGCTGGCACTCTGGAGGAAGAGAAGGGGAGGGAGAGCTTGTTAGACGACCATTGGCACCAATCCGTGCGAGCGTTGCAGAGGCACGCGCTCTCACCTGTGGAGATTTTCCTCCGGAACAGAACCTGTGCCTTGATGATCTCCTCATCGTGTTCAAACGGGATGTCTCCACACACCATGTCATACAGCAGGACGCCCAGGGACCAAACGGTGGCTGAGCGGCCATGATAGCGGTGATACTTGATCCACTCTGGTGGACTGTACACTCTTGTGCCTATTACACAAAAAAAAAGCAAAAAAAAAAAAAAGCAATAAAGGTTATTAATATTAGAAGCACAAGAATGTAATTAAAATAAGTTACACAACAACCTTAAGCTAATAAATGTTTTTATTATTATTATTATTATTGTTATCAGACTGAAAATTAAAGCATTTAAGAGTTCCAGCTAAGCCTGTTTTTTTTTTCTTTTTTATGAAGACTGTATCAGAGCTCAGCTGCCAGGCAGCGTGACTTGCTGTGTTTGTGTTTAGATAGAAGCGTGTGCGGGAGGGAGGGAGTGAGCAGACATGTGACTTTGTTTACAAACTTTGAGTTGTAAAAATACCGCTTCCCTCCGATAGGAGGCGACAAGGCTACAGCCCTGGAGCGAGCGGAGGAAGATGACACAACCCAGGAATTTCTGCTACATAACTCTTCAGTCTACATGCTATGTAACCTTTATCCAGGGGGCGAAAGAAGCTTTTCTTTCTTTTAAAATTTTTCTAATCAACATACCGTCAAAGTCAGTGTAGACGGTGTCTTTGAGCAGAGCCCCGGAGCCGAAGTCGATGAGCTTCATTTCGCCGGTGCGGAGGTCAATGAGGATGTTCTCGTCCTTGATGTCCCGGTGAACAACTCCGCAGCTGTGGCAATGCCGCACGGCCTCCAGCACCTGGCGGAAGAAGCTCCGCGCCAGCTCCTCGGGCAGGGCGCCTTTCTCGGTGATGAAGTCGAACAGATCCTTCACGGTCTCCGGCCGCTCCATGACTATGATGAAGCTGTCGGGCCGCTCGAACCAGTCCAGCATCTTGATGACGCCGCGGAAGCCAGTGCCGACCTTCTTCAGGAGAACTATTTCCAGCGGCACGCGCGAGCCGTTAGCCTGAAGAAGCACAAATAAAAAAAATAATTAGATAAAAAAAAATAAAAAACGTATTTGACAGAAGGAAAAGCACCGGAATAATATGAATAATTTCTCACCAGTTCTGCCCATTCAGTCACTCTGTCCTTGGCTACATGTTTGACAGCAACCTAGCATGGCAAAGAGGACACCGCTTTAGAAGACGCACACAACAACAAAATATGTAAAACCGCCATTTCAAAATGACGAAATGTAAATATAAAAGGTGAAAAGTGGACCAACCGGAGCTCCGTCGGATGTCCTCGTGCCGGAGTAGACGGTGCCGAAGCCGCCGCTCCCCAGCACTGCGCCGACCTGATAAAGCTTCTCGAAAGCTTCTTTCTCCTTTACTGTAACACAGAAACATAACCGTGAGCATCAGAGCCAGAAGCTCTACGTGTCCCTGTTAATTAGAAAGCGAAGCCTTAGAAATGGGCGGCCAGCCATTGCTATAGCCCCCGGCACTCCATGGACAGCGCAGTAACGCAGAGGGATACAAAAAAAAACAAAAAAAAAACAGGGCGTCTAACCTTGCTGAACTTGCAGCTGCATTTTCGCCGGCATATCCACGGCGGAGATGTGAGCCAGAGAATTCAGCTTAGACAGCAGCATTCCTTAAATCAAATCCAGCACGGAGAAACTCGGCGAACACGGTTGTAAATGTTTTATTCCGATAGAAGGAGCCTCCCGTCGCTGCGTGTCCACGTTGCAGGAACAAAAAAAAAAAAATGCGGCAAGGATCCTCTCATCCAGACAGAAGG
The DNA here is from genome assembly GCA_922788865.1 of Poeciliopsis turneri. Taxonomy (NCBI): domain Eukaryota; kingdom Metazoa; phylum Chordata; class Actinopteri; order Cyprinodontiformes; family Poeciliidae; genus Poeciliopsis; species Poeciliopsis turneri. Next base: position 247,146 of record CAKLNU010000771.1, on the reverse strand, counting down.
CAAAATCCGCCTGTGGTCCAGGAAAGTAGAAAAATAAAAAGGCAAAAGCAACAACTCGATGTTTAGATGTGTTCTCTTTAAATGGAAACCGACGCGAAAGCGCAGTTGTTCCCCGTGATATATGTAAACAGAGGAGTAACGACGAGACGGATCACAAAAGTGGAAACACCAAACCAATGCCTCGGCCAGACACCGGCTTCTGGAAACAAAAACCCGGGGGTAGGACGTTTATAAGGCGGTAGTAGAAGGCGTAGCGATAAGCTCTCTAGTCTTTGATAGCCCCGCCCCTTTGCCTCCGTGAGCCAATGGGGACGGCAGGCACGCACGTCAATCACAGGATGAAAATAGAGACAGCCTCGTAACCGACGGGGCCAGACAGACGTGGCGGGAATCAAAACGCGCCAAAAAGGGCTGGAATAATGCGTGATTAGGGATTCATGTTGGAGGGAGATGCAAATTGAAAAGCCGAAAGCTTGAAAACACATGAATAACACAAATAGCATCACTAGAGCGCTTTTATTTCATATTTTGTATGTGCCATTATTATTTCTAGATATTTATTTGATTATAAATGTGAATTAATATAAAGAGAATAGTTTAATAATAATAACAATTTGAAACTTTTGACTGCACATGAACACAGCAGACGTTTTATTTGAGATAAAGTTATTTGAAAATAAGTCTTGATTAATAATAATCGCTTCAGGTTTTGAGTAGGTTGCTCTGAACTGCTGAGTTTTTTTCCTGCATGGGAAGCAGGCTGCTCCCACTGGAGCTACGCGCACAGAGTTTGTTTTCACACAAAAGAGGCACAAACAACCCGAAAGCAGTTCATCATTCCGGGTTTCATCTACTCGAGCCGTCATTTACCCTAATCGCTTTCGCATTGAAACAAAATAGTTTATTGGCTGCAGTGGAGTCACTCTCTCTCTCTCTCTCTCTCTCTCTCTCTCTCCCCCAAAGCGGCGCAGGAGGAGAAAAGGCGCATTCCGCTCATTCTTTCAAATTGGGTGGCCGCGTTTGTGGGTCGTTCACAGGATGTGGGAAACTGGAGATAAAAAGACTTCCATCCCCCCTCCTTTTTTTTTCTTCTTTTTTTTACCCGTCACCCCTCCTGCCTTCCCTCTCCACTCCTCGTCTCTCCACCCTGCTTTTCCCGCGCATGTTATTGTCTGAATGGTGCCTCCTGTTTCAATTCACCTTTTGTTTTCCTTGGATTTTTTTTGTGCATTTGTACAACTTGCGAAATCAGACTCAAAAACATTTGAATCTTTAAGCGTCATTAAAGTTTAAAGAATAAGACAATGCTATTAAAAGTATCACCATCCAGCCACGTGCGTCATATAAAGTGGACGTGGAAAGTCAGTGGAGCGTTTCTGTGGATGTCTGCAGGTGATGCTCAGTAGGTGGAATGAAACTTGCTCGAGTTTGAACAAAAAGCCCCCGGGGCAAATTCCTCAGATACCTTCTGAAAGTATGAGAGTTGAAAACGAGCTTATATGCAAATCATCTCTCGCGCTGCTCGGCTTGTTTTTGGGAGCCGCAAACAAATAACATGGAACTTCCACTCTGCATGTTTAATACGTTTGTTGTTGTTGTTGCCTGATTTCAGTTTTGAGCAAAATCTGTGTGCTCTTTCTTTTTCCTTTCAGAAAAAAAAAAAAAAAAAAAGCAGAGGTTTTGTTTACATTCAGAGCTTTCTCGTCACCAGCCTGCATCCAGCATAACGACCTGAGACAAAGAGGACTGACTCTGAATCCAGATTGAAATTTGGGATGATCTGCTTGAGTAGTTTAGGCTCTCTTTAATCTCTGCCTTTTCGTGGATAATCTGCTGATATTTAGTGCTTACTTATTTCCTGATGAATCTTTTCTAAATCCTGGCTTTTTCTCCTCTGCAGTGTGTATATTTCTTAACAAACGTCACTGTTTTCAACATGGTTTCATTCATAGTTTTGAAAGAAATGTTTACTAAACAACTGCTTCAGGAATTTGTATTAAGGCCCCTTTAATCTGATTTATAAAATCTGGCGCAACCAGTTATCCTCGCCTAATTATGCTACTGTGGAATATAATCTGTGTGCTTTGAATTCAAGTGGACTGAATACATAAGCACAGGATTCTTTTTAGAATTCCATTTTGGATTAGAGACCAAACACAGTAATGGGCAATTATAGTGCAAAGATTTATTTAACTATGGCAGCCATCTTGAAAAACCCAATAATTATCATTAAATGTGATTCATATGGACCCAATTATGTAAAACATGACACCAAAAGTATTCATCTGAAATTGATAAATGTAGAGCAAAAACAAATTTTTGCTCTACATTTCAGCCATCTTGAAAAATGGCCGCCAACTTGAATTTTTAAAAAGTTACCGCAATTCTTTTTTTTGTTGCTTTATTTATTAATTGTTTTTTTTCTTCAAACAGGTGAAAATGAAACATCTGTGCCAAGTTAGCTCCTTGTGTCCACATGTGGAATATTTTGCTGAAATATTCACATTCATATGCGCTACAGTTTCAGGTTGTGATGTGACAAAACGTGAAAACTGTCAAGTAGCATGAATATCTCATCAGGCCACTGTTCATCTATCAATTCTTTGTTCCTAAAATTATTTTATCTGCAGCCACCTGTTGAAGCGCTGGTGGAGTTGCAATCAGAAGTGAGTTCATGTTCGACCAGAGGTCCTGAAGAGGTGTGTGTAAACGGAGATGACCGGTGACGTAAAAACGTCACTAGTGACCGCATTGGTTTTTTTGGGTGTGTGTGTGTGTGTGTGTGTGTGTGTGCTGCAGATATTCCTGCCTGCACAGATCAGCAGGGTTCGAATGACAGCCATCCAACCCCATCTGTCAGAAGGACATATTATTAGTTTGGGACCAGCTGCTCACACCAATATCTGGAAGTCTCAGTTACTGAGGTTGCCACGGCAGCAGGGTCATACCAGAAAGCAGGACTGACATATCTATGTGGCCACGAATTTGATCATCTCTAAATTTTTTGCTTACTTTGTCGTTAATGGTGACGTCCTCGATATGCTGGAACTCTGGAGACCATGAGTGGAAAAAAAACAGCGCAGTGGCTGGTTATTTGGTTTACGTGTGCAATAGCTGTTTTCTATGAATTACTTCCTCTTTCTAGAGAAATAGAAACCATAACCAGAGGAACTTTACACAACACCAGATAATGTTTCTTCACAAAAATGTGCAAAATTCTTTGATATTTCTTTCTCCAAATTGCTTGTTTTTAATGACATTAATATAAAAAAACAACATCTTATTGTTGGTTGCTACCTATTAAAAAAAACAAAAAACATTTATTTGCATTTCAAAGTTGGAATGCTTTTGCTCTTGAATTGCAAGAAGTTTTTATTATATATTCAAATGCATGAAAAATATGCACAGTTCTTTGATATTTCATTTTCATATTGTATTTTTTTATTACATTAGAATAAAAACAACTTAGTTGCTACCTATTAAAAATACAAGTATTTACATTTCAGCTATGTCAAAGTTTGAACGCTGTGGCCCTTGGATTGCAAAAAATGAAGTTTTTTTAATATATATATATTCAAATCTGTGAAGAAACAAACATTTCTTTCATTCTGCTGCTGTAAATCTTCTGCAGAGGAAGCTACACGGTAACCACCTGAAGCAGCACATGTTCTGCCCTATCTTGATACTGTAAAGTTATGCAATGTTGTATCCTTATTGACTACAAACTTGGAGCTTCCCATAACTTCCCTTATCTCTGCGCCCTTTCAAGGCATCCTTGACCTGGTGCTCCACCCTCAACCTGCTTCAGAGAGTTACGATACTTCCTGCTTGACACATTAACTGAGAGAAAATACCATTTACCCCCTTTATATCTTTTCATTTCACTGTGCCTCGCAAAAGTATTCCCGCCTCTTAGACTTTTATTGTATTTTGTCACGCTCCGGCCAAAGAGCTCAATGTGTTTTATTGAAATTCTGTGTTAATTGGTGCAAGTTTGTGAAGCAGAAAGATAATATAAAGTGATTTTATTTCAAATGTGATTCATATTTTTGCTCATTCTTCTTCTTCTGTTTTTTTTATAAAATAAATCAAACGCGGGTTAAATTGGAAAATGAAATTCCAAGATTTCCAACAAAGGTTTCAAATGAATATAGGGTTTGGACTTTGAGTAGGCCATTCTAGAAAATGAATATTCTTTGAACTGAACTGTTCCACTGAATCGTCACATGCATGTTCAGGGTCCTTATACTTGCTGGAAACGAAACTCCACTGTCAGACTACAGAGGGATGAGATTAAATAAATCAGAGTTTTGTGTTTAACCTGCCCATCCCCCTCCATAAAGAATGTGAAAAATGTTTCTGTATTTCTGTCCTTATCTTAGCTAACAGGTCAAATCACCTGGCTCGGCTCAGAGAACTTGTTTTGCTCAGACGTCATCATGACAAGTCAATTACGCCTTCAGCTGTTGCTGCAAATCCCACCTGCTCCCACCCTGCAGGAGTCAGGAGAAACAGCAGGAGTTTAAGTGGAGGCCAGTATATCTTCACCCGACATCTATTCCTGCAGCAGCCCGATGAGGAGTTCTGAAGTTGGACCGGTCCAGCCCGTCTTGGAGACACAGCGGACGGTGGCTGGGGAGGCTGAAGGTCTACAAATAAGTGAGGTGCTTCATGCTGTTATTTCACGATTGACAAAGATTGGCGCATAATTACAGGGTGGTCTTAAAGCTGCCCCCACAGCCCAGCAGGAAGAGCAGCACCCCTCCCTCTCACAAACACAGAGCCGGCCTGTGTCATTTACCCCCATCACCTTGCTGGACAATGAAGCCCTCAGGGCCGTCGTTTCAAACCACTTTGGATTTGACAGCAAGGAACTTATAGTTAAAGTAAGAGGTGGCTCTGATGAACAGCTTTCAGATCACTCTTCCTGTTCCTCGCCGTCTGACCAGGGGTCCGCAACCTTTACAAACCAAAGGGTCGATTCTGCCCTCAGTCTAATTAAAACTTGTTGAGAGCCACAAATCTTATATAACCTTTCATGTAAAAACCAACTTGGATATATGCTACAGGTATTTTTTTTTAAAATAATCATTTTGTTTCTGTTTTTAGGAATCAAAACAGTGTACATTTCCTTTTACACTGTGAAAACTAAATCTTACTAAGTCCATCCATCCATCCATTTTCTGACCTCCCTTCTCTCTAACGGGGTCGGGAGTTGCTGGTGTCTATCTCCAGCTGCGTTCCGGGCGAGAGGCGGGGTTCACCCTGGACAGGTCGCCAGTCTGTCGCAGGGCAACACAGAGACAAACAGGACAAACAACCACGCACACACACACTCACACCTAAGGAGAATTTGGAAAGACCAATCAACATAACAGTCATGTTTTTTGACTGTGGGAGGAAGCCGGAGTCTTAATAAGTCTTTTTATCTAATTTCTAGTAAAAATATCTTAACACACTTGCAATAATACAACAAAAATAAAATGCAAGTACCTAAAAATAAAGGACTTCTTTTAAGTTGATAATTCCTGAATATTGATATTGGCAGATTTTTTTCACTTTGTAGTTTTTGTTTAGTCAATATTGGAGAATTACTGACCTTATGTCTTGCTGAAAAGTTACTGAAAGTTAATTTTGTCTTATTTCATGTGGACAAAGAAATTTGAACTGGAAACTGGACCAAAAATACTTGGTAACATTTCGTGTTTTTGCAGAGAACAGAATGTTGACATTAGTGGAAAAGGTTGTGAACAGAAAAGGGAGTTATAATGAGGGAAAACAATTTTCAGTCATGAGTCATTCTACGCAAAAAAAAAAAAAAAAAGTTAAAAACTGCAAGATTTTCTTCTTTATTAAAAAAGAAAAACTAGTTGGTTCTGTGCTTTTTTAGCCAAATTACTAAGAAAGATTGCTGAGAATTTCACTGTGATTGATTGCACCAAATTATTCAAATAAGAATTATGGAAACATCTTCTGAAGGGGATCACTGCAGATTGTACAAAATGTCACATTTTTCTCTAACACTTTCACAAAATGCAAAACTATTTTATATTTTCATACAACCTTACAAAAACAAAACAAAAATCTCCAAAGTACTCCTAGAATATTATATACAAGGTTCAACTTTTTTTTCTATGTCCGGGTCTTCCAGGGTTAAAACCCCACAAATAAACAAACGATGAAACATCATCTGTCACGCTTCCTATTTAGCTGCAGAGTGTTTTTAATCCTCTCCAAATAAGGACAGCTTCCGCATGTGTTGCAGGCTGACGTGTGTGTTTGTGTGTGTGTGTGTGTGTGTGTGTGTGTGTGTGTGTGTGTGTGTGTGTGTGCGTGTGTGTGTGTGTGTGTGTGTGCGTGTGTGTGGGTGTGTGTGTGTGTGTGTTGGTATATATGGTTTAGCCTACCATTTGACCTGAATACGCACTTACGTTACGCGGACCTCGGGGTAATACAAGGACCATGCCGATGTCCGCATAAATCAAGGAGTGTATTTTAATTTTTGAGTATCTAAACAACACTTTTTCTCATAAATCTAAAGTTTTATAGGAACTATGCCAGTGTTTGCATGATGTGGACCATGTATTTGTACTTTTCAGTGAATAAACAGCGTGATATCTCACTTTCTTTAATTGTCCTCCTATACCATGTGACCTGAGTTTTGTGTATTCCAGTGTATAACACAGCGCCATCTGATCTCAGGTGGCGGTGTGTATGAACTGCATTTTTACACACATTTTTCATACACTACGCGCGCTTTTAGCCGGTCATCATCTGATTGGCTGGGAAAAACCTGTGGGCGTGTCTTATTACCAAACCATCTCAGACGCCAGTCTTTTAAAAATTAAATCCTCATTTGAAGCCGCAGCCCTCAGTATGGACGTGTTGGTGGAATAACTGTGAACAGGTAAGCATTCATGGTAAATTATAATAATTTTTGCCTAGATATAGTTATTTATAAGTAGATAACTGCAAATGTAAGAAAGGTTTTTGAGCAAAATGAAATATTTAAGGTTTTAATTTAGGTGACATGAAAGCAAAGCAACTTATTTTTAATATTTGCATCAAGTGGCTTAGATATGTATGCTTTTATGATTGAAAATACCTAACTGAAGCAGTATAGTTTTTATCCGGAGTGTTTTAAAGTGAGAGACTAGCCTGGCTAGAACAGATAGCATCCTAGCTAGACAACAGGTGTTTGACAAGTTGACAATATTTACCTAGGTACCTGTTTGGTCCCTACCCCAGCTTTTGGTACTAAAAGATGGGTGATGAACTATAAGGTTTTCATCATTGTATTTAACAATATTGGCTAACTGCTTGCTTTATGTTAGTTAATTGCACCAGAGTGACGCTCCGCTTGTTAAGCTCGTTAAGCTTGATTGCCTTCGGTCCTGCTGAAGAGCAAGCAGGAGATTATTAAAAAGTAAGCCCACAGGTTTCTATAAAACTTGTTTATCTTTAAGAAAAGCACCAATACTTTGGCTGCAATAGGGCTGGTGCACTAATGGCTTTAAAGCTGTGTATTGTAATCACTTACATGACTAAAATGCTTATAGTCTAAAGCAGGAGTCCTCAAATTTAGGCAAATATCAGTGTCCTTCAATTTTTAAATGTGTATTTATGCCTGAATGAATTGGCTGAATAACCTCCTCATATTCTTAAGATTTCTGACCTCATTATTTGACTTAGGTGTGTTAAAGCAGAGTCACATCTCAAAGTTGAAGGAGACTGTCCCTGGAGGACTGATTAAAACTGTTGAATTAAAGATGAATGGAACTTATCTAACAAATTAATTTGTGCAACAAACTACCTTTTTTCCTAAAAGTAAGGCTCAAATATTCTTGAAAGACTGTACTACTGGCTCCACCTCAGTATATTGAACACTGATCATTGTATGAACTATTTGTAGATGGTAGAGCACATGGTTAAATCTGTGATTAAATAAATTACAGTGTTTTATCTGAGGTATGTGTTTTGCATGCATAACATGTTTCCATATTTATAATTTAATTTTTAGCTTTTACGCTTGTAGGAATTACAAAGCAGCTTGTAAATCTTTCTTTGACTGTTTTAGCTATTCATACATGCCAGTAAAACATGCAGAGGCGAAAGACGCATAAATCCGAAGGAAGATGCCAAATATTATGTTGATACCAAAACGGACAAAGTGGGGTTGGATGTCAAGTACATCAATGCCTTTAAAGGTATGGGGATTTTTTGGGGTGGTTTAATTACAGTCAAGCCTTTATACATTGTTGACTTTTTATACTATTATTTTTCTTTCTTCATTAGGCCGTGGTGTCTTTGCCACAACCTCTTTTCAGAAAGGAGAGTTTCTATGTGAGTATCGAGGTGAACTGATCAGTAAAGAGGAATGTGAGAGGAGACAGAAAGTTTACCATGACAACCTTAAAGTGTTTTTGTTTGAATTCTACTTTAATGGAAAACTCTGGTGGTGAGTATGTTTGTATCAGAAGTCTAATTAGAACTAAATGGAATATATATAAAAGAATAATTTAATATTTGAAATTAAATGTTATGTATTTGCAGTGTTGATGCAGCAAAAGAAGATTTATCCTTCGGAAGGCTTATAAATGATGACAATATCAGCCCAAATGCCAAAATGAAGTATCTGACCGTGCAACAGAAGCCACATTTGTGCTTATTTGCAACTCGAGATATTAATCAGGGAGAAGAGATAACGTACAATTATGGGGACTCAGACTGGCCATGGCGACTCAAGGTACTAAAAAAAATGAAAATTTATTAATCTTAAGGGAATGTTCATTTAAAAAATGCACCTATAATGATGATTTACAACGTGAAATTTCTTTGTTTTAACATTCTTTTCACAACAAACCAGTTGCCCACAAATGTATAATAAATAATTTAAATGATGTATACAAGCGTATTTACTTCTCAAAATTGTTACATCTACTTTGTACATAAAATTCAACAGAACTCGAGTGGTATGTCTTCAACTGGGCAAGATGTTGAGGAGCCATCCACATCACAGTTGGTTTAAAAAAAAGGAGTGTTATCAAGCAAAGACCAAATAAAGGTGTGTGCAAATGATATTATTGAAAGCTTTAATAAGATACAATCTGAATATAAATGAAAATATCTTTGTGAATTAGTCAAGGGCAGTATGGTGTTGACTTGTATTTACATTTTGTTTCAGGTCAGAACTGGAAATGACCAGGATCAGATGACAACCAGTGCCCCAAATGAAGCAGATCCAGTCCTGGATTCACTCCCCATCAATTCAGAGGTATTTTATATTTAAGGTGTAGCTAAATGATATCAGTCACCCAACCTGTTCAACTTCAGTGTGTCTGTGTGTGGACATGAGTGCCATGTGGTTTATCTGGACATTGGTTTGTAAGGACAGTCCCATTTGATGGTTTTCAGCTTATAAGCTCAATGTGTGTATGTATGTGTGTGTTTCATGGTCACCTGCCCCAATGTGATACACGAGGACCATATTGTATATGGGTACCATGCGTTATTGAATTTACAAACACATATGTTTTGGTTCTTGTGACCTTGTGAATATTGGTTTGACCTCTGATAAATGTTGACTTAACATCACATAATATATTGGGAGAGAAAGATTTTAATTTATTAAAGGTTAAAGAAAATATATTTCTTTTTGGTGATTTTAATCTAACAGAATCAGTCTTCAATTTGGTCAGTGCTAGTGAAATTCTAATTTTCAACTTGTTTGTCAGAATTCATCTTGCAGACTGTTTCCAGAATTCAAAACACTTGGGTTAACCAACCAAATTGTTTTGTCTGCTACATCAGAAAATCTTCTGTGGGTATGAAACAATCCATCTTTCTTCTTTTTCTACAGGGGTTGGAGAAAGAAATGTCTCAAAGTCCTGACTGTACTCATTCACCGTCTACAGCTGGCAACACAGAACAGGTACTGAAGTTGGGTTTTCATTTTGAATTAACCAAACATTTTGGCTGGATTTAAATCTCGGTTCCTTCCGTGGGTGCTGGCTGTCAGAGAGCACTATTATTTAAGTGAATATATCTCTGTGAATTAGTCAAGGGCAGTATAGTGTTGATGTGTATTCATTTTCTGTTTCAGATCAGACCTGAAAATGAGCAGGATCAGATGTCAAGCAATGTCCCAAATGAGACAGATCCAGTCCTGGATTCATTCCCCATCAATTCAGAGGTATTTTATGTATAAGATGCAGCTAAATGATGTCTGTCACCCAACCTGTTCAACTTCAGTGTGTCTGTGTGTGGATATGAATGTCATGTGGTTTATCTGGACATCGGTTTGTAAGGACAGTCTCATATGATGGGTTTTCAGTTTGTAAGCTCAATGTGTGTATGTGTGTGTTTCATGATCACCTGCCCCAATGTGGTACAGGTGGACCATATTGTATATGGGGACCATGCGTTATTGAATTTACAAACACATATGTTTTTGGTTCTTGTGACCTTGTGAATATCAATTTGACCTCTTGATAAATGTTGACTTAACATCACATAATATATTGGGAGAAGAAAGATTTTAAATATCTTAAAGGTGAAAGAAAATATATTTCATTTTGGTGATTTTAATCTAACAGAATCAGATCTTCAATTTGCGTCAGGTGCTGACTAGATAATTTGCTAATTTTGCAACTTTCAATGTGTTTAGCATTCATCTTTGCAGACAGTTTCCAGAATTCAAAAATACTAGGGTGAACACACCAAATTATTTTGTCTTCTACATCAGAAATTCTTCTGTGGGGGATAAAATAATCAGTCTTTCTTCTTTTTCACAGGAGTTGGAGAAAGAAATGTCTCAAAGTCCTGACTGTACTCATTCAACTTCTACAACTGACAACACAGAACAGGTACAGAAGTTGGGTTTTTATTTTGACTTTACCAAACATTTTGGCTGGATTTAAAACTAGTTTCCTTCCATGGGTGCTGGCTGTCATAGAGACGCAATCATTTCAGTGAAGATATGTCTGTGAATTAGTCAAGGGTTGTATAGTGTTGACTGTGTATTCATTTTCTGTTTCAGATCAGACCTGAAAATGAGCAGGATCAGATGTCAAGCAATGTCCCCAAATGAGACAGATCCAGTCCTGGATTCACTCCCCATCAATTCAGAGGTATTTTATGTATAAGATGCAGCTAAATGATGTCTGTCACCCAACCTGTTCAACTTCAGTGTGTCTGTGTGTGGATATGAATGTCATGTGGTTTATCTGGACATCGGTTTGTAAGGACAGTCTCATATGATGGGTTTTCAGTTTGTAAGCTCAATGTGTGTATGTGTGTGTTTCATGATCACCTGCCCCAATGTGGTACAGGTGGACCATATTGTATATGGGGACCTTGCGTTATTGATTTAATAAAAACATATTTTTTGGTTCTTGTGACCTTGTGAATGTTGGTTTGACCTCTGATATATGTTGTCTTTGCATGGCAAAGAATATATTGGGAGAGTAAATATTTAAATTTCTTAAAGGTTAAAGAAATTCATGTCATTTTTGGTGAAATTTCTATTAATTTCACAACACAATCAGACTTCAATATTTGCGGTTCAGGTGAAATTGTACTAGTTTGATTTGTTATAGTTTGCAGTCATTCAATGTGTTTAACTTTCATCTTTTTATTCTGTTTCAAGGATTCAAAACACTGGGTTAAACACCAAATTATTTTGTCTTCTACATCAGCAAATCTTTCTGTGGGGATAAAACAATCAATCTTTCCTCTTTTTCACAGAAATTGGAGGAAGAAATGTCTCAAAGTCCTGACTGTGCTCATACAACTTCTAAAGTTGGAAACACAGAACAGGTACAGAAGTTGCGTTTTCATTTTGAATTTACCAGACATTTTGGCTGGATTTAAATCTCGTTTCCTTCCATGAGTGCTGGCTGTCATAGAACACAATCATTTAAGTAAAGATATCTCTTTGATTTAGTCAAGGGCAGTATGGTGTTGACTTGTATTGATTTTCTGTTTCAGATCAGACCTGAAAATGTCCAGGATCCGATGTCAACCAGTGCCCCAAATGAGACAGATCCAGTCCTGGATTCACTCCCCATCAATTCAGAGGTATTTTATGTATAAGATGCAGCTAAATGATGTCTGTCACCCAACCTGTTCAACTTCAGTGTGTCTGTGTGTGGACATGAGTGCCATGTGGTTTATCTGGACATTGGTTTGTAAGGACAGTCTCATGTGATGGTTTTCAGTTTATAAGCTCAATGTGTGTATGTGTGTGTTTCATGGTCACCTGCCCCAAAGTGATACAGGAGGACCATATTGTATATGGGGTCTATGCGTTATTGAATTTACAAACACATATGTTTTGGTTCTTGTGACCTTGTGAATATTGGTTTGACAACTGATAAATGTTGACTTAACATCACATAATATATTGGAAGAAGAAAGATTTTATTATCTTAAAGGTGAAAGAAAATATATTTCATTTTGGTGATTTTAATCTAACAGAATCAGTCTTCAATTTGGTCAGTGCTAGTGAAATTCTAATTTTCAACTTGTTTGTCAGAATTCATCTTGCAGACAGTTTCCAGAATTCAAAACACTAGGGTGAACAACCAAATTATTTTGTCTTCTACATCAGCAAATCTTCTGTGGGGATAAAACAATCAATCTTTCCTCTTTTTCACAGGGGTTGGAGAAAGAAATGTCTCAAAGTCTGGAGTGTACTCACTCACCGTCTACAGCTGGCAATACAGAACAGGTACAGAAGTTTGGTTTTCATTTTGAATTTACCAAACATTTTGGCTGGATTTAAATCTAGTTTCCTTCCATGGGTGCTGGCTGTCTTAGAGCACAATCATTTAAGTGAAGATATGTCTGTGAATTAGTCAAGGGCAGTATGGTGTTGATGTGTACTCATTTTCTGTTTCAGATCAGACCTGAAAATGAGCAGGATCAGATGTCAACCAGTGTACCAAATGAGACAGATCCAGTCCTGGATTCACTCCCCATCAATTCAGAGGTATTTTATATTTAAGGTGTAGCTAAATGATGTCTGTCACATAACCTGTTCAACTTCAGTGTGTCTGTGTGTTGACATGGATGCCATGTGGTTTATCTGGACATTGTTTTGTAAGGACAGTCTCATGTGATGGTTTTCAGTTTATAAGCTCAATGTGTGTATGTGTGTGTTTCATGGTCACCTGCCCCAAAGTGATACAGGAGGACCATATTGTATATGGGGTCCATGCGTTATTGAATTAACAAACACATATGTTTTGGTTCTTGTAACCTTGTGAATATTGGTTTGACAACTAATAAATGTTGACTTAACATCACATAATGTATTATGTGCTACATTAACATCACATAATGTATTATGTGATGTTAAGTCACATAAAGATTTTAATTTCTTAAAGGTAAAAGAAAATATATTTAATTTTGGTGATTTTAATCGAACAGAATCAGTCTTCAATTTGGTCACTGCTGGTGAAATTGTAATTTTCAACTTGTTTGTTAAGCCCAGTTCACACTACACAATTTTAGAAAAGTCGGCTGATTCTGAAAAGGTGAGAGACCACACACTAGCCGATTTAAAATCGTAGGTGTAACGGGTTCGATCGTAGAGTGTGAGGTTTCACTTGAAGACATTCTAATGCCAGATACGAAATCCCTTCAAATTAAAATTCTGCGCTACCACACCTGAATTCAGATTAAACAAACAAACATGGACAACGACGTTGAAGTGGTAACTTTAGTTTGCGGATTTATGTTAACCCAAAAAAGACGTAACCAAAAATCAAAGCTTTGGATTAAGAACTGGAGACGTCGCTAGCAATGATTATATTCGTTTATATTATATATTTGCATCGCAACATGGAGGTGAGGCTTTTTTTTCATAAAAAAATGCTGTTTTTTAATGTTTTTGGTTTTGTCGTTTAATTAACCGTTACCGTTTACATATAATTTTTTGCTGTGTTTATGTTAAATATATGCATATACTGTACCTTGTTTCAGAAAACGGAATGACTGAAACATCAGAGGAGCTTAAAGTAGAAAGGATTTCCTGCATATTCATTTTTAGAAAATCAGATGGCAGTTATCCTTTTTTCCCCCAACTGAGCGAAAGCTTAACGTATTCCAGCTCCTTTAATTGAATCTTATTGTATTCTTTAAAATTGTATTATGACTGCAAAATAAAATCAAATGCGCCATTTCAAACAAAGATTGGAATGCGCTTCTCAACCAGATGTACTCTGTGCAATAATTTTATAATTATCTTTCATTTAAAAAAAAAAAAGTTGGGGGAACACCACAGACATTGCGATGAATCAGCCAAGATGATTAAACACGTTCAATAGCCCCGATTTCAGATCAAAGCGGTCCCGAAGTTCCACCGACTGGACCGGATGAGTCGTAGCACACCACACACTACAGGATGATTGGATACGATTGTCGGAAGCGACAATCTTAGAACTCAGAACGTTCTAAGGTTGAAAGTCGGGGCAAAAAATTGTGTAGTGTGAACGAGCATAAGCATTCATCTTGCAGACAGTTTCCAGAATTGAAAACACTAGGGTGAACAACCAAATTATTTTGTCTTCTACATCAGCAAATCTTCTGTGGGGGATAAAACAATCAATCTTTCCTCTTTTTTCACAGGGGTTGGAGAAAGAAATGTCTCAAAGTCCGGACTGTACTCATTCACCGTCTACAGCTGGCAACACACAACAGGTACTGAAGTTGGGTTTTCATTTTGAATTTACCAAACATTTTGGCTGGATTTAAATCTCGTTTCCTTCCATGGGTGCTGGCTGTCAGAGAGCACTATTATTTAAGTGAATATATCTCTGTGAATTAGTCAAGGGCAGTATAGTGTTGATGTGTATTCATTTTCTGTTTCAGATCAGACCTGAAAATGAGCAGGATCAGATGTCAAGCAATGTCCCAAATGAGACAGATCCAGTCCTGGATTCACTCCCCATCAATTCAGAGGTATTTTATGTATAAGATGCAGCTAAATGATGTCTGTCACCCAACCTGTTCAACTTCAGTGTGTCTGTGTGTGGATATGAATGTCATGTGGTTTATCTGGACATCGGTTTGTAAGGACAGTCTCGTATGATGGGTTTTCAGTTTGTAAGCTCAATGTGTGTATGTGTGTGTTTCATGATCACCTGCCCCAATGTGGTACAGGTGGACCATATTGTATATGGGGACCTTGCGTTATTGATTTAATAAAAACATATTTTTTGGTTCTTGTGACCTTGTGAATATCAATTTGACCTCTGATAAATGTTGACTTGGCATGGCAGAATATATTGGGAGAGTAAATATTTAAATTTCTTAAAGGTTAAAGAAATTCATGCATTTTTGGTGAAATTTCTATTAATTTCACAACACAATCAGACTTCAATATTTGCGGTTCAGGTGAAATTGTACTAGTTTGATTTGTTATAGTTTGCAGTCATTCAATGTGTTTAACTTTCATCTTTTTATTCTGTTTCAAGGATTCAAAACACTAGGGTTAAACACCAAATTATTTTGTCTTCTACATCAGCAAATCTTCTGTGGGGATAAAACAATCAATCTTTCCTCTTTTTCACAGAAATTGGAGGAAGAAATGTCTCAAAGTCCTGACTGTGCTCATACAACTTCTAAAGTTGGAAACACAGAACAGGTACAGAAGTTGCGTTTTCATTTTGAATTTACCAGACATTTTGGCTGGATTTAAATCTCGTTTCCTTCCATGAGTGCTGGCTGTCATAGAACACAATCATTTAGTAAGATATCTCTTGATTAGCAAGGGGTATGTGTTGACTTGTATTATTTTCTTTTCAGATCAGACTGAAATGCCAGGATCAGATGTCAACCAGTGCCCCAAATGAGACAGATCCAGTCCTGGATTCACTCCCCATCAATTCAGAGGTATTTTATGTTTAAGATGCAGCTAAATGATGTCAGTCAGCCAACCTGTTCAACTTCAGTGTGTCTGTGTGTGGACCTGAATGCCATGTGGTTTATCTGGACATTGGTTTGTAAGGACAGTCTCATGTGATGGTTTTCAGTTTTAAGCTCAATGTGTGTATGTGTGTGTTTCATGGTCACCTGCCCCAAAGTGATACAGGAGGACCATATTGTATATGGGGTCCATGCGTTATTGAATTAACAAACACATATGTTTTGGTTCCTGTGACCTTGTGAATATTGGTTTGACAACTGATAAATGTTGACTTAACATCACATAATATATTGGAAGAAGAAAGATTTTATTATCTTAAAGGTGAAAGAAAATATATTTCATTTTGGTGATTTTAATCTAACAGAATCAGTCTTCAATTTGGTCAGTGCTAGTGAAATTCTAATTTTCAACTTGTTTGTCAGAATTCATCTTGCAGACAGTTTCCAGAATTCCAAACACTAGGGTTAACAACCAAATTATTTTGTCTTCTACATCAGCAAATCTTCTGTGGGGATAAAACAATCAATCTTTCCTCTTTTTCACAGGGGTTGGAGAAAGAAATGTCTCAAAGTCCGGACTGTACTCATTCACCGTCTACAGCTGGCAACACACAACAGGTACTGAAGTTGGGTTTTCATTTTGAATTTACCAAACATTTTGGCTGGATTTAAATCTCGTTTCCTTCCGTGGGTGCTGGCTGTCATAGAGCGCAATCATTTAAGTGAATATATCTCTGTGAATTAGTCAAGGGCAGTATGGTGTTGATGTGTATTCATTTTCTGTTTCAGATCAGACCTGAAAATGAGCAGGATCAGATGTCAAGCAGTGTCCCAAATGAGACAGATCCAGTCCTGGATTCACTCCCCATCAATTCAGAGGTATTTTATGTATAAGATGCAGCTAAATGATGTCAGTCACCCAACCTGTTCAACTTCAGTGTGTCTGTGTGTGGATATGAATGTCATTTGGTTTATCTGGACATCGGTTTGTAAGGACAGTCTCATATGATGGGTTTTCAGTTTGTAAGCTCAATGTGTGTATGTGTGTGTTTCATGATCACCTGCCCCAATGTGGTACAGGTGGACCATATTGTATATGGGGACCATGCGTTATTGAATTTACAAACACATATGTTTTGGTTCTTGTGACCTTGTGAATATCAATTTGACCTCTTGTAAATGTTAACTTAACATCACATAATATATTGGGAGAAGAAAGATTTTATTATCTTAAAGGTGAAAGAAAATATATTTCATTTTGGTGACTTTAATCTAACAGAATCAGTCTTCAATTTGGTCAGTGCTGATGAAATTCTAATTTTCAACTTGTTTAGCATTCATCTTGCAGACAGTTTCCAGAATTCAAAATACTTGGGTGAACAACCAAATTATTTTCTCTGCTACATCTGAAAATCTTCTGTGGGGATAAAACAATCAATCGTTCCTCTTTTTCACAGGAGTTGGAGAAAGAAATGTCTCAAAGTCCAGATTGTACTCACTCACCGTCTACAGCTGGCAACACAGAACAGGTACAGAAGTTGGGTTTTCATTTTGAATTTACCAAACATTTTGGCTGGATTTAAATCTAGTTTCCTTCCATGGGTGCTGGCTCTCATAGAGCACAATCATTTAAGTGAAGATATGTCTGTGAATTAGTCAAGGGCAGTATGGTGTTGATGTGTATTCATTTTCTGTTTCAGATCAGACCTGAAAATGACCAAGATCAGATGTCAACCAGTGTCCCAAATGAGACAGATCCAGTCCTGGATTCACTCCCCATCAATTCAGAGGTATTTTATATGTAAGGTGCATCGATATGATGTCAGTCAGCCAACCTGTTCAATTTCAGTGTGTCTGTGTGTGTACCTGAATCCCATGTGATACAGGAGGACCATATTGTATATGGGGACCTTGCGTTATTGAATTGATAAAAACATATGTTTTGGTTCTTGTGACTTTGTGAATATTGGTTTGACCTTTGATAAATGTTGACTTGGCATCACATAATATATTGGGAGAGAAAATGAGATTTTGTTTCAATGTTATCATTGTTAAAAAGTATTTATGTATGTGTTCAGTATATTTGCTCACGTGTATAATCAGCTGAGCGAATGTATGTGGTATGTGTTGTAGTGATCTTCACCGCCATTCGCTCTGAACCAGCACTAGGCAGCATCTCTGCAAGGAGAAAAGACTACCGTACTCCAGGCATTGCACTGGTCATTTCAAGGATGCTTATTGGTCCCCCAAAAAATGACAAAAATCCGGACATTATCATTATTCAAAATCCTCCCAGGCCGAACTTGAAATTGGACCTCATCCTGCTGACAGTTAGCTTTTGTCAACAACTTAGATGGAATTGAGAAAGCCATACAATGCAAGTAATAACCCTGCCAGAACACAAAACATAAATTAACAAAAGTTTGAGGCAGAGAAATTTTCCTCAATGAATTTTAATAATGGAGGTACCCGAATGACTCCTGGGATCGTTTCAGCCATAATATGTGTGTGTATATATATGTATATTTTTTATGCATTTAAACATGTGTTTAATTTGTTCCTTGTAGTGTCAAAAACATCACCTGATGTGCACAACAGTCTCCTCTTTGGAGAAGTGTACTCAGTGTTTTGGACCTTGTTCTTCATTCAAGTGGGTTGGCTACCAGTGCAAAGGTAAGATATTTAGTGAATTTGTACTGTGAATTAATTAATTTAATAGGACGTATGTCTTTGTTGAATTGTCGACCACGAACAAATTACAGTTTCAGAATTGAGTATTTAGATTTCAATACAATGCAACTGACGTCATCATGGTGACTTTCAAAGCAGTGAAAGTTTTCAAAGTACCTTTAAGCCTTTAGCCTTGATCTTTATTTAAAACAGTATGTAAGATTTTATCCAGAAAGTTCAATTTTGCACATTTGAAAAAAGATCATTTTTAATCCATATTTAACTTTTCAATCTGATCTTGAAGTAAGGTGTAATGGTTTATTTGAGATTTTGGATTTCATTTATCTTCTGTGTTCTTTTTTACATTTAAATTTTTCCACAGGTTGTTCAAAAGTCTGGCATTCATACTGCCTTAAACAAATTACAAAGGATGACAGATCCCAGGTGAATATCCACATATGTCTTTTTGAGCTTTATCTTCAAAGTCTCTATCGTAACATAAATTATATTTCCCACAATTTCAGGCAAAAGAACTTTTTAAATATTGCAGAGCTGACTTCTCATCAGATAGCAACACATCACCTTCCAAACAATGTGACATGTCAGATGAAGACCATGCATCTGATATCGACTATGTACCAAATTCAGAATCTGATGAAGACTCAGATGTTAGCATCCCCTCTTCAGCCCATCAAGTCTAAAGTTGGACAAATTCAAGAAATCCCAAAAATACCTAATCTCACTTCATTCTTGCCAGAGTCAAGTTCTGTGGTTGAACCTGACACATCAAATTACTGGCCTCCTTTTCAAATAGATGATATGGATGATGGCACACTCGAAACATTCAGCCCAGCCAAGTCTACCAAAGAGTCAAAAAATAAACGAAAAAGTCAAAAGAAGCCTAACAAACAGGAATCCTCTCTGCTTACTATGAGTGTTAAGAACTACTGCTTTGTATGTGGTAGACCACAGAGCAAAATTTCACGGCATTTAAAAACCCACAAGACACATGCTGAAATTGCTTATGCTTTTTCCCTTCCGGAAGACTCAAAAGAGCGCAATGTTCTTCTAGAAAAAATGCGAAACAAGGGGAACTTCAAACATAACTCTGAGGTTTTACAAAGTGGGAAAGGATTGTTGAAAGTTAAGAGAAAGCCGAAAGCAAAGACTGGAACATTTATACATTGCATGTATTGCCAAGGTATGTACATTCGAAAGGAACTATGGAGACATGTCCGAAGATGCCCCTGTAAGCCACAAAATGAAGATTTGAACCAAGGACATGGACGAACCAAAGTACTGGGTTTTGCTATGGCTCAAGAGTCTTCGTTCTGTCAGGAGATTTCAAGTGGGGTTTGGAAGCTCCTTGGTCCTATGAAGCAGGATGATGTAGCCACCATTGTGAGAAATGACCTGACCATTATTCAGTTTGCCCAGTCTCTCTACAACAGACATGGACAAGACCCTACCAAGTATGAATATATCCGACAGAAGCTCCGTGAAATTGGACGTCTGTTAAAATGTCTGCGGTCTGAATTCTCTGTTCATAACTTGGAGGAAGCTGTGAAACCTGCTAACTTCCAAAGAGTTGTCCAGGCAGTGAAGATTGTCTGTGGTTTTGATGAAGAAAAGCATTCATACCAAACACCAAGTCTTGCACTAAAACTGGGACATACACTACATAAAATCAGTGACATTATCCATTGCCGAGCACTCATGGCAGAAGATGAAGAACTGATGAAGTCAACAGACACTTTCAAAAAGCTGTATAGATCCAAGTGGTCTGAGCTAGTGTCACATACTGCCTTGAACACTCTGAGTCATGCCAATATAATAAGCCATTAACCTTACCATTCACAGAAGATGTTCAGAGTCTTCATAGGTATCTTAAGAAATCTGGGAAAATGCATTTTCTAACTTGAAAGATGAGGTCAGCCCCCAGAATTATGCAGAACTTGCAAAAGTTACTCTTGCACAGGTCATTGTGTTCAATCGAAGACGAGCTGGAGAAGTCTCAAAGATGCATCTCAGAGGTTTCCAGCAGAGAGATGACTCCAAGCTCCATGAAGACGTTGCTGCTGGGTTGTCCCATGTTGAAAAAAAGCTATGTAGCTATTTCAGTCGTGTTGAAATAATTGGGAAAAGAGGTCGAAAAGTTGCGGTTCTCCTTTCTCCAGATGTGGTGGATGCTCTGACTCTGCTGGTCAGCAAAAGAGAGCAATGTGGCATTTGCTCCACAAACATCTTTCTTTTTGCCCGACCAAGATCTCAAAGTCACTACAGGGGCCAAGACTGTTTGCGTGTTTATGGAAGCCAATGTGGGGCGAAGCATCCTGAGTTCCTCAGGTCCACACAACTCAGGAAGCATGTTGCCACATTGTCACAAGTCCTCAACCTCAAAAGTAATGAACTTGACCAGGTGGCTGACTTCTTAGGACATGACATCTGTGTCCACAGGGAATTTTATCGCTTACCTGTGCCAACAACACAACTGGCAAAGATTTCTAAGCTCCTTTTGTCCATGGAGAAAGGACACGTATCCACCCTGCAAGGGAAATCCCTTGATGACATCGAAATCGAAGGTTATTAATGAATTTTTTTCTGATCTGATATACATTAATCCAATGTTGATGATGTCTGACATCATCAACATTTGTAAAACTGATGGATTTAAATAAAGTATTATTATTGGAAGATATTACATTCTCTAGGTTAGAAAATTCTACTAAATATAAAAAGTGTTTTGGTAGTGCTTAGATATAATTTTATGTATGACATTCATTTGTATCCTAATAATGCTTTTCAGATGAAATAGAACTAAGTGAGGATGAAGAAAAGGAAGATTTAAGTGACTCAGATGACGGCAATTCTATGGAACCTGAGGAACCCATGGAACATGAGGAGCCTGTGGAACTTGAGGAATCTGAGAAACCTGTAGAACCTATGGAACCTGAGCAAAGCAAGAATATGGAGGATTTGTGTATGTTACATGAATCTAAAAATGTTATGTTTTTGTCCACCTATTTTATTTTGTTTTTGGTTAAATAAAAAAAACAACTTTTGTCATTTGTCTTAGTGGGAGCAGTGTCATCGACTGCAGAGGAAACTGTCCCTCCTGTTGAAGGCAAGTGATGTTTCCTTATGTGCCTGTGTTTTGATCCTAGCTACATTTAGTTAAAGCATAATTTTACTGCAGCAACCATATCAACTAGTTCATGCTTAAAAGCCATGCAGTCTAGATGACCTCAAACTTTATGCCATTTGCTTGAGGCATGTGCCAAACTAGTAAAGAGTGTTATGACTGGCATAACAAAAGACAGGAAGACATAGAGTTCAACAACAAATAAGCTATTTCTTGAGCACAAGCATGAAATAACACTAAACCAAATCAACTTCTTTATTGTCCACGGGAACTATGCTTTTGGGAGATTGCTTTTGGTTCTGCTTGGACATTTCTCATTGTCCTTCTCCATTCAATTTGTAGTAATTTCACATTTTTGAAGCATTGTATTCCAAATTTTTGTCCAATTTCTCAGTTAATTGATCGCAGAGAAACTTACAAACACGCTTATCCAGAAGCCATCTTGATGCAACTGGCCGCTAATAATGCCCCCTGTACGTAGTTTATGACCCCTCTATACTCTATTTAGTAGAATGTAGTTAAGGTAATTACAAATTTTGAGAGCCTTTTTCATTGATCGCAATCATGATGCTATTACATCTTTATTACTTTACATTGTCTGGTTTCATGTGGCTGCAGTTCGTTCTCACAAAGTTTACTTTCATGATTGAACAATATTTTTGTAGTGAGGATGTCATCCTGTGTAAAGGTAGCAGGTTTTTAATTTCCTGTACTAATAAACTGTTTTGATAATTTTTTCTTTACTTTTTTCCTTCAGAGACCTCCTCTGGTTCACCCAGAAGACAACCAAAAAAAACATGGTCAAGTGCTGAGGTTTCTGCTGTTATGAGGCATTTTAAAGCTCACATAGGTAAAGGAAAACTTGCCACTAAAAATGAGTGCAATCACTGCAAGTTGGTTGAAGGTCCTGTGCTGGCTCAAAGAACAGCACAAAATATCAGGGACTTTGTGAGAAACCGTGGAATAACTGCTAAAAGGCAGGCACAAAAAAAGGCTCAAAATTGTATGTGAAGTAATCATTTGTTCAAAAGTGTTCTGTTTTCTTTATGCAACTAAAACAGATTTTTTTTTATTGCCTATCAAAAAATGTCTAATGTTCTGTGACTTAGAGGTTGTTTAAATGTAGTTGTGTTGATAGGCAGAAAAGCTTTTTTCTAATGTCAGGCATTTTTTCTGTTCAACATAAAAATGATTGGAAAAGTTGGCACAATTTTAATTTAACATTGTTTTACTTATTTATTTATATTCAAATTCTTGGCAACACTCTGCACCTAATCTTATTTTACTTTTCTGTATGTTTTGTTGAGGCACTTAAATTAGATTTTTTCCTTTGTTCATTTTAATTTCAGGCTTTTATTTTTTTTAAAAGAAAAATAATTGAATTATTTGGCCTTATTTACCTAATAAAAATATGTTCTGTTAATGCTTTGTGCTGTCAGGTTGTGTATTTATGCTAATCACCAGGTTTTTAAATATGACGTAGTTGTCCCTTTAAAGTCCTCACAATACTTTGTTTTGTTCTCATAAACCACATTTGCTGATGTCCATCTAAGCCCCCTTGGTGTCAGGTTGCTGAAAAAAATGTTGTGTAGGTGCTATCTGAAACCTAAAGTGAGCTAAATTTTTTTCAGATTTTTTGCAGCGTTTAAAGCCACCTCCCATTGCTCTAGCTACTCGGGAAAGGGTAGTCCATCTAAACCACCTTCGGGCCTGTTTGGCGAAAATGTCTGGCTAAACCACATATACCTGTATACGTGTGTGTGTGTGTGTGTGTGTGTGTGTGTGTGTGTGTGTGTGTGCGTGTGTGTCTGTGTGTGTGTGTGTGTGTGTGTGTGTGTGTGGAGGTAGGAGGAAAGGAGAAATCATTTTTAGGGGTCAGTTAAAGGAAGACGGAGCTGCTGCGTGTGGTCAACCTCTCCTCAGGTAGCTTCCTGCCCCCCTTCTCACCAACAGACCTGACCGACAGGGCCATGAGAAAACCTTCTGTCTGACAACAAACGCCGACCTTTCTGGGAAAAGCGCCCACGCTAGGTTTGCAGCTTACCTCTAAGGTCACCAGGGGTCAACTTTCATGTCATCACAGGCCTTGTCTAGGGTCAGAGGTTATTGGCATACCTGTGTAGCGCCACTCAGACTGTTCCTCAGGAATTAGCCCCACTTGCCCCGGTTAAAGAAGTTGATTACTAAAGAGAGATTATTTATGGTTTGTTTACAGCCACTGTTGTGCTCGTTAAAGGGGGAAGTGGTAGATAATCGGTGTGTGAAATAAGGCAGGGTGCTGTCAAGGTTGCCAATGGTTACAATGACAAGACTGTTGTCAGCTTCAGATGTGTCCGTTGTGGGGTTTATATGATAGGAACTAACATTTCCTACTTTATCCGGGAATTCCGTCTGGATAATGACGCTGTTGACAGAAAGGATTATCCTCTATCCTCTAAAAGGAGAAAAACAGAAAATATTACCATCTTGCAGACAGACTTGGCTTGATGGTATTCGACTGTGATTATGAGGAAGTTACGGATTTGCGCAAATGTTGTTGACATTCATAAACTTGAGCAGCACATCGCCAGGAAGAATGTAGAAGCCTCCCTGTTCAGTCAAAATCCACAGAAATGTGTTTGATAAAGTTAAGACTAATCATTACTGTCGTCCATGTTTGGTGTTATTTCACTTCACGGGCATTATATATTTTTGTGATCATTTAGTAATGTATTTGTCTTATTTGATGATTTTATCTCTTCTTTGCTTGTTTTCTATTTTCATTTAGTATAATTTTACCATTTCTAAAAGTTGTAATGCGTCTTATTTTAGACAGTCATTTAGATATTTTTCAATTCACTTTGTACTTTATTATGATGTGATGGGCTTGGTCCCAGTGTAAGACTTTCCTAATTTTTGACAATCTGCTAACATAAGGAAGCAAGATGCCACTTCTGTCAAAACAACAGTCAGGATGCCCAATTGAACATTTTGACATGTACACTTGTAACTTTGGCAACCTTTTACCTTAAATGTCAAAATTGTCATCTCAGGTAAGAAAGAGAAATGGATTGTAGAAATTGGTTAGTCAGAGGTTAATGACCTTGTTTAGCAGTTCCACTTATAAAAACTAAACTATCTTTTTACCCAAAAACCTCTTATAGCCTTCACATTAAATATTAATTCAGGAAAAAATTATATATTTATATGTATAATTATAATTTGAAACACAGTGAGTTTGATAAACTTGCTATGTCAAACTGACGTAAGAGGGTCGATAGCCCCAAAATTGGATTTGTCTTTCTACCCATAAAGCTAAAGCAATTTTTACTTTTTACTAAAGTAAAAGTAAAGAGTTGCCATCCAAAAAATTAGTCAAGAGTAAAAAGTAAATGTCAGAAAGAGACTGCTGAGATGATGAGTAACAGTGGGTTTAAAATTTGGAATAGTAAAAGTTTTAAATTTTTAAAAAAAAAAAATACAATAAAAATAAATGACAAAGGACTTTTACAAATAGTTTTTTGTGGACATTTTGTCTCTATTTGGAGCGTTTTCATATCCTTAACTGAGGAGGTCCAAGACCTCTTGCCAGTCCATTGCCCCCTTTTAAAAGTTTCCAGAAATGCCACTGAGACAGATTGGAAAAAATTATACAAACAACAAATTAAGATATCTACACCGTAATGGTAGATTAGTTTAAACTTTTCTCCTCTTCAAGAGGCTCCATCCCACCACACAATGAACTTAATGGCTAAAAAAGCATATTTTGCATATGTCACATTTAATGCATTTTAAGGTATAGGTGGTGTTTGAAAGATTAAAATAGGCACTTATAGGCATCCTTAGAGGGGGTCTCAAGTGTTTGCTGGTTTAGCTGTGGTTCCTAACCCTAAGCACCAGGGGTTCACTCTTTTCCTTTGAATTCACATTTCCTTGCAGATTTAGAGTCTGTGACTTTAAACCCCCATAAAATACATGTAAATTTGGAGTTTTAACCTGACAAAATAAGCCAAACGTCACTATGAAGACATATACTAACAATAGAAGCATGCTGCTGCTGTTGTTAGAAACCACAGGACTGGCGTCACCACACCACAACTTGTGGTATTAGAGTAAAGGCAGAGCTGCTGCTGATAATGATGATAATGATGATGATGATGAACTCCTGGTGCATCATTTCCAGCTCCTCTGTTGTAATGCTGTTACTGTCAGAACCAGTGGAAGGTGGTGGGGGCTGTGAGGCCACGTTCCTCCGTGGAAAATATGCTGAACCAGGAAGAAAGCTCTCTGTTGTCACCTTCCCACGGCGGCTGAGGAGGGGAGTGGGCTGGCGGTGAGGGTTGTTGTTGAGCACGGCCCGTGCGCATTCATCCACGTGGGAAACCGGCAGCGGTGACATATTAAACTGGCGTCACAAACAACCCAGTGTCACTGCCGAGGAATGCGCTCTGCGGGATTATCTCAAACTTCCCACAGGGACAGAGAGAGAGAGGGAGAGGGGAGTTTCAGCTTTCCTTTCTGTTCAGTAATCAGCTGTTCTGTTTTTATTTTCAGCAATGTCCTGAGAACAAAAAAACAAAAAGGTTGAAGTGATTCCAACTATTAATAGTCTCCTCTGTTATGGGACACTGAACGAAATCCCCATGAGGGAGGCAACGTTTAGTCCTCCCTAAGCATTTAAAGGTTGCCTCCGCTCTGTTTTGTTACGTACCACACTCTAGTTTCAGCTCTAACTTTCCTTTTCTTTCTTTCGCTCTCTCTGCCTCCATTCCCCCACCCTCTCATGTTTACAGTCGATTTGCATCGTGGCCTGGGAAGAAGGGGTGAGCAGTTTTTGTTGTCGTGGCGCTGGCTGAGGGGGGTTTCCCACCAGTTTCCCTCTCATCCGGCTGAATCAAAACACCTCTGTGTTGCTGCCGGTGATGTCATGGCCCAGAAAGCGCTCAAAGCTGTTTCCCTGGGAAACCCCATATCAGGAAATCCAGACACCCACCCCTTCTCTTCTCTCCCCTTGATTGTTCTAGCAGTGCAGCTTGGAAAGAACTGAGGTTTCTGATTAGGTTCCCATCCTTCTGCTGGTGAAGGTAGCCAACTTGAACTTACTGAACTCAAATTCACTGGCCTTTAGAAGACGGGCATTAACAATTCCTGCAGAGGAGTCACTATTGCCCGATTTATTGGGTCATTCTCCTTTAGGCTCTCAGAAACTCTAGCAGTGATCATGAACGCTTTGTACTTCATTATTCCATCCCCTTTATGTAACGCACAACACTCTCAGCATGCTGCCACCACCACCCTGCTTAGCAGTCAGGACAGTCTTCTTTCCTGTTAGGACTTGAACCTTGACTCCAGCGTTCACTGAGGGCCAAGTGGCTCCATCTTTATCTCATATGATGATGAAACGTTTTTCCAGAAGGTGTTTGACTCGTCCATGTGGACAGCTGTGTCTGGTGATGTTGCTGTTAGCCTCACTTCACTGTGGACGCTGGTGGTGCTGCATCTCAACTTGGGTCAGATCTTGGACCCTTCTGGTCAATGACCCCAGACTTTTAACCCTTCATATATATAATAATAAAAAAAACACAATAAAGTAGGGCTGGGAAATAAATCAGTAGCTTCATATGTCACGATACACATGTGATCAATAGCAACAGAATGTTCAATAATTTCCAGAACTGCACAGAATAAATGCCAGTAGGGCTGATAAAACGCTAAAAAATGGGCTGTTTTAAGTATTTTAGAGGGGTTCTGACTAATTCCAACTATTAATAGTCTCCTCTGTTATGGGACAGAACAGAACAATGAATTTTACTATTCATGGGTGACTCTGATCCTTAACCTCTGCAAATACTGAGGTCCCACTGGAGTTTGGTGTTCAGTTTAACTGATTTTACAATACCTACAGTTTGAGTTGGGCTTGCTGTCCTTTCTGCCACATTATAACTTCTAGGTCTTTTAGCTCCACTGTCACTTGGTAACTTTATTTAGAAAGAAGCTAATAATTGAGGCTGCAAAACAAAACAAAAGTCACACTGAAAATGTTCTAATTGCAGATTGATTATTAACATTGTTGAAAAAGTGTAGAACTGGATCAACCAGAGTGGTTCTATAAATATGCAATATTTATAGAATATTATAAATTGCAGAGAATTGAAATTTCTGAGCTCTGAGTGACGCTTTGGTCATCGGTGATGAGTGTTCAGAGGTTCTGTTTTCCAGTTGCAACACCTCTGGATAAAAATGTCCATTTAACAATGTAAATGATGAATCTCCTGACTCGTTTACTTTGAAACAGCTGGAGAGTTTTGCATCTACTTTGCTATTCTCATTCCTAATGAGCGTATTTGCTTCTGAAAGCCTGTGGACTTAAAGTGCGAGTTGTGTGCTCATGTATAGCTTTCCACTGATGTGTGTGTGAACTGAATGCATGTCGTTGGCTCAGAATGCGGAGTCGTCAGGCTGCAGGAGGGACAGGAATGCAGAAGAATGTCTTCACTCCTCACCTCCGTCTGCCCATGTCTCCTCTTCTGCACTTATCACATCTTGTCAATGTGCCATTACAGGATAAGGCAGACGTTGCATTCTTCTCATTTGATGTTTCCTTTGTGATAAGACTGAATGAATAAAGCCACCCATTTTATCACTGGACATAAACATCTCGGCTTAATTAGTGGCCAGACTCAAAGGACAAGTTGATCTGGCTCCTTTCTGTTTTCTCTGGATCAAACGTTCAAAGATTTTAGCATCCGGCCTCATGGAGACAAACTGTTTTTAGATGCAGGGTTTGCTTCAGTGTACATGGTGTCTTGAACACAGATTTGTTAAATGTTGTATCCTTTCCTTTCCTTCCTTTCTTCTATCTTTCCTAACTTCCTTGTTTTACCAAGTATTAAATACATTTTTAAATTGTACATCAGTTGTACAGCAGCATCAAAGGTGATACGATCCTCTGCTTTAGAGGTTTCATGGCAGTCGGAAAGTTATCAACATGGACTTGAGTGCCTAATTTTACTAACTTCACAAAATAAAAACCAATCTATGCCTTTTAGCTAAATAATTAACTGAACACTTGATAGTTGTTTGATTGTATAATGACAGCAGTATTTAGTAATCATTCATACATGCATTCTGTTCAGCTCTGGCAGTAACGGGTACACATTGTCTTCCGACTTTTCAGTTTTCCTGGATAACCGCAGGGCTTTTCCAGAGAACCAGAACCTCTCCAGTGAGGTTGCTCCCGGGTCATCCTGGGAAAAACAAAGTGAGGAATCCCAGATGCATTCCAATCAGATAGCAGTAAAGCCATAGGTTTACTTTGAGCTCTCTTTGCCCACCCATAGTGGTTTGACAAGGACGGAGACCAAAATGATGAGGAAATGGAAACAAGGAGCTGAAACGATCCTCTATGTGGCGGCCAGGGTTTGTATTGCTAAAACAAATATCTTAGTGTCAAACAAATGATGCTAAATGCTAAGCAATAATCTCCATGCCAATATATGAGGATGCTTGTGTAAAGTAATAATAATAATACTACCAGGAAAGTGACCTTTATTGCACGTCACAGCAGTTGTTTACCTTCCTGCAGCAAATGACTCCCTGTCAAACTCCCAACCCTTCTCATTGTGGACAGGTCAAACAAGAACCGCCAAAGAGCCAGATCTCAACAACGCACGCGGATGTGTAACTTTCCCTTTCCTACACCAGTCACACCCCGCCACCACTGCTGCATGTGCAGAGGGAGCCCTGCTGTAAACAGCGGCCGATGGGAAGGAACGTGGGAGAGGCTCGCTCTGGAGAACCCAGCCTTTGTTTACATTCTCCAGCCCTGACGTCAGCAGTGAGCGAAGGGGCCTGGTGGATCAACAGTGGCCATGCAGGAGAGTCATGTTTGTCTACCTGGGGGGAAATAAAGATGGATGTGTCATCAGGGATGTTTGCTACATCTTCAGCAAACAGGAGGAAGGAAATGTTGAAGCAGAGAGAGCAGTGGAGGAATAAGCAATGACGAGGAAATATGTCACATGAGGAACAGATCCATCCATCTATCCATCCCAGACTTCCTTCTCTCAGCTCCTCCGGGGAATCCCAAGGTGATCCCAGTTTAACAAAAAAATAAATAAATCTCACTGTGGTTTTCTGGGTCTTCCTTTGGGTCTCCTTCCAGTGCCTGGAACATCTCACCAGGGAGGCATCCTAACCAGATGCCCTTATCTAGTAACAAATTCCTTCATTTGCCACAGCCAAAACGGACACAAGCAGGTTTGATGAACTAGTTGGACTCCTAGCTCAGTTTCTTCTTCGCCTTTTCAGCCATAAAACAGTTTGATTTCCTGCTGAGTTGCTTACTGTGCAACACCAAGTACGTGTATGCTGTTGTAAAAATGTACCTTTGTGTGGACATCCGCACTGAATTCGCCTCGAGTATGAGCGGACCTCCATGGAGTGAAGTACGTCAGAGCATGTGTAAAGTAATAATAATAATCCTACCAGGAAAGTGACCTTTATTGCACGTCACAGCAGGGTGTCAACCTCCAGACACCCTGTGGAGGAAACTCATTTTGCCCAGTTGTGTTGGCAATCTCTTACAGCCACAAGGGTTGGAATGTGGTGCATCCATCCATCCTCTACATCCCTTTTTTCTTTCAGGGTTGGGGACGCAATCAGTGGGACAAAGAAGGGTACGGAGTGACAGACAAGACAAACTACCACGCACATTAATACGTAAGGGAAATTCAGAGTATACGTGGTTTTTAAACCATGGAAAATCCAGACTCTACTGACTCAAGGCGGTGGTGGCATCACTCTGTAAGGATGCATTTCTGGAGCATTGACAGAGAGGCTCAGGAATACAACCCCAAGGCACGCTTTCCCAAAAAATCCATTTGTCTTTGTTTACCCTACAAAAAAATCTTGTTGGTCTTTAACATCTTGGTTGCAAGTCTAAGGGGTGTAAATACTTTTGCAAGGTGCAGAAAAAGAGTTCCAGTACAAAGACAGTAGGCCAGAGCTAAATAAATCAGAGGGCTTCATTAGAGAAGTATCTGCTAAAGTAAGGCTTACAACCTGAGACACCTGCACACGTCAACCTCTGACATAAGAGATCCCTGTATTGAAACTTCAATCTCCGCTAAAGCCTCTCTTTAGTCGTTCAAGGACTCCTCCTGCTGTAAGTCACAGTTTATTTTGGTTCTTGTCAGAGCTCACTCATCTTTTTGTCTCCACACATATCTCTATAAAGCTTTTACACATGCTCATCCATCAACTGTCCATATTTTATAATTTTTCCACTTTTGCTTCTTTGCTCTGGCAGCTCTGCAGCTCATTCAGTATTCCTGACAAGTATGACATTTATGATTTTAGCCAACAGGTATTGTCCTCTGGGTGTGGTGGAAAGACAGGCTTTTGGCACAGCTCTCATGAGCGTGTCCTCATGTTGGGCAAGGTACGCTCCTGGCTGCGGCCATTCAGTGATGCTTCGGTTTACTTTTATTCACCTTGCAGGAAAGGTTTGACATGAGCCGCACCCACAACTCTGCTCAGGCAGATTCCAAACATTTCCTTGTGAACCATCAGTCATGCATTGTCATGTCAGTAGTCCTTAAACAGGAATCATGCGCTGGCAGGTGGGGACGGCTGTATTGGCTCAACTCGTACCAAAGGAATCCCAGTGGAATGAGCTGCTTTTGCAGCTTCTGATCATCTGTCTACAAATATAACATCAGACGGATGAAGCAGAAGATCTGCTGGCGACAGCTTCAGCTAAAGCGGTTAACCAATCCCACATATGTCTGCAAGGTGGAGCAGCTGTTAGCGCTATTGCCTTGCAGCAAGAAGGTCCTGGGTTTGAACCCGAACTTTGGGGTTTTTGTGCACAGTTTGCAGATTTTTACCCATTCATGCTTAGATTCTCACCAGATACTCTGAGTACAACGAGAGTACGTGGTACTCTGATTGTTTGATCAATTGGTCTCTTCAAATTGCCTTTAGGTATGTACTGCACCTCTTGCCCAATGACTGATGCAGATAGCATGCAAGGATAAGCCAATAGAAGGATGAGTGTACGATTTCACATAGTTTCTGCTTCACAAACTGAAAACCTAATTAGGACACGCCCTCTTTAACCCAGCTCCTGCAAACCGTGGACAAAATTTGGTTCATTTCAACCAACAACAACAATCCACACCAGATTCCAAAGAGGAAATGCTGTCCAAAGTATCAGTGGTTCTAGTAGACATTTTATACTTCAATGTGGCAAACCACTGGCTGTTGTCAGTGAAGTACACAAAATAATACAATAGAAATATCCTTCATTGCCCCAGAGAGGGAAAATTCAGTTGTACTTTCAGTTGACTACAAGTTTGACTTTTAACTTTACAGTACTTTTGTTAGTTTATAGATCACTGAATGTCTTAGCACCACAATACATGAAAGATCTGCTGTTGTTGTATCAACCTTCCAGACCTCTCAAGTCTTCTGGTTCTGGTTCTGGTTCTGTTCTGCTCTGCATCCCCAGAACCAAACATAGAGAAGCAGCATTCAGCTTCTATGCACCAGAAATCTGGAACAAACTGCCAGAAAACTGCTGAAACACTGAGTTCCTTTAAACCAAGGCTTAGAGTTTCCTTTATTTGATAATAACTGGATTATTGATCAACATATTTAATGTGAGTTGATGATTCTGATGATGCCATTTGACAAAATGTAAAGTTAATGGCTAATAATTGGTTATTGTATGATGCTTTTTATGATGCTTTCATAATGGTGAACAAAAACGGTAAGAATGGAACACAAACTTCCCCTGATGTTTTTGCTCTTCCTTGTGGGAGTTTTTCTGTTTTGAAAAGAAAAAAAGACTTGATGACAGAAGAGCAAAAGCACCATGACTCTTAAATCAACCAAAGTGGCGGCTGATCTCAGCAAACGTTTCTCCTCATCTTCTAATCACATTTCTGCTTTCCAAACTGGTTGAGATTCATAGACATTTCTCCCCTGAATGTCATGAATGTTATCATTCAGGATCTCAGCGTTCTGATTTGCTTAATTAAGCGATTCTATTGACTCTAGTTAACAAAATTACAATCGTCATCTGTCTTGTCATTTTTGTATCATCTACAAAAAACAATTCACCCCTTTGCAGATTTGTTCTGTTTTCACTTTATCACTCTTAAATGCTTTCAGTATATCAAACAGATTTAACATTAAATTAAGATAACCCGAGTAAACACAAAATACAGGCTTTAAGAGATTACCTGTATTAAGGGAAGAATGCCACCCAAACAGTGGGAATTGCCTAATAGTGGAAGTTCCTAATTCAGTCACATTAAAAGGTTTGTGGGCCTGTTTAAGATCGCCATCAGATTTCAGAACCTTGACTAGACCATTTCAAAACTGCCATTTTGCTTTTGTCAGAGGTCTTGTTGCTACCAGGCTTTATTTCATTGACCTTCTACGTCGGTCAAGTGTTCCTGGACTTAAGTTTCAGAACTGAGGATGATATTCTCCATCAAGAGAGCATAACTGGTATCATAGCACCATCAGTTACCGAAAATTATCAACAGCGAACCAGTCCGTCATAATCACAGCGCCACCATCATGTCTGACTGGAGAGATCATGTTCTTTTTCTTACACCTGGTAAGTTTTTCTTTCTGCTGAGTCTCTTCCTTATTGCCGAATCCCAACTTAAGCGAGTGATATCTGCAGTGCATCAACTATTTATTTATTTTTTTTAAACCTCCTTTATGAGTTGCAGGTGCATTCTTGTGGAAACACTGGTAAGCAGGGCATGCATGGGAAGATTCTCAGGTTGGAATGTTTTCTCCATATGTGGTTAATAACAGGTTCACTGGAGATCAAGTCTGACAAATGACTGTTGCCATGCCCTGGCTGCCCAGTGTCAGCTGTGCTTCCATTGACCTTAAAATTGTGCAAACTGGAATTACAAAAATAAATTTGCTCTATAGAAACATATAATTTGAGAAACAACTTGCATTTTTTGATAAGTTCTCATTTAATTGAGAAGTTTCGTTTTTTGACCATGACAGGAATATCAACAAAGTTTTGTGCACATTGGCAATGACTTTGATTTTCGTCTTTACATCTACAACTCAATCCTATGAGTTGTAGATGCATTCTTGTGGAAATTCTGACCTCTTGCAGGAATCGGGCCCGGGTTATATGTGAAAAAAAACAACAACAACAACAAAAAACGGAAAAAGTGAAGGCAAATACTTTTTCTCAGAACTCCAGGCTGTGTTCATTTCTTAGATTTCTCATCTCCAACTGATATTAAAATCAATTATCACATATGGAAACACCAGTGTTACCAGGGTAACTAACTACTGTTAGCAGTACAAACTAATAATAAAATCTGTCACATGTTGCACATGTAAACAATGTTTTGTTTTCTCCATGGGAGGACTTCGACATACAAACTGTGTATGTCTGACGGAGGCTGACGGAAACTGGTTCCAAAAGTCAAATGCTCATTTGTCATCACTCCAAAACAAGTGTCTCGTCCTTGTTTCTGCTACATTTGTACAACAGATGCTCTCTGCTACGCCTCTGTTGCTGTCCCTGATTATTTCAAATCATTTCTGCTTTACCCTCGAACACAGCCATCAGGCAGTCAGTCCCTTCCCAATGCCCTCACATCGAAAAACTGGATGTTCTCCATAACAATTAAAACCTTGGTGCGGGGAGACACAGTGTTTAGAACAGCATGTCCCCTTTTGAAAGTAATAATACAGACACTCTTTTTAGATAAGACGAGAAAAGGAGGATGGAAGAACATGATCCCCGGGTTTTGAGCAAAGTGTTCCTCGCAGGCATCTTCTGGTGTAGCATTTAATGGCTTGAATCATCTGATGGGAGTATGGAACACAGTGAGCCGAGGCGAGACATTTCTGGCGAGCTCAACATTTGTTATTGTTATAAAGCAGGAACTCGGTTCAGGCTCGATGCTTTACGGCAGGAAGGTTACAGGTTTGAATCACTAACACAGGCTCAACATGTGGAGTCTACATTTTTCCTACCAACATCCAGCGTCTCTGTTTGTCCTGATTTCATCTCACCTAAAACCACCTACGTTGTAAATTACCTATATGTTTGGGAATTCGCTGCAAACTTTACTGGTTATGACCCAGATTGGAAAAAAACAGACATGGGAAATTATAAAATACAGGGTCGGATACGGACGGGACTTTCTGATTGGAAAAATAGAGCAGAGAGAAATGAAAACATGAAGTAGAAATACACTTGTGTAAACGTATAAACTCTGGAGTGATGTAAGACTCTCAAATGCAGAAGTAAATCATAAAATACCCTGTTGAAATGAGCTTGCTTTGGCGACCAAGACACAAACCCCTGGGGTATGAGTGGGACGTAAGGAGAACAGGTACTGCAAAAACACAAACTCTTACCAAGAATTTTCGGTCTCATTAGTACAACATCTTAAGACATTTGAATTAAGCCAAAATTAACTTAAAAGTAATGATTTGGCAAAGTATAGGAGCTTGTTTTAATCCAATAATTTGTAAAAATTAATAAAAATTTACAAGTTCTCTTTTAATAAGGTATTTTTTCTGTATTACAAGTGAAAAAAATTGCAGATTTGTAAGAAAAATACATATATTGTAACGGAAACATGGATAATGATCCCAAACACGTGTCCAAACTGGTTTTGGAATGAAGAGACCTGGAAATCAATTTGATCATTTTTCATATTACAAATAATTAACTATATTAAAAAGTCGGGTTGGTTCCGGGAAACCCAGCAGTTTGAATGAATCTACTAACACTGATAAGAAGACTTGTCACTTGTGATTACAGAGTAAAAAAAAATAAATTCACATAAACTTTCAAATGTTTGCACCCATATTGCTAAAGTTGTTTGTTGTATAACAATGTATCAGAGGGAAAATAATGCAAGGTGTATGCAAACTTGTGGCCAGTTCTTTGAGGTTCCTGGACCTTGTAATGACCCTCCAGCTGAAGTCCAGACTCTACATAAAGAGCCTTCTGTAGAGGGCTCAAAGTCACCAGTATGTTTCTGGTGACTTTGGAATCTTTCTTAGAAGTAACGCTTACCTTTTAGTGTTAATGAAGTTGTGTAAGTTAAAGTCTTAAGTCCAAAGTACATTTCCATTTGTTGTTTTTCGCTACCTTGTCTTTGAGAGATCATTCCCAAACATGTCTCTTCAAAACATCTGTAGAAACCCGGGATCATCCATCCATCAGTTAGGAAGGTGGAGTTGTTGTTGTTGTTTAGGCAACTTTAGCTGCTTAAAGTTCAGGCATTGACAATTATTTTCTGCTTTTGAAAAGTGAACTATTTGCTGCCTGTTCCATCATTTTACATAATAAATCCCCTTTTAAATGTGCAAAACTTCAAGGAATATCAAATAATGTCATGTCTGATATAATGCTTAAAGTAATCACTTCAAGTATCCAGTGACATATTTGGTGCTCCTGTCAGTATTCCTTTTTGTTGGAGGTAAAACTTTGAAAGGGTTTTAAATCCTGCTTCTCGTTGAGAAAATCTTCTGTTGACAGATATTTCTTCCGTTTCTTTGGTAAGAAGAAAATTGGACTAGCTAGATAAGAGGAAGTGCTCTAAAAATATCTAACTGTTGTTTCTGGATTCATCACATGACCCTCAGCTGTTGAAGCCAAAGTGCATGTGTCTGCAGTCAGGAGGAGTGCAGCAACGCTGGACTGTAAACAATGCAGCAGAACAACACCGACAACTCAAAAGCAGGTTGAAGGACATTTTATTGTTCTTTTTTTGTCCCCCCTTTAGCTGCGGAAAGGCAGCTATTGATCCAACCGTGAAATTTGCAAGACATCAAAGCATTTCAGAGGGCAAAGCTCTGAAAGCCGAAGCTGACCCGGAAGGTGACCTCTAAGCGGGATAATGATCCTCTACATGCTAGCAATCCACCAAGGGATGAGTGAAAGAAAAAAAAAAAAGAAAAAAAAAACATGCTGGTTGTAGGATGTCCAATTTCAGAGTGGAAAAGAGAAGCTTTTGACAGGTTTAGAGGGAGCAGCATATTCAAAAGGACTGGAGACCCTTTCACTTGGAGAAGCAGCTAAAACACAAATTATCATCCAAAATATTGACATGATTTTCAGCGCAGCTTCATTAGAATGCATTTTTCTTGCACAGCACAATATTGCAACAATTTATTTTTGTCAAAGCGGTATGCAATTCACAACGCCTCGCAGTCTGTCTTGTCAGGATCATTTGGACAGGACTGCTTGGATCCAGTGTTTGCTCCCACTCTCTTCTTTTAAATATATATTTCCATTTGGCCCCTCAGACAGACCTCTACTGTCCTTTATGACCAGCAGCAGGTCTTAGTGGAAATGTGGGTTAGCTTTAATCAAATTGTTATCAACAAAAGTGCTGTAACACCATGTTCTACTATTATGGTGCAGCTCTATTTTCCAACATGCACAAAGATAATATCTTTATCTGAAATAATTATTTTGACTAAAATATTTCTAAAATGAATACACAACCTTTTGGAATGTTTCTGAACCAAATGTTGAGTTTCTGTCCTTGGGACATAATAAATTGAGTGGTTTTAGCCAAGGGTATCCAAACTGTGGCCCGGGGCCATTTATGACTCTTGACATGATTTTAATCGGCCCCAAGACTGCAACTCAGTCACGGAAAGAGTTTGACCAACAAAATAGAAAACAACTGATGACCCCCAGAATGTGGAAACTGTTTCTGGTTTTTAGGTTTTGGATTTTTAAGGATTTGGAAACTCTATGAAAATGTTTATTTTTGAGCAGGTGAAAAATAAAACATAAAATAAAATAATGATGAAGTCGACTTTGCTTTTTAAATGTAATGAATTTTGTGGCCCACAAGTAGTTAAAATTTTCTAGTTTTGGCAAAAATTTTGACCACTGATTTAGATAAAAATTGTGACCCAGTTGAAACTCAGGAACTTGGTTATTCCTATGAGGGTGTTCTTGTAAATTATGTGAGGAACATTAAAGACTAAAACGAGCTTTATTAATATTTCACACTGTCATTTTGAAAACGTCATCATGTAATCGGTTTGCAAGGAACATCTTCCACAAGATGATTTAAGAAATGCTGTTTGTTTGAACCAATAAAATAGGCAGCTATAAACATTTTGGGGAGTTTCAATCTATCACAAGTTTTGTCTGTTTTGGTGTTTGTGAATACAAGAGGTCAACTGTATAACAATGTTAATTTCAGTGGGTGGAGATCATGAGTTTACTTCACCCTGGAGAACCAGTTTTTTAATTTAAGCTTGCATTAACATTTAGATATTAAGTAGCTAGAGCTCTCTAGTGCTAGCATTCACATTTTGACCTGGTCATAAAATCTCTGCTCTATGAATTTTGCCATCTATAGTGAAGTGATAGTAACAGGTAGACCTTAAGACAAAAACCCCAATCTTTCCAGTTCAGTGATTCAGGTTTTGAGTTTTTCTTTCCAACCG
Source organism: Poeciliopsis turneri (assembly GCA_922788865.1). Lineage (NCBI taxonomy): Eukaryota > Metazoa > Chordata > Actinopteri > Cyprinodontiformes > Poeciliidae > Poeciliopsis > Poeciliopsis turneri. Next base: position 208,940 of record CAKLNU010000771.1, on the reverse strand, counting down.
ACTTTTTGGTATCCTTAACTTTACACATTGGTTAAATTAAGTTAATTGTCTAATAATATTTTTTTGTCAATAATCCAAAACTGTTGTGTGAAATCAAACCAGGTTGGCATCTGTCCACATTTGATGCAGCACCAGGTCAGCAACATAAACAAAATTGGTTTCTTTAAGCTTTTATTATAAAAACACATTTTCAGGGCATGCTAGGGCCATGACACGACATTCATATTTAATCAATCTTGAGGATAGAGTGGCTCAAATCACTGGCAACTCTGGTTTTATTTATTTACCACCAGTCTCTGAAGGCTAACATCTAGTCGTCAAGGATTTAGGAAGGCACTGTTTCCTGAAAAGCAAAACCCAGGTAAAAGAGGTTATAAAGCGACTGCTGTTTCCTATCTTACACTGTGAAATCTACTGACTTGATAATACTTCTTTTCAGTCGAAAGACAACAATCCAGCAATAACAAACGGAAAACCAAAAAACAGTTTTGCTTTCGCCCTTAAATGAAATGAAGGGTAAAATTCCAGTTGTCATTCCACAGAGAGGTGGGCCAGCTGGTTTCAGGAGCTCACCGTGACACAGCAGACCATTCCTGTTACAGCACATGACAAAATAGTTTCAGAGGTAACATTCATGTTTCCTTGCCGGTAAAACACACAAAGTAGCCTGACAAGTCAAAATACTTAGTGCACTTTTCAAATTATTGACATATTTTAAAAAGGATATTACAATTTTCCTATGGAAAACTAAAAACATTTTCCAAAAACAACATGATAATGATGCTATATTAAAATTGAGTGTAGACTAGAGTGTGTGATTTCAAAACAGCAATCAGTGAGTGAAACTGGAAATTCTGCTGTGTAGAAACAGCTGATAAAGGAGGAACTATAAACTCTCAGCTCAGACTTTTGCATGCAGCTCCACTAAATCTGCATTAAGCCAGAGTCTCTTTTATGAAAACACCATGCCCTCCGCTATAAATGCACTCTCTCCTATGAATGACACAGGCATGTTTTTCTAATTCTCCTGTAGTGTTAATATTTGGATGTAGAAGGATTTCCATTCACAGCCTCTGTCACCCGGATCCCTAACCTCGTGCGTTGCTCAGTCCGACCCCTGACCTCTACAGGAGGGCAGGTTAATCTGAACTGCTCCCTGTTCATGATCAATAACATATTACAAAAAAAAAAAAAAAAAGAATAGGGTTCTGGATATTCATGCAAGTGAAGTATTTCTCTGGGGAAATTCCGTTTTGGTTGTCTCTTGTGAGTTAGAACTCTAAATAGGTTGTGGGCCTATTAGTGATGGATCCCCTCATGGTGATATGTTTTAATGAGCATGGCTCCCAGGACAAGAGAACACCTTTTTTTCAGGGTGAGAGCTTAATGGGTCATTAGACAATCTGTGATGTTTATTGACTGTTGATGGAAGTTTTTCTTCTGAATATTTTGTTGAATTTTGATACCGTTTTAGTCCAGTATTTAGAATTTCTGTAGGTCTGCTACAAATATGCATAAAATATTCCACTAATGTCAAGAAAATGGTGATGTTTGCATTAAATAAGAAATGCAATTAAAATTGCACATGAACAAGTTTGTTCACGAGACGTCGTTAAAAAACGTGCAATGCCAGGATCATCCAGCTACTTCCTGTCATCTTCCTCTTCGTGGTTTGCGCCAGTTGTGACATCCGGTGGTGTACTGACTGTTTCCTGGGATGCGGAAAAAGTTTTTCCACAGCAGATTTGTGAAATAAATCAACTGCAACATGGTCAAAGAACCACCTCATCCTTATGGCAAGGCTTTTTATTGAAAATGTGTTTTATTTTTAAATTGGCTTGTTTCCATTAAGAAAATTTATTTTCCTAATGTGAAATTGTGCAATTATACAGTCAGTGGAAATGCAGCTCCCATAAGTGCTTTTTCACCAGCAGGATCCGGAGCCTGTTCCAGTTTGCCAATGAGATTTTGAATCAGTTTTGTGTGTTTCCACTGACAGAATGAGGTTCCCAAACATCAAATCTTGTTCCAGTCAAACATCGCAGAGTAACTGGTTTTTCAGTGCAAAACATATATAGCAGCACTATAGCAACACCAGGTCAAAATGAAGAAAAAAAAAAAGCAAAAAGTACCAAACATGGACCGGAGAGACATGCAGCGCATCCGCCATCTTGCTACTGTTGATAACGTGTAGTGATGACGACCATTTAAGGCGTCATGAAGCATTTGCAAGATCAAAATGATCAAAATGGTCACAAACTACGAAACCTTTCGAGCCTATGGAACCTATGGAGCTTGACGCTGCTCCATAGTATTTCTGTACCATAAAAGATCAAGAATTCTTTTGGCAAATGCATCCCATTGACAGATTTGCTTCCTTATAAACAGTTTGGCGCTCCAGTGTCATTCTGAGCCAGTTCCTGTATCAGTCACCTAACTTGCTGAAAGCGACACGGGGTTTTGTCTATGGGCTTGACGCATGCGCCGACACATCGGTGTTGCTGGACCCATCACTGAATGACGTGTTTTTTGGTTCCCCAAATGGATGGCGACGCACATCTCAACAAAGCACAGACTCTCTGAGGCACGCAAACAGAACCTGTTCTGGAAAGAGAGTTCTTTTTGTAGACTCAAGTTATGTGAATGATTACTGGTCTGTTTACATACTTGTGGTATTGAAGCAACACTACAAAAATGTGAGAGTGAAAGTTTTACCAGAAAGGTTGTAGTGGCTGCTGTAAATCAAATATAGCATGCTAGCTGGGTTAACTTTTGAGACTCATACATAAAATGTTACATCATGAACTAATTTGTGATTGCATCTTTGCTTTCTGAAATTGTTGATCAAACTGTGCAGTGTTCAGTTCAGTGGCGAGGCGGGACACCACCAGGTGACGTAATAGTGTGAGGGGAAGGTCTTTTTCTTGAAGTGGGACACAACATACGGCATTTTGCTGGGAAATCCTCTTCCATGGCGTTTTCTATCCATCTTATTATTCTTTGCTGTGAATTTCAGAAGTAGGTGAGTGTTGGACGATGGCTACTTCATTTCTTCATTACTAAGGAGCTTTTAGTGTCTCGGTCTTTGTGCACTATATCTCCAGTCTCAGCACTCGTCTTGATGTAAATACTTAACTTCCAAGTGAAATGAAGCAGTCACGTCGTCTGATGAATCAAGACAGAGCAAAGTGGCAAACACAAAGGTAGCAGGAGATATGATTCCCTGTTTGACTTTGTCAGTGTAAAGTCACATGTTTTATTTATAAAACTATAAATGGTGGAAAAAAATCTAGTGATTTTTTTCCACCATTTATAGTTTATTTTTATAGTCTATCTATGACTTTATTTACACCTGGGTGACACAATCTATACTCAGTATATAACTGTATAACCCACTGCCTGGATACATGAACCGTAGGATCTAATTGTTTGATTAAAGTATGAACGCTGAACTCTTTTCAGATGAAACAAATATTTTCTACTGCATGAACTAAAGTCATTTAACAATCCATGTCATCAGACTCACTTTGTCATCTTACTCGTTCTTATTTCTGTTGTCAAGGTTTAATGAAGTCTAACCAGAGCAGTGTAGCTATGCTTCAAAATACTGTTCTGTCAAAAGCATAGCATGTTTTCAAGCCTCTTCTCTAACTTCAACTTTGACCCAGTTTTTGACGCAATGTTTGGTTAAACCTGCTAAACGTGACCGTGCAAGTTTTGTTGTGCATAATAGTTTTAATTGCTCACTTTTTTCTTGTCTCCTTCAATGGCTTTGCAATGCAAAGCATGTTTGGTTGGTATTGTGTTTAGACAGCGATATTCAAAACATGGACATGTGACCTCAATATAGTCATCAGCCTGACTATAGTTTGTGGATGGAAATAAGCTAAACTGCTGTCAGAACAACTTTATCTGGTGAATTAAGTGTTAGTTGATTTTATAAGTCCTCTAAATTAGTACATAATGAACCTTAAGACTCATGTATGTTTGATGTTACATTTTTCTATTGGGAAATTGTTTGTAAAATTACTGTCATAAACAGTTTTGCTAAGTACCCAAATTGTATAAGTTTAATTTGCACTAATTTACTCAGGATCTGGACGTGGTTTAACTGTGTTATGCATTAATTTCAACCACAACAGAAAAATACTTTATAAAAATTACATACATATTTATCATATGGGTTCACTCTTTGTTAAATTATTTATCTGGCAACATTTGGGCAAAAAATAAGTAGTGACAGTTATAAACTAAAGACCTGAGTACCACTGCCATGCATTACAAGCTCTGGCTAACTATTAGCTGCTAACAATGCTAATGTTAGCAGCTGCTTTGGAGTCTTATATCATTACTGAAAAAGTTTCTTTTTTTCACTGTGGCTTTTACAGAGTCTTCAAAACATTAAAACTATTGGGATTTTGGTAAACTGTTTTGATTGTGAAAGTAAACAATGAGCATTGTTAGCTCATGAAAAGCACTAGAATCACTTGTTTTACCTGACTGGCCACAACAAAACCAGGAAGTCAACATTCTGACTTCCGATCTGGAAAACCACCAAAACTGCTGTTTAAGGCGTGGGATTCTTCATGATTCCAACTAGTATATTGTGCAAAAATAGTTAACTAAAAATGAAATAAATAAAAACTAAAAATAACTATTTTCTCAAAAATGTATAAGTTTTATCTTTTTCCTCCATCTCTGATGTGTTGATTTATTCCTGGTTCAGCTGTGGCCCATCACATATTTTGTGACAGTAAACTCCATGTATTGTGACATAACTAGAACATAAGTTGCAACATAGTTCAGAGGTCTTGACCTTTTGGATTCTAGCAAACCTCATGCTCTAATCTCATCTTATCTTTGATAAGCTTTTTTGGCCTAAATCATCTTTTGCATAAAAGAGAGGGTGATTTATTTATTTACATTTTTGTTGCCAAAATCACTTTTGGCAAAACTTAGGCCATTACTTTAGGAAGACGTTTTTTTTTTTAATAATCCTAAAACAATGTTTTTTCTAAACACATATCCAAGTCACTTTAGTTGTATTTTAAATCATTTTTATTTTGAAAACCCTGTTTTTCAAAAAATAAAAAAGAATTGTTGCGAATCTGCCCGAATGATCAACCTTCTCCCTCTTTGTCTGCCTTTGGATGGTCAGTAGTTGTGGTGGGGCCCCCCAGCGTGAATCCATAACTGTCTGATCGAAGGTCATTCGGACTGAGAGCCTGGCACCTCTGTGACAGCCAGGCCACACACAGACAAGCAGGCGTTGGAGAAAAATTAGAAAAACCTCATTCGCAGATACAGTTGCTGACTGCGGCTCCGGTGGGACTGGAATGGAAGGCATTGTTCCGAGAGCCATTTAACAACAATGGGGCCATCCAGGACAGTTTGCAGCACAATGCCTCCACGCTGCTCCGTGCAGAAAGCCTCTCTGCTGCTTGCTGCTACGGCACCCTGCTGGGCTCGGTGAACTGCTTGGGAAACGGGTCACTTGTGCAGCTCATCCATTAAAGACGTTTTCCAACAATTACTCTGATGGCACTCATGTAATGACGGCACCACTGAAGCACCACCCAAGCAGATTTTTTTTCATTAGATTTGTGCTGAGAGTTTGGAAAGTTTAATCTGTTGCAGGAACTCTGCACCAAATGTCTTTAATTATTATGTATTAAAGAATTATCTTCTTTGAAGAGGACATGTCTCCTCACACATATGTGTGCATACATGAATGCTAAATTTCCCAGATAAATGTTTTTTGTCTCACACATTCTAGAGTGTTGCTATAGAGAGTCTGACATAAATTAAGCTGTATGCTGAACCTACTCTTGACATATTTGGCATTAAAGCACTGATAAATCATAGTATATTATCAATTGTAAAGGATTTTTATTTGAAAGTCGGTACAGATATTAATTTGTGTAGTGCTCAGGCATATAAGCAACACGGAGGCCAACTTGTTTCAGACCTACCTGTTGGTCAACCTTTTCTTATTAAACTGAATATTCTCCAACGAGGGGAAGAAAAATAACTAATCAGATTTGTTGCGGTAACTCCAACTTTTCTTTTGTTCAAGGTTTAGGAATCCATTTAGTGTTTATAGAAATGAAAACGTGCTTGTGATCAGTCGCAGTGGTATGAATATTTTCTAGTGAAAATATAAAACATCTTTTCTGGCTGTATATTGGTGTGAATGTTTTTCAAGTGGGCTGCAGTAAAGCAGTAGGTTTGACACAGGTAAACATCCGACTCGTAGCTAAACCCTCGGATTCAGTAAAGTTAGGCCACATTTTAATTTAATTTATTTTATTTTATTTTTTAGAGCACAACTTTTTATCCTTTTGCGTCACTTTAGGGAAGAGGTTTTGGACTGTGGTGTGACAATGCGGAACCGAGCACAACAAAAACATCCTTAACAGCGGGTCAGTGACTGTCTGACATGAGAGAGTGACTAAACCTGCTGGAAGGGAACTGGAAAGCAGTTGGTTGTCAATGGGGATTTCTCTCAACCCGTTTCCATTCGCTCAACAGTGAGGTCTGCTGTGCTGTTAGGAGGAAGTGGTTCCGTCGATCTGTGCGCATGCTGGGTTTAAATCTGCATGACTGCAGATAAACTCCTGCTTATCAGCGCCAGGATGGAGCAAATATGGTGAACAAGGAAACTGGCTTTAGAATTCTTTATTTGCTTACCTAAAGCTTTTCTGCATATGCAGCCATTGCTAACTGGCTGATTTTCCATTATGAATGAGCGCCAGGTTTTGTCAATATCCTGCTAATGTCAATAAAACACAATTTTACAATTGCGGTGTGTACATTGAATAAGAAATGTCATTAAAATCACATGACAATATGTTTGTTCACGCAATATTAAAAAACATTCATCGCCATGTGTTTTGGGAAAATATACCAATTTTGATGCAGCAAAACAAAAAAATGACTCACATATAGCTTTTTTTTTAATTAACGTGTTTCTCCTAAGGAAATTTATTTTCCAAATTTCAGATTGTGCAATTGTTTGGTCAATGGAAACACAGCTATGACACATTCTCTCCTATTTTTCATTTTACCTGAACGAGTCCTAATACTGAGTAATCAATGGGTGATTGTGTGGTAACGTGAGACAACTTCATCGGGGCTTTTTGTCCTCCAGAATAAAAACAGAGCCTTGAGTTAAAAGTACAGTTGTGTAGCATTACACACAGAAAGTCCCAGAGAAACACACACCTGATTTAAAAAAGAAAAGTGAACGTGGAGAGCTTCTGCTTTACTCCTGTAAACGACAGTAGAAAGTGGCTGCGGATGCACACAAGCGGTGAAATGCAATTTGAGAAAGGACTTCAGTTGAATTTTAGAGTAAAAGAGAAGTGAACCCTCAAACAGGTAGTAAATACACAGGTCCCTACGCCCACAACTGCACTCTACGATACTATAACACCTGCATGCAGATAGTAAAACAACAAAGGATGTGAGTCATAAGGAGATATGTATTAGACACACTCATGTATTCCTTTTTCTATTTCTTTGTGAGTCACCTCTTCAGTGTGGCAGCAGAATGCAGCTGAACTGCGTGATAAAGGCCTGGAAACAAAGACTGAAAGTCACGGGGAGGTTGACCAAACCTGGGGTGTGTTCTGGTCATGTGTCGGCTTTGGAATGAAAACAAAAGTTCAACGCTCACTGATTGAAAATGTTGCTAAATATTTAGCTCTATATTAGACAGGAGTGCTTCTTGTGAAATGTAATACTGCAATAACACCAACTGGGCAGTTTATGTTGCAGTTATTCCATTCAGACATTTTCATGTGAGTGAAACCATTAGAATGACTAAGAAAGGGAAATTAAGCTTTAAATCTGCTGTTGTTGTTGGTGCCAGACAGACCGGTGTGAACTACTTCTGATTCACTGGGATTTTTATTCTTGTGTTTACAGAAAAGGGTGCGAAAAAAAAAAAAAAAAAAGTCAAGTGATTGGAAGTTGTGTGGGCAAAAATGCCTTTTTGTTGTCAGAGACAAGAGAAAAAAAATGACATTAATACCTAATTGTTCCAACCAAGGTATCCTGAATACCATCTATGACTGCAAAGCAGTTCAAAATTGGAAGAAGATGGGCTACAGCAGCAGAATGCCTCACCGGGTGCCACTCCAGTCAGCTAAAAACAGGAAACTGAGACCTCAGCCTCACTGAAAATGGAGCTGATTGGAAAAATGCTGCCTGATGATTCGCTTTTTTTCAGTCATGCTGGAATCACAACAGAGATGGTGACTCAAGCTCATGCTTGGACTTGAGTCACACATAAGTTCCAAGACACAACACTTGACTCAGACTTGTTGTCTGAAGTCATGTTTCTAGCATTTTTTTTGTATGCATCATAAATTACAGTATTAGAAACAGTTGATATAAACAGCTAAATTTAAGACAGCTTCCTCAACTTCCCAAAAACGTTTTTCTGCTTGTTTGAGTTTTATGCATGCCTAATTTGCATTTTCTTTTTTATGTTTTCCTTTTTGCAATATTTTAAAAGTTTGCCAAAAATTTGCATGACAATTGGACGGCATATCCAGTCTCAAGCTACAAGACTCAGGACAAGCTAGCTTTAATATTTAAGTCTCCTTGCTGGTCTTTATTCTGTTGAAGCAAAGCTACTAATTAAGCTACAAACATCAGATTTGACATGTTCTCTGTAATGGAATTAGCTCGGTTTATAAGCTGGTGATGCTCAGACTGCTAATGATTCATAAAAATCAGTTCATATTGGGAGTAGCTAATCTCTTAGGCCACATTCACTCAACGGGTCTTGATGCTCAATCCTGTTTTTTTCTTTTTTTTTCTTTTCTTTTGCTGAAATCCATTTTTTTTGTGTGGTTTTTCGTACAACCAATTCAATTCAACCGTAATCGGACTTCAGTGTGGGAGGTTTGCGCACTGCTAACAGAATATTAATGGATTCCTCAGTCTATTGATTGATTTTGAAGATGTTGCGAAACAGGAGCCAGAAGTATTGTTAAAATACCATAAGCTATGAGGAAAAAAGGCACAACAAATGTATTGATGGCTGTTCAGACTGTTGGTTAGGGGAGACATATGGGCATAAAGAAATTAAAATAAATTAATTTAAATAATTTAAAGCATGTCAGAAATGCTCATAAAATATTAAAGGGTAAAAAAAAAAGGTAATGAATGTCAAATTATGATTATCAAATGTTCATGTGCTAAATTAGGCCTAAGACCAAACATTGAATTTCTAATCTACTATACTGGAGAGTTATAGGAAGACGACGTGTGCATTTAATAAAAAAAAGTATTTCTTTCAATAGCAACTTTCAAAAATAAATAAATAAAATAAATAAAAAATCTGAATATTTCTCAATCACTGTAAGGTTGGGATAAGACAATAACAACCAAAACTACATGTAATACAAATAAATACAACAAATATGAGGATCTTGTCCTGTTTATCAGCTCTGGTGCCACCCAGGTTTACCTTCTGCACTGCCATGATAATTTTACAGCCTTCCTAACTGAGAGTTGAGCAACATGTCAGGTCATATTGACTCAAGTCTTAATCTGACATTTAATAAATTAAGCAAATATTTAATTTCCTTGTTGGAAGATCACGTCAGCAGTGTTTCTGGCTTCTTTTTTTCCACTGTAGTTTACCAAGAGATCCCAGGTTAATATCACCTCATTGTGTACCAACCAGCCATAGGGTTGTTTCTGCTGTATCAAGCGAATAATCCTAACAAAAGGTTATCAGTGTGATTCCATGGTAACAGGCGGAGAGAATAGCGTTCTGGGTGTGACTCCAAAAGCAATAACTGGATAGAATTGGCAGAGTGTGGTGTACTTGTGTGTGTGTGTGTGTGTGTGTGTGTGTGCGTGTGTGTGTGTGTGTATGCCACTTATCTGCCATGCTGACAATACCACAGGTTACTTTTACTTTTATTGATAGAAAACATTGTTTCTTACAGGACTATTTTATAACCTTGCAGGCTTTACAGTTTGCTGCCCTATTGGGCTCATTTCCACATTTTATCGTCCAACTTTTATTTAATCTGACGGCAACTATAAGAACACCTCCAATAATAAGATGAAGATAGAGAGTTCCTGTTTTAAAATGAAAGAATAGAGTATAGTAGAGTAGAAATGTTGTTTATTGTCTCACAGTGTGAAAGTTCAGGTGTGCTCCATCATTAGAAGATGAGGATGCTACTTTTTATATTCCCTGTCCAATGGCTGCTGGAAAAGACAAGTGTTTTTTAGTACAAACGGATGGGGTCAATTGTGTGTCTGTTTGCATCCATTTTCACAGGTATAAACATGGTGGGGGCGTGGTCAGCAACAGCTTATTGGCATAAAGTGACAGAATCCCTAAAATAGCTTATAATATGCAGAACCAAGCAGGAAAACTCATAGGATGATTTTGTGCAAAAAATATAATGAATCTGTTTTGCAAAGCTCTCTTAATTTGTTTAAAATTAAACATTATAGATCAACTTTAAAAGTGTGCTGTGTCTACGGAAGCGTCTGGATGTGACTGATAGTAAGGCACATAGTTGAGAAACAGCAGAACCTGCTGTAATGTTTATCTATTTTCTATAGAAAATATGCCAGCAAGAAGAGCATGTTTTATCATCATGCTGAGGTATTTCAATGTAAAACTGAAGCTATTCTAATAAAGTAGCTGTGAGTGTTAATGTTCTGCCATTAATGACAGGGCAAAAAATTTTATAATTTAAAATAAAATGAAAAAATCCTCAGAGTGCAGGGACACCCTTTTCAGGCTTACATAAATCTTTATATCCAATATTTAGTAATGTAACTACATTGCAATTTCAACCCCAGTTAGGTTGTATTGAAAATAACAAAAAAACAAAACAACAACAGGCACTAGCAGAGTCACAGGTCAGGTTAAATTAGCCAACAGGAAGCTGTAGTGAACAAGCAGGCCTCATCACCATGACTCATGTTTATGGATTCAACAAACAGAATATTTTTTTCCAGGGAAATTCAACAACACAGCCTCCCATTGACCAGCCGCAGGTCGCTGAAGCGTTTGTTGACATGCACTTCCCGCTCCAGCTCCAGCCTGCTCGCTGCGTCTCTCAGCTGTCATGTGCTTCCCTCTGACCCCCGCCCCCAAGCTTATTCCGTGGAAGCCCCAGCCGCTTGTTATCTCACCACGCCCACTTCCACAGAAATCAACACGCCCATAACTTCCAACAGAAACCCGTTTAGCATCATGTGAGTTGGTTTCTACACAAATGTTTCATTTCTATGTGTTTGTTAGGAAGGAGGGCCACACATCCTCACAGTGCCGTTCAGATCATCAGTCTGCAGCCCGTCTTCTGGTGGGTGGTGTTTTCCTGGAAGACAGTGACAGAACCCATGGCGCCTCGGTGATCAGTCGGCTGTTGCATTAAGCTAACTTGTAGGTGAATGGCTCTGCTGTAAATATTGGTTCCACTTTCGATGATTATGCAAAGTTAAATCTATGGTGTCGTAAAAAACACAGCACTTCTTGCATGTTGGAGCATTAAATTTTTCCATTGATTTTTCAGACAACTGAGTGCCATAGTGTATCTTTGTTGTATAAACATCCATTATTATCCTGTTTATTACAAGTTTATAACAAAAATAAATAAATAAATAACTTTTCCACATTATGTGCATCCAGATCCAAAAGGAGGGGATTGCTCAGGTGTGACATTAGGTTTGAACAAAGTGAATAAACATAGTGTTTGTTGTCCCACAGTAAACATTGGAGGCATCCCCAAGTCCAGTCATGAAAAGCAACTGTCCTGTAGCTTTTATGGTCCTTCTAGAAGACTGGAATTGTGCTCCCCTGCCCTGAGACATATTGTGAAGAGATTTTACACTTACTTTACATTCATTAATGACATACATATAAGAACTGGAAGAAAAATGGATTTTCTACTGTACAGACAGTCTTTTTACTGAGCAATAGTTACAACACAAAGAACGTTTACTGTGGCTTATGAGAATAGAAGCTTGTAAGAAAAGGCATTTACTGAAAAGAGGCAGCGGTGATGACAGTGGTAAGAATTCATCCTGTAACCGGTGGGTTGCCTGTTCAAAACCGCACTCTGTTTGTCTCAGTTTTTGTGTCCTTGGGCAAGACACTTCACCGGCCTTGCTTGCTTGTGGTGGTCAGAGGATCTGGTGGTACTGAACTATGGCAGCTTAACTTCGGTTAGGCTCCACCATAGCTTGCCACCATCAGCATGTGAATGACTGAATGTAGTATGAAGTGCTTCGGGGTCCTCTGGACTTCATGAACAACTATACAGTACAGACCTCTTACCAAAAGAGTTGCTCATTTTCTTGATCTATGTTTATTATTATTTCATTCTGGACTGAAGTAATGGACGGACTACATGAAGACCTGACAGCCTAACATTACCATCCAAAGAGCACCATGACTAAAAGGTGCAAATCCTATGAAGTCATCAGCGCAAGCCGTCATCCCAGAGCTTTTAGGATTTCCAAGAAAAACTCATCATCTGACTGGAATCATAGATCAAGAGTGCACAAAAACATAAGGCAATACCACACCATTAACGGGGAGGACAGTGAGGACCTTTGGTTTATCTGATTACTGCCAACTCCCCAGCATTGGCTGAATGCTCAGCAATGATGTCAGTGCATTCCTAAGGCCTCAGAGACATTCTCCAGGCAGCACCAGTGAGCCTAAAAGACCTTTTCACAGCATTAAAGCCAGATTCCACCACACAAGCTGAGTTCATCCAAGAGGCCTTATCTCCGAGGCATTCAGGCCTGAATAGCAACTCTGATAAAAGGCTTAGGCGTTTTATGTCTTCAGACTGATTATTTTCAAAGTTTATGGGTTTTTGACCAACTACGCTACACAAACTTGCTGCTTAAGTTTTCAGGCAAAGTGAGAAAGTGCTGTCCTCAGAATGATGGATGTCAGCTACGGTGCTTGCCTCAGGTCACATTCTTTCCAGGAAAGTACCGCATCTCCAAGGCAGTGGCTCTGTTTTGTCGTCTTGTCTGGTTATTACCCCAGTTTTGTTTCCCCTCTCTCCCTGACCCGGGTCTCCGTGCTCCATGTACAGCTGATCCAAAAGCAAACATCACCAGACACAGAGCTATAGAAGTTAGAAAACATATGGGCCGTGTGCTTGTCCACTTAAACCAACTCAGTGACCTTTTTACTGTACAGCTGATTCTCTCTCACAGCTACTTATTCATGCACACTCACTGACTCCTGGCAGCTGATTCCTCTCGCCCTTTCCCAGAAGAGAGGGAGGCGAGGAAAACAGCTGCACAGTTGATCTTAGTCCAGATTCAGGACTGACCAGAACTCCCTCCAAAATTAATATTCCACTGAATATTTTGATTCAGTGGAAGTCCTGTCTTATTCCTCCGCCCCCAGTAAAATGTATCATAGCTTGAAATATCACTCACTTTCTGGGAAGTTATTTGTTTCTTCTGTGTATCACAGCAGCTTGACACGTTGTACTAATAAACACTTTATCTGGTATGACAGAAGACAAATGAGAAAAAAAGGATTTTATTGCTGTATTTGTTTCCTGTTAAGGGTACATTCTGTTTCGTCCGCCTTAATCAAACTCTAGTTTGTTTGTGTAGAAAGTCTGGTTTGTTTGGGGAGGTGTGAGTGAGCAAATGAGCTGCGATGCGGACAAAGACATCTAACTCTGGTCATTCTAAAAACCTAGACCTTCATTTGTTTGAATTAAACTCTTGAATCATATGTGAAAACCAAAAGCCGGAAGTGGACTATAGAATAGGGCATTAAGGGTAAATACAACCATAACAAATGGACAAGTCTGGAGCTCGCGGCTCATGCTTTGTCGCTACAGATAAACATGAAATCCTACAACCACTAAAATGTGACACCTCTCCATTTTTGTTTATATTTCATGAAGAGGGAAGTTAAGCTCAAATCTTCTTGTGAGGTTTTCTGCAGCAGCGCCACAGGTAAGACAGTGAATAGGTTGCTTAAAGAATTTGGTTTGCTTGACACAATGTAGAGTGAAATTTAACCACACCAGTTGAAAATCTAACAAATGTTGCAATTTTGGTCCCTAATTGAACCAGGTCTACCAGACTAACAGGTGCAAAAACACCTGAAATGCATCAGAGATGGAATTTGTTGTCCGTTGAGGGAATGGATTTTGTTGGTCTGTTCCTTTATATGCCTATTTGTACATGAAGATCCTCTCAAGCATATTTCTTGGTTCAACTAAAATCACTATAAATCTAAATAGTTGCATCAACATTAAGATTCTCTACTCAATTTAGAATGTTTCTGACAGCAAAAAGGCAGTTTGAATGTTTATGTAATTGGTAATAAATTCAGACAGTAAGGGAACCTGTTAGAGGAAACTAAATAATTACTTGAGAGCAATGATACAGAAAACTGCATCTAGATGTTGTTGCATTTTCCTTTCATTCTTTTCAGTAGCCAGTCTCTTATTTTAAATAAAACAAGTAGCATTCACCCCCACTGTTATACTGCTCTGTATCAAAGTCCCAAAGACAGTGTTTCAAACTGCTGTCATGGGATATTTACATATCAAATAAGCACCCTACGTATGCCGGGTTCCTGACATTTCTTTTTTTTTTCACTTCCTTGTCTGTTTTTCTATTTGTTTAGCTCAGAGAGAACAATACCTCACAATGGAACATGAAAAACAGAGAAAAAAAAAACAAAAAGGAAAGAAAAACTATCAAATACTAAACAACTACAGGGAAATTATATTATTATTCTTTTTAAAAATAAAGAAAGCTATTCTACATACCAGCCTTACTTTGATCTTTGTTTTGAGAACTGCTGTGAGTAAGTTCAAAGAAGTAAAACATTTTTTTGGCCTCCTTCACAATTTTTTTTTTTCTTGCTTTTTTAATGGACAAAATGTCATAATCAGTGATGCATGGAAAATAAAAAAATGGAGATGCCTGGCTGACTGCAGAGGTGCCAGGTGAGCTGAAGTGGCTGACCGGAGTCGGGATGTGCTCAGCAACACCGCAGAGCCATTAGCCAAAAATGACTTAAAGCTGCTTTTTCCGGCTAATGTTCTTCCGTTTCATAACAGGTTGAATAATTTACAGTGGCAGCTGAATCAAGATGAAAAAGCAGTTGGTCTGTTGTGAAACCTGTTGCCTGATGCTGCGATGCATACATTATCTATAAAAAGCATTCTCCCTGTTGGATAATTTGCCCCTTTTAATAGCTTTTACAAATCAACAATATGTGTTTTTTTTGATGAGGACAAAGTAAAAACTGATTTCTGCAAAACAATCAAAATTCCTTTAAAAAACACACGCAAAATAGGTGCCTGCATAAATATTTAGCTCTTTTTTCTTAAAAGCTTTCAAGAACTCATTGTAGACGTGCCTGGCAGCATCATTAGTTGATTAAAAGGCCAGATAAAAACTTGAGTGAAAACATTTTGGTGATAGAGATGACTGGTCTCCCTTCTATCATCTTCTGGTTGATTTATTTTTCACTTAGTCATAATGACACTTAAGCTAAAGACCCACAATGATGCAACCTACTTTCACTCTGACTTAGATACCACCTTCCAAATGAAAAAGATGTGTTTTTCTCACTTACTTGCACAAAACAAGAAATGAGTCTAAGGTTGCAGCCAATGCACTAAGTGTCATTGCAACATCAACCTAGCATGTCTGATGATTCCCTCTGCATTGGAGCTCCATTAGCATCGCAGTCTGTTTTTCCATCACACAGTATCAGTGATGAAGCCCAGAAAGTTACTTAACTCTTACGTGACATAACAGCCATCCTTGTTATCAGATAGCTATGGCTGGATGCTGATTCAAACAGCTGTCTGTCTGTCGGTCTGTCTGTCTGTCTGACTCTCTGATGAGAACTGGGTTGTCGAAGCAGAAAAACAGGATGCCAGCATCTTTAATAGTTTATGCAACAGCTGGCTGCTTTCTTGCAGCTGCATCCTGGAGTTACGCTCTCATTCCCATCAACCCTCCAATATAAACTCATAGTGGAAGGCATGGACTTATATTTAAGTAGTGTTATAATGTGAGCTTTATAGGACAGGAAACAATTTCTTTAGCATTACAAAAAGATTGAAAACAAACGGATTCTCCCTTTCTCAGTTATTTCCAGCACATGAGAGAAGCTGTTGAACCTTTTCTGAGACAGCAGAAGTGTATTGAGAACTTATCCAGACTAACTGGGACAGTGACTCAAGGAAAGCGCTAAGAAGGCCTACTGACATCCAACTGAAGTATTTGTTTTGAAATTGTTTACATGGACGGATGTTGGTATCCTGGTTGACAGTGAATTAATCTTTATGACTAAAAATGACTTTAAGTTTTCTTCATACATATGTGGCCTCTCAAACCAGAGAGATTGAACAAAGTTTAGTAATGGGAACCTTGTAAATTTTTTTCTATATTCTTTTCTTAGCTAACTTTCTTTATTTTTAGTCTTTTCATAATTTTTTCAGAATTTCTTAAGACTTTTACACATGTGAAATGTGGTGGGCGCACGTTCACTAATGCACCAGATCCAGTTCTTCTTGTCACATTGTCCCCCTTTCCTGTAGAAATTCGGTTTGAAAGTATTTGACTTGGCGAGTTCAGCAGATATACAACTGTTGGCAGCTTTTTACATGACAAATCTTCAGCCACATTTACACCTGGCTTAGCCAGAAGGTTACTTTTTTCTTTTATCCTTCTAGTTTCAGGTGTCAATTCAAGCAGAAAATTTAAATATTTCTTCAACACATAGAGATTCTGAACCCCCCCCCCCCCCCGAAATGGCAACACTGACTGCATTAATTTGCTTAATGGAAACGCAGTGGTTTTGAAAAAACTCATGTTTTTTGATAAAACGTTTTTTTTGCATCAGATGAGGTGGTTTTTTTTAGCCGGGTGGAAATTTGCATATTTCACTAAACTGCAACGTAAACTCTTCTTTTGTGATCAACAGTTGAATGTTACTGCTGGTGGAAAAGATGACGAAGACGATGATGGGAAGTTATTGGAGGATGAAGACTTAGCATGTTTCAACAAACTTAGTCGTGTGTGATTTTAATTTGACTCCATGGATTTCTTATATAATGGAAATTACTAGATTATCAACAAAGTTCTGCTCACATTTGTAACAGAGCTAATAGTTCCCGTGACTTTATTATGATGCGGCATGATGCTGTGAACTCAAAACAACTATTGACTGATTTTAACTTGCCTGCAGTAGAGTCACAGTTTACAAATCTCAGGGCACCAAAGATGGGGAAAATAAAATCAGCATCTTCCATATGAATCTTTCAGACCTCCTGATGGTAAACACGATACCAGATTTTGATATGAAACGACTCAAGTTTTCTTTTGAGTCCATGACAAACAGCTCTCTGCTGCGGTTTCTGCTGCTCCGTTGTCTCGTTATCAGCTGCATTGATGAACTCGGCTGCTGTTACCTGAGCTGAACCGTGCTGTGGCTTTCTGGGCCCTGTTTTCACAGGGCCTGCAGCGGCTGAGTGGTTTCCTAACGTACTCGTCTGCTCGCTCACTGTCTGCCGCTCCTCATCTCCTTCTGCTCCTTCACGCCGTCCCCGAATGACTCGTCCTTTCGCTTGTCTATCTCCATCTGCTCCCACGTATAGTAGCAAGTATTGAGCTCTATTTTTTTCTCTTTTGTTTGGCCATCAGCATGGGCTTGCTGTTAATCTCTGACAAATGGAGAGACAATATCTGTCTCCTGAATGCCGGGATCATCCGTTCCTACAGGAGCTTCCACCAGGCAGGAGCGATGCAGTTTTGATCAATTATACATGTGTAGAGATCTTACAGCTGCAATGCATTACAAGGCCTGCATAATTGATAAGTGCATTATGACAGACTCCACTGCTGAGTATCACCTAAATTAACCCCTGCAACTTTGAAACCACACAGGAACCTGAGTATGGAGGCGATGATACTAACACAAACATGAAAAACATTAGAAAACAACACGACTGCTTGCAATGTGTGTGCAGGCAGGCATTCTCACAGGAAGTCTGTTCACAATACTGTACAGGAAATACAGTATGAGTTCCAAGATCTACATGCTGCATCATAAGACCTTTTTTTTACTAATAAGCACCATTTTTCTTCAATTTAGCTTCGGGTAAACATTGATTAAGCGCTGTTGCCTTGCAGCAAGAAGGTCCTGGGTTCGATTCCCGGCCCGGGGTCTTTCTGCACGAGTTTGCATGTTCTCCCTGTGCATGCGTGGGTTCTCTCCGGGTTCTCCGGCTTCCTCCCACAGTCCAAAAAAACATGACTGTCAGGTTAATTGGCCTTCCCAAATTCTCCCTAGGTGTGAGTGTGTGTGTGCATGGTTGTTTGTCCTGTTTGTCTTTGTGTTGCCCTGCGACAGACTGGCGACCTGTCCAGGGTGTACCCCGCCTCTCGCCCGGAACGCAGCTGGAGATAGGCACCAGCAACTCCCGACCCCGTTAGGGAGAAGGGTGACAGAAAATGGATGGATGGATGGATAAACATTGATTATGCCGGGGCTTTGCTGAATAAATGATAAAACCCAAATAGCTGATGATATAGTCAAATTGTTTTCTGGTAAATTAGTCTTTTCATAATGATCTTGGAAACATTAAATTCAGTGGTGAACTGTGACTTTCTATGATCCGTGACATAACCCGGTCATATCTCCCTAAAATAATGGCGAAAGTCAATTTTTTGCCCAAAGTGATTTTTTTTGGGCCTAAATTATGTTTTGGTTAAAAATGACCAAGGCCTTTATCATAAGGTTGTGACGATATCATCCAACGGGACCATAATTTGTTTGTCTAGAAAGTCCAATTTGTTTGGGGAGGTGTGAATGTGTTATCGAACTCTGAAGAAGATCAAAACAGCAAACTCTGGTCTGCTTGAAAACCTGGGTCTCGGTTCGCTGCATATGCTTATGTGAACGCCTAACTGACTGGAGTTAGGCGTTCACATAAGCATGCTTCAAAAGAAGGAAGTGGACTACAATGCCTGGCAATGCAAATACTAAAGAGTAATCCTGCAACAGTTAAAATCTGACCCTGTTCCATTTTTGTGTACATTTTGTGAAGGAGGAAGTTGTGCTCAGTGTCTTCTTCAAAGATTTTTGTGTTGTTTTTTTTAGTGGTTCTTGGTTCAGAATGTTGCAATTCTGGTGCCCAAACAGCAACTGAGAGTCTGTTAGACTCTCAGTTGTTAAAACGCCCCCAAAATACTTTGCACTGCAAGGCCTACTGAAAAATTCATGTCCTATTTCTGCCTAGCAACAAAGTGGAATCAATTCTGATAGGATGGAAACAGGCTGCTTTTCAAAGAACACTAGAAGTAATCATCCTTTTAAAAAGCCCTCAGAGATATCTCCGCGCTTCCCTTCTGGTTAAATGATTGGAATCGACTCAGACTCCAACTATATCTGAGTCGATTCAGATATAGTTGGATGTGAATCCAACTATATCTGGATTCAGATATAGTTGGATTCAAAAAATGTTGTCAAAAAATGACAACAGCTTTGTTGTCATTTTTTGACAACAAAGCTGTCAAAAAATGATCAGGAAGCAGACAGACAGATGATGGATCCATTCAAACCATTCATCACCATCGCAAATGCACATCAGACATGATCCGATATACACTGGATCACGTTTGGTTTAATGTTCAAACACAGTCATTGGATCAAACATGAACAATGCAAATTACAATGAGCAGGAATTATTGTAAGCAGATTCAGCTATCTGCACAAGTCCTGTTTTTTTCTGTTTTTTGGTTTCTTTGAAACCAAAAAAATTGTTGTTTCAAATTTTATTACCCATGACTACATTTGTGGATTATTTTGCTTTTACTTTGTCTTAAGTGTTGATTACTTGGGTTTCAGTCAAAATCTGGTGTGAATTTTATGGCCCCATTGGAACCATTTAAACTTTGAGAAATGTGTCCAACACATTTTATGTACCTGAGCAATAGTCCATTTGGTAAATGTCCTTAAAAAATAAAATGTAGAAAGTAGTCTAAATAATTTGCTAATATAACATAGTTTTTATATTTTAAAAATAATAAGCTCCCCTCTGCTATGCTAGATTGAGGAACACATTTAATTAAAATGTTGTTTCTGTTTGTGATTTATTTTTATTTTTATTTTATTTATTTTGCTTTAGAGCAGGCAACGTGAGGACACTCAACATGGGACGTGGTGGAATATTTTTTATCCCCAGATCCTGACCTGAGTCCGTGTGTCAAACCCTTCAGGTGTAAACACTGAAAAGAGGCAGAGCTTCCAATAGATCAAAGAGAGGCTCTGTTGGCAGGAAATTGGGTAGAACAGTGGTCTCAACTTTCATAATCACACACTTTTCTCCTTCCCTGAGGCCACTAAAGAAACCCAACATCAATAACTAAAAGGTGGAGCTATTGTTGTCTGTTCATAATGTTCCACATCAGAAGAACTGCTGCTTTCATGGAACGGAGTTTGGAGGAAGGCCCGAATAGAAATCAGGTATCAGTTCACATCTCTGGTTTCTTTTCATGCATGTGTTGGGCGGCATGGTGCTGCTTCAAACTGCTTCCCCATTAAGCCCACAGATTTTCTGATCAAATCAGTAGAATCAGTGGCAAATTCACTAAATGGGAGTAAAACAAAACTGGAAAGTGTTTACTCAGTCTTCAACAACCAGGAGCACACTGAGCTACGGTGCTTTCCCACCTGATCGCAGGAAAGACTCAGTTTGATTCAGGACCAAAACTAGAACATTTGCCCCATTTTTAGCTGAGTGGTTTGCTTTCAACCAAACCCTTTGGAAAACCTGTTTGCCTCCTCGCCTGTGGTGGCACTGTACCAAGAACCACTGAAAGAAACAACCTCTGGAGAAGAGATTGAGCTCAAACTTTCTTCTTCACAAAAATGGAGAAGAGTCAAATATTCGTGGTTGAATTATTCCTTTTGTTGTTGGTAAAAAAGACCAAGAGCCATTCCTGCTGCTTGCATTTTGTTTTGGTTATATTTTATATACATATTTTTTTAAAGAAGCTTCTGAAAGCTTCTTTAAAAAAAAGCTTTCAGGTGTTTTGTTTATAAAATACGTGCCAAAAGAAGGTCAAAGGGTCAGCAGCGGTTTTGTTTTGCTATTATAAAGTTGTTTTCATTATTGCTGGTGAGTTTCATCATTTGGTTATATGGATCTGTAGAAACAACATAAGTTGTTTTCACCATCTAATTCTGATGTTTGTCATGTTTTTCTTTGAAAAGGCAATCTGTGCTAATCCAGGCTACTGCAGCTTGTAGTCAGAGTTAATACTTCGTTTGTGACCCTAACCCTAACCCTCAGTACAATATTTAGTAACTAATGAAAGTGTCAAATTGATCCAGTCTTTGGAGGAAAAAAAAAACAGATTAGGTGAACTGTGTGCTGAGTTTGCCTTTGTTTCTAAAAGTCAGTAAAAACAGATGTAATAGGGGCATAATGGACCAGTCAGTCAGAGTCACTTCCCTTTGTGTCGGTTCACATCAAAGCAGTTACTCGAGCTTTTATCCCCGCAGGTCTGGGACACAGAGTCCATCCTTAAAATAAATCCCCTCCTAACACTGGATTGCATTTTCAGTCTCTGTCCTCCCTCACTCTCTTTTTCACCTTCTCCTCGCTCTCTGCCTGCATCTACTCTGCCCCTGCTGTTCTTTTCACAGCTCTTTTACTTTCTCAAGTGTGAATACCTCCCTCCAGGTCTGACCTGAGATCAGTTCATCACAGCTTCTCAGGCAGAAAGTCAGCCGGTCATCTAACAAATCAGTTTGCTTCGCTGAGGGAAGGTCTGGTGATACATACCAGTGAGCTCGCCAGGAACACTTTATGCTTTTTATCAGAAAGATCACAAAGAAGCCAGACAGCATGTTGTCTGGTGTGCTGTTGAAAACAGAAACCTAGCCAACCAGACAGCACAAACACAACGTGCAAGTCAGGGATGAGCAAAAGAGATTTAAAATTTTATCTCAACGTTTTATGGGTTTTATTGTGACAGTGATTATTGAATTATTTTTCCATTTAGTAGATTTTTAGTAGACTGCACGGAGGAGCAGTTGTTAGCATGTTTCCCTCCTAACAAGTAGATTTTAGATTTGAATCCTGGCCTGGATGACGTTTCTCTCTGGGTGATCCTGGTTCCTCTCACCATCCAAAACGTGACTATTACGTTAATTGGTCTCTTTAAATTGGTAAATTGTTTAGTTGCCTTTCTGTGTATTGTCCTGTAATTGACTGGTCAGCTGTCCAGGGTGTGGCCCGCCTCTTGTCCAATGACCGCTGGAGATAGGCACCCGCCATGCGACCCAGCATGAACTATCGCATAAAGGCAATGAATGGATTTTCAAAGATTTTTTTCATTCTGCCAAAAAAAATGGAAATGTTATAGTAAAGAAATCCAAGATGGCGGATGTCTGCTATGATTTTCCTCCCAAGTCAAAAGTGTAAGCATTGTCATTATAAGCAGAATCAACTGTGGTCAAGTTGAAACCCGTCAAAATACCCAGCGACCACATTTGCTAGTTCCCAGACGCATACTCAGAAGTGAGCCAGAGGTTTGTTTTGGAGTCTGTTGTGCAGGAGAGGGGAGATGAGATGTTTTCCAACTCTTTATGGCCTATGAATCAGATGGACGGCGGGGGAGGAAGGGTGAGGTATTGTCTCGTGGTCGGAGGATGAACTCATTTCCCCCATAGCCACGGTCAAAAAGGCGGCGGAGGAGGAGGGGTGGGGGGTAAAGAGAGCTCAGGGAAGGATGTAGGCCAGGATGACGTGGCATGTGGGGTCAGATGTGGTTTATTTCAGACAGGTTTAAAAACCACCAGCAGCGGATGGAAACGATGTGACACTCCCAAAATCTGCGAACCACAAATATTCTGCCAACAAAGACTTGGCACAAACAAGGCGTCTGTGACTCTATCTGGGATTGTGCAGCTTGTTATTCTCCACTTGGCAAATCCTTCTGAATCTTTCAGTGGAAGCCCCCTTGAAAGAAAAAATAATAATCCAGCACATATTTGGACGCAGACCTAAGAAAGGCTCGCGTTCACTGGGGGAAATGACGAAGATTCCCCTCAACATGAGGAAGAGTTTATGTGGACCTAGCCGTGTAAACAGTGATACAAAGAGAAACTCCTCAAATCAGCATTTGTCTGCAGCTGAAAATCATTTATTGCAAAATTTCAGCTGTGAAGTGTTAAATCAGCAGGTTGTGCTTCCTGAGATGGCTTTTTACTCTCCGCTCGGCTCATTTAGGAAGGAAGAGATGGACAGCAGCGGATGCCTTTCCGGAATCAACACCGTGTTTGGCAACCTTCCTTGAGATAAAGGCGGCTCAGGCAGGAAGTTTGGATTGTGTTGTGGTCGTACCATATGTTTTCCGTTGATGGTGTGTGGAGAAAACAGTTAATCTGACGCAAACCTTCACCTTTTCAGACTCTTCTCTCATTAGAAAGCCCCCCGCAGAATCATTCACTCCCCCTGAGAGTTTCCACTGTGAATCTTTCAGCCTTCACAGTGACTCTTAATAACTGACCAAAGAATGTTTAACAATGAAAAGTGATTTTAAAGATAAAGGTAATAGAAATGGCCCTTCTGACTTTTTACCTTCTGAAGTTTTGGTGGATCTTGGTAAGAGTGCATGTGGAATCCATTAATCCTTTTTCTTACACCTTATTCCACTGGGGTCAGGAGGGGCAGTGGTGCCTATCTCCAGCTGCCCCCGATGAGAGGCAGGGAGCACCATAGACAGGTCCCCAGTCCAACCATGCACGCACTCACACCTAAGGAGAATTTAGACAAACCAACAGACCAATGATGGTGACAGTCAAGTTTTTGGATAATGGGAGGAAGCTGGAGTACCTGGAGAGAACCCACACATGCAGAGGGAGAACATGCAAACTCCATGCAGGATGAACCAGAGCTGGGAATCGAATCTGGCAACAGTGCTACCAACTGCGTCACAATGCAGCCCCAGTGCAAATGAATGCATAATGACAGAAGAGTCTTCACTGGGTCTACAGGGTAATAAAACTCATGTGATCCAGTGAAGTGAGCCAAAGAAAACCAAAGATGATCTACAGTGAAGGAGTTAGGATGAAGATCTGTCTGTCTTCTGAAGTATCACTGGAGAAGCCTGAAGTCTAAAAGCAATTATTTTACAAAACCATCTTTCCCTATTGAGCAAATGTTAGATTTCTCTAACTCCCCAGTGAGGTATTATTCTTTATTATATTTTTCTGTTAATCAGTGGTATGAAGGTAGGTGTATGTAGTTGTTTTAGAAATCCCCTAGCCTACCTTTACCCTAGAAACACATGTAAAACAAAACTTCTTTTATTTGTGATAGGAAGTGTCTGCACAACATTGTTGTTTGTGTTTCTTTATTGGACAGGCGCTGACACGAATACTGAGGTATTTTGTCAAATAATGAGACAATGCGAACATGAGGCTCCTTAGCATATCAGCTGTGTGGATTTAAAAGGTGTTACATAACCAAGAGGAAATGAATGTGATACGGTGACCTTCTAACGACCTTTAGATAATCCAATAACAATATGAAATCCGTTGTGATCATATTATCGCTAACGTTGGAGCCAGATGGCTGTGGATGGGAGGAGGACGGGTGAGCAGCATACTACAGTGTGTGTGTGTGTGTGTGTGTGTAACAGAGACAGAGAGAGAGAGATAGGTACTCAGGGCGTTCCAGGTCATCTGTTAACCTTGTTGTCGTTACTGTTTGGGTGTTCAGATTAGGTTCTCTAGTTATCTTGGAAGCTGATTCTTGTACAACGATCTCTCCACCAGTCAGTACTCATGCATTTTGTCCCACCAGTCAATACAACACTTTCCCCTTCTCTGCTATCATACTGCTGGAGGTGAAATAATCATCCTGCGGTTTCTTCGCACACCAGGAGGTTTGAAGTTCCTCAAGTCAACTTCAAGCCCGTTTTGTTTTTAAGTTTAGAACCTCTGCTGAGTTTTAGAGCTGGATCACAACAGTAGTTTGATCATGTTTATTATATATAAATGTGAAGATGTTCTTAATTATTACATCTACTTTTTTATCAAATAGTTTACACATCCCAAAGTCATCTCCAGACAGAGCAAATGGCTTCAACCAATACTAAAAAACAGTGGTGGAGGTAATCTGTTAATGTGCTAATAACAAAGTTAATTTTCTATTTCGAACTTTAGCCTTTTTGCTAACTTTAAAAATGTTAAGAGCACGTAGCTTCCTGTAAGTAAATTTTTCCTGATAAATTTCAAAGCACACATTTTTATTGGCTGTTTTGTAAACTTTCAGGTTTTGGTTATCAGTTTTGGTTTCGGTTATCTTCAAGTCGCTTCGTGTTTAGTGAAGATTGTTTGTGCAGAACCTCCATTTTCGCTTGTCACGTTCTCCACCAGTCATGGAGAATGTGACAAATGACAGAATAGCTGTCATTTATCACGAATGCAAAGTTTGGGATATTGTTCTTGTGATGGCCAAATCTATGGCCACACCCTGATGTCAAAAAAGGATGAGGGCCAGAGCCCAGTAAGCTTAAGTCCTGATTGGATTACACCACTAGTTCCTGCTGGCAGGGGGATATGGTAGTTTTGTTTAGATAAGTTTTGTATTTAAGTAAACATTAGTATTTAAAGTTTATTTTTGATTTTCATTTTTGGGTCTTTAGTTTAGCCAAACTTAGCTGTACTATTTGTTTTGTGTTATTTGTATTCTTTTAGTTACCCCTATTGTGTCTTGGTCTGATCAGCCAGTATATAAACCCCTGTGTGTCATTTCTTTGTTAGGTCAGTTATGTTTGTTTGTGCAGCTAGTTTGTTTACACTTTTTCCTGAGTTCAGTTTTTGTTTCTTTGACCTCTTTTTATGAGCTCAGTTTATCTTTTGTCATCTATGATTTTTGGGTTAAAATAAAACCCCTATTTTTTCTAAATATATCCTGTGACTCCTCCTGTTTTTAACTCGGTCCATCACATGTGGTGTCAGAAGTGGGGATTTTGAGTTGAGGAGCCAGGATTTTTTTTTCCTTTTTTTCTTGCTTTTTGGGAGGATTTTTTTTTTTTTACTACCCCTCCAACAAATTTTTGAGCCATGCAGAATGGTGTGCGCCCAAGAAAAGGAAACAAGGTTGAGACCAAAGAGGCTTCCCAGCAGTCAGACAGGGAGGAAATGGAAGGAGCTTCAGCAGCAGCTGGAGACACTGAGCTTGATGAGACCAGAGAGCCAACGCTGCATGATATTGCTGGAATTCTTCAGGCGTTCATGGGACAACAAGAAGTTCGGGATAAAAAGCAGAGAGAGGTTTCTGCACAACAAGAACAGCGCTTCAAGTGTCTGCAGCACCAGTTCCGGCTTTTGCAGATGGAAATGCATGCCAGGACAACCCCACCCCCTGAGCCTACATCAAATGATCCACAGCTTGTTGAAAATCAAGTTGATCATCAAATTCAAGCAACATCTCAAGCTGAGGATTTGGATTTAGCTTCCAGCTCATAGGTCAGTCTGTGCACATTCATCATCCTAAATTGGAAAAATTAACTGCTGAGGATGATATTGAACACTTTCTGACCACTTTTGAGAGAATTGCAGCTGCTTATTGTTGGCCAAAGTCAGACTGGATTTTTCATCTCATTCCTCTTCTGACGGGCAAGGCTTGCAGTGCCTATGTTAATATGGATGTGGATGATTCTCTTGAATATGAGAAGGTAAAAGTTGCCATCTTACAAAAATATGACATAAATCCAGAAACTTGTAGACAAAGATTTCGCTGCCTTGAAATGCTTGATGAGAGTCCGAAAGAACTGTATTCAAGGCTGAAAGAACTTTATGAGAAGTGGATTCAGCCTAAATATAAAACTGTGAAACAAGTTGGTGAACTGATTATTCTGGAACAATTTTTGAGAATGCTGTGTCCTGAGCTTCAGGTTTGGATCAAGGAGCACAATCCAAAGTCTGCTGCAGAAGCTGCTACTCTGGCTGATGTGTTTGTAGCTGCCAGAAGTAGGAGTCAGCCATGGAGCAACAGTGCATGGAGAGCTGCTAAAGACTCGCGCCGGTCACAACCTCTCAGCCTCATCAAAAGTTACTAACGGGTGTGGGTAAGCCTTTTTAAGAGAAAATCAGCCTTCCAAGACAGGAAAAAGACCACCAGTGTGTTACCTCTGTGGACAAGAAGGTCACACCAAGCCCATGTTCCCCAAGAATCAAAGTAAGCTAACTCAAATGTGTTTGGTGCCTCATGAGAAGATGGATATTAAACCTGAAGTAAAGCAGTCAAATAAAATCATTCAAGTGAAGATTGCTGGACATAAAATGAATGCTTTAATAGATACTGGCAGCACACAGACTCTAGTGCACAAGAATCATGTACCAACTAATTGTATATACCCTTTTGAAACAATATCAGTTTGCTGTGTACACGGTGATGAGAAAGTGTACCCCACTGCTGATATGTTTATTGAGGTGCAGGGGACTCCCTATCTGTTGAAGGTTGGGGTAGCTGATAACCTACCCTATCCTGTAGTTCTTGGGGAGGATCTGCCTGTCATTTATGATTTATTGAGGGATGTGCAGAGCTGTAATGTGGCTATAACCAGGGCACAAGCTAAAAGTCAAGAAGAGCATGTTGCAACACTCAGTGCTTTACCTTTTTTTGAGGCCGAGTTGCAGACAGAACCTGGGAAGTCTCGGAAGCCACGGAGCCAAAAAAGGCGTGAGAAATTTCAACATGCACTGGGTGAGAGTTTAGTTGAAGTGGCTCCAGATATGCCACTGGGTTTTTCTGATACCCATAAACATCAGACAAATGCAGCAGAATGATCCAACTTTGTCTGCCTTGCTGCTGAAGGCTAAGGAGGAGGCCTCTGTAGGGTCTGACACAAATAAAGAACAGTATATTCTGCAAGACGGCATTTTATACCATCAACATGGCCAGTTAAAGCAGTTAGTTGTCCCTAAGAAGGCTCGTGAGACAGTGCTGACTTTGGGACACTCTATTCCTTGGGCTGGCCACCTGGGGAAGTATAAGACAACTGCTCGCATTAAGCGGTACTTTTTCTGGCCTGGTTTAAGATCAGATGTTGCTTTATTTTGCAGAAGCTGCCCCTGAGTGTCAGAAACCTCAATTAGAGTACCTACCAAAGCACCACTTCAACCCCTTCCCATTATTGGCACACCCTTTCTACGTCTTGGGATGGACATAGTTGGCCCTGTGGAAAAAAGTAAATCTGGAAATCGCTTTATGCTGGTCATTACAGACTATGCGACGAGATATCCTGAAGTTTTTCCATTAAAGACTGTTGAAGCAAAGCATGTGGCTTCCTCACTGATTCAACTTTTCTCCAGAGTTGGATTTCCACAGGAAATTTTAACTGATCAAGGCACTAACTTTATGTCCACACTATTGAAACAGGTCTATAAGTTGTTGGGCATCAGGAGCATAGAGGACGACACCATATCACCCACAGACGGATGGATCTGGACGGAGCGGTTCAACCAAACCCTCAAACAAATACTTCAGTAAGTTTGTTAATGATACAGGCTCTGACTGGGATCAGTGGTTGCCATATCTCCTTTGCTTACAGAGAGGTTCCTCAGGCTTCCACAGGTTTCTCTCCATTTGAGCTCCTTTATGGCCATGATGTGAGAGGCCCTTTGACCCTGCTGAGAGATGTATGGGTGGGAGATCAAAGTAAAGATCCTGTTAACATTATCTCATTTGTCCTCCATATGAGGGATAAACTGCAGCAGATGAGTGAATTGGCTCAGAGTCACATGGCAGCTGCTCAGAGACACCAAAAGGTTTGGTTTGATAAAAAAGCTCGCCACGAAGTTTTGTTCCTGGTCAGAAGGTTTTGGTAATGTTGCCAACTTCTGACAGCAAATTGCTTGCAAAGTGGCAGGGACCCTTGCAAGTACTCAGTGAAAACTGGACCCACTACCTACCAAGTCTCCACACCAGGTTTCCAGCGAGGGAGTCGAGTGCTCCATGTTAACCTTCTAAAGGAGTGGGTTTCACGGGAAGGAGAATGAAATGGAGGTACTGCTGATTCGCAGAGTGGATGAGGAGGAAGAAGTTAATGACTATTTGCCTTCAGTAACATCCTCTGGGCTGGATCTAAGCCATCTCACCAGTGAGCAACAGTCTCAGGTAATGCCTCTTATTACTTTTGACATATTTCAAGAGTGCCCAGGTCGCACCACGCTGGTGGAGCACAGCATTGCTTTAAAACCGGAGGCTGTTATAAAACGTCTGAGTTACAGGATACCAGAACGCTTCAGGGTGGAGCTGAAGGAGGAGCTGGATCTCATGCTGTCTCTAGGAATCATTCAACCTTCAGCAAGTGAGTGGTGCAACCCAGTTGTTTTGGTTCCAAAAAAGGATGGCAAGATAAGATTTTGCATTGACTTCAGGTACCTCGACTCCATATTAAAATTTGACTCTTACCCAATGCCACGAATTGATGACCTCATTGAGCACCTGGGGGAAGCAAGATATTTAACAACTATTGATTTATCTAAAGGCTACTGGCAGGTGCCTCTTTCTAAACAGTCCCAAGAGCTGACTGCATTTCGCACCCCCTGGGGATTGTTCGAGTTCACGGTCCTTCCATTTGGTCTGCACGGGGCCCCAGCAACATTTCAAAGACTAATGGATCAGGTACTCTGTGGGCTCTCAACATTCACCTGTGCATACCTTGATGATGTTGTGGTTTTTAGTGGAACTTGGGAAGAGCATGTTAACCATCTGAAGGAGGTCCTGGATCATCAAGTGTCCCGCAGGCCTTACCATCAATCCAGCAAAGTGTGCTCTTGTTAGGACAGAAATACAGTACCTTGGGTACACCATTGGAGGTGGTACTCTTAAACCTCAAGTGGATAAAATTAATGCAATAACCTCCTGTCCTCTCCCACAAACCAGAAAACAGCTACGGTCTTTTCTTGGCATGGCTGCATTCTACCACAGGTTCATTCCAAATTTCTCAGGTAGAGCAGCATCCCTAACAGACATGACGGGTTCCAGAAGTCCCACCAAAATTCAGTGGACAGCAGCCAATCCCTGAGTAAGAATCCTGTTTTGCACTCACCAGATTTTACAAAAGACTTTTTATTGCAGACTGATGCCTCTGAAAGGGGTCTTGGGGCAGTGCTTCTGCAGGGACCACCAGAGGACCAACATCCAGTTGCTTACATCAGCCGCAAGCTGCTGCCAAGAGAGAGGCGATGTGCAACTGTGGAGAAGGAAGCCTTGGACATTAAATGGGCCCTTGACTCGTACAAATATTATTTGCTTGGAAGAGAATTCACCCTTCAAACTGATCACAGAGCCCTCCAGTGGCTAGAAAAAATGAAGGACACTAATGGCAGAATCACCAGATGGTATCTTGCTATGCAGCCATTTCGTTTTAAGGTTCACTACATCCCCGGCAAAGACAACATCACTGCTGATTACCTTTCTCGGTGCCAGACTGAGGACCAGGAAGTGGGGGTGTGTGTGATGGCCAAATCTATGGCCACACCCTGATGTCAAAAAAGGATGAGGGCCAGAGCCCAGTAAGCTTAAGTCCTGATTGGATTACACCACTAGTTCCTGCTGGCAGGGGGATATGGTAGTTTTGTTTAGATAAGTTTTGTATTTAAGTAAACATTAGTATTTAAAGTTTATTTTTGATTTTCATTTTTGGGTCTTTAGTTTAGCCAAACTTAGCTGTACTATTTGTGTTGTGTTATTTGTATTTTTTTAGTTACCCCTATTGTGTCTTGGTCTGATCAGCCAGTATATAAACCCCTGTGTGTCATTTCTTTGTTAGGTCAGTTATGTTTGTTTGTGCAGCTAGTTTGTTTACACTTTTTCCTGAGTTCAGTTTTGTTTCTTTGACCTCTTTTTATGAGCTCAGTTTATTTTTTGTCATTCATGATATTTGGGTTAAAATAAAAACCCTACTTTTTCTAAATATATCCTGTGACTCCTCCTATTTTTAACTCGGTCCATCACAGTTCTCCATCTTAATCCTGCTGTAAGCATCTCAGTGACTCTTCCTGGCCTGTCTGCTGTGTGCCTTAGTCTTTATGATTCTGTTTGTTCTGTAATGTTCTCTAACAAAGAAATAGATATTAAGAACATATTTTCTTTTACAAAAACCTTCACTCAACATATTTTAAGGTAAACAATAATTATAGATAAACTATATTGACAACTGCTAGTCAGACTGAAACAAGGTTAACCTTTTATCTGTCACATTCATCATTGCATTAAAGATGTTAAAAGGAGCTCATAACAAAAAGGATGCCATCAGTCTGTCTCTGAAAACACTTCTGCTGTCATCTGTGCCTTTTAGAGCACAAATCAGCTTCTGACATGCATTTTAAATGCTTTGATGTTTGTTTGCAGGTCTTCTGTGCGGTTGCAGCGTGCATGCAGAAACAGGTTAAAACTCCTCAAATACACTCAGTGGCAGCTTTAGACAAAATTTACCAGGGAGGAGGGGGCAAGATGGGCCCAGCCGGGGTTTTTACATAGAGGCACAGTGCATAAAGAATGAAACAAAACACAAAACAATATTTCATGGGTTTAGTGATTAAGTGAGTCACAGTGGCAACGAGACACTCCTTCCTCTGAAGCAGCAGGTTGCAGACCTCCAGATGAACACCCAGATCCCATGTCAATATGACTGAAATGGGCAACACCATCATTTGTAAATCATTGTCAAGTAAACTGAAGGAACATCCATCCATCCATCCATTTTCCGTCACCCTTCTCCCTAACGGGGTGGGGAGTTGCTGGTGCCTATCTCCAGCTGCGTTCCGGGCGAGAGGCGGGGTTCACCCTGGACAGGTCGCCAGTCTGTCGCAGGGCAACACAAAGACAAACAGGACAAACAACCAGACACACACACACTCACACCTAAGGAGAATTTGGGAAGGCCAATCAACCTGACAGTCATGTTTTTGGACTGTGGGAGGAAGCCGGAGAACCCGGAGAGAACCCACGCATGCACAGGGAGAACATGCAAACTCCGTGCAGAAAGACCCCGGGCAAGGGATGAATTTCAAGGAAGTTTTCATCCACCTTTACCCGACCAAAATGCCAAACCCACAGGGTAGAATATAAACCAAAAGTTATGTCAGCCAATCAGATTGCTTCAAAACAACCACGACACCCTGTTGGGAGTTAAACATTGGAACTGGGGGTTCAATTGTGTAGTCAGACATAAAGACTGAATTACTTTTACACAAAATAAAATCATTAAAACACAAGATGATATTACAAGATGATATTTTGGTGCAATATTTCTCGCAGAATGGAATGAGTTGGATCTTACATCTCAGTTTTTCCCGCGTACACATGCAAACACAAATACAGAATTTTCTCAGATCTCCGCTCCGGTTGTACAATTATTTTTTGTGATTTTGAACAGAGTTATTGCAATGACCATGATTCATAGAAATAAAACCAGTTTCTGAAGGTATTCTTTGCTCTTGGAAACCTGAACTGAATCTTCTAACTTCTATTCATCAGCTTTTTTTGTTCTTTTATCTTAAAGCTTTGATCAGTGTTTGAAGCTGTGGGTTAAATCAGATGCAAGGAACGCTTCAGGTACAGCAAATACCAAAGAGGTTTTTTATTGTTTCCCAGTAAACAACCTGATTGTACGCATGCATTTCTTACACCAACAGATTGCAGCACAGAATAATCAGGCTGCCTGTTTACCCTGCGAACAGAGTGGCACTCAGCGAGGGAAAACGGAGGCTGTGGCAAGTTTACATTTTTATCAGCTGCGTCACAGGGGTTCATCACACCGCATACATCCAGCGTGTGAGCCGCAACAGCGGATGGCATTCTGGGAAATTCCTACACTCTCGCTGATGATCACAAATGTGAAGATGGTTAAAGTTACAGAGGAGCCGCTCTCTCGCGCTCCGTGGCATTTTTGTTGCATTCTCTGCCAATGAAGGAACCTCAGAGGGAACAGCATGGAGCTCCAAACATCTGCATATCCGCCTGTATGTCAGAATCCACTCCAATAAACGCTGTTCATGGGGAACACTTATTTTTTGGAGAACTGTGAACAAAGTGAGGTAGTTTTTGTGCTAGAAAAAAAAATCGAGTTTCTATTTTGAAGACAGCAGTTGGTTTTATCAAAAAAAAATAAGCAGAATACATTTTTTCAAAGTTTATAAGTTTTATTCTGACCGCAATTAAACACCTCCTCTCATCCCCACACTTGGCCATGCCTCTTTGATTTCATAGGTTAGCTGCACTTTAAGGATCCAGAACACAAAGACCAGAGAGAATTTATTAGGAACAAAAATTCAGCCATCACTGTTTCTGAAACCTTCATCAGATTTTCTTGTCATCAGTAACTATATTTTCATTCAATTGTAAGACAGCGCTTGAAAGCAATGATGCAAACAGGAATAATGTTTTTCTGCGTCTGATAGGCTTGTATATTGCAGGTAGGCAGAAGTTGTGAAAGGATTCTTGGTGCACATACTGACTTCTCTAACGTTTGATGTTTCCCACCTTTGTTATTATGCTTATAATTAGAAAACTAGATTTTGATAAGATGAAATCCTGCTGACAGAAAAAAAAGTGAAAACCGCAAGGTGAATTTTAATAAAATCAAATTATTTTTTCATTAAGAAGAGAATGTCTCTTGCTTCTCCCCCGAAGACCTGGCAACAAAAAACATGTACATAATTTCTAGAAAGAAAAAAACGACCAAATTTTGGTCCTGATCAGGCTACAGATAACAAGCTGTAAATGTGTCTTTATTTTCATGGCACAAGTTCCCTTTAATTAAGTCTGCAGTAATAATATTTATTTATTTTTTGTGATGTCATTTGTTCATAAAGGCACAGAGGTTTGCTTATAGATACCAGTCACATGTAATTATCAGCTGTTGTCTGTAAAGTGAGATATAGTTAGTGTGGCACATAAAGCGAAACATTCCAAATCTACATTCCTGACATAAAATTCACATCTCTGACTTGCTAAATAAGATTAAGATGTAGGTCAACAAAACCATCAGCAGGGCTTTATCTTCCATCCAAGAAGGAATCAGGAAGCTATGAGCTTCAGCATTTTCTGGTTCCTGAACATTTGCACTTGCAGACAAAACAAATCATTATGGCCACCACCCTGCTTACTAGGTATTTTATTCATGCCGTGTTGTGCTAAAACAGTAGCAAAAATAAAGATCTTGCTGATTTTCTTTCCCCCTTCTCGAACAGAAACGTTTTGCAAGATTCTTGAAACTGATGAATAAACTGAAACTTGAAATAGCTGACTGAAATCTGAAATGACAAGGCGCTCTACAGCAGGCGCCAGCTCCATCGTCGTATGCTGTTTCAGTATTCTCTCAGGGTTTATCAATCCTTTGAATTGTGTCAGCATCTTTTTTCTTGCCTAGCGACCCCATATGCTGTCAATTTGAGACAATTTGAAACTTGTGAGCACTTCTTTTAAATTTCCACAACTGACTTGTCGACCTATGAACAGTCTAAGACTTGTTATACGGTTTGGCCAGACAGTTAATTAATAATTCTTGTGCCAGACTTTAACCAGAGATGAACATTACTGTCTAAATGACTTCATTACTAATCACTGACTTTTTTATGATTAACAGTTTCTGTCTGGCACTGTTACGGGCCGTCCAACATGGTCTTCAGTGAAAATAACTGTTGAATAGAGATGTGATTGGATTTTACAGGTTTGTAAGATACTGTCCTTTGCTTGCAAAAATTTTAAAACTAAAGGTTTGAAAATGGCAAAAAATAAACAAACAAAAAAAAACAATATCTTTTGCTGTTGGCTAGTTGTTAGCAAACGAGTTATTTTATCAAGACCAGGAATGAGCTCCATCTGTTTTAAAATTTTCTGAATTATTTCTCTGAATTAAAGTTTTTCATTGAACATTCACTCTAATTAGAGGGAAAAAAGTGAATGAACTCAAAATTCTGAATCGGCTTCTAATAAATAAAGCTCCGAGTTATTCAATGTCATTCTGTCTGAATGAAATCTTTTCTGTCCTCATGCCCAGCAAGGCTTTCATGCATTTCTTCAGTGATTTACTGAGATACTTGGCTGCTTAGAATTTGTGCAGGCTTCATGTTTGACCTCGCACACAAAGCAAGTTGTCATTCATGCTTGAATAAAGGAACAAATTTTAATTTTGAAAGCGTAGCTGCAGACATTGTAAGGTTTTGCGGGATATAAATTGGTTTAAAAAAAAACCGTGTCTGGCCTTGATGTTTCCTAGTAGCAAAAAGATTTTCACAGAGACAACCTCATAATGAACAGAGATAACACAATATATTCTGTTTTCTTTGACTTCATTCAGCACCTTTAAGATTCTTTAAAACCTTTGTTCCAACCTATGCTTTAAAATCTACAGAGTGTAAATCTGAAAGTGTGACGTTTTGTCTTTGATAACTGTTGTTTGAAAAACCTGAGACGTACACAGAAACCTGAGCTTTGATGAAAGCTGTTGCCTGCTTTGGCCTTGCAACGCGCAGCTTCAATAAGTTGAACAATTAACTGAGCTGTCGGAGTATCTGAAAGGGACAGCAGCGTTCACACAGAGAGTGGTTAACAAGAAAACAAAGGACGGACGCGTTAAATTGTTTTTAGTTTGTAGGAAAGTTGCAGTAAAATCTATAAGCGTTTGTATTGCTTTGTATTACCTTGTTGCTGAAAATGTGCTATGTAAATAAAATTACCTTTACCTTTAAAAAGCCATGTTTTGTGTCTTGATGTAAATGAGTCGCTATTTCTTTTCAGTCAGTTGGTTTCAGAGCTGACAGACAGAAACTCAACTCTGACATGTATTTAGTCTCGAGACCATTCAATGCCATATCGGCCATTATTATTCATTTTCTGGTATTGGTCTGTTTTTGATTCTGACTGAGACCGAAAAGAACAAATGTTATTATAATCTGACGTATTGAAAATAAAAGCACGACCCAGTTCTTCTTGGAAGTCCTTCATTCTGGCAATCTTTAGACTTAGGTGGTTGTAATAGTTCATGCCAGGATTTTTGTGTGCTTTGAGATCTTAAGCTTCTTTGTTTCATAGAAAATATTTTCTTATGCATGGAGGCTATGAAAGTGCTATTCTTCAGTATTTAACCTTGAATAAAACAGAGAGCATACAACATGTTACCTTTAAAACCCATATAATGGGTTTTAAAGGTAACATGTTTCATTTCATGTGAATTGTTTTACATCCAAGTTTATTTCTTTAAGTAAAAATGCCACATGGTTCCACAGCAGGGGCTTGTTTCGTCCACGTTATATAATTATTTACTGAACATTTATTTTGGATCACTGGTCCAGCAAACAGCTGTTGAATCGTAATAAGACAGCCAAGATATTAAAAAAATATGAGATATATTTTCACAATTATTTTATAAACCATATCTTTTGTGTAAAAATTAAATTTGGTTAAAAAGCAGCTGGATTTTTCCTCCCCAATGATGCATACTCAACAATGGTCTGCATGGAACGCGAACTTCCTTAATGCACCAGTGCACCAGTGCACCAGTGCACTGTTCTGGCTAAACCTGTGGGCTCCATGTTCAGCTGGCCGAGTCCAGCTTGTGCTTGAGGAAACGGAAGGAGCTTTGAGAAACCTTTATGAAATACCTGAAGATTTTTAAGGCTTTTTAAAATACATAATTTGACTGTGTAAAACTCATCATTTCTTTAGGGCAAATACCCGGGGTTTTCCAATCATCCCGACAAAAACAAAATCCCCCTGAGGCTAACGGTATTCTCCAGGAAGGAAAAAACTTCAAAGCGGCAGGCTTATAAAAATATTAGCAGCCGTTGCTCAAAGTGAGTAAATCCTGCAGACCTCCATGCAAATATTGACATTGAGTGTTTATCTATTAACTTCTACTCCTATACATCTGCAAATTTTACCCTAAAACTTCCTCGTACCCTCGTTGGTGTTTTCCAAAGTACGTTGATAAAATCTTTTTAGTGTTGGGTGCTCTGCTTTTTCTACAATGGCCATGAGAAGCACAATTGTGTTAGTCACAAAATCCTAATTAGGATTGTTTTGGAGGTGAAAAGTGCCTTTGCTTTAACGGTTCTTATTTCTTTGATTAAATCAATTCTTCAAATTATCAAGGATTGGTAAGCTAAATTCAGTCTTTTCAATCAGTCATCAATCTAGATTAGCAGAACTGTTCGCATTGTCAGCAACTAATCATTAGCCAGAAACAGTGACAATCAGTATATTCAACATGAATCAAGAAGTGCTTTATGAGTTGACTGTACCTAACCGTGGAACACAAGATTTACTTCCTTTTTGATGTGATTTTTAAATGCAGAAATAGTTCGTCAAACTTAGACAACTATCTTAGAATTTTTGATGTGAGGTTCTATGTGGTTTTTAGTAGTTTTAGTTATAAAAAAGTGTGAAATCCCAGTTAGCCTGTTGAAAATGTTCATTCATTTTCAGAGTGGAAGCTAACTGCTAGCAAGACGTACAGCACCGTAAGCTAACGTTAGCTGTTCAGAACTCAAACTGTGTAGACTGCTACATTAGCAGATGTTGACAGTTTACACTTTCAACTGACCATTGTTACACTTTGTGCTGATGTTTCAGGCAAACCACATCCTACTTTCTATGTGAAGTCATCCAGACTCCCGTCAATCCGAAGGCTCAACTGGGGTCTGCTCTGACTTCACAAAGAATGGAGTAAACCTTTGAATTTTCATCACTAAGAGCCACTATGATGGATCTGAAGAACATTTGAATGAAACACAAACATGCATTTGATTTCTTCATGCATCAGTGTCTTATGTGTATGGAACACTTAAAGTTCTCTGAAAGTAAGTGGGTGGTAGAAAAGAGTACCGCCTCCAAGATTTCTTGTATATTTTTATTCCAAACGACGCTAAACTAGATCTCTCTAAAACATAAAAAAAAGAAAAGAAAAATATGTTTGAAAAATAGTTAAACTTTTTCTTTTTTGCCCCTCCATATTATTCTGTAGGCTTGAAGATCTTCACCAAAGGAAGCTGATCTGGATGTACATGGAGAACTTACTTACAAGCATGTCGGTGAACCAAAGACAGTCTCAAAGGCTCAAAGTCTCAAAGGCAAGCCTTCAGCCATCTTCTGCTGTTAGTGTGTACCATCGCTTTGAACTGATTGAACTGGCACAAATGCAAACGAGGCAAAATAAAAAAGAAACATGAAAAGCTAATGTGTGGTTGCTCTTTAACCAAAGCAGTTTTATGCTTGTGCCAAGTGTGTGGGCACATGTTCTTTTAGAATGTGCATGTGTGTAATTTATTTTTATTTATTGTTTTTGGGGGGAAGCTTATCAAAATATGAGTAGGCGAGAGGTGGAGTAAAAGTGGAAGAGGGCACTGAAGCACCCTGAAGGTAGAGGAAGAACGGGCCGAATCTGACAGCTTAGTTTTAATGGAAGTTTGCACAATTTATCCTCTGAAGGGTTTTGTGGAGACAACACACACACGATGCACTCAATCTGCTGGCTGGAAAAACACTTTCTGTGTGTTGCTGATGTAAATAGACCATTTGACTGGATGAACAAGGTTTGTTTAGAATTTCTTTGACATCTTTATAGCCCGAAACCGGGCGACCCAGATGTTGACTATGAAGAAACACTTTTTTTGTACAGAGTGTAAGAACTTTGTAGTGAAATTGTATTTAAATCTGTTTTTCTTTTTGTTTTTTTTGTTCTTGTTTTATTATTACTATTATTATTTTTTCAAACTGCACAGTTGCTGAATAGAAAATAGACTTTGGCCATTTTCTTGAGGGCAGCACTACTTTAAAATTGTAGCTAACATGTTAACATTCAAATATCTCTTTTGTTTACTTGTGTTACTGAACATAAGATCATTGGCAGACAGTTAGATACTTTCAATAACTAAATAAAAACTAATGCATTTATTGTCCTTTCCTGTATTTTTGATTAAACAAGATAATAAAATAATTTTGTAAGCTTTAATCATTGTAATAATCTATTTAGCAACAGTGTTAATGATGTTAGTTGTTTTGTTCAATATAGTAATTATACTATTGACAAACTATTCAAATATCATTGAAAATGTCTCCACATAAGCATAAAACTTGATCGCTTGTGAGATTCCAGGCTAAGTTGTCAGATGAAACTGACATTTTATCCAGTGTGATCAGAGTCTGAGATAGCCCATGTCTAGGTATGTAATAAAAAAAGAAAGCCTCTCAGTCATTCCATATTCAATAAATATTCTATCTAATATTTAGATATTAGATATTTTTTTATCTAATAAGGTAAAAAAAAAAAAAGCAGCAACAACAACCGTACAACACTGACTCCAGTGTATTTTAGGTCGAGCACCAAACTCTGGTTTGATTCATGAGTTCACATATTTTATCGTACTGTTGGAAGTGCAGCAAACTTGACATGATAAAATGAACAGGGGTGTTCATCCATCACAGCTGATGACACACAACTATCCAGTCTGTTTGCTGACAATGGACCATTTTTCAACACGGCACACTTCATTTTGCAGAAAAGCACAGACTGGCATTTTCCACTCTGCCCAAAAGCAATCTCATGACTGCGTCAGAACATAAACGCATTTGCCTCTCGCTTGTGTTTTCCCAGCCTGCACAAGATGGCTGGAAGCCTTCGGCTTGAATCTGTCCTGCTGCGCCTCGACAACTCATTCTAAGGCTGCACCAAGAAAAAAAAAGACGGCCTGTCTACTCGACGCGGCACGCACATCAGAGAATAGAGCGCACACTTTAATTGATTGGTTTTGAATTCTTAACGAGCTGGTGATCACCAATCAGCAGAACACTTGGGAAGGTTGTCAGAGAGCAGTGCCTCTGATTTGTGCAGGATGACTTTCAAGGAGGCCCTTGTGGAGCGAATCTCTCTGGTTTAGTCAGATTGGACTTGAAGAAAGTGCAAATAATGCTGCTGATGGCATCTCACAGAGCAGCAAGGGAAGGCAGAGGCAAAAGCACAAAAAAAGGAAATTATTAAGGAGAGGGCTGTGAATTATACGCTTGTTTTAGGAAAGATCAGGGAACTGTGTGTTTCAGTGTGGGTGTGTGTGTGTTGACTGTTCTAGAATATGCATAATTTGGATGAAGGAAATAAAAAAGTGTGTGTTATTGATTACACAGATGTCAATGTGCTTTATAACTGAAGATGGTGATTCATGGATAGCTATTCGGGAATGCAGATGGTGAAGGAGATCATGCTAATGTAATCTGCTCTATGCTAGCACTAACAAATGCTGCTAAGTGCCATTTCACAACAGCTTCAGGCAAGAATAAAATGTAGAAAAGCCACAAGAGAAGTTATGATCAAACTTAATTTAGGTTATGATCAAAGTAAATGTATGCTGAAACAGAAGCTCTGATGATGTATCAAACTTAAACTGTAAAAAGTATCTGTATCTGTGATACTGATCCTA
This sequence comes from Poeciliopsis turneri, assembly GCA_922788865.1. Classification (NCBI taxonomy): domain Eukaryota; kingdom Metazoa; phylum Chordata; class Actinopteri; order Cyprinodontiformes; family Poeciliidae; genus Poeciliopsis; species Poeciliopsis turneri. Next base: position 168,436 of record CAKLNU010000771.1, on the reverse strand, counting down.
TACTTGGTGTCGGATTGATTATGTGGTATGCAGCATCGCACATCTGACTGTTTACTCAGACTGTCACATATTAACATTTGATGCATTGAAACATTCAAGTGTGGCAAAAACAGAAGGTATTTTTAGAAATGCTTTTTCAACATTCGCTCTGGTATCTTTCAGACAAAAATCACTTAGATAAACCAGATGGTAAAAGAATAAAATCTCCCCACTAAAGGGCTCCTACAGTAATAAAATTAATGTGCATTGTGAAACAACTTGAGCTGTTTTCCATGGGATGAACTGTGACATTTCTTGGGAACAGAGTGTTCTGTAATTTTCAATAATAATAAAAAAAAAATCAACCTGTTCTTTGCCTCTCATTTCTCAAGCATTAAATGTCAAATCCTGGACTGTAACGACTTCGGTTCACTAGCATTTATATTCATGTCTTTAGTTATGGAGCTGATACAAAGTGTAGTTACAATAAAGTGTAATTTTTTCACATTAAATCAGCTTGTATCCAGTTTGTTGGAGTGAATCATGCGGAGATTGGACCCGGAAGGTCAAACACTTTTAGTAAGCATAAATGTCATGGGATTTGTGTTTTTGGGTATGAAAGCCATAACAGTGAATGAGTCCTTTAAGCATCATATGACACTTTGCGTGTGGAACAAGGACATTGTGCTCGTGGTCCTTGACTGCTGTTAAATATGTGCCACCTGATTTACACCATGACACCTGTCAGTGTGATTGCTTGGCTTCTGACACACAGAGGCGCACGCGCACACGCACACACATGCACATGCATGATCCCAGCGGGTGTCATCACTCAAAGGAGGATATTGGAGCAGAGTCAAATCCACGGAACTGTCAGAATGCGGGCGGATCATAATTAACGCCGGCCTGATTCGGGTGTGGTGCCGTTTGTGTGTTTCCAAGCAACCAGCTCATCACAGCTCGATGTGAGAGGGTCCCACACAACTAGCAGAGTGAAAGAAAAGAAGAAAAAAACTTTTACGGTGTTCTGTTTATCTGTGCTACCCTTAAATCTGTCCTACCTTGTGGTAATGCGCATGCGCATATCGATGCTACCTTTATATACACTGCTCAAAAAAATAAAGGGAACACTCAAATAACACATCCTAGATCTGAATGAATGAAATATTCTCATTGAATACTTTGTCCTGTACAAAGTTGAATGTGCTGACAACAAAATTATTGTTGATTATCAATCAGTGTTGCTTCCTAAGTGGACAGTTTGATTTCACAGAATTTTGATGTACTTGGAGTTATATTGTGTTGTTTGAGTGTTCCCTTTATTTTTTTGAGCAGTATATATTTGCCCACCCTTCAAATATCACCACCAGCCGCCTCTGGTGGTGAGGATCCTGGAGAGACGTTGATGGAGGGAAAGATTCGAGCCACACACTCAGCAGCTCTTCCACACTCACACCAGCGCTCATCCGCTGCTGTCTGAACGACATCCATCTTCTTCAGATCAGTGACGCTCCCTGATTCCTGTCTGGGATGCTGATTGTGGAGCTGTGGGTCCCAGATAGCCAATCACAGCAGAAAAGAACCAAGCAAAATAGATGACCCCCTGCAGACCACAACACACACACACACACACACACGCATACACACACAGACCTCGCAGGATGGTTCTTCAATTCCTTCTGACCACTGCAATGCAGTACTGAAGAGTTTTCACTTTGAAAAGCTGCTAACACCTTTATACTGTCTTGAAATGTAGTTGACGAGCTGCTTTGCTTTGCAGTAGAAAATACCAATGAACCAAGCTTCATTCGGTAAAGTCTTGAGAAAGAAATTCTTGTTGAAAATACAAATTTAACCAAGAATGATTCAAACTGCTACGAAAGTGAAATTAGAAGTTAAAATATGGTAGATATATGAAATACTCTCACTCCATTTAAAGTGGAACTTACCCCCCAAATGAACTTGATTTTTGGAGGTCAGTGATTGTTTTGGCTGCATTGTCCCAGTTGTATTTACTGAACTCTAGTTCACTTTTTTGGTCTGCATCAGAGTTCAATTGCACATTCCCACCTCAAAGGCAAACAAACTAGAATTTAATTAAAGTGGAATAGACAGGGAATACTCACAAAATATCAATAGAACGCAATGGCATTCAGTCAACCTTAAAACAAACTGCTATTGTGATAAACTCTTGTCAAAAGTTAATGTAACGTAATTAACATCACAAGAAGTTGGATTGATAGTTTACATCCCATTGGAAACTATCAAGAAATCAACTCTAAAAATGGGTTAGCATTAGCATTAGCAAAGATATGATGATGATGATGATGATGATGATGATGATGATGATGATGATGATGATGATAATGATCATCATCATCATGCTTTGCAGTAGAATTTAATTAAAGTGGAATAGACAGGGAATACTCACAAAATATCAATAGATATTCAGCTCTATAAAAAATTGATCATGATAATGATCATCATCATCATCATCATCATCATCATGTTGAATAAAGCAGTCATCTGATGATGATTGCTTTATTCAACAGACTCATGGTGCACTTACCACTAAGGAAATGAAACCAATAGCTAACAAACTTCACATGAGATTTGAAACTTTTTACGGCCATTATAATTATATATCAGAAAAATGCAGACTTTAAGTGGATACAAAATGGGAAACAGATAAAAGAAGAAATAATAATTCAAAAATATGAAAGTGGGAATTAAAGGTGTGAGCTGACTTGGAACTATCCCTTAATGCTATACTTAGGAAAAGAAGCCGCCCAACAAAAAACAATCAAACAATGACAGATTTTTAGTATAAATGGTAAAACAATTTGTTAACTGCTCAACCCTCCTGTCATGTTGTGGGCCAAAATAACCCGTTTTAAAGTTTAACATTTTTTAAAATAGTTGGAAGTATTTTTCTTTTTTGCATGAAACTTTTTCTATTTGTCTCAATAGGTGCAATTAATCCCTTTTCTGTTCCTGTGGACAAACTCCACCCTCACTGAGTGACATTCAGCAGAACTGGAGGAAAACATGAACACTCTCTGCGTGACTCATTTGTCTTGGTTTTAATCAGCTGGTCAGTTTGACCTGAACTGTATGTGTGGCTCAAGTTCAATTATAAAGATCACCCATTAAAAAATAAATCAATCAAAATGCAATGTAAAACAAATTACAAGGAAATTATTGTTTTTTGTTTGAATGTTGTTTTTTTTTCCAGGGTACATAATTTTTTATTTTTTTATTTATTTTTTTATGGTTTTCCATTTTTTATGTCCAAATGAGTAAATTGTTGTCATTGATCCTTTATTTGTGAGAAATCAAAAAAACATCATTGGCCAAATATTGATTGAAATGAGTTAATAATCAGATACAAAAATGTTTTTCAGGAATTGAACACTCCCCGGGTCAAACTGACCCACGAACATTATTGCTGTACCTCAGAAATGAACATAACAGAAAGGTTAAACTTAGAATTTCCATTTCGAGTCAAGAAAAACTTTAGCCAAGGCAACAATGACCAAACATTAGTCATCTCTGAATCTCCTAACCCAAAAGCATTCTTAATTTGTCTCTCGGTAAAGATCTTGGCATTCTTTCCATTCTTGTCCTCTTCTTGCCTCTATCGCTGTCATATCATCATTCCCCATCATCTTCAGCTCTATAATAAGTCAAATGATTTCCCTCCTTTCACTGACCGCGCCTTCTTCTTACCACACTTACTGATCTGATCAATTTTTTCGTTTTCGTTTCCCTCATCTTTTCTTTCCTCTCTCTTTGTTATTGCTCCATATCTCCTCACTCTCTACATTGATTTGCTCTCCACTCTTCTTCCCTTCTCCATCCAGCTCTACTTTCCCATCCATTTTTCCTTTCACTGCTTCTTTTCTTCTTCTTTGTCAATCATTCACTCCATTCTAGACACCTTCTTTCTGTGACTCCAACAACCTCGCCTCATCACTGGCCCCGCTCTTTTAACCTCACCACATGGGAAAGATGCTGCATCCAGATCACCATGGTGACCAGTTAAACAGTGCTGCTGCCAGAGCCTTTCCTGCTAATTGAAATCATTACAACGTGTAAGCAGCTGCTCTGTCAGTCCATCCTATCGCTCTCCTCCTGCTTTCTCCTCTGCCTCCATTTATTTGTTTTTACATTTAGGTTTGTTTTTTTAGCGCGTCCTCATTTATAGAAATCAAAAGAAAGGAAAACCTATTAGCATGTCAGCAATAAAACAGATTGAAAATATAATCTATTTTATCGATTAATCAAATGTTTTTGTTTAAGAAGATTTAATTTCTGGAAAATTTGGACTTCACTTTTCACCGTTACACACTGTGGATTTCCGTAACTGCTCAGAGTCCCGTCCAGAATCTACCAGTTTGATGTGATTGAAATAAAAGTTTCTATAAATATTTTCTGTAATTTGTAATTACTTATTAAGAAAAGAAAGAAGAATTAGTTTTGAATAAAATCGGGAATTGGATTTGGCATAAAAAAATTCATAGATTTGATCTCACAGCCTTATTGCTGCCATCTACCTGTTTGTTAATTCAGAATGAATCCATCTTTGCAACCTTTTTTATACTGAGTCTACAGGAAAAGAGACAGGTGAATAAAGCATAGGACATACAATAGATATGCATTTAGGTAACTTGAAAATTAGCAACATTAGATGTAATTGGGCAGCACATTAATTCATTTGGGCATTCATTATTTAATCAATGCTCCCATAACTACAAGAGGCAACAAAACTGAACCAAAACATGCCAGAGTTCAGATGGAGGCTAAAATAAATCCAACCCAACCCAACCTGAGTCCAAACAGATTCTGTTTGAGCCCATCAAACATTTAAGTTCAGCCTGGATTTTTTTGTTTGGGTCAGGCTTTAGATGGACGCTCCAAGACACACACTTCTGTGGTCCATCAACAAAACGATGGCTTGTTCCCCTGCTGAAAACTAGAAGATATTATAGTGTTTCCATGATGAATTTTGGTTATGTGTTGAATTCACACATTAATAATGATTTGAGCACTGGAGTATTCATTCCATTCAGTGGCAGGAAATGTTTTAGAACCCAATGTTTTTCGCGTATATGGGATAGCAAGAAAGACCAAATGTCTATCAAATTCCTTTGCAGTGTTTCATACATAGGTTCTAAAGATGACTTTAACATGGTTCTGGTGATCAGATTATTTATCCTTTTAGACTGACATCAAAATCCACACGCTGGAAACCCAACTCTGACAAAGCTGCCAGATCCATTTTCTCATTTTCACTTTAAGAGAAGAAGCATTTACTGTTGAAGCCCCACAGGAAACCACATGAATATCTTCCATACTATGGCAAAGTGGCATCAATTATTAATTAAGAAACAGGTAATACAGCAATGTATTAACTCATCATTGTTTGTATGTGTCACACAAACAAACAATGAGATATCAGTGTTTGTGTAGTGATTGCTGTGAGACTCTGCGTTCTTGGCACAGAGCAAGAGGTTTGAGGTTTTAAAGATGTTTTACGTTCTAAGGGTATTAGCTTACGCAAACGTTTAGATATATTAAAATGAACCCCGTTCCCTGAGCCGCTGCAGCTCTTAGAGGTTGGAATAAATATTGCCCACTTCTGTGAAAGCGAATGAGAGTGAGACAGTGCCGAGCAGAAAGCATAACCCTAACGCTAAAACATAACTGCTAGCTGGGGAACTTTTTCAAGTTAACACAATCTCGACTGATCTTATTTATGGTACAAAAGTCAGCCTGTTTTATTGAGTAATATGCTGATGGCAAAAAAAACAACAACATTAAATTCATCTGCCACTCAATATTTATGTTGAAAATTCGGATTAATTTTCTGAGAAACCATGCATGTCTTCAACTGGTAAAGTTTTCAGAATTTATTTATCTTCTTTTTTTCTGATTTGTTAAGTTCCAAGAAGAAAGATTTAAAAGCTTCTTTTGCTGCTCTGCCCTCAGGATTAATGTCCTATTTGAAAACTGGCGTCTTCATTAGATTGTCGTCCTCAACAGGCCGGATGATTTATCTGTTTCTCCAGGGTTTTGATCTTTGTGTGTGTGTGTGTGCATGCATCACTATATGGCGTAACCCAGAAAACACATGCAAACTAAGTGAAGAAAATAAATGCTTGTTTAGTTGAATTCTTTCCTCCATAAAATGATCCATTTTCCTCCCTCTTCCACCATCTTTTAACACATGCATGTGTGTTTAAGTGTATTTCAAAGTTATAATTTGCTTATTAGAGTTCAATATCAAATGTGTTTTATCTTCCTGTTGGTGTCATTTCCTGCTCATCTGTCCAGCAAAGACAGAGGAAGAGGTGGATTTTGCATTTTTACTGATCCCAGTCAGTCAGGTGGTGTGAGCATTTCATGGACAAATGTAAATGAAATGCACATTTGTACTTCCTGTGCTTTGTCAAACAAACACAGTTTCACAATTGCAGGTGTTTCCATTAAATAAGAAATGCGATTAACATCACATGTGAATGAGTTTGTTCAGGTAATGAGTGATCATGAAACGCACATTGTTAATCTTGTGTGTGAAATAAATCAAAGTCTGTGAAGTAAATAAAATCGCCTCGGCCCAGTGGCAAACTTTTTTGTTGAAAAATTAGCTTTTTCAAAATTGTCACGCTTCCATTGAGAAAATTTATTTTTGAAATGTCAAATTGCGCAATTATGTATTCAAGAGAAACACAGCTTATATCATATAAGATTCTGAATCTTTTATGTTCTGAAAAAGTATTTGCTCCCTGACGGATTTCTTCAGATTTTTTTTTCTCTCCCTTTCACATGTTACAAATCAAACAAATTTCATTAATCAGCTTCAGGAGCTGGAAAACTCATTATTGAACCATAAATGCTGCTCTGAGCTGCACAGTGACGCAGTCAGTAGCACTGTTGCCCTGCAGCAAGAAGGTCCTGGGTTCAATTCCCAGCCCAGGGTCTTTCTGCATGGAGTTTGCGTGTTTTCCCTGTGCATGCATGGGTTCTCCCTGGGTACTCCGGCTTCCTCCCACAGTCCAAAAAATTACTGTCAGGTAAATTGGTCTTTCTAAATTCTGAGTGTGTGTGCATGGTTGTTTGTCGTGGCTGTGTTTCCCTGCGACCTCTCCAGGGTGACCCCGCCTCTCGCCTGGAACGTTAGCTGGAGATAAGCACCAGCACCTCCCGATCCCGCTAGGGACGAGGGTGTTAGAAAATGGATGGATGGAATTCTGCTCTCGACTGCTCAAAGTCACAAATGTTTGGTCATTTGTAACACGGTGCTCTTGAATTGTACAGTGATCCAGCTCTGCATGCTTACAACTAGAGGAGTGGCTTAAATCAGAGACTTTTGTTTCTGTTCTTGTCTTTTATTTCTTATATTTCTTACATTACTCTCAGACATTTTGTCCTTTTTTTTCGCTGAGCTCTGCGTCATTCTACTCCACCTGCCTGTTTCTACCTTTGCTCATCAGCGTCATTCAATCCGCCTGTGTTCAGTCTGATTGTCTGCCAGTCTCACCTGTTTGCTGTGGCACTTAAACGCCTCAGTTTCTGTCATTATCCACTGAATTCAGCTGTATTCCTTGTTTCCATAAATGCACCATTTTATTGTCATCATTAAATACCTTTGAAATGCATTATCTGAATGGTTGTCTGCAGCGTCTCCATGTTCCATCAAAGTGTTATGCATCTCTACTTGTCCATAAGTATGATGTCCAAATAAGAACATTTCTTGTTTTTTTTTTTCCTTTCTGATCAATAATACCAGTTACATTCACTCCAACTAGCCTAAAACTACAATAATCACATTATTAGTACAAAGAAGATTGCAGGCAGAGGAAATATAAGTGGGAGGGCTGACCCACAAAACAGGGTGGGTTTTGTGTGTTTGAAAGTGAAAAGAGACGGATGGTGGAGGTTTTGGGGGGCCTGTGTCCAGTGGCTCTTCCTCAGAAGTGTTCTTATCTACCTTGCACAGGCAGACTTCACAGCCTTTTTCCAGTTCTCCGTATGAGCGTATGTTCATACAACTCAGCTTATCTTTTCGGTCACTCAGCTAGAAGTCGCAATGTCACATCCCCAACACAATGGTGAAGGAACACCAGAACGCACACCTGCAACTGTTGCCAGTCGGATGTTCTGAATTTCACCAGCTATTACGGTGAGGGAATTTAACATCATGACTTTGTCATGAAATGTGTAGAACCCGTCTTGGTTGACTTATTCAATTGTAAACAGTGACATTCAGCTGATTTATTTAGGGTTTCACAAACTTGCACAGGGTTTTTCAATAAAAAAAAAAAAAATAGATATATATATTTTTTTTTTATGTATGGCTTGTATGGGTAATATGTTCACCAGGAACATTCTGGGTGTGACGTTTTTAGAGAAGTGTTTCCTGCTGTAGAGCTTTTAAGTCAATTCGTACCATCCACAATGTAAAAGATGGGCTGCTCTTCACCAAGTCGTGGTTCAACATAATCTTTCTCTTCCAGTTTTAACTCATGGTCACCTGAACACCCTGATGTCAACTGTGATGGCTGGGAAGTAAAAAAATAAAAATGAAATAAAATCTGACTTGAGTAAATTACAAACCATTTTGTTGAAAGTAAACACCATCTGTATTACCATGGAGTTGTAAAAGGCTGGAATAAAACGCCTCACTTTATCTTAAGCAAATCACTTAGTGCATTAATTTTGATTGATTAACCATCCATCCATCCATCCATTTTCCGTCACCCTTCTCCCTAACGGGGTCGGGAGTTGCTGGTGCCTATCTCCAGCTGCGTTCCGGGCGAGAGGCGGGGTTCACCCTGGACAGGTCTTGATTAACCACATAGGAACCTAATTTAACACAATTAGGTTCCTGCTGGAAGGTGTTTCTGGTATGCCCGGAAATCTGACAAACAAGTTAGTTAATCCTGCAGGTTTTCTAACTTACAACCAGATGAAGTTAGGTGCATTATCCCTCCCAGATCCAAGTGTTTTTCTGTTTTTGTTTAATTCGATGCAAATTCTCTCAAACTCAACATACAACTCCTGAGTTTTGAATTTTTCTCCTTAATGATGAACAAAGTGGAATAAAATTCCTTAAACATAAAATTTAGATTTTTGTTTTACAACTTTGACATTTTTTCTAAATATTTAGATTTTTGAGATCTTTTCAGACAAAGCCTAAACATGATGTATTTTTACAATTTTCACAATTTATAACATACCTTTACATTAGTTAGATATTATTACTTAGATATTGTTGGTTAAAATGTGCAATTGTGAATAGACAAACTTTACCTCTGGATGAGAATAACAACATAAGTTATACATCATGAAGAGATGCTCAGTATTCATGGGCTGTTAAAGATATCAAGGTCAACCGAGGTCACATTTCCAAAACCCACTTTACTGTTTCTGTTATATAAAGACCTTCTGGAGAGATACCTGAAAAATTGAGATTTTTTATTTTTTTTGTATGAGAAGACATTTATATTGAAACAGACAAGGAATGGCATTTTAAATTGGGATAATTGGCTAACTCTTTGTCCTGAATAGGTAGTGATGGTGTGATAATGTGGATGGATGAGGCCTGAGCTCCTCTGTTGGCAAAGTCCGGGTCAGGAGGACAGTTATTTGATATTGATCAATGGCATTTTCTTGCTGCTGTGCACACACATGCACACACAGAAAAACATTGAGACGAGTGGCCATCTGCTGATTGATTAATGCTCCAGTCACTACCTTGATTGGAAAGTGTGTATCTTAAAGTCAGAGGAGAGGTTAAGAAACCTCAAAATGACTATTTTGTCCAAAGTTTTTAAAAAAAGCCTTCTTTTAAATGTAATAATAAGTTGATATTAGACCTCTTTCTTCAGTTAACTTGTTTGTTACTAGGTCATATGGTAGGTTCTATCATTATGTCAACCACAGAATCTCAGAATAGGACCATGATACAGAACGATCATCAGGATGAAAAAACTGTAAACAGCAGGTTTTATGTATTGTTTAAAGTTCACACTCAAAACAAAATTATGTTTTGTTTTTACACGATTACCTTGGATCGCATTAAAATATGTTAAGAGCTGCATTGTCAACGGGTCATATCAAAACAGAGATCAGCTAGGATCTAATGGATCCTAGCTGATCTCTGCAAACTGCTCTGATCATGAAAGTTCAGCTGTTGATGCTGAAACAGATTTATCTTTAAAAGCATATAATATTTACACCTTATCAAATGACATATTTCATGCCATTATGGTTACTTTCTTTGCCATCCATCCATCCATCCATCCATCCATCCATCCATCCATCCATCCATCCATCCATCCATCCATCCATCCATCCATCCATTCCACTTATTCAAAATCAGCTTGTGAGTGCATCAATCCAGGAGGGAACCCCAGACATTTGTCTCTTCAGCAACATCCTCCTGCTTGTTCTGAGGTATGCTCGGCATACATAGTCCTTCCAGCGAGTCTTGGGTTTTCCCAGGGGTCTCCTCCCAGTGGGAAGTGCCCGGAAAACTTCCAAGGGCAACATGATCAGATGTCAGAACAACTTCAGTTGACACTTTTTGATGCAAAAGAGCAGCAACCCTCCTTTGTACTTTCACCTAGATGATGGAGCCTCTCTCCATGTCTCTAAGGGTGAATCCAGTCACCCTCCAGAGTAAGCTTATGTCAGCTGCTTCTATCCGAAATCTTGATTTTTATTTATGTATTTTTAATAATCTATGTCTCATGACCAAAGTAGACTAACTTGTAAATCAAGGGATTTGCTTTTTGGCATTACAGACTGGAGAAGCACCCAATCTTAACCCCAAACCTAGAGGGGGCAATCCACCCTTTTCCAGTTAGGAACCATGGCTGCAGAATTAGAAAAATTGACTCTAATCCCAGCTTCAACTCAGCAGCAAACCACTACAGTGCAAGCTGGAGGCCATGGTCTGGACAAGCAAAGATGAGATCTTGAGGTTTCCAAAACAGAAAACCTCCTTTCCACAACTACGTCTTAAGGTCCTGTCCACGAGAACTGCAAACAGGATTGGTGACAAGGGCCAACCTTGACAAAGTCCAAAGCACACTGGTAATAGGCTCAACTCTGTGCTGACAGTGCAGACACACATGCTTTAGGTATGCAAGGATTGGGTAGCTCTTAAGTTCCCCAGACATCCAAAACTCCTGCAGCACCAAAAGCATTTAAACCCATCATTTCATGACCCCTCAGCAAGTCTACAAGGGAAAGATCTGGTCCTCCTACATTGGTTCTCCTGTTTCCAAGTTTATCCACTGGAGTCTTCTCTCTGACTCCCTAGAGAAAGTTTTCCCAGAGAGGCTCAAAAGTTTGATCACTGGAATCCAGTCTTTGGTCCCCTTTCCAAAAATGGGGTCAATCCATGGTAAATGCATTTCTTAAATGTCTCATCATTTATGGGAACCAAAAAAAAATGTGTCTGGTTTGTGTGTACAGTGTATGTGTTTATCAGAGTCAAAAAGACTACAGTTGAGGTTTTGCTAATGTAGCAGTCCTAAGCTTCCTTCAATGTGTCCAGGCAAAGTTTTGGCTGGTCAGTGTCATTCTCACAGTCTGCATATTCAAACAAAAACCCTGAAACAACAAATGATGCCAACAGCTACCTTGTGCGTAACCTCTCTGCAATTTGCACCAGGACATGATCACTCATCAACGCACAGCCACCAAATGTGTCACTGTGGTAAAAGCTGCTCATGGGCAGATGCTAGCAGGTAAGAGCAGTAAGCAAAAGGCACTGAAAAAGTGGAAATAAACACAACAAACATACATTTTCAGACTTAAAGAGCTAACAGTTGGAATTTAGTGTCACTAAAGGAATGGATTAGCTTGTTAGCAACCATCACTCTGTGTGTGTGTGTAGTTTGAGAACACTTTGGTTCCTGTTGGAGAGGAACATCACGCTGCATGACTCCTCGACCCACACACATGCACTTGCACAAACACACAGTTACCTGATCTCCTGCTGCTTTACTATATATAAACCTGCCCTATCAGCTTGTTAAAGGAGTTAAAAATAGCTCTGCTCCATGCTGTCACACTGCATGTGTCTCTGGTTCCTTGGGCCTTTCTCACACAGAAACACTTCCAACACTATTTTTTCCAGCACAACCTACTTGAGAAACTAACTTAGCAATGTGTCACGTTGTGCCTATAACAGGCTTTTAGGGTGTTTTCATAGTTCAGGAAACTTTGTTGAATTGGGGACAAATTGCAACATTTTCAGCTGCTACAGTTCACTTTTACCACTTTTACCAATGTGCCAAGTGAACCCAAACCTTTGAGCAACCCGTTTACCCCTTCGACTTTGGTGACACTCCACCAAGAACCGCTTAAGGAATCGACACAAAAACACCTGAAGAAGACAATGAGTGCAACTTCCTTCTTCACAAAAGCAAATAAAAATGGAATGGCATCAGATTTTTTGGTGACTGACCACAAATCATTTCTCCCACTAGCATTAGACTCACACACTAGTTTTGGTTGCATATACCCAGAATGCCTTGGGCTTCAATCCACTTCCTGCTTTTGGAGCGGTCTCTGGACTGGAGTGGCTTCCAGTCCAACTCTGGTGCGGTTCGAACCGCACCAGAGTTCACTTCAACCGAGGCGAGATCTGGGGTCCTCGGCAGATGAGAGTTTGTGTTTTTGGTCCATGTCAGAGTTTGATTTCACATTCATATCTCCCCAAACCAATCAGACATTCTAGGTGAACAAGCTGGAGTTCAATTAATGTTGACTGAACAGAACTTGTGTAAACACACCTTTAGTCTCTTTCATATAAAGACGGCAACAAGGATTCCAAAGGTCTGCCACTGTAGGAGCATCACGAGTTAATCAAAGTTTAACATGAAATCTGAGAGCCCACCAGACACTGTAATCAGGTAAATAAGTCTCTAATCTTCTTCCAGTGCTTTTCCTGGTGTTTTTAGACATAGCATGTAGTTTTTGATGCAACTATGCATCATAGGCCAAACTAATGTTGAAAAAAACCTGCTAAATATAGTCTGCTGAGTTCATATGTCGTGTCGGATCATGCTGCAGACTCTCCTCTGATCGACACATACAGCAGGTAGTAAAAAAGCTGCTGTACTGTAACTAAAGTTAATTCCTGCTGACTCTTAGCTTAGCTTCAGTGCCGTCTTTGGAAACCAGATATCAATTGGATGTGCAAGCATTCATAATTGGAAAAATTTACTTTTGAAAGTTAATAACCGGTGTCAATATAGTCACTGATTGACCCTGTAAAGAAAGTTAATCATCTTTTTTTGTTATAGACTGAATTTTGCATTTGAAAACATTGGGACTGAATAACACTATGAAGCTTTTTTTATTCAATTAATTTTCCAGCTAAAGACTTGAAAATGTAAAACCTACATCCTTGAAATGGTTCCATGATGTACTGGAATGAACTGAGGTTTTTACTGAGACTCTTTGATTACCTTTTAAAGCTCTTTTACTAATTGCCTCAAAGGAAACCAAAAGCTGTTTTGCATAATCTTGAATGAGAATGAAGAATTAGTAATGAAGAACTCAAGGATATTTTCATTTCCATAGCTAGGTTTGTGCAGCCTTGTAGGACTTTTATTTTCATAACATTTGATTAAACACATATTTTAAGAGTATTCATATGAATGTGTCTGATTTTTATGTTCTAATATGCAAAATTCTAGAAATGAAAGGATATCTATAACACAACTAGAAGCTAGTCAGATTTTTTCAATTTATTTATTCATCCACGTTTCTGAAGTAATTGTCTTGTTCTAATCTTCTAATGAAACAAATGTCATGTTGTCATTATTAACAGAAATTAAAGCTTGATGACATTAGTCATTGGTCACTTAAAAAATACCAAGGATGAATGACATCAGTAACTAATTTGACACTTTATTTAGAAAGAATTATCAAACTGCATGAAGTCTGGAAAGAGAGATTATTCATAAATAGAGATAATGTAAGAAAGCTAATGCTCTATGATCCAGTGAATTCTTCAGGAAAACAAACACCTTTTGTTTACTAAGCTGCCCCTGTTTTAGTTCAGCTACAGTTACCTAAATGCCACATAGACAAGTATGACATAGGGAGCATGTCATATTTATTTATTTATTTATTTATTTATTTATTTATTTTTTATTTATTTATTACCCAACACTAGGAACCACTCTGGCTGTGAGCTTAAGGTCCATTTGAAAGCTCCACTGGCGTCCAAGCTTTAACTTCCCGGCTGTTGTCTTTGGGTGTGGTTTTGACATTTCCACATAACATATTTTCCCCATAAGATGCTTAAAACTGCCTTATAGCATGATGCTGCCACCCCATACTTCAGCAAACATGATGCTCAAAGGCTTAAAAATAGGGCATGTCTTTTTTTTGTATTTTTTTTGTTGCATGTAAATATCTGATTTCAACTGTATATTATGGGAAGCTCCATCTGAGATGCTTCCTGTCTGAGTTTGCATGTTTAATGTCATTGTTTGGGGAAGGGCAATTGGAAAAAATGATCAAACAGCAACGACTTCTTTGGAAAGGATTCCTTTTCAAATTCTTCTTCAGACAGATGAGGCCAAAGCTGAAAGGTTTTTTCTAAAATCCACAGTGCCATATTTTATGGAGAACTACAAATAACTGGAGCAGTCTCCGGTCAACTTAGCATTCACATATGCCTTCAAACCGAACCAGATTTAAAATTTTTGACCCACAATACAGTGACGCAACCAAGCTATTCTAGAGTTAAATGTGAGGCCAGCTGTCCAACAAATTTGGGTCACATATTGAACCCAAACTCAGCCATATCTTTACCACAGAAAGGCAGAAAAAAAGAATCTATATATCAGAATGGCCCAGTCAAAGTCTAAAGACCAGTCTCACACTATCTAAAAACTTCACTAAGCCGAGTCCTTAAGAGATGTTCCGATAAATCATAGGTGTCAAACTCTGGCCCGCAGTGTAATTATATTTGGCCCGCGAGGCTATACCAAATGACTACGCGAGCTGGCCCACCGGTATGATACAGCGCATTCATTCATCACTAATACTACAAATCCCATAATGCCTTGCTGTTGTTTTGGCGCATCAATCAGGACGGGTCCCAGAAACGCCCTCTCCTCTGTGACAGTAGTTATAGCGATCTCAAGCTACAACTGTCTCTGTAGAACCGAAAAGAAAGGCAGACAACAGGAGCTTTCTGGACAGATGGGAGACAGAATATCTGTTTACATATGTAAAAGACAGACCTGTTTGTCTTTTACATATGTAAACAAATATTCTGATATTAAAAGGTTCATTTGTTCAATGCTGGCCCGCGACTTTGTTCAAGTTTTACATTTTGGCCCACTGTGTATTTGAGTTTGACACCCCTGCGATAAATGATAGCAAAGGCCTGAAATAGAGTATAATAATAGTTATTTTATTAATATCTCTTGCCTCAAGTAAAAATAAAAATACTTTGGAAAGTACAAGAATAATTAGTTCCAAGACACTTCTCAAAATAGGATGAGCTTGGTAACCCTACTTTAGTTGTCGTTTGCATGGAGGAAGTTTTGCAGAAGGCCGGTCTGGTGTTTGCTGTAAAAGTCATCCTGTTGGCCAAGCTAGAATAACACGGTGTGGAAGTGGAGCGGCTGTGTTTTGCTACGAAATGCGGCTCAGAGGTTAACAGTGGCTCACGCTGGCATTGTCTTTGTGTGTCCACAGGAAAACGGTCAGTGGCTGTCACATCCTGATGGGGAACCTCGACCCGGCTCAACTCACCAGCAACTTGCTGCCTCAGCAGGAAGGAAGGAAGGGGAAAAAAAACGGCTTCCTTACTTCCTTACGTGTGTCTGTTTGTGTGTGCAAACATCTGTTTGCCGTAGTAGGAGGGTGCTCACCTGCGCACATGGATGAGAAAGCACACAGAAGTGAATCCGCATTTGTTCCTACATGTTTACATATTCTCTCTTTCCTAGCAGGAAGAGCTCCGTCAGAGAGTTCAAGAATGAAAACATGGGTCGGAAAAACAGCGGGCTTCCTCATTCTTTCTGCCAGTGTGTGAGCATATCCATTACATAAGCAGGTGAGAAGGAACAACACTGCTGAACAAACAGCTGCCAAACCATCTTCCTTGTTCCGAGCAGGATGCGTCTAATGTGCAATTAGAGCATGCTGGGAATGGAAAACAACACGTCATATGAGCAGACCAGCTGCTCCTTTTTCAATTTATTCATACCAACAGGTAGCTTCTGTTTACACAGAATCTGGGGATTCAGCTAATTTTTGTGAATTAATCTGTGATCATTTTGTTTTGCATTTCAAACCCACTTGGTAAATTCCTGCCAGCGGCGTTTTATTAGCACAGTATTGACCTGACTAAGCAGGAGTTTTCCAGAGAACTTCCCAGTGATGGTGCATGTAAGGAGATATTATTTGGATAAACAGGGGTTGGATAAACTGTGTTATGCATGAACATTACACAAACGGGTGGAGGCAGCATTAATTCCAAGTCAACACCACAGTTACATGACAAACTATGTAAAGGTTTTTACGTGACGAGTGGGAAGTGGTAGGAGTCAGTTTTCCTGGATGTTTTCGGTTATTTACATATTTATTTAATTAAGGAATAACCTGTAAACTGTCACACTCTTTCCAGCCGTCTCATGTCTGTTGTCGGAAAAACATCAGGCAGATCGGTGTGCCCCAACTTCTATAGTGCATGTAAGGTAATATTTCATAATTTCAAATATGCGTCCCAATGACTCGTTTGTCAGATTAAAAATATCTTTTACAAATGGCTTCTACTTTTCATTAAGCCCACATTAAAGACAGTTATTTATTGGTTTGATGTGCTTTTCTAATTTTGAATGTCAAGTTTTCATCAACTTCCTAAATAACAGAAATAAAATCTTTCAAACATCCATGAGTAATTAATCTATATTATGTGCTTCACTTGGTGATAAAGTTAATAGATTACAGGCTTTTTAATAAAAAAAAAGCGCTACACTCTCTTCACTTGTATGAAGACAGCGTAATGCCAAAAGACATTTCTTCCGGTAGCGCGAGATTTGCCTGTTTATTTTGGTTGTATTGCTCTGCATTATTGTTCACTTTAAACTTTGGAGCGGTCTCCAGAGCCCTTGGTGTTCACATATGCATTAAAACCTTCAACCAAACCTAGACTCAAATTTTTAGGCAGACCAAAGTTTGTTTTTTGGTCAACATCAGATTTTTACTGAATATTCACACCGGCCCACACAAGCCGGACTTCCTATACAACCAAACGAGATTTTGATTAAAGCGGAGTAAACAGAGCTGGTGTGAATTCACCCTACGTTAACGTTTTTGTGCATCTGAATTGTAAGAAATTACTCTTCAAGAAACATTAGAAATAATAGACAAATTACTATTTGTCTATTATGGTGGTAATGATCCGGTTATGAATAAACCAGCTAGAGGAAGTGGAGCTCCCATTAAGTTTTCCTCCTCAGGCTAATAATCAAGCCATAAGTGCGTTAAAGAAACAAACCACCTGTTGATTTAAACACTAAAATTACATTTCTCTGTTAGCAAGAACAAAATGGATGAAATTTGGATTTTGTAATGGGAATTTCATGCAAAACATCAACATCAACACTCATCCTACATTTCTTGCTCTCTCTCTCTCTTTCTTATGAAATATCCTTTAAGCGTAACACAAACTCTGATTGTTGAACAACCCTCCTGTGTGCTATTGAGCCTCGGGGCAGGAAGCAGGCTGATACCAAGCTCTGGAGCTGAGGATGTGTGGGCAGAGAGAACGAGAACAGGACGCATGCAAGCAAACACTCAGTCCTAATAAAGAAATCCTTCATCTTGTGTAAATAGGATAAGGATGACTTAAAACAAAGTGCAAATATGGCAATTGACTTCAATGGTTTCATATCTTTCCGTGCACAGGAAGCTTCTTTGGTATTTGCCACTGCAGTTTTTGTGTTAAAAAAGGAAGTGAGGAACTAGGGGGCAGCCTGCTGCAAGAGGCTGAAAGATGCAGATCTGTGTAAACAGTGGCGGCAAGATGCAGTCAGGAGGGGAGGATAGGGTTACAACAAAGACACATCTCCACTGCAGGAGAGATCCTCCCCATCTGTCCACAGATGCTCTCCGCTCTCACCGTTAATGCAGCTTAAATGGCAGACAAGAAAAAGCTTTTTGAAAGCATATCTACAAGGATAGGATACACTACATGAATAATTTGGCGACTCCAGGGATTCATGCCGGAGTTTGGGGGGGTGGAGGGGAAGAAGCTATCAAGGCAGTTCCTTGTCAGAGTGTTGGATGTGGACGAGAGCAGGAACAGCTGAGATCCCATACTGAGCGGAGAAAAAACAACTCAAAGTCTCTTGAAGAAATGCACAACTCAGAAAGTAAAGTACCAAAGTTTCGGTGTACAGTAGGTACACACGGACAGGAGTTCAGCTTTTATTTGCGAATGAAAAAGACATGAACACCAGGAGGTATCTTCCGAGGAAAATATTGTATTCCATATGATCTCCTACCCCACAGCCTCACCGTCTATCTCTACAGAGGATTATACTGTTACATCTCCTGCACAGTGGAGTTTTCTTGACTTGTTCAGAGAAAAAATTGGAAGTTATCCTTTAGCATTGAATGATGGCATTTCAAACTTTCTTGAGACTGAAAACCTCTAAGCACTAATACCTTGCTTTGCTGTTGAGGAAAGTGTATTGAAGCTGTTATTTTTGGTTAGAATGAGATGATTACACAACATATGATTACTAAAAACCTGGAATTATTTGGTTAGGGTTCACATGATTAATAGTACCCTCTCTGAAGCCCATGTAGAATCATGTTATGATTCTACCTCTTTCTTTTTTTTTTTTTTTTTTTTTTGTCTACAACAGTCAAATAGTTTCTTCCTGTTTCTCTCCCAACAGCTGCTCTGAGTGCAGAACGTGTCAAAAACATCCTGATTTTCCACTTCTAAATTTAAGTTGTTTCCAACAAAGACTCACGGACAGTGTTTTCCATCCTCTGTCAAACAAACAGATGAGCAGGAGGGGAAGTGTTGGGGGGGGAGGGGTTGGGTCAATGATGGTGGTAATGATCCTGTTATGAATAAACCAGCTAGAGGAAGTAGAGCTCCCATTAGGTTTTCCTCCTCAGGCTAATAATAACCAGAGAGCTGCTGCCTCCTCCACGATCAATACACATCCGCAGCAGGACGCAGCTGAAGACACGCTGTGGTGTTTGATCTGAGAGCACAGCTCAGCAGGTTCAGGGGAAAAGGGGATTTGGTGTGTTACGGCCATCTGTAATGTCTTTCTGATGTTTCAAAGCTAACATCAGGGACATGGTTATTTTTATGTGCAAGTCAAGGGATCTGATCCAGATCTCAGTCATGCTTACAGCATGTTAAAGACCACGATTTATTAAACAGCCGCACATAACCGGATTACAGATTATTCAAAACCTTCAGCGTTCTCGGTTTTTCCAGAAGTATTAGTAAAACTTTGCCTTTACTTACAGGACAAACCACCACGTACACACGCATATGCATACACACGCACCCCTATGCACACACACACGGATGCACACGCACATACCTTGCCTCAAGAGAGAGACCAACCTAACCGGATTCGAACCCAGGACCTTTTTGCTGCAAGGCAACAGTGATTTGAAAATAACACTTGTCAACTTTTTGTGTAATATATTCTGCTCTTTATTGTCTGTCATCACACAATAGATTCTTCATTGAAGGGTCAACAAATACACCGTTTCAGTCACTTGAAGAGCACACATAAATAGCACTCATGTCAGCCGTAATGTGAAAGGAATGAATCATTTATGATTTATGGAACTGCCTCCGTAATGAGCTTTCTGAGAGCTTGGTTGTTTTAGATACAGTAGATTTCTAGGAATTTATTGCGAAGTGATTTTTTCCCCCAGGAAAAACAAAAAATTCATATGAGCATCTCATGTCAGTTTTAATAACTTAATTCTGCTTTGCATCCACCTTTATATTGCAGGAGCTTCTCAAGAATATGACAATACTCCACTTCTAGTTTGAGAGTAAAATAAAGAGTGGTTTGTAACACACCCTCTGGCCACAGCTTTTTCTAGATATCATAGCTTGTCAGGCTAACTGATATTTTGATCATTACTGCACTGTGCTGTCAAACATAATACTCTTCCTCAATCCGGTTTTGTTATTATTATTATTATTATTATTATTATTATTATTATTATTATTGCGACAAATCCAAGCTGGCTGCTGTGTGCTCTCATCTTAGATCCAACAAATGGAGCCGCGGTTAACTGGCTGACTCAGCAATCTCCAACGTCAAGAAGTGTCATCTTTGTGTATTTGTCTGGTTTGTTAAATAGAAGCCAGCAGATACAAGGTTATGTTGTCTTCCACATGTAGAATAGGGAGACAGGTCACATACGCCAATATTCATCATACGCCATTCGTCTTATGTTTTCTAAGAATAGTGCTGTGCAGAGCCCAGCACCTCCTCACTCACAGTGGCGTCTCAATCATTGGCCAGTGGAGACGGGCACCACCACCCCTCACAACCTTGATAAGCATATAAGATGAGGGCTGGATGGGTTAGTTGCTGCATTGATTTATGAAAAAAATAAATAAATGGATATTAATGCATGCTTCTGATAAATTGCTGTTTAAACCAAACAAATTCTGGGTGACTACAACCAACATAACATGAGTCTCGAGCTTGAAGGAGAAATGGCTTGCGGTGTTTTATCAAAGACAAAAGAAAAATCTGAAATTCTTACAACACTCTATTTTTGTTTGTATTTTGTGAAGAAGGATGTTGGATTCGTGTCTTCAATGTTGTGTCATT
Organism: Poeciliopsis turneri; assembly: GCA_922788865.1. NCBI lineage: Eukaryota > Metazoa > Chordata > Actinopteri > Cyprinodontiformes > Poeciliidae > Poeciliopsis > Poeciliopsis turneri. The sequence continues at coordinate 147,572 of CAKLNU010000771.1, read as the reverse complement.
TCTTGGTGCAGCGCCTCCACAGGCGAGGAGGTAAAGAGGTTTTTCAAAGGCTTTGGTTCGATTGACAGTGCAGTGTGGAAGTGAACACCAGCCGCTGAAAAAGTAACAAATGTTGCAATTTTTGTCCTCAATTGAACGAGTCCAGAGGTTCAATTGGACTGTGGACTCGGACTCAAGTCTGCAGTCCAATTGTCCTAACAACACTCTAAGTCTAAAGTTTGTTAAGTCCAGATATGGGCAACGCAATGTATAATGAAAAAATGAGGGCAAAACCATTTCATAGTGTTCAATTGGCAACACATCCAAGGTATCAAATATACAGTTGATTACCTTACAGTTTGCAAACATCACAGGCTAATAAATAGAACAAGACTAAATGTCATTGTTGAATGACATTTTCTAAATCAACATCTTGACAGAGTGTTTTAACCAGGTACATTCTAAGTGAGTTAGTTTGACAAGCAATAGTACAATAAATGCTTTTCTTCCACTAATCTAAGTGAACAAGTGGCGACACTAAGAAATTTAATTTATGGTGGAATTGGCAGCTTTTGAAGTCTCTGCGCATCACTGTCACAAGCCCATCAGATGTGTCAAAAGAAAAAAGTTCAAGCACATCTACAAAGTCCTCCAACAGTCACCTACATAAATCATTGAAACCCGAAAACGCACACACACACACACACACACACGCACACACGCAAACAAACACCCACACACACACACACTACATACTAGAAGCAGAGCTGCTCCTGACCTGTAAATGAGGGATCAGCCTGTCATTCAAAGCTTGTCGTTCGTTCCCTTTTCAGGCTTTGGGCAATAAAAGCAATGCCTTTGCTGTTAGAATGGAACGTAAAGTGAGTGGAGAAAGCAGCTATAAAATTGATTTTTAATAGGTTTCAGTTCATTAGGTCTGTGTGTGTGAGGTGTGTTTATCCTGGCTTGGGTTGACAGGGGGGCAGTTTAATCCAGCACTCATCACACCTGACATTCTGTTGCTTGTGGCAAATAGAGACTGGCTACTGTCTTTCCTGCCAAGTTAAAATACTGGGAACCCACACAGCGGGACTCTACATTCAACAGTTTTTGATTCCCGTGAGTGACAATGCACTTTCCTGCTAGCTGTTGGTTGCTGTCAATAGCTGCCGCTCATGAGCTGTGCTTGTGTGAGAATACAGCGTCAAAATCATCCTTTTCTTGCAGTGATAAAAATATCTAACTTCCTCTGATCACACCAATAGTGAGGAATCGTAGTTTGCATTCATACCAGCCCTATTTAGTCCACTTTAATCAAACTTGAGTTCTATTGCCAAGACAGTTTGGTTCATTTGGGGAGGTGTGAATGTGTAATAGAACTCTGATGCGGACCAAAAAAAGCAAACTCTGGTCCAGCAAGGTCTTGCTTTGGTTGAGGTGAACTCTATGCATGTGTGTACACCATGGAGACCACTCCAAAACCAAGATATTGACTATACTGCAGGGCATTCTGGGTAAATACAACCAAAACACACATGTGAGTCAAACATTTGCAGGTTATATGTCTCTTGGTCTTTTGCCAAAGTCAAAAGAGAGATCCATGAACTGCTAAAATCTGACACCACTCAAGTTATGTTTACATTGCGTAAAGAACGAAGTTGTGCTCCATGTTTCCTTCAGTGTTTCTTGGTGCAGCGCCCCCACAGCCAAGGGAGGGAATAGGTTTTCAAGGGGTTTGGTTTGTTTGATACAGCGCAGTGTAAAGTGAACCAAATTGTAACAATGGTGCAATTTTGGTCCCCAATCAATCTGTTGGAGTATCAGATGAACTTAAAGAACAGAAACGACTAGGGACTTTAGTGCAGAGCTATTTAACATATCTCTATTAAACTATTAAAAAGAGTTATTATGAGAGAGATTTGCTTTGGAAGAAATACATTAAACATTCAATAATTCAAGGTCCTCTCAAAGTAAATGAAACATAAAAGATTAAATACATTTGTTTTTTTGAAGCTGAGTGAAGTTAATTACAAACATCAATCCGTCCAACAACTGCCTTCCATTTACAGCATCTGAGATTGGGCTACAGGGGTAGCAAGTCAAGGAGGAATACCCAGAGTTCCTTCTCCCCAGCAACACTCTTCAGCTCATCCTGGAGCATCTCAAGGCATTCTCAGCATTCTCAGGGATTGAATGCTCAGTAGGGGCATTCAATCACTTCAGTGAGTTCAGCGTATGTGCCAGGTTACCTCCTAGAGGGACATGCCAGAGAACGAAAACATCAAAGGGAGTGCCTGAAGGCGTCTTAATCAGATGCCTTAACCAAAGCTGCTGACTCTTTGGATGTGGAGGAGCTCTGCTTTGAGTTCCTCCAAGATGATGGAGTCTTCAACCTATCCTCTGAGGGTGATGAACACACCAGCAGCATGGTGCTTCTTGTCAATTATTTCACTTCAAATAGCACCTTGAATACAAATAAATGAATCATCCTGAGATCCTGCAGAGAGACCGAACATGTTACTGGAGTTCAGTTCTGGATAGTTTCATCCCCGAGGCTTCTGACTAGAACATGTTTGAAAAACATTGGCTTGGAATGCCTGCCATTTGGGGTAGTTTGATAGAAACATATAGTGGCATGTACTCAGGAACTCATTTTGTTGTTTAATCATCCATCTGTCACAACCATCGAAAGGGATCACAATGCAGCCTGACCAGCAATTTGGCTCAGCTCTTTCTTCTCCACAACAGACCAGAGCAATGCATTACTGTGGACAATTCCCATATTGTCAAATCTGATTCATCCTATTAACAAGAAAAGACACCCAAATACATGAAATCCTCTACAGATCAGGCACTTGTTTGGAAAAATGTGTTTGGAATCATCTGTTCATTGTCTTTACTCATCTAATTCTTGTAGGATAAAGGGACTTATCTCTGGCAGTCAATGGGCGAGGGGCGACGTATACCCTGGACAAGTTGTTAGTTCATCACAGGGCAATATGGATACACAGATTGTCACATTTATAAAGTGATAATATGTTAGTTTTTGCCTAAACATATATATTTTTTGCCTGAAATATCTTTTGGGAAAAAAGAGGTGGTGATTTGTTTGTAGTTGTTTCCAAAAACACTCAGGCCATTATTTTAAGAAGGTGAGAATATGCCAAACAGCTATGCAGGGCAATTTAGGGTTGGCTGTTTGATACAACAGGTATAGTTTTGAACTGTTTAAAGAAAGAACGTGAAAATGCACAGGGAGGGCATGCAGTCTTCATGCTGAAAATAAAGAACTCAATAATGTTGTATGAGGTAACCATCATTCCTCTCTACAACAACAAAGCTGAGTTTCAGGTCCGCTGAAAATCAAATCCAGATTTTCAAAGATCAGTCAACCTGGTATCTTATGCATAACGTTGCCATGACTTGTGGTCTGCATTGGGATTCTCACATGGTTCTGCATCCAAGCAGAGAATGAGAGAAACACAAGCTTAAAGCAGAGGTGACTTTCAAAGGAGTGAAGCAATCAATGGATTCCTAAACCTGTGTGGCAAGCAGTAAGGTAAGGAGTTTGATTCTGTTTCTTGACAAGCACAAAGGCACACCTTTTTCCTTTCACATCCAGGGTAGACACCCATATATTGGTGTGCCACCTCAACTGTGAGTAACAATGAGCCAGTAAATGGCATAGTTGTTTACCTTAGGTGGATTCAATGGTGTTTAACATCGACCCAACTGGCTTTTCCTGTCCCATTTCCGTTTAGCCATGACATTTATTTACTTTCATAAGTCTGTGATTGGTGAACTGTTAGAGAAAGGACAGTGCTGTTGTGGTCTGGGATTGGATTGAGCTGTTTTGTTGTGCTGTCTCAGCTTCTCTTCTCTCCCTCCCTGCCTGTGCTGATCATTTCCACTGAATAAGGATTGGTTTCTGCTGCACCCATTCCTTCAACTCTACTGCATCAAGTCACGGCATAAAAAGGCCAGAGTCCAGACAGAACCAGATTGTAAATCCATATTTGTAATAAGGGAAAACTAGCTATTTGTCCTGTTTTCTTCTGCTTTAATTGAAATATTCCCATAATGCAATGCAAATTGATTACTGTAGTAATATTCTCAGCACTTGTGTATTGTATAATCTGTCTGCTTCGATGCCAGATGCGTCTTGATTTAGAAAAGTTGATCAAGATAAAACAATACCATCCTGATATTTTTTTTATTTTTGTTTTTGCAGAACAAAAACAGCTTCTTCAAATGCCTAAAATGTCTAGACTTTCAAAAAAAAAAAAAGAGAGAGAGAATACATACGTTTTTTTACAATTATGCACTACTTTGTATTTTGGTTTGGAAGTCTGATTATGTTGTGACACAATGTGAAGAAGTGAGGCTGTACGTCAACATACCAACCATCTTCAATTTCAAACTAATTCATTGAGTGGTTTAACTCCACACACGTACAATGTTGCAAGATAATTATTCTTTGGAAGTCTATTAATATCATGATTTCCTTTTAACTCCATTCTGCCATTACTAGTACCGGCAGAATTAATGGATGAGCTTTCAGAAACCACATTTTCTTTCCTCTTCTCGTTTTTCTCTTTCCAGTCTTCTCATTCCTTATTCAGAGGCTTCCCTCTCTGAATCCATTTCTCTGGTCTGTGGTTACCGTACATCCTGCATCCCCAGTGGCTGCCTATTAGCCTGTGAAGCATCCTTCTCTCCCCCTCCCTGCTGAGTCTGCATTGTATATGTGTTCCTCTCTCAAGCATCGTGGCTGTATTGACCTTCACTTAAGTCTTTATACATTCTATCAGCCTTGCCGCTGTTCAGCACACCCATTTTGTGTTCAGAACCTGTTCAGTCTCCTAACACAATTTGCACAATGGATCTGGAAAGTGTGCACATGCCTTAGAAAATGTCAGGCTTTTGCCTGTCCAAAACAAAAAAAAAAAGCATCATTTCAAAATATTTTTCCTTTGTGACATGACACACATTCACATCATTTGAGTTAATCTCGGCACTCAATCCTCATGAGGACTCAAGTATTTGCATCATTTTTGCTAAACCCACAGGATGCAGATGGTCATAAGAATCATAATGTAAAATGGTACCAGTCAGGAGAAGGGTAAGAATGAAATTCTACAACATTTTATGCAAATATCACACAGAAGGAACAAAATATGGCACAATAGAAACTACGGCTGACAATATAATAAAATTATGTAATATTTTTGGTAATATAATATTGTTTGTAATTAATCTGTATTTTGCACAATCATCTTTCCTTTTCATTTTTACTATGTCTCATCACGTATGTATTGAAGTAAACATCATGTAACCAAAATTCCGAAAGTTATTTCCAAATTTTGAGTATGAGGCAATTTAGATACACATGGCAACTAAGAAATTGAAATGAGTCATACTAATATTGAGAAGCAAAATTTCTCAATTTTGTTTCTCAAAACAATTTTTAAGAAAAACCTAAACTTAGGGAAATAATAATATATACATACTGATGAGTAAATAATTAGTGCGACAGACTGGTGACCTGTCCAGGGTGAACCCCGCCTCTCGCCCGGAACGCAGCTGGAGATAGGCACCAGCAACTCCCGACCCCGTTAGGGAGAAGGGTCATCAGAAAATGGATCAGTTCCATAAGTACATACCCTGACTTTGAAATTGTAAAACTGGGATAAAAGCTTCCAGGATAGAACAGTTGAGGTATTTTTCAGTATTTAGCTATTGTGGAAAACTCTGCCACTACAATTTTGGTTGTTTGAAAAGATATATTGAAATTCAATTCATAAAGCTGATTTAATATTGCAATATAAAAGGCCAGGAACTTTTTGCTAAACCTACAGGATGCAGTCATTGGACTGCAGTCATGGTATGTTGCTGCCTTGTTTGAGCATTAGCAACATCAGGAAAATATCAACATAGAGACATTGGACAGTCTGTTTCATTCCTTACCTTCCTAATAGATCTATTTAGCATCATACCAAAATCAATACTAATTTCAGATCACATTTTCAAATTTATAACCTCTTAATAATTTGACATTTGATTGGCATCAGAGTAATTTTTTTTTTTGTATAATTGGAGATATTATAGATATTCAGGGGTTCGATAAAAGTTGAACGTCAGACACTCAGAGAGAGCAGTCTGTAAAAAGTGACACATTTATACCCATTAGGAACAATGAGGAAGACCTTGGTGCAGTCTGAGCAAATTTGTCAGCCAAGAACAATATGTACCACATTACATAATAATAGTAATTTTTAGCCCTGCCTTTTAGATTCAAATATTCCCAGCATCCAGTTATGAATCCTCATTAACTATTTATGAAAAGGACAGAAGGCTCTCTTGTGCAACCTCTGCAGCCTGCTCTCGGGGGGAGAGCAGGGAACTTCCTGTGAGTACAGACAGATTTACAGCTTTTCTTCCTCTCTTGCGCTGGTGTTTAACTGGTGCTTTGGAGGTAAAGGCCGTGAGACACACAGCTGCCAGGGCCCCATATGGTCCCGGGGCTTCTGCTTGGTCTGTGCACTACAAGGTGTGAGGCATCGACTTGCACAGCGCTCCTTAATGCAACGCAGTCAATACAAGCTGTCAAGGTTATGGAAGAGGAGCATGTGTTCGGTCCATGTGCAGGCCGAGTCCCGACATGAGAATCTCATCGTGATTCATCTCATGACACAGATTTTCACTGGTGAGTTTCATGTGATTGGAAACAGAATAAATAATGACCTTAATGTTCCCAATAGTTTCTGGGTATTTTCAGCTGTTTTCACAACGAGATGTTCATAATTGAAAGATTTTGTATTATGCAGGATGTGTCATCAAATTTAATTGGCTTTTCAAGCCCGTAAGGGGCATGATGGAAGAAGGAAGAGCTGAAAAAAGGAGAAATGGATGATTGTGCTTTGAATAGTTTATTTAACCTCCCTCCTCATGCACCGACTAACACAATTAGTTGTTATTAATCTGTCAGCGTATTCAGCTCTTCACCAACAGGTTACTTTTTTTTTTTTTTAAGAATGGAACGAAGCATCCCTTTTATCGGAAGTCAAAAGGGACAAAGTTCAATAAATAAAGACATCATTAATAAAATGTAGTTCCTTTTTAAATGTTGAAATAATTTGCAAATAAACAATTTATTAAATATGTTATAAAATGATTAAAGTGCAAGCTGAAAATAACCAACACAGATAACTAATTAAATGTATTTTATTATTTAATGGCTCCTCTGGCGTCACCATGAAATAAGTTTATCTTTCAAACTTACCCGTCAGATTCGAGGGGCGGGATTAAGACGCTAATTGTTGAACTTCTCTAGATTGGTCTCATTCTTTAAACATCATGTCCACTTGATGGAAAAATTTTACATTTAGCCGAAAGCATGTAAGCAGGAGATTGTTATTCAGACTATGTGGCGGTTAAAGTCGAAGAATCGAAAATCCTTCATTTAATTAAACATTTATTTATTTCATGATACATTTTATGAATTATTTAAAGACGGATTTCTTATTGATTTTGTCCCTTTTAACTCTCCATACCCTTTAATAAATGTTTTTAATCCCTGGATAAATCAATCAAAGTTGAAATAAACTATATTAAAGTTTTCACATATTATTAAAGCAAACATAGAATTTGTTTTTCTATCCTAATACTTTCCTATTCACCAAAATTACCAATTTTTGTGGTAAGCTCTAGTAAAAGTGTTAGTATGTTGCAGAGGAGGAAGAGTGGTGCTCTCCTGCAGCCGTGTGTGTTAAAACAAATCCATTCCAGTTTTACAGAACCACAGCTCAGTGGAACTGCTTGAGGCTTAATGCTTACAACTGCTGCAATCAAGCTACAAATGATGATGATTTGCGTGTGTGTGTGTGTGTGTGTGTGTGTGTGTGTGTGTGTGTGTGTGTGTGTGCGTTTGCTTTCCGAGTCCTACTGACCACGGCTGATTACGCACCGAAGAGGCTTTGCTGACGTCAGAGAGCGAGTTGCTGATGCAGATGCAGGTTTTTCCCCCCTACAGCATCCTCACTTGAATCATGTCCCTTTCTGTTTTTCTCTTTGTAGTGACTCTGAGATCAGAGCGAGTGAATCATGGGCAAAGACTATAAGGGTGGGAAATGAGTGAAGGAGAGCCTGAGATGAAATTACAAAGGTGCTGCCGGCTTTGTGAGGAGACAATGACGCAGGCTCCCCCCACCCCCTTCTGCTGCATGCTCGCAGCATACATGAATGCGCTTCTCCTTCAGATCCAAGGTTCTGCTCTTGTCAGAAAATTGTCGCAGTGAGAATTGAGAGATTAAAAAGCAGGAATGAAGAAGCTACCAGAATAACTGAATATTACCTCCTTATACACAACACATCATATATAGATATTTTGTTATAAAATGTGAAAGGCCAAAAGGAAGATAAACCAGATTTCCTGTATTATCTCCACCCGGCCACTGAGACTTACTCCATCACTTACTCAGGATTCATAACAGCTCCTAATGGCCCTATTAATAAATCATTACAGGCTGACAGTGATGTACGGCAATGATCAAGATGGGGGTCACTGAGTTTGCTTCCTATGGATTTAGCGCCTGCTGAGCCAACTCCCTCCCTTCCAAACCCCACCCAGCTTGGGAATGCTCCCCACGACATCATATCCCTTACCCAGGGTTGCAGGGCATTCTCCACGGCTGGCGCGAAGCGATGAATCAAAGTGCGGACGAAGATAGACCCCGGGGGGGGCAGTGAGACCTTGTGACCCACTTCCTATCACTGCAGGCCTGCAACACAGTTTTCAGCCAGTGAGAGTGATGTAACTGACACTATGAGGATGCAGCGTTAGACCACTGGAATTGGCAGGATGCAGAATTGGAGACAGAATGAGGACGTAGAGACATCCAGTGTTTTCATCAAACAAATACAGAGCAGGAAGTGTAAAATACAGATTTACTTTATTTATTGATTAAAATCATAAAACCGATTTTAATATCAAAGATATCATGGATTTTTTTTTTCCAAATAATGATGAAAAAAACAAACAACCAACCTGGCTCTATGTGAAACGTCATGTCTTCTTTTCCACTTATACAATTTGCATAGTGTTCAGTTTTAAAAGTCACACCCAGATCTGATCATGATCTGACCTGTAGAATCAGGAAAACAGAACTCCTCTGACAGTATGAATCAGGGTAAAAAATCTATACAAATATTGCTGCCATTATTAAATTGAAAGAAATTCAAGAACAGGTTAGCAACAAAGTCACCAGCCATGCTTTGATTTTTTAAATTATTGCATGAGAAAAGGTTGTTGTATTAGAAATTAGAAATAACTTGTAATTACCCAACAAACAATTGTTGTAGCTCATTCAAAAAGTCAGAAAAGAACCCCTGACAACATCTGGCTGTCCTGGGGTCAAAGGTCAAGATTCTACACTCAAAACAAAAAAAAAAAACTGGGCAGCTGTGACAGTAAATACTCCTGTAAAGTAATTGTAAAACATAATGAATGAAAACAGAATCTTTGCCCAGTTACCAAAAGCTCCTGATGGCAGTTTTGTTGACTAGAGTGGCCAACTGCTTATTGCAGGAAATCTGCAAGGAGCAAGTACATTCTGTGACGTCCAACTGATCCAAGTTATGTAAATGCGCCAGAAAGATTTCTTTGAAATAACATATCATAATCAGAAATAAAACACTGCAGAATTCACATTGCCTTATCTGGCAAAACAAATGTTTTCGGGTGTTAAAAGCCATGTTTCATCTCTGGGTTTCATGCATGTTGCACTCTGATCTTTTTATTCTTAATTAACATCAGCAAAAGCAATTCGACACTACTTTGCATATAAAACAAGGATTTCCACCTTTAATCAGTTGATCTTCCATAAAACACACTTCATGTTTACAAAGCATGTATGAAACCTGTGATTCAATGACATCAGACATGCATGTAATTTTTGATGGTAACACCACTGCTCCTACACAGAGCCTTTAACACAGCTGATCTTAATGCAATGTGAACACTTAAGAAAGGGCCATCCTTTAAACAGGCGCCCAGCAGGTCACAAGGATAACCCCTGACCCTTCACCTCCTAGTTCTGAACTGCCTGTGGGTCATACCCAGGTCCCCTCACAGCGTACTTAAGTAATTTTCTTAATTTGCCTCAGTAGGAAATTATAAGGATTTAATTGTCGGCTGACCCCTCCCACCTCCTTGATAACCGCCTCACACACAATCGGGTTAACGACCGACACACCAACACACTTTGACAAGCTGCGGGTCTCAGGAGACCCAGTGAGGAGTGGCACAACCCGGCAGGTCTAAAACTCACTGATTACCTCTAGATTTCCCACAAGACGCATGGATTAAAAATGTCTTTAATGATTCTGTCTTCCATAATATGTTAATTCATGTTTATGAAAATGAAAAGTTATGCAGTTCAGCTTTGTTGAGTTTGGCACCAATTTTAAAATTTATGTTCAGTTTAATTTGATGATCTGTATACAAATTTAAAGGGGCAGAATGATGTATTTTCCAGGCAAATAGCACAATCAAATGTTCCCTTAAGTAGTAATAAAAATGCTGCATATATAAAATCTGACTTTATAAATTAACGTTTTAAAAATTGGGTCTCTGTCTTTTTAAGAATGTCCCTCTTCTATTAACTCTGTTCCAATGTTTTCAACAGCAGTAAAGGCGGAGCTAGATCCACCCAGGCGTTGGCAGAGCTTAATGTGCAAAATATGGAGAGATTAAAGAATTTCTCAAATATGGATTAAAGAGTCATAGCAGCTCTCCAAGTATGTTTTTGATGAGGGGAATAATGTTCCAAAATGATATAAAGCTCTAAAAGGTCCATTTGACATAATAATGCCTCTTTAAAATGTCAACAAAAATGCAACATTCCCCATGAAGAAATAAAACTGAAAAACTGCATAAAAAACTAAGCAAACCTGTTAGATAACTCATAGAACCACTTTGGTAAGGTATAAAGTGAGATGGTGGGTCTGTGGGACTTTTTGTGGGAACTTTGGCCCACTCTTTTTCACAGAACATGGTTCTGCTCATAGCATGACCCATTTCCAGCCAACCTTCAGCTGTCAGACAGGTGGCTTCACATTTGTCTGTAGAGTTCTTTGGTATGCAGAAGAGTTCAAGTTCAATTCGGTGACCTTAAAGTCCAGAGGTTACAGGGTTGCAACACAAACTCAATCATCAACCTTCCACCACTTTACTTGACAGCTGGTGCTGGTATTTGATTTTCTCTAAAATATGATGCTGGTGCCAAAAAGTCAAACCTCTCTCCATACTGCGCAAACACTTCATAAATTTGGGCTTAATCACCATTAATCTTGATGTTGTCTGTACAATGGAAAAAGGAAAACAAATCCCCAAATTGTTCTTTGATATAATAATTTTGCTTACCTGTGATGATTGGTGAATGTCTCTAATGTTTCCTTCTCTACAGTCCCTGCTTATGTGTTAAGGTCTTGATTTTGTGTTGACTCACATCAATAAGATCTCCAAGAGCAAAACATTATTTTCTTTTTAGCTTTTTTGTTTGCTTTGGTTTAGTAATAATTTTAATACTTGCTAAATGCCAGGTTATTTTTATGCTCTGTCACAAAGTCACAGAACGGAAAACAATCCCAGATCTGGTTTATTCGTAAAGGTAATGAGATGTATCAGTTTCTTGCTGTGCTCATAAGTTTAACCTTGCTGACCTTTGACCTGTAAAACCATGAATTACAAAGGGAGTAGGGGGTGGGGGGATTTAGAGTAAAGTTAGAGCTGACCTCAACTTGTAATGTATTTTTCATGCTACGTTCTTCAACACTGTGGGGAATGTTTGGATGATGGAAATCAGAGCTTTGACAGTAATTAAATATTGTATATTTAAAGTGACAGGGTTCATTTTACTCAATCTGGTTATGTCCTTGACTTTTGATTCTTGTTTCCTATCATTGGATTATTGTCTTGTGTTTCTGTGGTCATGGCCTAGTCAAAACACAACAAGAATAAATCTGTTTCCTCTCTTCTTTAGGTAGCTGCCAGTTTTATTCCATGACTTCCTAAAAGTGTGAAGGTTTGACTTCCTGGCTGCAGACATTACTTTGGTGACCTGCTTGTCCACTTCATCCTTTGTCTTCATTTTTAACCAGACTCATGAAAAGCAGTTTTTACATAGATGATGTACTTTGATAACTCTGAAGAAAACAACGATCAAATGGTCTCACATCTTTTGCTGCCACAGGCAAGAGGAAGTACTCAGTTACTGGAGAAAAACAAGCAAAATCCAACCATCTGTGCACAGATGTCAAGTCTTGCCGCAAATTCTCAGTTTGATTTGGGTCCGTGCTTTGACTAGGCCATATATCATGATCTAAACTGTCCCATTCTAACTCTGGTTCTATAGTTAGGGTTGTTTTCCTGCTTAAAGTCGATGGCTCACTCCAGCTTGTAGTCTTTAGTCGTCTCTAATGAGTTTCTTCTAGTCTGACTATTGCCTTGAAACACAATTCCACTTGATTCTCATCTCCGTTCAGAGCACTGTCTGAAACGTTTCCCATAGAGCTCAATTTCGCAGGACGAATTTCCTCTTGGCCAATCAGCAAACAGAAAGAGGAATTGTGAATGAAGGTGATTTTCTTCGCTGTTTCAGAATTGTACTCTACATGTAGTTGTAGTTTGGCAACAGCAACAGAGGAGCAGTAGCTTTCATGTTTCATGTAGGTGAGTTTTGTGGAGTTTAAGAATATTAGTAAAGTCAAGTTTATTTATATAGGACATTTCAGCAACAAGGCAGTTGAAAAGTGCTTCACATCATAAAAACATGACACAGTAACCAGTTATGAAACAAACAAAAAAAACATAACATTTTGAAAGGAACTCAGTGTTTTGGCTGTTTTGTAGTTTTCTGGACAGGTATTGGGTTAACAGATTTCCATACCTGAGTTATGGTGACGATTAGCTTCTTAAATATAGACAAATATATATCCCACAATTTTCGACTACTACCTGAAACATATATTTCAAATGCATCTGTCATTTTCCTCCCACTTTACAATTACGCAGTACTTTGTTGCACTCCACTGCATAAAATGCCTGGAGATAAAATGTCGAGCGGGTCAGCAGGGGTCACATACTTTGGTGAGTCAATTTGTTTTACAATACAGCAAAGATACATATGTTGAGTTTTCTAGATGTTTGAGATGTCATAAAAAATGTTTAATTCAGCCATGAGGATTTGAAAGCAGTCACAGACTGCAGAGCATGTTCACTTTAGAAAATCACAAAAAAATAAAAAAAATACAACCCCCCCCCCCAAAAAAAAACTAACTCTTACGTTCAAAATGCATAAATGTGACTGTAAGGTGACATCTTACACACCTACGCCCTTAACTGCAGGCAATCTCCACCCTCAGCATGGCTTTCCCCCCTGTCGATCTCCCCTCTCTTTGAGCTGTGATATGATTGGCTGTGGCATGGGTGAGGCTCACTGCAGAGAAAGCAGAGTGAGGAGTGGGGGAGGAGGGCTTCCCCCGCTTAGCACGAATCACGCTCACTATGCCAGCCAGCCACCCACATATAGACACTCACGGACAGACGCAGGGAATCCCTCCGTTTTTCATCTCCACTTGTCGCCTTCTCAGTCACAAGCTGCTGGTAAATTATTCACATGAAAAGCCAGATTCCGATGCGCCACAGTCCCCAGGTTGCGGTGAGGTGATCTGACTCATCTCTGCACTCACAGATTTTTTATTTGACTTTTTTTTATTATTTTTGACCCAGTTTAACCTTCTCAGAGACAGAGTTTGGGATATGCTAACTGGCAAAAGCAAAACATTCCCACCGCTGGGTTATTATTAGGGACGTCTTAGCTTTAACGCCAACGCAGAGTTATGCCTTGACAGGGTAAGAAGATCTGCTCTGGCTTACAGCTGTTGAGTGCAAACCTTAAAGGTCAGATTTCACTACGCACGTATGTCTAAATCTGCCTTCAGTGGCTGCAAATCTGGCGATAGGGCGCCCCTAGTTGGCAGGAGACATCTGCAGCTCTTATGAGTTATTCAGTGTGTGTGCCTAGAGGGAATCCACAGAAAAAAGGGCAGAATGACCTTCAACATGATTTTGAGCAAAAGGATGAAGATGTCAGAAGCTCTGATCAAATACCATGAATCAGGGTAATTGATCACACTGCTCTCACAATGATTTTATGGGAATCACTGAGGACAGCATAAAAAAAAAGAAGGTCAGCGAGTCTTTGGTTCAGTAGCACCCCCAAGATGGGGATGCTAGACATACAATGAAGAATTAATGTTAAAACCTGATAAATTAAATAAAACTGCAAGCAGAATCAACAGGTTCCAATCCCTACTTAGCAAGACCTCTCCTGCCCCGGTCCTCTCTGTGCTCTCTGCTCCCTCCAGCCTGGTTTCACTGTGTCTGTCACGAGTGGACCGAGCTGGACTTTTTCAGGACAGCGTTTACTCCTCAAAGAAGTCACCATTACAGAATATTTGGCCTGCAGTGGCAGCACTATGTAAAATTGACTTATTTGAACTTTGTATCATGTTATAATATTGTTCCCTGAAAACATACCAGGAGTGTTGCCTTGATACTTTCCTGTATATTTGAGAAAACCTTTCATCTCCTTGGCAACCATTCAGCTCTGCGAAATGCCTGGGTGGACCTAGCTCCGCCTTCGAGGATAAAGCTCCTTCTCAGAGGTGTTACGTCAGCACTCAGCTCCTTCAGACTAGCCAGCAGCAGTTAGCAAACACCTGGTGAAACTGTGCAGTACATAATACCGCCCCTTTAAAATAGCTTTGAACAAGAGCAAGGACTTCTTAGTTATGCACACTGCTGCATTCAGTATATGAACAAAAAAACTTAAATCAGATTAATCACATTCTGCTGTTGTGATTAATCACAACAAATCACTATGCTTTAACTTGAAATGTAAAAAAATCATATTTAAAAAAAACAACAAAAAACATTAATATTATCTCAATCTAAACAACTCAGTTTTCAAGGATTTCATATTCAGGAAGAGTTAAAAAAAAAGTCATTTTGTTTCAAACTTAATTTAGAAATGTTATCTAAAAACTGATTGCGTTTTGGTGGAAGAATTATTCGCCGTTGCAATAAGTATAGTACATGCTAGCTTGTGTTTTTTTATTTGTTTGTTTTTTGTCAAACATCGAGTCTGAATAAAATCAAAGTTGCAGCTGAGCAACAGTCTCACTCTTTTCACTGTCGGTTTGCGCCTCTGCATCGTTGACCGCAGTACAAGATCACATAACGTGTTGCTTCAACTCAGGTAACCAGACTTTTCGGTGAGGTTAATATTGCATGATGAATCGGCATAACGCAATATTAACACATTAAACTTTTCAGATTAATCATATGTGTTAATGCATTAACCTTGACAGCCCTAATACATATATATAAAATATAGATATGTAGTTGTTTTTAGATGTGCTTAAGATCTTTACAGACCTGGTCTGGCCAAATCTATGAACATTTTCTGCCAGAGAGAATTTTACATTTTACCATTTGAAAAGGTGTTTAAAAGACACATTTTTCAGTATTTAACACACTGACACTAGAGACATAAACCAACACAACATTAATACTTCATGTGCTTAATTGACATTTCCGAATACTATTTCTCTCAAGTCATTATTTCTATCATTTCTTGCCAAAAAGGAAAAACAAACAACAAAAAAAAAAAGATTTGTCTTGCAACTTGAAATCAAGATACAGTGCAAGCTTGCTAATAATAACCAAGCTGTCACATGTATGGGGACGTCCTTATATGGTGAAGCAGCCACACAGGCCTGAAGTGGTGGCGGTTCTCCCATGGCCAACAGTTACGGATGACATCAGTGACATGGTGCCCCACTCAAAAGGCCAGGCTGTCGCTCACTCTGTGTGAACGTTGTACCTCTCCTTCATTGGCCGCATACGCGAAGGCGGTGTACGCTGGCACACATCTCTTCCAAAGGTCTCATTATCACCGTCTTCCCAGAAACAGTCACAAGATCGCCAGCATGGATCTGAGTGTCTGGGAGCGCCGTGGCTCTCTGTGGGACTGTTAAGCGCTCACAGCGTGGCCTTGCTGTAAAATGTTACGGCGAGGAATGCAAGGAATGATGGTGACTGACTCGTGGATCCTGTCAGTTCTGATAAGATCATGTGAGACATTCTGGCTCCAAGTGGCTCTTTTTTAGGTCCGATGATTGCAGTGATATGTGTGTGTGTTTGTGTGTGTGTGTGTGCGTGTGTGTGGTCATGGTGACTTCCCGTCAGCTGACAGAGGACTGGCCTTCAATAAGATTATGTACAACAGTCACCTGCTTCTCAGATGCTATTTTAAGAGCCACACTTACAGTATAGAAGTCTGACGAAGCTGTTAAGGGCTTTCACTTGTGCTGAAAGTGAAAACAAGCTTTTGTAAGAGAGTGAAAAATCTATTTTTGTTTCATAGATGAAAGAAGTTCAGACTCCATGTGAGGGAATAGTTTGTTGGAATAGCTTTGTACACTCAGAAGCCACTTCATTAGGTACACTTTTTCAGTTGCTTGGAAACCCTAAATCACATGAAAGCAACAAAATGCATGTAAAGCTGCAGTATGTAACGTGTATTTTAAAAAATCTATATGCTTTTTACATGTTTGCTAAAGCTGTCACTATGTTGCCTCAGTGAAATGTGAGACAGATAATCTGTGAAAAAAAAAATCCATCACCTCCACCTCCTCCCTGAGCTGCTATCACTGTCTGAAGTAATGCACCGCTCCTGACCAAAAACAGAAAATCAGAGCCAGGGAGATTAGCTTAGCATGATGGTAGGAGTGTGAACATTTGGGCTTGTTTTGCAGCCCCAGGGCTCAGGTACCATAAAACGATTCAGTCAACAACAAGTCCCTGTGTACCAAAGTAATGTAGAGTCAAAGAAAAGGCCATCTGTCCATTGCTAAAGCATCTATACAGGATGCATGATTTTTCTTTGAAAGGATTATAGTGATTTGATAAACCAGCTAAAGCCAACTAAATGCATTAAATTCTCCCGCAAAACTCTCTTCTGAGGAAAGAGTTAAAAAGTCAAGCCAAGATGTATGTATTTTACTTTCATCCAAAAATGAATGTAGTTAATTTTCAGAGAGAACCTGACAGAGATGTCAGTTCACCAATAAACAAAAAGCAAGTTTATCATCAGAGTTGGATGCTGAAGAGAGGAAGAGGAAGAAAGAAGGAAGAGCTTCAGGAGCTCTTACTTCCTGAGTTGGAAAAAGAACAAAAATCAGAAAATCGTCTCAGCAGAATTTATTGCATTCGATTTTTCTAGAAAATATCTGACACTTCCAGAGAGTTTGTTGTAGGTTGTCTTTGGTCAGGAAAAAGCTGACTCTGCAGTGGGAGCCACGTTGAGCGTTCACAGGTCAGTGATTATTTTATATAAAAAATTATGAACAATTTAAACTTGTTTTGATGTGGTTTTTGTATAATTTTTAACTTTTTATATATTTACCCCCCGACTAGAAACTTTTACTTTTTGACATATTCATCTATCATGCTTTTTCTATGCCATAATGGTAATTTATGACGGAAATCTTTCTTAATGCAGACTGAGAGTCTGCATCGCATAACATAAGGTTTAAAGACACTGCGTCAATATATAAATGTATTGCTTTTTTTTTCAATCCCAAAATAGTACAATTTTAAATAATCAAATGTTCAGGAAGCTTTACTATGCAATTAGAATGAGCTCTGCATCAGAGTAGTATAATGATTTGTAGTGGACTCATTACATCTAACATGTGTGGTGAAAATGGTCATGACATGTTTGAAATTTGTAATTTTAAAATTTCATCCCACGTTTGATTGAATCCAGAGATGAGCTGATAACATTTACAAACATTATTTGTTTGTAAATGTAAATCTCTCATACAGGCTTTGTTGTTTATGGAGGTCAAATCTGCGTCTTTTCATGGACACGAGAGGTCACATCAACAGGGTTAAAACCGGTGGCCTCACGTTGATGTACAATCTCCTAAAAATGCACAAAACAAACGCCCTTTCATGAAATGCCTCTCGGCTCCCAGAAAAACCAGACGGCTCACACACTCCTTCCATCATATGTTCATCAGAGCACATGCAGGGCAACAGGAGGCGAAACGTGACGACGGATTTGTCATGGTTGTCAATGTGAAGAGAGAGAGCCATCTTTGTTGTAGTTCAGGTAATGATGGACTGACCTGAATGTATCCTTACATCTTCTTCTCCTTCATGAATGTATGAAGGAGAAGAAGAGGTTCAGAAGCAGAACATCTGCCCTCAAGGAGAGCAAGCAAAAACTGTCTGAGGTCAATGAAGCTGGAGTAAAAATTTTATATTTCTATTACAGTCAAACATTTATCTTTTTATTCCATATTTATGTTTAGCTTTTTGAATGAAATGAACCAAACTTTCACTAAGACTTTTCAATAAGAACCTAAAAGTGTCTTAAGAATGTCACATATGTTAAACATTTCCACAATTTCTCAGATTTCATGTTACAAAGTCCTTTTTTATTTTTTATTTATTTATTTTTTTTTTACTTTTTTTTTTCTTTTTTTGTAAAGAAAGAGCTGGTGATCCAAAATCATTTCTAGCAAAAAAAAAAAAACAGGAGGTGGGCCAATATTTTAGTGAGTTAAAGACATAATTTTACATGTTGGGCCGACACAAAGTCGAGCAAAGCTGTGAGATGAAATGAAAAGTATGGATGCATTTTATTCATCTTTCAATGGAAAAGGTGTGGCATAAGTATTCAGTTTTCCTGAGTAAGTTTTTGCAACAGCAAGTCTCCGAGGTTCTGCCTCCACCAGCTTTGCATATCTAGAAACTTATGTTTCGTCTCGAGTTCAGACAGGCGACATGGTGTGTATCCATGAATGTTCCATTGTCAATATCAACAAGTTTGTGAAGGAACTGGTGCCAATCCCAGGCTTCATTATCCCAGACTTAGTGTTCATCCTGCACAGGTCGTAACACAGAATGTGAGCATTCACACACTCAGACCGAAAGGCAATGTCCAAAGACCAGCTAACCAAACCGTCATATTTTTGGGTTGTTGGAGGAAGCAGGAGTACCTGGAGGGAACACATTCATACATGACAACATGCAAACGCCAGGCAGAAAGACTGGCTGGAATTCAAATCAAAGAACTTCCTTGCTGACCAATTGTTGCACAATTTGACATTTTGAAAAGAAATTTTGTTTAATGGAAACACTGCAATTTAAAATAAAATAATAAACACCCAAAAAGAGGTATTTTTGGTCATGTCAAAAAGACCTTTTGAGGTGGAAAAAGATGACAGAAAGTAGTTGGAGGATGATGGCGTGGCATGATTTTTTAAAAATTACTTCCCACATGACCAAACTTATTCACGTTTGATTTTAATTGCGTTTCTTAATTAGTGTAAACACAATAATTTGGAAATTCAGTTTTTATTTTTATTTTTTTACATCATGGTTTGAACGCTTTTGTAATGGAGACACAGCTGGTGACTGCTCCGCTTTGCAGTACATCTGTGAACATGTTTTCAGCATTTGCCATAAATTATCAATCGGACTTAAGTTCTGATTTTGTCTTGATGGACATGCTTTGATCTGCACCAGATGATCTAGGACGGTTGTCCTGATGGGAGTTAAACAGCCACTAGCACAATTTCCCTGCTTTCACTTTCAAATATGTTCCCAGTGAGTCTGACCAGCTTCTCTGTTCACACTGAAGAAAATCATCCCAGCTTAATGACACAAACATCACAGGATGCGTTCTTGTTCATGTCTAAATGCAACATTATTATTTAAAACATGAATTTGATGACTCAGACAAGGTCTTGTTCTTACTTGTATATTACTACATGTGTGAAAGTGGATGTGTATATATACATATTTCTTTGTTTCTTTTTAACCTATAAGTTGTATAATATGTATTTTTCTTTTTCAGGCCTAAAAATAAGGCAATAACAACAACAACAAAAAGCGGATAAATACAGTTTCATTTGTGACTTTTCAGATTTATATTTGTAAAAATGTTTGAAAGGCACTATAGTGTTTGTGAAACATTATTAGAACTCATATATCATGTCTTAGCCAAGAACTGTCTTCTTAACCATAGATTGTGTTCTAAAGAACTAAAAGTGAATAAGAAGAATTAGGCCAGAAGATGATTACAGACTCTACAAGCTCTGTTTAAATACCGTATCTGTTTGTTTAAGTATATAACCCTACAGTAATTGTTGACTGTCATTTGAGTTTGGACTTAAATAGCACAATTAATGGCATTTCTGGTCAGTTAACACATTTGGATAAGAATGAGATAAGCCTCATATGAGCTGGGTTTGTATTGCAGGTGATGATGGCAGAATGTTGCCAGGTGTGTGTTATCGTTACTGTTCCCTTGTGCTTTCCTTCACAGAAAGTCCCACAGGTGGCTTCGTCTACTTATTACCCAATAAAGGAGTGCAAACAGATGCACTGGCCTGTAGGAAGACATAAACCTGCACAGTTTTAGCAAACAATGACTTCACTCAGGTTAATAAAAAATAAATAAAAGAGGGTTTTCTATATTCATAATTGTGAAGATTATTATTTCCCCCTGCAGTCCTGTCAGGTTGTTTGGAAAAAGTGATCAAAAGTCACATTTCTTAAGTTTGGAGGCAAAGGGAGGAAGTCAAATGTCTTCAGCAGTCGCTCCTCTGCCGCAACAAGGCCAGTGTCAGAACCTCAGTTAATGTGACCTGCACATCTTCCAACTGCAGGGCAGAATGAGCACAAGCCTCGACACACAGTGGGATCAGCAGCACAGCCGCGGGAACCTTCAAGAAACAACCCCAGCCTTTCAGTCACAACGGTCAACCGCTGAGTCTGCCGAGAGGCCCGTAGCATTTTGTTGATTAGCAGCACTTCGGTTTGTTCAGAATGCAGAGAAGAGCATCTTGTTTTACATACCAGACTGCTGCAAAACGAGCAGTTATCGTAAAACAGTCGGGTCAGCCCGAGGCCCGGGTCACATGCAAAGTGGAACGGATTCAAAGGTTATCTTTGTTTATTGACTGATATGACAGCAGCTTGACTCATGAGGTCCTCCACACACGTGAGCATACATCAGGAGGATCCTTATGTATGAATCAAGAACTCTTATTTTCATTCAGACTGACAGGCATATGAAGAAATCCAAACCCTAACTCACATACCGAAGCTTCTTTGCCAATCCAAGATATGATGAGACTAGGAACGTTTTCTTAAAGAAATTCTTAGTTTTCTTTCAATAAAGAAATTCAGGTTACAAGGTGTTGCTGTTACTTTTACACTTCTACAAAAGGTTCCAGTCTGAAGTCTTTCAACATGCTGTTCTAGATGAACCCGTAGTTGTTCTAATACAAAATATTATTGCACCATTTTACATGCAGTCCTACCACAGTAGGACTGCAAACCTGTCCTACTGTGGTTATCAGGATTTTGGAGCTGATTTAGAAGAGTTTAAGTCCTTAGTATTATTGGGGGATTTTTCTGGACAAAAAGACAAAACTCTGCTGTTTAAATGAACCATCATCTGTGGGCCGACATAAAACGAATATTTAGTGACTTAGTCACAGAACACATTTGTCCATCCTGAAGTTTGAACTAATGTAAGAATTGGTCATGCATGATTCTTCATATGTGCAGACTGTGTTTCTGCACAGCATAGCATGGAGTTAGCCTCTGAATATGTTCAAAAGGTATGCTCAGTTATTCTGGAAAGCAATGCAAAGTTGCCATTTATTCAGTTTGACAGCTGATTTATAAATAAAGCACAATTTAAATGTTTTGACCACTTTCAAACCAAAATGACTGGGATTAAATAAAATAACTGTATGAAAAATACAAAACCAATGATTTAAATGGTTTCAGTTGAAATTACATACACTGAGTTATTCAGATGAATACAATTTGATTCAATTGTCAGGATTTTAAATTGTTTTTTTTGTGTGTGTGTCCAAAGCTGTTTAATTGTTCTCACTTGTTCAGTTCACTGACGTCACAAACAAGATTTTTGTTTGTTTCATTTTTATGTATTTACTTATTTACTTTTTAAGTTACAAATAGACTTAGTGAGGAAATAATCTGGATTTCTGGTTTTTGTTACTTACAGTTATGCAAACCAACAACGCCAACAAGAAAGCACTCCGCACTAAAGAATTCTTCGCTATTATTATTTATCTCAGATAAGTAAATGTTAGCTCCTGTCTTTGTCTGGATTTGAGCCCTCACACACACGAGGAGACACAAAGACGAGAAGGCGGGCCCGGCGCAGACATTCATGGGTTCAACGAGTGCATGTGAAGGAGGGGCTGGGGGGTTGATTTGAGTGGTTTAGTGGCCTTGGGGGCAGGGATGTTGGGGGTTGGTCAGGCTGGAAGATATCTGAGGGTGTATTCCTCCACTTCACACTCTTGGGTGTGTGTTTTCTATGTGTGTGCAGGGGCACCGCCAGGAATCTTGGGCCCCCTATCAAAAAATTTGATTGGGACCCCCCACAAAAAGCATCTCAATTTTAGAGGCTTGCAACTGCCTTGCTTTCTTTGGTCCAGTACTGATAACTAGCACAATATTTACTGTTCATGAAATTTACATGCAAAAGTCTGCATTCAGTATGCAAGTAGGTTGCTTAATTTTTTTCTTTTACTGAAATTTCTCTTCCCACGACCAACAGTCAAAAGCAACGTGCAAAATACACATAAAGCAATCCAGACTATAATGTAACGTTAATTATGTTTTCTCCATATTTGTTAAAGCTGTCACCATGTCGTGACAGTTTGATATGAGACAAATAACAGGAGGGGTAACATTTAACTTTTACTGAAAGAAAAAAAATAGAAAACACAATATGATTAAATTTGGGATTGACAAGGCCAAGGCCAACTCTGCGCTGACTTCACCAAAGTCAGCGCAGAGGAAGACTCTTCTTCCTCTTCATTACCTTCTCCTCTCCTCCCGCCTCCCCACTAATTGCCCATCTTCGATTCAAGAAGCGAAATGCGGCGACGCAAACACATAAACACACCCGTGTGCTGAAACCCCAGTGTGTGTGTGTTTCTCCCTGTGCTTCTCATCTCATTACCAGATGAGGTTTAACTTTGTACAATATATTTAAAACACTGAAGCACCTCCATCATCATTAGCAGTGTGGTTGGGTGAGAGAAATACGCATGTGCATTTTGTCTTATAGATTGCCATTTTACATATGCACACATTAACGCTCACCAATTAGAGCGAGGGAGACACTGTGGCAACAAATGGACTTTTTACACATTTAGCCTCATGCTGTTTTATCGGTTCAGATGGTGCAGTTTAATTTATCGAGCATCGAGAGGTAGCTTTCTCACATGGGAACAAGGACAAATGTCTTCTTTCACTACATGTAAATAATAGAGCAGAATAAAAAAAAGACTAAATCCTATCAATATTGTTAAATCTCTGAGAACTATATTCATCTTCTCAGTAAGTTACAGACATGTTTAATATAGGCACCAAATCAAAGATGATTTTATAAGACTAAATTATACAGTGTAATATGCACTTTCATCCATTATTACTGTATAGATCCCAGCAGGAAAATGTATTTTAAGTATTACTCTTCTGCTTTCTTTCTGACCCAACAGAAGTTCTACCAAGACTTGAGAGCCATGACTCAAGCGTTTCTTTTCTGTATCATTACATTTGATCATGTTCACACATTCACTAACAGATTGTACTGGGACTGAGGGACTGATGTAATGGGATCCAAATCAGAATCCAGATTAACTACAGCTGTCACTTTGTTTTGAGGACATTGCAGTCACTTTGGACTCTGAGACAGAAATGTGTGAAAATGGCAAACTTCTACCTTCACAGGGCGTCTCAGTTGAGTTCTCCGGCTGAATTCAATGATTCCAACTCTTATGTAAAACCACGAACAGCCAATATGTTGAACAAAAAGCCTTTCATGGTCATCAGTTCTATGAGGTTAAGGAAGATGCTCATAACATTTATTTTCTCCATGTTCCAATACTGATTGAAATAGCAGTTAAAGTTTACAGCTAGTTTGCGTGAGCACACACTTACTACCATTCTTCTTCTTCTGCACTTGAGGAGCAACCTTTTGGTAAACTGTGTTCTCCGCTATAGGGAGGTCACTCTCAGGTTCATTCACGCCCTTTAACCCTTTAGCACATTTTTTCTTCCAGTTTCTGATGATCTCTATCATTCTTTCAGACCAACCACCAGGCTGAATCCGCTGTTATTTTTCACACTTCTCCTTATCTTGATTTTCCTTTTTTCCATTTCTTAGTTCCATAGTTTTTCCAAAGCAAACTTCATCATCTCCTTTCTTCTGGTTCCTCAGCTTCTGCTCTTCTGGGGTCATCCTGTCCTATTTAGTGCTGTTGACCCCTGAAGTGATGCCTTTGGAGCCAATCCCTCTGTCAACATCCTTCCCTATGGGGTTGATTTATGTCACTAACCACAACGGCAGATACCAGGCGTCTGGGTGAACAACTTCGCTCGTGTATTGTTAAAAGTTAATGTGGTCACTTGAGTGATCAATGACCTCTTTTCATGTCCGGAGTTTTGCTGCTGCTGACCGTGGGTGGCAGGGTCATGAAATCGGTTCTCTGAGTCACTTATGATGGAGGACATTTAGGTTCCCTGAAAAACCAGCGCTGTGTTTCAGGATGACTTTATCAGCTTCTCTCAGTAGCTACTTTTCCATCAACCATGAAATTGGGCAAATTTAAATCACGAAAACAATTTCACTTAATGGAAACATGGCAATTTGAAAAAGAAAAAACTCATGTTATTTGATAAAGCAGTCTTGCAGTAAGATGAGGTGGATTATCAGCCGTATCAAGATGATGCATTTTGGAAAACTGTAATGGAAACAAAACGATGTTTTATTATATATATATATATATATATATATATATATATATATATATATATATATATATATATATATATATATATATATATAACCAACCAGACATTGTCGTAGTGGATAAACAACAGAGGAAAGCCGTTGTGGTAGATGTAGCAATACCAAGCGATTGCAACATCAGGAAAAAGGAGCAACTGGAGAAATACCAGGGCCTCAGGGAGGAACTGGAGAGGGCCTGGAAGGTGAAGACCACAGTGGTGCCTGTGGTCATCGGGGCCCTCGGGGCAGTCACCCCCAAACTGGAGCAGTGGCTACAACAGATCCCAGGAACAACATCAGACATCTCAGTCCAGAAATGTGCAGTCCTTGGCACAGCCAAGATACTGCGCAGGACCCTCAAGCTCCCAGGCCTCTGGTAGAGGACCCGAGCTCAGAGGATAAGAACCACCCGCGGTGGGTGAGAAGGGAATTTTTTTATATATATAAATTTAGTGAAAGCTGAATTCTTCAATTTTTTTACTTTACTTGGTTCATTCAAAAAAGGTTTTAAGAACATACATAGAACCATCTTTACTAATACAGGTCTGTGTGAAGTTAGTCTTGAGAAAATATATACTCTTATTATTATTATTATTATTATTATTATTATTAGTAGTAGTAGTAGTAATCTTAATATTCCAAATCAAGAAAGCTGGAATATATTTAAATTTCTTTTCTATACAGATTCATTTTTCCAAGTCCTGATTAGTAATCTATGAAGTTAAACTATAATGTCACACATTTTTAAAATCAACTTCTTCTCTCATTTCTTACATTTCTTACTGCAAGCTTTCTTCCACCCTGCCAGCTTCTCTATTTCTGCTCCACCCACCTCCACCCACACACAGACACACATACACAAGTGTGGAAAACGTGGAAAACGTGGAAAAGTGGCGGGAATTCTGGGATCCAAGAAAGTGAGGACTATAGGAGGGACATGAAAGGGAGAGAGATGGCTAGATTTAGACAGAGTGGCAAAGTCGCTTAAAGAGACACACAGAGAGAAAGAGAGAAAAAATGATGAGTACAGACAAAAGAAAGGACAGTTCAAGGAGAGGTTAGGGGTACAGCAGCCTCCTGTGCTTCTATAGTGGGAACTCTTACCCCAGAAAGGCTCATTTCTAGAATAAGGAAAGGAGGGTTTGATTTCTCTCTCTAAATTCTCCTAATGTGAAGAAAAAAAAAACAATATTAATGATACAGTTATCACAATTTATATTCTGAAGAATTGAGAGCTTTCTATTTTTGTTAATGGCAAATTATTTAGTATTGCTAAAAGCCTCCAATATCATCTCAGACCTTTGTGGTTCATTAGTCACAAGATTTCATAATAAAACGTTGCAATGAGCGTTGCATTAAAGCACATGTTTCTGAGTGTAAACTTGCAAAAATAGAAAATCCCTCATCACCACCTTTGTAATGTGACTCGTAGAGGTTTCCTAATTAAAAACTCCCAAGCACACAGACTAGCAGTTGTTATTTTTATAGTGTTATGTAACTGTGAATACTGTGTGGCGAGTGGGAACGTGTGGACGTGTGCGCAAGTTGGAAGTAGTTGGACACCATGGAGCCAAATCTGAAAGCCTTTTTCACAATTTGGTTTCGTATTTCAATCTATCATCAAGGATCAAGTGCTTAATGCGCCCCATGCTTCAGACTGATACTTAGAGTTGTGTGGAGAGCAGCAAAAGAAGACTTGAGCCCAAGAGGAGCAAAACATATTTCAAAAGGTTTTTGAAACACATTCTTCAAACTACATTTAGTATATTTGTGGAAATTGTTGCATTAAGATATGAAACAGTCTGTGAAAAAAATCAAGCTTCTCTGCATTCTTCTTGTGCTAACTATAAAACAACCAATCAGAGGAGGCGGGTCTTAGTTCTGTCAATCACCTTAAGTGTTTCTCTTCTCACGATATTTGACACGGCCAATGATGGCGGATAAACAATTTTCTGTAATGCTAAGTTGTATCTCCGCAATTAGCACATTGAGCAGTGGATACATGATGGTGATTGATAGCGCTAAGACCCTCCTCCTGGCTCTGATTGTCTGATTGGTTGTTTCTGTCTTCAGCTGCCAATAGTAGTTTAGGGAGGAGGTGGAGGAAATCGATCTCTTCACAGATTGTCTGTCTCATAACATACGGTCACGACATTATGACAGTTTTATCAAATATGTAAAACACATATGTTATAAAAGTTACATACTGCAGCTTTAGTTGTATTGTTCTAAAGCCAGCAGACATGAGAAGCAGAAAGAGTTTTAGCGTGTGATTCAGTGATTGATAGGGCCCTAATAGAGCACTGCAGAGGGGAAAGGCCAGGAAGGAAATGCTTCCCATCCCAAAACCACTTATTATCAGAAAGTGCAGGACAAAACTGCTGTGGAGCTTCACAGAGGCTCTGTTATGTGTGGACATGTGGAAGCACTTTGGTTAGGCGCCTGTTTTGGTCCTCATGTACATAACACGCATCCTCAATTCTACAAAAAGAAAAAAAAGTGGCTGTTTGAGTGAGAGTGCATGCATAAGTGTGTAAGTCAGGATATGAGTCTGGCAAGTGCTACTCTACTAATGGAATCGTATTCGATAAGAGACACTTACACCTCTCAGCCGGACAGTAATGCAAACACAGATCCATCCTCCTGGTGTTTCTATTCCAAGATGGCCTGCTTTCACTGGAAGCTAAATGGAGCATTAGCAGATGAGCTGGGAATTTTTGTGGAGTTTTTTTTCCCACAGTGTGAAAGAGATACTTATTTTCAAAGTAACTGGATCGGAGAGAGATGAACAGAGAAGCTGACTGGATGATTTTACTGTATAAATGATCTTCGTCTGAAAGAACAACAAGGTTGTAGTGTTCATATGTGTGCTCTCATCTAAAATAAACTACAGATAGACAGACACTTTGATTGGACTGTTTGAAAAAGAGTAGGTTGCCCAACTGCAGTGTGGAATTTCCAATAGCCTTTCAGTCTGGAAGTTATTTAATTCTCCAGTTACAGTTCTCATTGCTAAATGTGGGTAATAAATAATCCCTGAAGAAAATATGAACTTAACAGCAACTACATGCCTTTTGTAGCTGGTAAATGGAGGCAGATTGCCAAAGGAAAATAATGATCCATTACCTTAACATGCTCCTAATACTGCACAATTTGATCAGATTTCACTAGAAAACTTTTGCAGTACAGCAACTGTCAAACACCAAATATATCCCACATGTGCTCCAATGATACAGAGTAAATGGAAGTGCCACTCAAATATCACAGCAATAACCCAACAACATGACTTACATGCTACACTGTCTGAAGTGATGAATGTTCACTCACATCGATATACCAGATGCTTGAATCTGAAAGTGAAATTGACGACTCCCATATATTTGGCTAATTATTATCTGACCACTTCTGACCACTTTGTTCCTTTTTCAACAGCTGTGCATTTCTTTTTTTTTTTTTTTACCACTGCTTTCCATCAAACAAAACAAACCCTTTGAAAAACTTGTCCCCATCCTCACCTGTGGGGGAGCTGCATCAAGAACTACTCAAGGAGACGACACTTCTAAAACCTTTAAAGAAGACACTGAGCGCAACTTCCTTCTTCACCAAATGTAAACAAAAACGAAGTAGCATGATTGTTTAGTGACTCCGGGATTTCTCTTTTGTCATTACTAAAAGACCATGAGCCATTTCTCCCACTGGCGTTAGACTTGCAGGTCTGTTTTGGTAGTGTTTACCCAGAATGCCCTGTGCAGGGGTCTGCTTCCTGCTTTTGGAGGGGTCTCTGGTCTGCTTGGCATTCACATATCCACTCAAACTGCAACAGAGTTCACTTCAACCAAACAGAAAGTGAAGTTTTTAGACGGACTGCAGTTTGCTTTTTTGGTCAGACTTTGAGTCTGACCTGTCTTGATGTTTCTGGCAAAGCATGAAGAGAAGATGGTTTCCTCCATGTGCTAGGGCAGATTTGTCTAAAAAAGGAAGTCTGAAGTTGGTGCCCTAATTGAGTGATTGACTTTATTAAATTCAAGACAGCATCAAAGTTGGGAGATCACACTGATGCTTGTTTGACCTTTATCCAGTTGGGTTAAAAGTGTGCATGCTTGTGGGTGTAGAAGCTATGTGATTACTAATATGTGATAATTCCTTGATGTTCTTTGCAGTTATTCAGCAACAAAATTGAGGTATGAAGTGCATTGAACAATCAATTTTAGACCAGCTTCATGCACAGTGAAAGAAGACACAGGGTGACAGTAGTATTATCCCTTGGGTAAAAACCTGTGGGCTGATAGTAGCTGCATTTCTAACACACGTATTCAAAACCTCTTCAGTATTCCACTAATATGGAAAAAGCACAATTTCACTACTGAGGTGTTTCTATTTAAAAAAAAAAAATCCACTTAAAATTACACGTGAATAAGTTTGTTCACACGATAAATCATTAAAAATCATGATCCTCCAACTACCTCCTGACATCTCTTTGTCTTTTTCACCAGTAAGAACATCCGCTTGTTGACCATGTGACTAGTATCAAGAAGAAAACAGTTTCCATTTTTTATCAAAAAATGTGGGTTTTATCAAAATTGGCATGTTTCCATTGTCCAAATTTATTGTCATAATTCCAATTTGCATACTTTTTAGCCAATGGAAACAGAAATGCTGTTTATATGATGATAGTTTGGGAACAAATAAAGCAATTATACTCAGTTACAGACATATTGATAGGAAGAATTTAAAGCTGGCAATTTGTATGAAGCCAAGCAGAGGTTCTAAGTGTCTCCTCCACCTCCACAGCCCCCTGTTAAACTCGTCGTCTTGCATGCCTGGCCTAAGCTATGACCAAACAGCCATGGCTTGAGTCTTGACAAGCATTCAAGCACTGGAGCCTTTGAAGTCTTGAAAAGAAAGCAGCATTAGGCAGAAAGGGGCTTGGAAAAGAGAATCAGCCACCTCACTTTCCCTCCTTTTTCCAGCCTCTTTGTCATCGGGCTGTCTTAGGAAGGGACATAAAGGCTCCTGAGGAGAAAGGGCCCACAACAGCAGCGACTGGCACACACAGATCTTTTCACCAGAGTCGTTTGCAGGAGCCTCAGACCCTTCCCCCTGATGGGTGTGTGTGCTGTGTCTGCACCCCCTCCCCCCTTATCCCCTCCTCCTTGTGCACCCACTGCTTTGTCCTCCCACATTAAATGAAAAAAAAAGGAGTATGACCACCAAACGAAGCAGAAACTGATTGATCTGGAACCCAATACAAATGCCATCATATCTGAAGGAAAGCAATTACCATTAGGCTTAATTACCATCAAATTACCATTAATTTAGCATGTGTAACATGGCCAATTTAAGGTTAAACACAAAGCCCATTTGGCAAATTAAGGTTAATACTGTGCAAGTAAAATAAGCACAAAATATGATTTTAGGAAACACAAGTTTAACACTTGTGAAAAAATGTATACTTTGGAATCTCAAAAAAAAAAAAAAATTCGCAACAATTCCTAATTTGAGCAAAAAAAAAAAGGAAAACATGAAAAAACATGTTTTTTGAATTTGAGATTGAAGAAAATAAAAAAAGTTATTACAGTATAACCTTTCATTCATTCCTGGTATTAAATGGTACTCTAACCTAAATCTGAACTATAGTTACCAGTAGTAACAAAAACAGTCACTTATTCAATAATTCCATAAAATCAAGATCGTTTTGACCAAAACACTGTCATATTGGCTTTTTTTCTTTTTACGTATTTGTCAAATGAAAAACTTCTTAAATAAACGTTTTAATCAGAGAAGAAGAGCTTTGACCTGAATGAATTCCTACACAGCATTTAGGTTGCATGTGGAAGATGTAAAACTTTTGTTAAACTTCCGAGTTCACTTCCTTGGCTGTGACCCCGGCTGATCAGCTCCCCCCTACAATGACCCATCATGGGAATGTGATAGGAGGGGCAGGCGGGATGGGGGCGGGGGGCTGCCAGCAGCATTCCA
Source organism: Poeciliopsis turneri (assembly GCA_922788865.1). NCBI lineage: Eukaryota > Metazoa > Chordata > Actinopteri > Cyprinodontiformes > Poeciliidae > Poeciliopsis > Poeciliopsis turneri. Next base: position 116,631 of record CAKLNU010000771.1, on the reverse strand, counting down.
CGCCTCGGACTCCAGCAGATCTGAGAAACAAAAGTGCTGCAAAGACAAGAGGAGTTTAGAGCCAGAAAGGAAAGAGATGGAGGGGGATTGGGGGGACTTTGGAATTGCGTTCACCTAATCTAAATGGGTTAAGGCAAGAGAATTACTTCAAAATATGCATGAAGATAAGGTGGAGAGGATAAGGTATGCGTGCATGTGTGCATGTGTGTGTGCGTGCGTGTGGGTTAGGCGGGAGCTGTCTGGTGGGCTTGTAAGCTGGACGTCGCTCCTTTTCCCATGGTGTGTGCAAACACTGGACCACACCAGGCCCCGTTCTCCCACAGCACCGCTCTCAAACATCCGTCACAACCTATTACTGCTGACGCACGGCTCCCAAAGAGAGCTGGAAGGGCATGATGAAATTGGGGTCAAAGTGAATTTGAAGCCATGTGATGAGGGCCATTAAGTTATTGGATGTCTTGTGGGGAGCAGACTTTTGTCTCTCCATCTGAGTGGCATCTCAAATCCAAGCCTATGGAGAAGGGAAGCCATCAAAGCTTCCCAAGACATTGCTTTAATCTTGTCCACCTGTATGCACTGGAAAATGTATATAGCGCAAGAAATGGTATGAAATAATGCTGCTCTTTGATAGATGAGAGTTCTTCTTACACAAATCTGTCTTGAGCAGATTCAGGTGTTCAAAGTGTTCAGACATTTAAAGTTGTGTAAATGTAAGTTCACACAGAATGGAAACTAGCTGAACTTCATAAAGCAGGACAAGGATGCAAAAGACGTTCAATAAATTGAAAATGTCATTCAGCAGCGTTCAAACTTCCTGTTCAAACCAACAGAAATCTCAACCACATCTGCCAAGAAAATAGATTAGAATGCATGAAAATACCACAAAAAACTTTGTCAGATATAAAGGGATGTAAGAAAAGCAGTGCAGTGGAGTAAAAGCCAACATTTTCTTTGGGGTCTCACTGCAGGGGCGTCAAACTCCAGTCCTTGAGGGCCGGAGTCCTGCAACTTCTAGATGTGCCTCTGCTGCACCACCTCATTTGAATAATTAGATCATGAGCAGGGCTCAGGAGAACTTATCTGCACAAGAAGGAGGTAATCAAGTCATTTCATTCCAGTGTTTTGTACATAATGTAGAAACTGCAGGATACCGACCCTTGAGGTGTCCTGAACTAGAGGGACACTTTAGTGTCACATTCATGTCCCTTTTTAGTGTCCCTCGAATGGCTCTAGATCCCATTTACACTGTGTTATGTCCTGTTCAGATTAACTCAACATCTGCTAAGGAATATACAGTATGTGTTCTATGAACACTTAGATCATCGGAGTCTGGGTAACAAATGAGGTGGAAGCTAAGGGTAAAAAGTGGATGCGCGTTTCAACGGCATGCTAAAGCCACAGTGTTATCCGTTGGACAACTATGTCAGATTCAAGGCATCTTTGCGGTGCCATCTAAACTTGGAACTTTTTTCCCAATCAGCTTCTGAAAATACTAACAGATTTCAGAAGGAGATCTTAGTTAAACGTAGCATGAAACATTAGCTTTTGACATAAAACAGATTTTATAACAGCCTGGGATAAACATTTTGCATTTAGCTTTCAACCAGCTTCTGAAGCCTAACATTCTTAGTGAGAAATTGAACAAGGTGATGGTGAGATATAAGCAGGAGACAAATTGATCTCATTTTCCTAATGTTGTGTTGAGAATACTGCTGCAATAAAATTATCAAGTCAAGATGGGAAAGTGTTCACTTATTTATTGGACCAGCCTCAGACTCAGACTGTTCCCATCAGAACTTTCTCTTCACCAAAACCAATCACACTAAGCAATCCATGTAGAAAACTCCTGTTGATCTTTAAAGGTTTTTCCACACTGAGGTGAAACTGTGGCTGTTGGTATATCGAGAAGTAACTAAACCACATAACCCTTGGGTTTATTTCTTACATATCAATCAGGAAATACAAAATAATATATAAGATTCGGAAAAACAAAAACGCAGAAATGTCAAATTGTTTAGAATTATGCTAACGTCTGCATTGGTAAAAGTTATAGAAAACATGAGTGCCACAACAACTACTGAGTTAAATTTGTTACTTATAACTTTGACAAGGCTTAAGTGAAATAACTAACCAGCATTATTAAGTTTCTTAAACAATTTGATACAAATCTGCTTTCTGGTTTACAAACTTATCAGCAACTTAGACAGTAATATGAAGCAATGGTAATTTACAGTTATTTACAAATGTACAGACATTATAGTGATTTAGGTGACACAGACTAACTTAAAACAAAAACAAGTAGGCCTTGTCTATGTTTGGTCTTCAGAAAGGCAATCCTTCTGAACATTCTGTTCTTTTAAGATTTTACCAGAAAATATGAAATGAAGATGTTAGCATAAAGAGATGACTTTGTATGAGTTCTGTGACGACCAGGGTTCCTCTTTAGATGGTACTCTGTGGTTAGCCACCTCACCTGTTTCCCCTCTTTCTCAAGGGCATTTGTGACTAACCTGACCAATAGTGAAAAATGCGGAAAAGATTTAGCTCTGTCACTTTTGCGGAGCCCCAGCACTGAGCCGGAGCGTTTTCTCACATTACTTTTATTTAAATAAAAAAAACAAAAAAACTTTATGTGAGAACTCTTAGCTTGATGCTGCCTCCACTTCACACACCTGTAGATCATATATTTTTTCATTCGGTCACATGTTTGTTTACGTTACGAACATGTTTGTTCGTTTATGTTACCACTTTCTTCAAATTTGACAAAAGTGGTGTCAAAGATTTGTGCAGCAAAAATGCACAAACATGTTTGTTTGTGTTACGAACATAAACAATCACGTTAGAGAACAATGGTTAAACGCCCAGATGTTAGAATGTCTAAAAGCAGCTGATCTGTCATGTGGATAAAATGCGACGGATGCATAATTATTCTCTATACAAACGTTTATAAAACTGTTTCAGGATGAACAGAGACCTTCATCTGAATGCTGCAGACATTTCTAAACAAAGGTGTATAAGAACAAGGCAAGTTACCTTTTTATTGAAAAAAGGCTCCCAGAAAGAGATTTTGATGACTGAATATTTCCAGTTTGAAAACAGGTTGATTAATCCCTCTGTGTTTGGAGGCTTCAAGCAGAAGAGCTCAAAGAGTCAGTATTATGTGTTTTCCAGCCATCCATCCATCCATCCATCCATTTTCCGTCACCCTTCTCCCTAACGGGGTCGGGAGGTGCTGGTGCCTATCTCCAGCTGCGTTCCGGGCGAGAGGCGGGGTTCACCCTGGACAGGTCGCCAGTCTGTCGCAGGGCAACACAAAGACAAACAGGACAAACAACCATGCACACACACACTCACACCTAGGGAGAATTTGGGAAGGCCAATTAACCTGACAGTCATGTTTTTGGACTGTGGGAGGAAGCCGGAGAACCCGGAGAGAACCCACGCATGCACAGGGAGAACATGCAAACTCCGTGCAGAAAGACCCCGGGCCGGGAATCGAACCCAGGACCTTCTTGCTGCAAGGCAACAGCGCTACCCACTGCGCCACTGTGCAGCCCGTTTTCCAGCCACATAGTGTAATTTTATAGCACAATCAAGTAACTATATCAACTTCAGTTGTTATAAAAATGCTTATTTTGCTTATCAAATATGATTTAAAAGAAATTTGACTTGCAGTACAAATTATATACAAATTTTATGTAATTTGTGGCCTCGAAATCAGACCTGTGTCTCTTTAAAAACTCCTGGCCTCTCTGAAACGCCAACTTCAGCTACTGGCTAGTCTGAAGAAGCTGAATGGGGGAAGGCTGCTCTGTGAGGTGGAAGCTGAGAAATGTGCAAACTGCAGCTCTGAGGAGGAGCTTTGCCCCCGAAGGCAGGGCTTGGTCCACCCAGGCGTTATAAACATCTGGATGGTTTTCTTGGGAGATTAAAGGATTTCTCAAACATGCATGACAGAATCTTGGTGTTTCATTCTCAGGTCATGGATACATGGCCAGCTCTTGGAACGGGACATTTAGGCAACTATCCCTGCTGCAGCAGCTCCAAAGAAAAGAAATCAACTGCAATGAATTGAATGATAGCAATAATGTCCAGTCCTGACTGGTGACCTTTATCAGGCGCTGGAAAGGAAGATTGAACCTCCTTATATTTGCGCCAACGTCATTTGAGCCAGAGTAAGTTGGTGAAGAAACGTCTACATTCATTTATTTTAGCTCATATTTGATGAGTCATATATGTCATAAAATGACTGCTCCTTTAAATGCAGCTTTGCTGTTTAACTCCTCTCCCATTTGCCACTCAGAACATACGGACATCTGCTCGCTTTTCTTGCAGATGAAAGTGTTGTCATGGTGCCGTAACTATGACACACCCAGAGACCCACAAATACATAAATCCTCACTTATTTCACACGATTCACCAGGATGAGAAGCGCAGATAAGGTTAAACTGACTGAATGGCAGAGACGGATGAAGAGCCAGGCTGCACACACTCACCTGACGTCTCTCTCTAGTTGGCACATCATATATTTGCTTGTGTGTGTGCATGTGTGTGCATGCTGCAGTTGTGATTTCACAGCTGTATGTGGACACGCCCTTGTAGTAAATGATAACTGCAGCTGAGTGGGTACTGAAGCGATCGCTGTGACAGAAATTGTGTGTATATTTAGGCTGACTTTGATGCAGTGGGACTCCACAATGCAGGGTCTGGCTGGCAGCCAAACTCCTCTGTTACCAAGGAAACAAGCTTCAGCCGCGCATCCAAAGGGGAAGCAGCCCAAAATTTAACCATTTTTGGTCTTTTTCTTGTCACATAAGGCAAGCTCTCTGTGACACAACTGCAGACACAAGGAATAAAAAAGCCAGAAATACACAACCGATGTCTTATACAACATTTGGCAGGAGCTTCACTTTTGCCAAGAGGCAAATTGCTTGTGAAACCCGTGATGCTTGATTTGATCATAAAAGCTATCATCAAATGCAGTTATATTCAAAGTGTTACACAAGACGAAAACTCAGGTATCCCTTCTGTATTCCAGTTGCAGTGCATGCAGGTTTTGCACTGCGTTGTAAAACCTGATGATATTCTACACTTTAACAGAAGTCATGCAACAGAACCAATTTTTTTTCAAAGAGAGTCTTTTCCCGGCTGTGTGGTTATCTGTAGGATTCAAAGTGCAACATGTTTCATTACTTTTACCCTTGGAATTGTGTGTTATGGAAGCAATTCTCTCCAGAACCCAAACACGATGAATTTCTGCTTTGGGCTCCAGAAAACGTGACGACTGTTGTAACTCTGAGAATTTACCACGCTAAGCTAGCCACATGTCAAACGGAAGCTGTGGCGAGACGGCTTCAAACGCACTTTTTCAAAACTGAACACATTCACAGGGGTTCAAATGAGGAAAGAGAATCACATGACAGAAATGAACCCTCTGACTCCGTCGCAATCGCGAGAAACTAAAGCACACAAAAATGAGTTGCTATTGCTTCAAATCCCAATTTTGAACCATAAGATTTCTTCAACTTTATTATGTTGAAAAGAAAAAAATAGAAAAAAATAAACTTCTTCAGAATTTGTTTTATTGGTGCGTAGCCATTTTTTGTTGTCAAAGTTTGACGCCAAGTCAGATTTTTTCCACTGTGATCTTTGGTTGAAGAAGCCTGTTCTCTGATCGTACAGGTGCAGCTGGGAGCTCCTGCAGAGGAAACCAGAGGCTCCTGCACGCAACATTTCAAATTGAACATGATTTATGTGAAGCTGGCCTTACTTTGACCGCTCTGGAAACCGCCAAAAGCTACTGGGTGGTGTCCTGTTGAGCTATACAAGAGCACCCTCTGCTGGTGGGATTATCGCTGGGCTGAAGCTGTTCACCTTTGACACTTATTATCAGAGCTTTGGCTTTATATAGAAGCAAAATGGGGTTGCCACAAAAAGAAATGTGACTAGGTCACACTCATTCTCTGCCACACTCTCTCTCTACCTTTTTTGGGCCACAACCTTTTGTGATCCTTCTCTTTTTCTCCTTCCTCTCAGCAGCCTATGTTCATTCAAAAGCTTCCATAGATCTAAATCCAGCTTGTACTCCTGAACTGTCTTGAATCTACTGAGTTTTCTTGCTCTTCTCACCAGGGAATAGTTCCGCCCCTAAATACTTGCTTTCCACCTTCCCTCTACTCTCTCTATAAATAACAATGTCATCTGTCAGGTTTATAACCTCCTCTGTCAACTTGTCAGTTGTCTGGAAGAACCAAGAGATGAGGTTTGCCCAGCCTAACCTTCAACCTGTGTGTCATTCCAGGAGCACACCTCGCTACCGTCTCACTGGCTGCGTCTCCACTAATGTTGAAAAAACAGTTTCACAACTGCAGTGTTTCCATTAAATAAGAAACACAATTAAAGTTGTGTGTTTCATTCATAAGTCGATGTCCTTCAACATGATTCTCTGACTTCTTCCTGTCTTCTTTTTCTTCTTCTTCTTTGTGGTTTGTGGAAGTGGCAACATCTGGTTGTTGATAATATTTGATTCGACAAGTGCTTCCTTTGCAGTTTTGCAAAATAATCCAACTTTGATACGGACAAAAAATGACTAATTTTAGTGCCAAAAGTGTTTTCATTTTTTCAAACTGGCATGTTTTTGTTAAGCTAATTTATTTTCTAAATGTCAAATTACGCAATCATATGGTCAATGAAAACGTAGCTACAGTCACCATACCACAGTTCCTCCTTTGGCACCCAATCATCAACTTTGTCCAGATCAATAAGGACATCTGTCCATCATCCTATCATCTATATCCACTTGTTCTCTTTGTCCTTTCAGGGTTATAGAGACTGGTACCTATCTTCAGCAGTGAGAGGCTGAGTAAAATCCTGGGTGGTCAATTATGCTATTAGGGAACTCTTATTTTTCAAACAAGAGTAAGGAAAAAATGTGCCTCTAAATGTGAAAAAGCTGTTTTTTCAAATGATGCAGCTGTTATTCCAGCTGAAGATCTTTTCTCTAAAGTATTGACTCATGAGGGCTGAATACAAATGCATGGTACAGTTTTCAGATATTTCTTATAATGCGCATATATATTCTTCCCAACTCACATTTTAATAGATAAAGTGTGAAAACCTTTCAGTTCACATTGCTTTTCAGAATCAAGCTGCTCACAGTGTTGTATTCTCTAACTGTACCATGCATGCAAATTGTAGACTGCAACTTTAGAAAATAGGGCTTTTTTAAAAAACACAAACACTGTCTTGAGTTTATATATAACCAGTTTCACACTGAGTAACTGCATAAAACAATCTACTTTGCAAAACTGACATAGCTTTTACATGAAAAGTGAAGTAGACATCTTCAAAACTAACCAGCGAGACCGATAATGACTGCTGATACAAGACAAAAAAGGGGAAGACGTGTGAGAACAGGCGAAGCCTTTCCAGTAAACCCAAATGGTTCCTCTTTCTTTTTATGTCAAACTTGTTATATTTTACTTTCAGACATTGCTCTTCCTGTTTTTTTTTTTTTGTTTTTTTTTGTTTTTTTGTATTCCAGTCTACAGGCCAGTTCAACTTTTCCTGGACATGCAAACCAACAGGAACAAGCAACAGCAACACCTGTGACAGAAGTGACTGACGCTGACCTCTGTGCACGCACCGCTAACACATTCAGCTTTGGTGGAGCTGGAGCCGTGACATGTGCTGGGTGTACAGCGCTGCCTGCACTGTGTTTCTGCACAGCTGTCACTCAGACGTTCACCTTCATCTGCACCTTTTAGAAAAGCTGACCCTCGTCCGCTCTGTCGCTTCTCCAACAAAGTGCCAACATCAGGAAATCTTTCTATTAACCTCCGGGAGGAGATTTCTCCCAGTTGGACTGTTGACTTTCATAGAGCTGGCCAGTAGATTGCATTATCTGTTAAGAGTAAAGGGGAGAAATAGAGCTGTAGTGAGTCCTGGATCCCCACGTCTGGTTTTTCTGAGCTTTGTTGCTTCTGCAAATATTTGTTTGGATGCTGCTGATTTGATCCACAGCAGCAGCATCACTGAGCTGCACACAAATTGCATAATAACAATAAACCGATACATTTGAAACCGGATAGTTACATACACAGAATAATAAGAAGACATGAACGCATTTTTTTTCTCACTGTCTGGAGTCAAGCCAAACTTTTCTAAATTCAGCTTGGTTGAAATTGACATATTTATTTCTATTTGCTAAATGCCAGAAAACCTGGCAAGAATATTTTTTTACAAATGATTTTTTAATTTTGTGCCAGTCAATTTGACACAACAGTTTGTGATTTGCCTATTATTTTTTTGACTGTGTTTTTCTTTTCAATATGAAGATATTAGTTTACGTCTTTAAACTGTATTACCTAATGTTCCCGTCCACAATAGAGAGCAACAGATTTCAACAGAGACATTCCCAAATTGTCTCAAACCGATCAAACATTAACCAGCTAGACTGACGTTTCACAATAGAGAAGCAGCTGATATCAAGCCCCAACAAGCACCTGGTGTGTCTGAGATGGTATTGTTACATTTTTTAACATTTCTCCAGGCGTAGTATTTTGGGCCTCGAGGTGAATTTGCAGGAAGATCTGTGACTATTTTAAATGTCTTTCACTTAAAATTGTTCAGAAACCTGTTGACTATGGGACATAGTAGCTGTTTTTCCGAGGTATTTGCTGTTGTCTTGTATTGTATACTTTGTATTGTGATAAAGCACAAATGGATTTTTTTAGGATATTTCATTTTCATATTGGCTTCAATTTTATTTATAAAATAATGTGAAATCTGTTTATCTTGGGATTAAATTTAAATAACTTTAAAGAGCCTGATTTTGTCCTATTAAGTAAAACCACTGAATTGAGTTACAATACATGAAGAAAGGCCAGGTATCATAATAAATAATGATAAGAGCGCACTCTGGTGGTCACTTAAGGGTATGTTCTCAAACACTGAAAAGCTACAAAATCCACAGCATTAAATATCATGTGTATTATTTTGTTTTTATGTGTTAAGTCTTTTTAATGTAGCTCATTATAAAGTTTTCTCATAGGTTCCATGTATTTAAATTATAATGGGCAGCCTGAGTCTGCTTTCATGAATGGTACGATGTAATACAGTAGAAAGGAACTGATCAGATTAAACACAGATAACATGCTTTATTAGCTCCACACCTATAATCAGACATAACTACAAGGGCAGTTCACAGGGGAGAGACTGTTTCAGAAAATCACTTAGTCAGTGGTTACCAGATGATCAAAACTGTTACTCGTGTTTTGAATAATTTATAAATGAACTGTTTTTACATGTTTTTTGTTGTTTGTTTGTTTTGTTTTTAATGGATGTGACTTGTTTTTGTTTTATAAATGTTTACTGTGAATTTCATTACCTTTAGCTATATTTTGAAATTTGTCATATATCATGTATGTTGTTATGCATGTTAATTTTAATTCTTTTTGATCCCTTCCATCAAACTACTAGGGGACCTTTTTGACTAAATGTGGCACATGTACAGTCCTGTTGACTAATATGCATTTATAAAATAAAACTCTTCATAAAATAAATCAATTCCAATTGGACATCAGTGATTGGTAGTTTTACAGTTCTGTAACTATTTTAATACTCCTACCACCAGAGCTGTCGTTTACACTTAGTACCACTAGATGGCACTTTTTCATTTTCTTTTTTGCACCACCTTTCCCAGGCTTTGACTAAAAAGGCAGCTGGACCAAAATAACACAGAGTTTGATTTTTTTGGATCCGACGTGAATCGACAGCATATTTGACTAGTTGTAGCCAAGCGCTCGTCAGATCACAGATCATTGACTGAGACTTTCCATCATTGTGTTCCAGAGGTGAACAGGTCACCCAGGCTTTGACAAAGAGAAAATGCACAGATGAGTCATGTCTGAATGAACGAAAATTCATTCCAGAGCCTTCGGCATGACATAACATGGGTCAGTGGTCTTTACACTTCATTATGAGAGCTCGTAAACCAGACACCCTTTACTATAAATATTCAGGGCAGCTACTCTCACCTTCTCTGAGGATGAGAATACCGTACAACATAAGACTGCAGCCATCAGGGTGAGAAGAAATATTTTCAAAATATATTGAGAATATTTTTATTTAAATAAAAATAATTGAAAAAAGAAAAAAAAAACTTTATTTTGGCATTTATTTTTGTTTCGGACATGTCATGCCAATTCCTTCTTACAAAGCTTCCCCTTCTTTCATCTGTGAAATGTTGTCAGATTTAGAAATATCCTGTCCAGGAATGATGCTGAAAAACTAGCATGCATTTGTCTCTTCCAGGCTCCACTGCCGTTTTTCATTATCATCAGAAAGTCCACATAATGCAGTTAACTGGATCAGCTGATCCATAATGCTGCAGGAAGAGGTCAGATAAAAATCAAAAAGATGGATCATATTTCTCCTATTTTAGCTTCCCTTCATTAGCCCCCTGTTAAATCCACAGTAGAATTTAAAGGGGCAGTATTATGTCCATCCATCCATCCATTTTCCGTCACCCTTCTCCCTAACGGGGTCGGGAGTTGCTGGTGCCTATCTCCAGCTGCGTTCTGGGCGAGAAGCGGGGTTCACCCTGGACAGGTCGCCAGTCTGTCGCAGGGCAGTATTATGTAAAACTGACTTTTGTGACCTTTACATAATGTTATCTTCTACCCCAATGTTCATCTTTTATTTCAAAGGGTTAGAATACTATTGCCTCTGATTTGACAATTTCAGCACTTCCCTGTGTAATATTCTAATCTTGATTCTCATGTTTGTACATAGCAGATAGCAGAAAATCTTCCTGAGAGGAATAAAGGGCTTAAAACATCAATCTTTGTCCAATGAATCAATGTGTTTCACTTGGTGACGGAGTTACTGAAATAAATAAACTTTTCAATAATAGTTTTAATTTAGTGAATGTGTCTGGATGCTGTTAGATGTGCTGATGATCTAAAGAGGAAGGGGAACCCAAATCAGTTTCTGCTTAAAGCCCCATACAACAGTGGGCCAGTCCTACTTGTGCAAGTAGTAGATAATAGTAGAATGACCAAAAGATATAGCATCCTGCACAATAAACACAGAAAACATGGCCCCAATCAGCAGTATGAGAAAATATTAGAAAACCTTTTGTTGTGTTTTATGAGCCTGTTGAGATCAAAAACTCACTAAGACCTCTGCTGACATCGCTGCCTCCCTCTGAGTATTTCCACACCTCTGTGAGCCAGCATCACATAGCATCAGCTACTCGCGAGCTATTCTTAGAGATCCAGCACACCAGCAAAGGCGGCGCTCTAATCTTACAGTAGTTGTTGACAAAACAAAACACACCGTAACCAGCAACACGGAAGTCCTTTGGGGATCTGTGGCATCTGCTGTGAGCAGGGATACATATCCAAACCTCTGCTGCCTGTAAAGTCTCCATGGAATCTGTGAGGCTCCCTGTTACACCCGCCACAGGAACAAGTGGACGTGAGGCTCATACCACACATTATTTCAATTACCACAAACTGCAAGGCATGCTTGTAAGCATAAGAACATCACCATGTGGGTGTTGAGTTTTGAATCAAGAAATGACAAAAAGCCAAATGCTGGAGAGAGAATGACAGAGAGCGACTCCATCCTTGTTGCTTTCCATTTCAGTTTTTATTTTTTTATTTTTTTTGGCAGCAATAGAAATATCAAGAAAACACATCATTAGGACTCATGGCCACTTGGCATAATCTCAGCCTACCTGAAGCCACGTCAGCCTCTGTCAGTTCTAATTATTATCAGTATTAATTTATTTTCTTTTACCATCAATTTAAGTCATCAGTCATGTAAGGGTTCTGCAAAACAGACAACTCAACAGCAGTGACCTCACACTGACTATACTTCATCATACAGCTATGAAATTTGGGACTGTTGTATAACTTCCCAAGGCCTACAGAAATACAGAGAGTTGGCTATCTTGGCTTCCTATTTTGACTGAATTTATGGCTGCTTACAGTTTGATCCCTACACAAATCCTCAAGACTAGCCAGCAACAATTAGCAAATACAGAATTGTGCATCTGTTAAGCTTTTTGTACAAATTACTTCTCAGTCCAATGCTCCTAAGAACTCTTGTTCATGCCACAGATCCCCAAAGGACTTCCGTGTTGCTGGTTACGGTGTGTTTTCCCAACTGTCCATGCTGAGACATGGACATGCTGAGACATGGACAGTTGGGATAAATTGGAGTTTGTTAAAGACAGAGGCCCAATTTCAAGGCATTAAGTTACTAAGACATGCAGCATTTTTTTTCAAGGTATCATAGAGACTACATTCTACCATAAAATGGCAATATGTGTATGAAAGATACATAATACAACCCTTTAAAAAAGTTAACCAATTCAAATTAATTCCACTAGAATTATATCAGAAACCTGTTCTGATAAATGTGTAACTTGTAAGAGGACATCTTCCAAACATCAAAGGAGGTGACTGTGCGACCCTGTATGTTTCATTTTGAGCCCTTGTAAATAAAATCACATGATATGTATGTCTAAACTCTAATCAGAGCTGCAAATACATAATTGTCTCTTTATCTGCAGGGTTATCGGCAAATAGTGATGAGCCTCCTTCCTTTTTTCTGTGTATTTTGTGGTTTTCTTTTGCATTTTTCTTAGTGCTTGAGCAATTCCAAAAACGTCTGAGCCGACTGGCGCTGACTTGCTTACAAAGCATATATAGTTTGCAGAAGTGGTTTTGAGGATTCCCCTCATCTTGCGAGGTCGAGTGAGAAATTCTCAGAACGTGATTCTTCTCACAATCACGTTTTACAAAGTGATTGTGAGAAGAATGTTTTAGACATATTTCATTATCCAATATCAGTTGTGACCAAACATTTTGCCCCACAGTCCAAAATTGGCAAGTTAAAATAACTCAGAAGTATTTTCTTCCCACAAAATTAAAGCACATAATGTGAATTCTTTTAGTTTCATGGCAATAACTTAAAAATGTCACATTTAATGAAAGAAAGTAAAAAAAAAAAGTACATCTGAATGACAAATCAGACATGTCTTAATTAATAATAAAAAGTGTATAATTTAATTACTTTTTTGATCAATTATTGGCTACTTGTTGGCCTAATTTTTTTTTTTTTTACTATTATTCTGGTTGATTGAACCTATGCAGGCTCGTTAGGTGAACTCCCATAACTAATAAGTCTTCCTATGGTTGGCTAGTTAGTTTTTGCATTTTTGTAATTATTTCTCCACTAATTAAATCTTAATTGGTGTGACGTTTACTGAACACATCTGAGACACTGTCCTCTGGATTAACACCACCAGCAGCACCAGTATTTCAACTCAACCATAAATGTTCCAAATCTTAACTATTTAGCAAGAACTTACAGGTTTATGTAAAACCTATAAAAAGTATTCACTCTCTTTAATTGCTTCTGCAAATCAATCATAATCAATTATATTTGTTTTTTGACAAAAGGAAAGCATACAAACTCCTTAAGTGAAATCAAATTTTTTGACTTCTACAATACTTGTGTCTTTGTTGTCAGTATGGAAAATGGTGGAATGACTTTTACCACATATTCACATATCAAATGTTTAGCTCCATCTTTACTGATGTGCCCAGAACACAAATGGTGTTTTCTCCTTAAAAATGTATTGTGTGTCTGTTTTTCTCCTGCTTATGACACTTGAAACAACTATGCATGTTATTAAGTACAGTGAAAACAAGATGGCTTTATGCTTAATTAAGGTTTGTTGGGACGCTCAACTTTCTCACCTTGTAGTTTCCCTCCTCCTGTGTATTTATTGCTTTTCAGGAACTAATTGTTCATTGTAAATTTGATGGGATTCATCCCAAAATGTGGCAGAACAGAACAGGGTGACTATTTACAAGCAGTCAAAAGTTGTTGTAATCCATGTCCATGGGAGGTTGACATGCTTGGTCAGCTGTCTTCAGTCTGCTGTTAGCTTTTGAGGCAGGGATTGTTGATGTGTCATTCTGGATGCCTACAAATCAAGGATCTGAAACTATTTTCTCGTGCTTCTTGATAAATGCAAGAAAATTGTGAAACCGACCTCTGATTTCCCACATGTCGTAAGGACCTCTCTTTCAATAATTTTATGTGTGTTGGCACATCAAATGTTTCCTTAAAATTATGGAATCCACAGAAGTAAAAGAGATACCACTTGCAACATCTTTGCATCTTCATTGCAATGGACGTCTGGGCTAATGCCTTTTCAATGAAAGCAGCTGGGACGTTTCATCCAAGGTGTTCTTTGAACAACTGTTTTGCTTTTACATACCTTGTCATGCAGCTAGATGTTAACACTGTACACCAGGCCTCTTGACCATCCAAATAATACAGGAAGTCACTTCTGTTACTCTTTTTATCGACTCCTTGTTTAAACACTCCAATGAAGGAGATGCACTGAAGAGGGTTTTGTCTTTGCATAACAGTAAAAACATCTTCAGAGTCTTTCTTGAATTGTGTGGCGAAAGATCCAGAAGTTGTGTTTTTGTGGAGTCAGACTCTGACTTTCTAGTTGAGATAGGACCACTATCAATACATTGCTTGATCAATCAATCAATCAATCAATCAATCAATCAATCAATCAATCAATCAATCAATCAATCAATCAATCAATCAATCAATCAAATTTTATTTGTATAGCACATTTAAGGTTTAAATTTAAATTTCAGCAACAGTTAGTTGAGATTTAAAGGAAGTCAGGGTTTTCGCTGTTTTACAGTTTTCTGGAAGTTTGTTCCAAATTTTTGGTCCGTAGATGCTGAAAGCTGCTTCTCCTCTTTTGGTTCTGGTTCTGGGGATGCAGAGCCAGAACCAGCTGTTTGATTGATTTGTTGGACAGCCCTGTGAAGATGCTGTCACAATAATCAATGCGACTAAAGATAAACGCATGAATGAGTTTCTCTATATCTGGCTGAGACATTAGTCGTCTAATCCTGGAGATGTTCTTCAGGTGATAGAAGGCCGATTTTGTTACTGATGGCACCGTTCACTGTTTTCCCTTTTTCCCTTTACTGTTTTATTGATATGAAATGCAACTGTAACTTTTTGGCTTTCCTTTTGATCAAATGATTTTGATAACACTTTTAGATGTACTTTGAAACTCAGAAGCTTGTCTAATTGCTAAATTTGCAGTCGTGGCAGAAAGCCAAACTTCTGCCATGACTGCAGAAGTTTGGCATGTTCCTCCAGACCATGAGAAACATGTTCTGGAGGAACATGATTTCCTCTTTAACAGTTGGAGCTGCTACAGAGGAAATAATGCTGCTTTTGCCTTTCTGACAGATTAACAATTCCAAGAAACTGGATTACTGAGAGCCAATATCAGCTCTAAAACACAAAACTTCATAACCAGATAACCATTCTCTCCATGAAAAACTCATAATAGCACATTTTTTGGTTTAAACCATACTTTATGCTTTTATTTTATATTATAAAATAATATAATATAAAATATCATGTGAACATATAGGTTCACAAAAAAGATCAACAATTGTTAAAAGTATTTTAAAAGACAACAATAATAATACAGTCCAACTAAAGCACTATTTGTAATCAGAAACAGAAACATCGCACTCACAATCTGAGATGTGCAACAGTTTTTTATGTAGATATTTATGTTTATTGAACATACATTGACCAACAGTGATGTTATTTTAACTGGAGTCCTTCTGGTTGGGATTTCAACTAAAGTAATTATAAAACAATCTTTCAATGAAATCTTAAAGGCTGCTCCAAAATGAGACAGGAGGATCAAGTTAATCTGCTGTTATGACAACATGGACAATGCTACTGCTTAAAGAAGTTTTTTTTTCCTGAGCTGAGTAACTTTTAAAAAAACCACAGGACGTGGCTTAATAAGAAGAAGTGTCTCAGGAATGAACTTAGTGAGAAACCAAATGTGTTTCTGAACATCAGTTGAAGAACACAGTGAAGCTACATGCAGTTATGTGGAACAAAAAGCAGAGGACGCTTCAATTTTTTACAGGCTTTTTCTGTAAGTTCATATTTTCATTATTGTCAATAGTATTTGTTTTATCACTTTCATGATAAACAGATAAGTACGGAGCCCTCTAGGGGACATGGGGAATTTTTTTTCCCCTCGCAAAACAAAAAGTTTTGCAAGGGGAAAAAAAATTCCCCATGTTCCCTAGGTGGCTCCGTAGATAAGCAATGTCATAGTTTACATAAATTCTGTTAACAAAATAATAGTCCCAGTGTTTATCTTACAGTTATGCTTGTTTTGACTTCATCAGCATTCACTACAGGTCAGTTTTTCTCTTCTATTTCCATAGTACATAAAAGTCTTTTACTCTCATCAGAACATTAACATAATCATATTCAATCTTGTTCTTATAGGTCAGATCAGGTTGGCAGGTTCTGGATCAACTCGGTGCTCTGGAAGGGTTGAAGTTTTCTATAGATATACCTGGGGAACGGTCTGTGATGACAGCTGGGACATGACTGATGCTGAAGTGGTTTGTAGACAACTGGGCTGTGGTCCAGCTCTCAGTGTAGTTCCTTCCGCTCACTTTGGTCAAGGATTTGGACGAATCTGGCTTGATGATGTTCGGTGCTCAGGAGATGAAAGCTCTCTAACCAACTGTAGACACAACGGTTATGGGAGACATAACTGTGGTCATGGTGAGGATGCTGGTGTGATCTGTTCAGGTAAAGGAAAAATGATTTACAAATATTTAAATGTTCAATTTTAAATCTTCAGACATATTAGTCAGTGTAGATTTTTGACTGAAAGCATTTGAACACAAAATATAGGTAGAGCTTATGTGTGGTGTGTTCACTGATTCTCATAATCAGCAGATTCCTCTGTCTATCTCTGACATTTTCTTAAATACAGTGCTGGTTTTGTTTGCATGAGTTTGATTATTTCTTCCATAGCAGCTACTATGTCTAGTTCTTTATTAGATGCCTGTGCTGTGTACCCTGTAAAATGTTCAATTTAGCAGAATAAATCCATCCATCCGTCCGTCCGTCCATCCATCCATCCGTTCATCCATCCATCCATTTATCCATCCATTAATAAATATTGCAGAATTATTGGCTTTTTCATATCTTCCTGTTGATTCTCCAAAGTCGTGTTGTCATGCACCTGTATAGTTAAGCCTTTATGATAGAGATCACATTTGTTGATGTTCGGTTAATCAAATAGGTTTAATTAGTATTTCTTAGCTTCTCCATTTCCTTTTCCATTCTATGAAAGCAGCAATTTTGAACTTAGTCTTTCAAACAAAGCTGTTGTGTGTTGATGCCATCTTTATTTCTTAAAGGTAGTCACATTAAACCTCTGTTTGTTTTCTTTGTTTTTATTATTGAGTCGTTAGATTTAAACCAGCTAAGCAATTGGTTGCTTAGCTGGCACAACAGAAAGATTGTATAGCTTGCATTTGACTAAATCTTTGGCTTGAATATCAATGTAATTGTGTTTCAGTATATGTCAGGGTTAATAGGTTCTGTGCTCCAGATTTGTATGAATGTTCATAACTAAGGTAAAGTGAAGCAGGTTACAAAGAAAATACACCAATAGTAATGTCTTTAATTTGCTATTTTTCTTTGTAAAGAATAATGTTTCCTGTTACTAGATTCTGTGATCAGATTGACTGGATCAACTTCCTGCTCTGGAAGAGTTGAGATCAACCACAACGGCCAATGGGGAACAGTGTGTGATAATGGCTGGGATCTATCTGATGCTGAGGTGGTCTGCAGACAGTTATCCTGTGGTTCAGCATTAAACATCACTTCATCAGCTGTTTTTGGTGAAGGAACTGGTCAAATCTGGCTTGATGAAGTGAACTGTACAGGAAGTGAAAGCGCTCTAACCAACTGTCAACATTCAGGGTTTGGGACACACCAGTGTAATCACAATGAGGATGCTGGTGTGGTCTGCTCAGGTGAGAAAAACTGAAATAACACAGTTTTTAAAGTTCACACACATTAGCCAGTATTGGTTTTGTCAGAAAGCATTTAAACAAAATAAAAGATGCCACTTATGTATAGTGTGTTCACTGTTCAGAAAATGATTTGAATAACTAATCAGGACTATTAGAAAAACAGCTCATTCTCAGAATAGGCTAATTTCTTGTGTTTTCTATTCCCTTACTGTATAAAAGTATTTCATTCTCATTGGGACATTGACATAAATATGGTGAATTTTATTTCCTGAAAGGTCCGGTCAGGTTGGCAGGTCCTGGATCAACTCGGTGCTCTGGAAGGGTTGAAGTTTTTTATAGAGGTACCTGGGGAACAGTCTGTGATGACAGATGGAGCACAGTTGATGCTAATGTGGTTTGCAGACAGCTGGACTGTGGTACAGCACTCAATGCAACGGGTTCTGCATACTTTGGTCAAGGAGATGGAAAAATCTGGCTTGATGATGTTGAGTGCTCAGGAAATGAAAGCTCTCTAACCAGCTGTGGACACAAAGGTTATGAGAGACATGACTGTCGTCATAGTGAGGATGCTGGTGTGATCTGTTCAGGTAAAGAAAAGATGCTTTACTAATAGCATTTACGTGTTCAGTTTTAAATGTTCAGACATATTAGCCAGTTTTGTTTTTGGTTTAAAGCATTTAAACACAAAGTGAAAGGGAGTGCTTATGTATGGTGAGTTCACTAATCAGAAAATTATTGTTAATAGACTCTGTTATCAGATTGACTGGATCAACGTCCTGCTCTGGAAGAGTTGAGATCAACCACGACGGCCAATGGGGAACAGTGTGTGATGACGGCTGGGATCTATCAGATGCTCAGGTGGTCTGCAGACAGTTATCCTGTGGTTCAGCATTAAGTGCAACTTCATCAGCTGCTTCTGGTGAAGGAACTGGTCAAATTTGGCTTGACCATGTGAACTGTACAGGAAGTGAAAGCGCTCTAACCAACTGTCAGCATGCAGGGTTTGGGAGACACCAGTGTAATCACAATGAGGATGCTGGCGTGGTCTGCTCAGGTGAGAAAAGTTTAATTTCACTGAATCCTGAAACAGAAAAATGCTGAAATAGTCAGGTCAAGAGAAACTCTTAGGACTTTGATTCAAAATCAATTAAAAGCACATCTAACAAAAAAGACATGCAAGAGTACACAGTCAGTGAATATAACTAACACTGTGTTCAATGTTGGCTTGATGATATATGTAGACGGATTATATATTTCATAGACACGTGTGAGTAACTTGACTGCAGAAAGAACTGGTCTGGCTTTGAACTCTCACTAGTTGCCGTGGTTACCTGCATTGTTCTTGTAGTTTTACTTGCTGCTTTAACATTAGCTTGCATGTTGTCTACAACTGTTCATCACATCATAATAGCATAAGATATGCTACCATATTGACGTCAGTGACATCAGTAGTCAGCACGTACAGTCCACGGACGGTTGACTCGTCGTACTCTATTGTACTGATTGTCTATACTCTGGTGACAAATTCCTTTATATCCTACAGAAAAGGACTGGTTCTGATCTGCTCAGCAGATCCAGAACCAGAACCAAATATGGAGAAACAACATTCAGCTTCTATGCACTACAAATCTGGAATAAACTTCCAGAAAACTGCAAAACAGCCATAACACTGAGTTCCTTTGAATCTAGACTAAAAACTCAGTTGTTTAGCATTGCTTTTGAAAGATAATCATAAAATATTAATCAATAATCTGATGTGCAATGATGGCAAAATATAATGCTGTTGACTGTGTGCTCTATGACTTTGTATTTTTTTTTTTAATGTAAAGCATTTTGAAAGGTGCTAAAAGGTGCTTTGAAAATAAAATTTGTTCGTAGTATTTTAGCTAACTCTATCTGTATATCTAATTTTAACTTTTATCTAGGGCTTTGCATATTGAGTGGAGTATGTTACATAGGTCAACATGCTAGTGATAGTCAAAAATGCTATTATTAGCAGTTTAGCTATCTTTAACATTTAGCTAATTTCAACTTTTACATGGGTTTTTCACACTGCATGGAGTGTGTTCCTGTTGTTCAACATGCTACATCTAGCCTAGATGCTATTATTGGTATTTTATCTGGTTTTTCCTTTTTAGCTAATTTGAACTTTTACTTGGGTTTTTCATGCTACATGGGGTATTTTACTGTAGGTCAATTTGCTAGTGATAGCTCACATGCTGTAATTAGTATGTCAGCTAGCTTTTGCTTTTTCACTGATTGTACCTTATAAATTGCTATGACCTCATAGTTTAGCTTAGAAAGCAGTGTTTTGCACTGATTTCTAATCATTTTTGGGTTTCGTTTTGTCAATGACTTAAAGTTTTCACTCTTCAACAGTTTTTCTATATGTGTTTTGCAAAGTGTTGCTATGCTCTGCTGCTTCTTCCCATGTCTCATATGTCTGCATGTCTTCTGAAATTGAGATCAAATGATTCTTATTATGTTAATGTTATGATTTTCACTGAAAAAAGTATACACTTGATTGAACTCACCTGGTTTACATGCCAGTGATCAACTCTCCATGTATCAGCTCCCTGGTTTTTAGGGTCAGACTATTCCATGTCCTAGTCCAGAGATGTCCTCAAGGGGTCAGTTTCCTGAAAGTTTGAGATGTGTCCTTGATCAAAAACACCTCAATAAAATGTCTGAATAATGTCACTATGCAGATTATTATTTAGCAGGTTCTCCAATATCATATTTTTATTTATATACTGGGATACATCTAAAAGTTACAGGACACTAGCCCCGAAGGACTGGAGTCCCCAATTCATGTTCTAAATCTCATTCTAACTACTTTCTATTTTCCAGCGAATTTTCCACAGCCCAGGATCTCTATTAGCCCTGCTACTGCGGTCAGCTGGGGTCAGGAAGTCAACATCACTTGTTTTATTACAGCTGCTCCTTTAAGTGGAACATTTATACTCCAGAAGACTTTGGGGTCATTCAGAATGACTCAGTCATCAGATTCCATCTCTGCTACCTTCAACATCCCTAAAGTAGCCATCGATCATCATGGAGAATTTCAGTGTCAGTTCGAGAAAAGGTTGTCTAACCAAACATTATCCTTCCTCAGTAACTCTGTTCATCTTACAGGTAAGACTAAATAAACTGCATATCTAGTGAAACTTCAGCAGTACAGAAATGTATTCTCTATTTGTTTTTAGAACAGAATCAAATAATTCATTAGTCTCCCAAAAACTCTGGGAACATTAATGATGGCTACATTTCACAAAATATTATAAATCTCTAATGAATGACTCGGCAACCTTCACCATCCCAATAGACATTTTTACTCTCTGTCTGTGTAAATAAAACATTTTAAGACTCATCAACATTGTCTGATCTTTTAAATAAAAGACAACTTATATTTTTTTATAAATATGTACTCAAGCAAGTTTATCACTTTTATAGAAATAGAATTTCATTGCTGTAGTTACATTTTAAAATGAAGAAAAACGTAACACTTTTGACAAAACAGGACAGAAATATTTTCTTTCATGAGATGTTGATATTTTTGAAAAGTGATGTAAGAGAAACCCCATATCGTTTCCTACCTAATGCTAAGAAAATTAGATCAAACAATTATTGATTATTTTCATTCTTTTGTGGATATGCAATGCAATTATTTTAAGAAAACACTAAAATACGCTATAAACTTCCAGTTGTTATTATATTAATCTTTGAAAAACATTAGTTGCTTTTTTTTTTTTCCATCATCTTTACTCTGTTACTCAGAATCAATGTGGGATTTCCAAACTGACAGTTGGGTCCCGAGGTTTCATGCTCTTGCTTAATAAACTCATTCTTACATCTTACCAGAATTATTTCAGATTTTATTCAATCTTTCTTTCCACATATTTTGGACAAGGCTTTGTCCCATTTGATTGGCAAAAATCTATAATTAAACCCATCCCAAATTCTCAAACTGCTGATCCTCGAACACCTATGAATTACAAGGGCATTAGTTTACTTAGCTGTGTTTACTCCAGTGTTCTTAATGAAAGGGTTTAGACAGAAAAAAGCCTCTTTTATTTATTGGATGAGGGTAAAATGTGTTATTTATATGTGCTAAGTTTTTTTTGTTTCGCCACAGTTTATTTTGAAGGCCTGGCACCTTAAAAAGAAGATGCTTTTTGTTTAAAGAATATTTATGTCTGTCCGCTTGTTTGTATATGTTTTATTGTCTTGTAAGCCTGAGTAAGGACTGGGCACCTGTAAGGTTATACATAAAATAAAGACCATGACTACTCCTGTCTTTCAGTGAGACTTCCAAAGCCCAGCATCTCTTTGAGTACTGCTGATGAGGTCACCTGGGGTCAACAACTCAGCATCACTTGTTCTGTTGAAGCTGCACCTTTCAATGGAACATTTATCCTCCAACAGATTTCAGGATCACTCAGAATGATTCAGTCATCAATTTCCTCCTCTGCTACCTTCAACATCTCAAAAGTGACTCTGGATTATGATGGAGAATTCAAGTGTCAGTATGTGAAAAGGATATCAAACCAAACATTGACCTCTGACGACAGTGAGTTTGTTGGTCTTAGAGGTAAGAGGAATTCATTTATATAAAAATGCAATGAAAATCAAAATAGTTTTTTTTTTTTTCTGTTTTCAGAAAAAAATTTAAGTCAATAAATCCCATTATCCATGGGTCCCTAAATATCTGGCAATATTCAGGAAAGATGAATTTCAGTAACAAAATCCTCTTTTTCAGTGAACCTTCCCAAGCCCCGCATCTCTATTAGCCCTGCTGCTGAGGTCACCTGGGGTCAGCAAGTTATCTTCACTTGTTCTATTGTAACTCCACAAATTTTTGGGGGATTCTTTACTCTCCAAAAGACTTCAGGTCCATTCAGAATGACTCAGCCCGCATATTCCACCATTTCTATCTTCAAAATCCAAAATGCAACTCTGGATCATGATGGAGAATTCCTGTGTCAGTATCGGTCAAGGCAAAGATTCTCCTCTATCCGCAGTGACCCCGTTCATCTGACTGGTAAGATTAAATAAATTGAGTAAACGATGAAAAGCCAGAAGTGCAAAGATCAGGTTTTTCAGATTTACTCTAGTGATGAGAAAAGCATGTCAGGCCATTGAGTTCAATCATCCATCTCTGTCCTAAAATTACAGAAACGTTCAGAAAAGCTAAACTTGATTAGAAATCACTTTTTATGGGTTTCAAGCCCAATTCAGCAAGTCCACCGGCGTCCTGATCTTCTATATGCATCCGGGGTGCCATGTAGAGGACAACTCCAAGGGCCCCTGACTGACAGGGGGCCCCCTCCCACAAAAAAAAAACAACAAAAAAACAAAAACAAAGTTGTTGTTTTTTTCTTATAGAAATAGAAGAAAATTGGGGGCCCTGTCAATAAATCAAATAGTGCTATAAAATTGTTTCATCCATATTTGCACTGAACAGCTCCCTGGATCTGCATGAGATGGTTTGTTCCTGCTTACTGCAAAAAGAACAATATGAATCATGTCTCTTTGCATGTACTGTATGTGAAAATTTTTAAATAATAATAAAAAAATGTTTACCTATACTTTTAACAATTTAACATAAATTTACAAAAACAAAAGTAAAAATTTCAGAAATTATTAAAACATTACCAAATTATTCTGAGATTATCTGGCCTACATGTAGAATAATCTGGGTGTTTTATTAGATTAATATATTCAATGGTTTTTCAAAGAAAAGTTAACAGCTGTTTTAAAACATAGGACCCAAATTAGTAAATTATTCAAAAATACAACCTATGGTATTGGATTTTTGAACAAGACTGAATGAAAGTGAACACATTGTAATAAAGTCTCATCCCCCTTTTTCATCATTCAACTTTTTATTGCCATTTTCCAAATAAAACATACATGAACAATTCACAGACAACATTATAAAAAATAAAGTAAAACTTTTGCTTAGCAGCTATTTTTCTACAGACATTTTATCCTCCAAATAGATTTCTTAGTAGAAATTAACATTATCTTAATCAGATACCTGTCCTTTACTTTTACATTTTCTTTGATATTGTTATAATTACACAGAAGTTGTATAATGCTGCTCACAGGAATATCATATCCCAGAATCTTCTTTACAGCTGTCGAAAAGCTTTGCCTTTCATTGGCTACTCTGGGCTTGGAACACAAATTATATGAAATGTTACAAAGTCTAAGGCAGGGGTCTACCTTCGAGAATCTACTTACTGTGCATTGAAGTCAAGTGTGCCTCCCCTTATGTTTTTTTACTGCATAACTTTTAACTCTCCAAACAAAACATTCCCAGATTTCATTCAAGGCAGCAAGTTCTTCACTCTGTTCCCTTTGTGTTCATAAAGCAGGACAACAGCTCTTCTATTTGTCACACAGTCATTGACAGAATCCTCATCAGAAATTAAAGCTGTTTTTTTGTTTTTTGTTTGTTTGTTTGTTACAGAATCTCAGTTAAAAATAAAATTGTAATATTTTCAAGCAAACCTCATTCAGATCTGTCAGATCTGTATAATTTACATCATAAAATCTAACTGGAAAGTTTAAGTTCAGTAGCCATAAAATACATATATTTTTCTTTTTTTTATAGTTTATATTCACAAGATTGTGTTTTTCTTTACCTACAGTGAATCTGTCAAGACCCAACATTTCCCTGACATCCCCAGATGGAGGGTTGGTCTGGGGTTCAGGAGGAGCAGAGGTTGCCAAGGGTTACAGCTTCTCCTTCACTTGCTCCATTAACCCCAGATATCCTCAGGGAGATTTCTCTCTCATCTTCTCCGGCTCCAACATCACAGAAACCAGGCCAGCAGTCAACAACTCAGCCTCCTTTAACTTCCCAGCTGCTGAGTTTGAACACCAGGGCAGCTACAGCTGTGTGTATGAGGTTACCATGGCTACACAGAGGTTCAGTTCTGCTCAGACAGAACCCATTAGTCTGGTTCTTCAATGTAAGTAACAATATAATTTGTAAAAAGTACATTTAAATAAAAAAAAAAATGATTAAAATTACATAGTGCGTTGGGGTGCTGTGGTGGCGCAGAGGCTAAGCACAATCCACATATGGCCTCAAATCTGGACATGGCTGTTGCAGGTTAGATTCCCTGGCTGGCTACTTTTGTTGCATGTCTTCGCCCCTCCCATTTTACCCACTTTCCTGTGAATTCACTATCAAATAAAGGGCACCAGAATTAATAAAACCTTTAAAAACAAAATTACATACTGCATATTCCTGTTCTCTGTCAAAGCTAGGTAAACATGCCAAACCAGAAACAATATACATCTGTTTTCAAATGATGATTTCAGTTACAAAAGGAAATATCTGCCTTTTAAACAAAAAGTAATTTCTCCCATAACTTAAGAACTGCTTGTATCATAAAATTTGGTCTTGAGATTTGCTTTAGTTGCACTTTTGTCAGTCTTTTCGAATGCCACGCTTTCTTTCAAGTTAAGATTCCTTGCAACTTATTCCAGTAGTTGCAGGGTTTCCCCCAGAAAACTTGCTAAGCCTGGAGGCCGGGGTGCTGAGGCGGTATTGAAAGATGTTAAGTTGACAGGAAATGTAAAAATGTTACTGGATTATTATATGTTACTGGAAAACATCATGGCTGCACAGTGGCGCAGTGGGTAGCGCTGTTGCCTTGCAGCAAGAAGGTCCTGGGTTCGATTCCCGGCCCGGGGTCTTTCTGCACGGAGTTTGCATGTTCTCCCTGTGCATGCGTGGGTTCTCTCCGGGTTCTCCGGCTTCCTCCCACAGTCCAAAAACATGACTGTCAGGTTAATTGGCCTTCCCAAATTCTCCCTAGGTGTGTGTGTGTGTGTGTGCGTGGTTGTTTGTCCTGTTTGTCTTTGTGTTGCCCTGCGACAGACTGGCGACCTGTCCAGGGTGAACCCCGCCTCTCGCCCGGAACGCAGCTGGAGATAGGCACCAGCAACTCCCGGCCCCGTTAGGGAGAAGGGTGACAGAAAATGGATGGATGGATGGATGTCTGGTTTCAGGAGTTGGAATGTTTAGAGCAATGTAAACATTTTGACCAAGTGTTTTCTCTGCCAGCCTCTTCACTGCTGGTGGTTTCTTCAGTCTCCATCGGAATCCTGCTGCTGGTCCTGCTGGTGTCTCTAGCAGTCTGTCTGGGCTACAGGAGGAAACTTTATTCTAAATGGCCCAAACCGTCTGGCCAGAACCAAAGTCTGTAATCAAGAGATACGAGTTTTGCATTTAAAATTAACCAATTGCTATTCTGCAGTTTATTCATAAGTTCTTTTGTTTCTCTTTGTTTTAGTATCTTTCCAGCACTTAATCACAAAAGACAACGAGAACGATTATAATGACTAGCAAAAATAGTCATTATTTTGATCTATGCTTAGATCAAGCAGATCTTGATCTAAGATGATTCAGTGGTGTAGAGGATAACAGAAGCAGAACCAAGATCTGAAGAAGATGAAGAAAGCACTGAGGATGAAGACGATGACTGTGTGAATGTTGATATGAATGATAAAATAGCTATTTAATTGAAAATTTTGAAAATTTAAGATAGACTACATGTTTGATCTGCAGTAAAGTACATTATGGCATGTTTACATATGTATTTGCAGAGAAAGCCTGCAAGGGCTAAACACTATCAGAATGGCTAACATATGTCTGCAACCTAAAGCATAATTATTACCTGATTAAAGTTTTGTAATTCCCATCCAATACTGTTATTTTTTAAAGCGTTTTTCTTGGCTGAGCATTTGGTAATATTCATATTTTATATGAATACTAAAATATCTTAATTTTAACATGAATATTTTAAAAACACAATGACCGGAGCAGACTGGGTTGAGCTCTCCATAAGCAAACAGGTTTTGTCTTCTGCCATGATTTGTCTGGAAGATCCGTGAGCAGAAAAGTGACTCTCATGTCGACTCTTTATTTACACACTTCCTGATTGCTTAAACCCGACAACCACATTGTCTGACGGGCATGTCCGCTGCATTTGACCTATCTTGGAGATATTTGTGCATCTTTTCCAGAACTGAGTTTCTTAAGTTGGTGGGAAAAACTAACCTCTTAGTATTAAACCCAGTACATTTATATCAGGCCAGTAGAGCTTCACTGTTCCCTCAAACTGGTTTCGATCCAGCCAGCCTTCCACGCTGGACATCACTTGAGAGGTCATGATTTACAGCATGTATGATTTGCTTATAGGGAGACTTAAGCAAATATTTGTGTCTTCTATAATATCTTTGGCTATGCGGGGAAGAGATGATTTTCTTTTACTTTTAAAATGTATTGATATCCTCCACCTGCTTGGGTGTTTTTGATATTGTTCATATTTTTTACCATTTCCAGTAAATCATTCTTCAGCTTTATGGTTGCATTATGCTCATAATTCATCTTTGCACTGGCTTTCAATGACATTATTCTGCTACTGCAATTTTCACTCTATTAATCAATCAAGTTCATTTGTATAGCACATTTCAGCAACAAGGCAATTCAAAATCATATATCATAAAAACCCCAAAAATACAGTAATACAAGACACCACACAGCTAAACAGTAAACATTACATTTTTTGCACATCAAAATGTTGGTCAATGTTTCAGATGTTTTGCAGATTTTTGGAGTTTGTTCCAGATTTGTGGTGGATAGAAGCTGGATGCCTGGCGGCATGGGCGGGTATTGAGGGAATTTCCTGACCACAGAGTCAGCCGGCTTCAATATAAGCACGAGGTCCCATCTGCTTATATTTGCATCTTTAATAATTGTAATATTAAAGACACAAATATGTTTAATATTTATTATATTAAAGACATATCATATCTCATCTGCTATGTGTAATTCAGCAGGGGCACAGGCTTATGCCAATTCAGGGAGAGTCAGAATCACATAATTAAAAAATACAAAGTTTGCACTAACAAGGAGTCACTTAGTTTACCCAGACGTAGTTTACCCAGACGTAGTTTACCCAGATGTTCTGTTTTTGAAATTTTTAACAACCTTTCGATTGTTGGAGAACCTAAAGCTGTTGATGTTTTTGAGAACTTGATAAGAGCAGACAATAAAAGGCAACTGTGATAATGCATCACAAATAATATTACTAAATTGTGTAACTGTCCTCAACTGTATGCAAGCATTGATCAAACATACAGACTCATTCCATAAATTATATGACTGAAAAGTTCCTTTGTTAGCAATTCCATCACCAAGTGAAAGACATTACATTTATATATATATATATATATATATATATGTATAACATTAGCAGACATGTGTAGTTTAATTACATGTTTTAACAGATTTATATTTCATAGTATGTTTAATACCTGCTGAAAGGTTATTGTGAAAAGATACTATTAATCTGACAAGCATCATCAGGACGTAAGTCCTGAGTTATTAAATAAGACTGTATGGCATAATTTGTGTTTACGTTTTGGCCATATTATTAGCACAAAAAAGAAAAGGCCCTCCGATAACTGGGTGCATCAGCGCCCCACTGCTCCTCCTTGTCCCCAACAACTTGCAACACAAACTTACACCATAACCCTCGACAAAAGCTTCTCTTTTAGAGCTGACATAAAACATTGATTCTTCTGCTTTTGCTTTTTTGCTGAGGAAGTTGTGCTGTTGACGCTCCTTGAATACTGGTAAATACTGAGGAGGATTCGGTGAAACTTACATGTTTCAGACACTGTCTTTGATGTTAACACCATGACAGCACTCACACTCCAGAGTTCCTTGAGCCACTGCAAAGCTCTGCATGGGAGAACACTTATCATTCTACTTATTATTCTCTAAATTTTCCTTAGGTGCTGTGTGAGGTTGTTTGTCTTAAAGCCCACTTCACTGCTATCACATCTGCTGAGGCTTTGATTTCAGTTATAAAACAAATGTTACATGACATCTTAAAGGCTGCTCTGAAGCCTTTAATTTGGCTTCAGAGCCATCTTAAATGAAGGAGGATCAGGTAAATATGCTTTCATGACAACATAGACAGTGTTACTGTTTAAAGAAGTGTTTTTTTTTCCTGAGCTCAGTAACATTTTAAAACCACATATGTAAAGAGGAAGTGTCTCAGGAATGAACTTAGTGAGAAACCAAATGTGTTTCTGAACATCAGTTGAAGAACACAGTGAAGCTACATGCAGTTATGTGGAACAAAAAGCAGAGGACGCTTCAATTTTTTACAGGCTTTTTCTGTAAGTTCAAGTTTTCATTATTTTTATCGAAATTTCTTTGTTTTATAACTTTCCTGACATACAGATAACCAGTGTTATATTTTGCATAAACTTCTTACTATCAATTAAGAAAAATAACAGTTCAAGTGTTTATCTTACAGTTACGCTTGTTTTGACTTCATCAGCATTCTTTACAGGTCAGTTTTTCTTTTCTATTTCCAAAGTTCATAAAAGTATTTTACTCTTATCAAAACAATAACATAATCATATTCAATCTTGTTCTTATAGGTCAGATCAGGTTGGCAGGTTCTGGATCAACTCGGTGCTCTGGAAGGGTTGAAGTTTTCTATAGATATACCTGGGGAACGGTCTGTGATGACGACTGGGACATGATTGATGCTGAAGTGGTTTGTAGACAACTGGGCTGTGGGACAGCACTCAGTGCCGTTGATTCTGCTCACTTTGGTCAAGGATTTGGACAAATCTGGCTTGATGATGTTCGGTGCTCAGGAGATGAAAGCTCTCTAACCAACTGTAGACACAACGGTTATGGGAGCCATAACTGTAATCATGGTGAGGATGCTGGTGTGCTCTGTTCAGGTAAAGGAAAAATAATTTACAAATATTTAAATGTTTGATTTTAAATATTCAGATATTCTGGCTAGTGTGTTTTTTGATTGGAATCATTTAAACACAAATTGAAAGGTAGAGCTTATGTATTGTGTGTTCACTGATCAGAATATAATTCCTATGATTTGTAACACAGTTACTTATTTTGCCAACAAGATTTAGCTTTTACATTAGATGCAGATAAGTGCCAGGAACTAAAAATACATATATCTGATTGACATGATTACATTTGTTGGACTTTATCTAAATGGAAAATCTTTCTTTTCTCTCCATTGTTTGACCACAAATATTTCTAGGAGACATATTTCTTTGAGAACAAGACTCTCTATAGGATTTAACCTACCTGTGTCTCTGTTGTCAATGTACAGAATCGTGGGATGTCTTCGAATTCAAGTCCCATAAATCACATGTTTAGCTCCACCTTTACTGATGTTCCCAGCACACAAACAGCCTTTCATCCTTTCAAAAAAACATTTTGTCTCTCCGTTTCTTCTGCTTAAACTGATGACACTCCACTAATAAGGCGTGTTGTGTTGCTCAACTGTCCCACATTGTTGTTTGTTCCTCCTTATACTTATTGCTGTGCAGAAGCAAACAATTAACAATAAAAAACAGTGACAACATAACATACTGTCAGATGTATTGCCATTCCAGTCACATTAATATTCTTGAAAGTCCATTGTTCATTTTTTATTGTAGATCTGGATTTACACAACTAAATCCTGATCCCTCCACCCAGTCCTCTATCATATATCAGTTAGCCTCTATGCAATACATTAGCATTTAAAATAGCACTTAAATGATCACTTTTAAATGTTCAGATGTAATGGCCAGTACATTTTTTTGTCTGAAAGCAGCTAAACACAAAATGAAAGGTATTCTTATGTGTGATGTATTAACTGATCAGAAATTGACTGAATCTCCAATCAGCGCAATTTAAAAATGTCCTGATTCTCATCATCGGCACATTTCTCTGTGTCAAGACTTGGCGTTTTCTTGAATATGGTGCTGGGTTTGTTTATACAGTATGATTTATATTATTTTCTTTCATAGTAGCCACTGTGTTTAATTCTTCATTTCAACAATCAATCGTATGGCACATTTCAGCAGCAAGGCAGTTTAAAGTGCTTTACATTGTGAAACCACTAGAAGTCAGAAAAACAAAATACAGTCAACTATTGAGAAACCAGTGACAATCATCACATTTTGCCATCATCAAGATCAGGGGTGTCAAACTCCAGTCCTCGACGGCCACAGTCCTGCAGTTTTTCGATGTGCCACAGGTACAAAACGCACAAATGAAATGGCTTAATTACCTCCTCCTTGTGTAGATAAGAGCTCCAGAGTCTTGCTAATGACCTAATTATTCTATTCAGCTGTGGTGCAGCAGAGATACATCTAAAAGTTGCAGGACACGGGCCCTCGAGGACTGGATGTTGACACCCCTGATCAAGATCATCAATACACACATCATACACACTTAGAGATCTGGAAGGTTGATATAACAACAGCAGATCTTCAATGTATTGTGGTGCAAAGTCATCAGCCAGTAGAAGAACTTTAGAATTGGGGTGATTTTATTTTTAAATGGAGTGTAATTCAGATGTAAATTGCTGATGAATGAATCTTTGCCCTCCGATGGACTGGCGACCTGTCCAGGGCATCACCAGTCCATCTTGCCCGTTGACAGCTGGACATAGACACCAGCGCCCTTCCTGACCCCTAAGAGATCAAGGTGTCAGGATGATGAACCTTTACCTTGTTTAACAGAAGTGTGCTTTATTTTCCCATGTACTGTGTTTCAGTGAGTTTGTAGTTTCCACTCTCCAGATCTAAATATTTTTATAGCATTTTATGATGTGGTCAGTCTGACAGAGGTGAAGCTGCCTGACCACAAAAAATAAATAAACTGACAGTAAAAGATTCCTATTTTCAGAGTCATTCAGTTGCAGAAATAAATAAACTTTTATTCTCACAACTTATTGTTTTTCAGTGAACCTTCCCAAGCCCAGCATCTCTATAGGCTCTGCTGAGGTCACCTGGGGTCAACAAGTCAGCATCACTTGTTCTATTGCTGCTATGCCTTTAAGTGGAACATTTATCCTCCGACAGACTTCAGGATCATTCAGAATGACTCAGTCAGCAGTTTCTTCCTCTGCAACCTTCAACATCCCTAAAGTGACTCTGGATCATGATGGAGAATTCAAGTGTCAGTATGAGCAAAGGACGTCAAGACAAACATGGACCTCCCCCCTTAGTAACTCTGTCCGTCTCAGAGGTAAGATTAAATGAGTTGTGTGAATAGTGAAGCTTCAGCAGTACAATCAGTTGCTTAAAATGGATTCACTATTTGATTTTCACTCTCAGTGAATCAGATCATACATTAGTATATACTGACATTAGCAAATTTATCATTTTTATTATAAAAATCATCCACATAGTTCAGAGCCCAGCTGCCAGGCACTGTCTCCATCGGGCCATCAGACCACAAAAAATAAATAAACTGACAGTCAAAGATGATTATTTTCAGAGTCATTCAGTTGCAGAAATAAATAAACTTTTATTCTCATGACTTACTGTTTTTCAGTGAACCATCCCAAGCCCAGCATCTCTATAGGCTCTGCTGAGGTCACCTGGGGTCAACAAGTCACCATCACTTGTTCTATTGCTGCTATGCCTTTAAGTGGAACATTTATCCTCCGACAGACTTCAGGATCATTCAGAATGACTCAGTCAGCAGTTTCTTCCTCTGCAACCTTCAACATCCCTAAAGTGACTCTGGATCATGATGGAGAATTCAAGTGTCAGTATGAGCAAAGGACGTCAAGACAAACATGGACCTCCCCCCTTAGTAACTCTGTTCGTCTCAGAGGTAAGATTAAATAATTTGTGCAAACAGTGAATAATCAGTCTAAGAAATATTTATGGAAAATCCATAATTCATCTTCTCAAATGCCTTTATGTGGAATAATATTCTTCTATTCCATGTCCATGTTTACTCCAGTGAATCTGTCGAGACCCAACATTTCACTGACATCCCCAGATGGAGGGTTGGTCTGGGGTCCAGGAGGAGCAGAGGTTGCCAAGGGTTACAGCTTCTCCTTCACTTGCTCCATTAACCCCAGATATCCTCAGGGAGATTTCTCTCTCATCTTCTCCGGCTCCAACATCACAGAAACCAGGCCAGCAGTCAACAACTCAGCCTCCTTTAACTTCCCAGCTGCTGAGTTTGAACACGAGGGCAACTATAGCTGTGGGTATGAGGTTACCATGGCTACACAGAGATTCAGTTCTGATGAAGCGGAACCCATTAGTCTCATCATCAAACGTAAGCCACTCTGTATATTTGAGAGAAGAATATTTAAATGTCAAACGTTGAGTAAAATACCTTACTGTGTATTCCTCTAATCTCCTAAAGGCAATATTATTATTATTATTTTTTTTTTTTATTAGATAAACATGTCAAATCAAGAAAAACACAAAATTTGTTTTTCAAATGATGATTCCAATAATAAAACACAATGTCTGTTCCCACGTTCCCTGTGTGTTTTCAGCCATTTCCTCGTTTCTATTTAAGCTACTTGCCCTTCCTCTCAGCTGCATCTCGTTTCTAATCTACCATCTGATGTACTTTCAGAAATCAATACTGAAATAAAGTTGAATACAGATATTTTTGTACACCAACTAAAAGTACACTGTAGCTCTTGTAATGGCAGCGGAGAAAGTGAACGAAGGTGTTCAGTCCATATTGGTCCCACTCCTAAATATTGAATTAATTTCTCTCCTCGCAGTGGAGGGTGGTTGTTTACAACGCAGAAAGTTTCTGGCAAGCTTCTTAGCATGGAACTGGCACATAACATGCAACAGAAGCATTAGTTTCTCAGCAGCTGTAATAGAAAATTTCATCTTTAGCCTTTTTTCATCTTTGATGGAACAGATGATATTTTTAACCATTTATTTGTTATATCTGCTGTGACTTTGTAATTTCTGCAAGATGTGTTTTTCCATTAAAGAAGCTTCCAGAGAGTGCTTAGATGTTTCCACAGCTTTGATAGCAGAAGAGACATGAAGACAGTGAGGAAAAGACTCACAATGCCCTAAAGACTTGACCATGGCTTTGTCGTGGCCATTCCCATTTACTAAACAGAATGGATAAGCAAAGAAAACAATATTTTCAGAGCCATAAACTGACCAAGTGTTTTCTCTCCCAGCCTCTTCACTGCTGCTGGTTTCCTCAGTCTCCAGTGGAATCCTGCTGCTGGTCCTGCTGGTGTCTCTAGCAGTCTGTCTGGGCTACAGGAGGAAACTTTGCTCTAAACGGCCCAAACCGTCTGGCCAGAACCAAAGTCTGTAATCAAGAGATACAAGCTCATGCATTTACAATAATTTCTAGATTTTATTCATAAATTAATTTGTTTCCTTTTTTTCCAGTGACTTTCCAGCAGTTAAACATACAAGACCTCGAGAATGATTGTGACGACTATGAAAACATTGATGCAATTCGCTCAGTAAAGAAGCTGGAGATGGACAGAGAGTCAATAAGTGATGATGTTTATGTGGAAGCAGAGCCTAATTTAAGACAAATCGGTTTTGGTGTCAAGGTCTATGGGTCATCAGAACAAAGATCTGAAGATGATGAAGAAAGCACTGATGAAGAAGATGTCTATGTGAATGTTGATGCAACCTGGAAAGATAATGTGCTGCAAGTTAAAAAATTTGAAAATGAGTATCAATAGATGAAAGCTGAAAATTCGCAAGACCAAATCAGGTACAGAACAAATATTTAGCTTCAAAGAATTGTCTCTATAAGAATATGGCTGTGTCTGGGTCATAGTGAAGTACACAGTACATGACTACATGATTACATAGTATATATATATATATATATATATATATATATATATATATATATATATATATATATATAAAATCCCTTCTCACCCACCGCGGGTGGTTCTTATCCTCTGAGCTCGGGTCCTCTACCAGAGGCCTGGGAGCTTGAGGGTCCTGCGCAGTATCTTGGCTGTGCCAAGAACTGCACATTTCTGGACTGAGATGTCTGATGTTGTTCCTGGGATCTGTTGTAGCCACTGCTCCAGTTTGGGGGGTGACTGCCCTGAGGGCTCCCGATGACCACAGGCACCACTGTGGTCTTCACCTTCCAGGCCCTCTCCAGTTCCTCCCTGAGGCCCTGGTATTTCTCCAGTTTCTCGTGCTCCTTTTTCCTGATGTTGCAATCGCTTGGTATTGCTACATCTACCACAACGGCTTTCCTCTGTTGTTTATCCACTATGACAATGTCTGGTTGGTTCACCATTACCATTCTGTCTGTCTGGATCTGGAAGTCCCACATATATATATATATATATATATATATATATATATATATATATATATATATATATATATATATATATATAGGAGGAGATAAAAGCCACAGATATTAAGACTAGAAAGCTACTAACAATGCATGGAGGGTTCCATCCCAAATCCAGCACCCTGAGACTGTACACGAGCCGCAAAGAAGGAGGCAGAGGACTAGTGAGTGTGAGAACCACTGTCCAGGACGAAACAACTAAGATCCATAAATACATCAGGGACAAAGCCTCAACAGACAATGTGCTCAGTGAATGTCTCAGACAACAGGGAACGGAGGTTGAGGTGCCATAGATACCATCATGGAAGGACAAGCCCCTACATGGGATGTACCACCAGCAAATAACCGAAGTGGCTGATATCAGTAAATCCTACCAATGGCTGGAAAAAGCTGGGCTCAAGGACAGCACAGAGGCCCTCATCATGGCCGCCCAGGAACAGGCCCTAAACACCAGAGCAATAGAGGCCCAGATCTACCACACCAGACAAGACCCAAGGTGTAGGTTGTGTAAGGAGGTCCCTGAGACAGTCCAGCACATAACAGCAGGGTGCAAGATACTGGCAGGGAAAGCGTACATGGAACGACATAACCAAGTGGCAGGCATAGTGTACAGAAACATCTGTGCAGAATATGGACTGGAAACCCCGAGATCAAAGTGGGAAACACCCCCAAAGGTGGTGGAGAATGCCAGAGCTAAGATCCTGTGGGACTTCCAGATCCAGACAGACAGAATGGTAATGGCGAACCAACCAGACATTGTCATAGTGGATAAACAACAGAGGAAAGCCGTTGTGGTAGATGTAGCAATACCAAGCGATTGCAACATCAGGAAAAAGGAGCACGAGAAACTGGAGAAATACCAGGGCCTCAGGGAGGAAATGGAGAGGGCCTGGAAGATGAAGACCACAGTGGTGCCTGTGGTCATCGGGGCCCCTCGGGGCAGTCACCCCCCAAACTGGAGCAGTGGCTACAACAGATCCCAGGAACAACATCAGACATCTCAGTCCAGAAATGTGCAGTCCTTGGCACAGCCAAGATACTGCGCAGGACCCTCAAGCTCCCAGGCCTCTGGTAGAGGACCCGAGCTCAGAGGATAAGAACCACCCGTGGTGGGTGAGAAGGGAATTTTATATATATATATATATATATATATATATATATATATATATATATATATATGTCTGTGTGTGTTTGTCTATATGAATTGTATATATAATTTTATTGTTTTTTTTTTTTCTATGTTAAACAACATCACCTCAATAAGACAGATTACATTTCTAGCTGCCTGTAGCTTTTAATATTAGCACTAAGCAGGATTACCATTATCTTCAAAGTTTGGCATGAACACTTGATTAGATCAGAAAATCTATGTGAAAATAAAATGGCCGCCGTGTCGTCATGTGCCGAGTTGTGGTAGGACAAAAATATGAACAAGATCATGTCATTACAAGTGATTTATTAAATGAGAAAAACTATCAAGAGAGGAGACAGAAAGGACTGAGTGACATTTCAGCTGGAGAGGTGATTCCTTAAAAAAGGAGGTGGTAGATTAGGAACTGGTGCAACTTTAAAACAAAGCAAGTAACTGAAGCTGAACTAGGAGAAAATGGTTGACCAAAACAACCACAGAAAGAAGAAAACAGAAACTCCAGGGTTCATGAGAAATAATTACCATTCAAAACAAAAGAACAAAAGTAACAAAGGAAGTGAAACACAGATTTCAGGGAAAGACAAGTTTTAAAAGAACACAAGAAATAAGATTGACAGGGAGAGTGAGTCAGAGTGTTGCTCCTTTATTGTTGGCAAATTTGAAAAATAATTAGTTGTTCCTTTTATTGAACATCAGAACATTTTTGCAGTTTTCTAAATATATTATGATATATTGTTGATTCATTTTGTTTTGCTAAAGTTATTAATTTATGTTATTCTTTGCATGAGCTTAGACTGCCCTCATTACTATTTTTACTTTAACCATTGTAATTACTGCCATAATGTTTCATGTGTTTAAATGATTTTGATATGAATTTAACTTCATATCAAAATAACTGCTGGAATCCTAACGACAAATTAAATGCTGATGTAGCCCATCGTCTGTATTTCTTTAAAAGTCATTGTGTGTGGTCCTAGCTGTGAGAAGGGAGGATATCCTTTAGTGATCTGTAATACAGCAAAGCTTTCATAGCTTTTTCAAAAATTACTTTTCAAAAAGGTTGTAAAAACTATCATTGCATACAAAAAGGCAATATAAACTATTACATCTGGTCTTAGCTGATTAGTACAGTGTTTCCAAACTTTTTTTGACATTTGAAAGCTGAAATTAAACTCAAAAATAACCAAAGATTTTGATATGTAGGTACAAAATATAGCTTCTCTCCTCACAGACAGACATTTAAATATAATATCACCGAGATGTAAGGATTTGGTTTTTCTGTGTCAATTTAGTTTCTGTCGTGTTGGTTGCTCCCAGCTGTGTCTCGTGTTCCCTGATTACCTCTTGTGTATTTAATCCCACCTGTGTCTGTTTCCCCAACATGTTATTGTCTTGGCTGTTGTTTGTCCGGTCGTCGTGTTGTCAAGTCAAGGTCTTAGTTTGTAGCTTCAGTGCTCACCTGTGCTGCCTGGACTTTTGTGCTCTGTGGTTATCTCCCTTAAATCATCAAACTCAGTTGCTGCCTCTGTGATATGTGGGTCCACACCTCCACAAACCATGACACAAAGATTTTAGAGGGTAAATGATATTTTCATTTGAAAACATTCACAAGAATTAAAAGCTTTTTATGCTGATGTGAAATTTAAAAATGCTTAATGGAAATATTTGCATGTGTAAGAATGACTAGTATTTTGGATTTATGCAGCTGTCTTGAAAATCAATAAACATAAAATGTGAAGACCAAGAATGGAGCCTTGTGGGACCCTCAAAAGAAAGTCAGGCTCAGAGGATTTGATTCCGTCAACACACAACCTTGATCGGTTTTATATATATATATATATATATATATACATATATATATGAAACCCTGTCTGAGAAGAATAATATCTGAATAAAATGGAGGAAGAGTCAAAAGCAATGCTAAATGCCATAAATCTGGAGAAGGTGCATGTGAATGTGATGTCAGCACCGTCATTGGCCCTGGGTACAGCCGTTGGCAGGTCGATATCACAGTTGTTTGATCGTCTTTTCCATTTCTGTATTTAGAACAGATTCAATGAGTCAGATGTCAGATTGCTTCCTTCTTTTAGCTGCATCCAAGTTCCAGAGCAGCAGTCTGGATCAATGACCAAGAGAATCACAGACTTGCTATACATCACTGAGGAGAGGACAGGTCCCAGAAATTCTTCTAGGTGTCACTCACAGCGCTAGCACAGTAATCTATTTAAAGAATTATAACAACGAGTGATGCTGGAAGTATACTATTTCTGGAATTACATATTAATAGGTTTGATTATTTTATTATTTGTGCAATTTAGCTTTAAGTATGCAAGAGTTGTAAGATTTTTTTGTGACATAAATTAAGAGTCTGAAAGCCTCTGAACTTCATATCTCTGAAAACAAACCCTAATCGCAGCTCAGTGAGGGATGTTGTCCATTTGCTGATAGGAAAATATCAAGCTTCAGTAAGCAAATGGTTATGAGTTCATGTGTTTACGTCTCCATTAGACTGGCAGATCCAACCATAAAGTGGGATGCCAGTCTGTAACCGAACCCAGGCAGGCTGTCCTCACCTTCTCTATCAACATGCATGCTGTTGTAAATTCCATTTTTTCTTTCCATCCACTTACAAAGTTTTCTATATTAAGGTACAGTGCACCACCTCCCACCCCCCACGACTATTACAGTGCTTCACATACACAGCAGAGGTATGTAGTAGTAGACTCATATAGACTTATGATGTCCTTCATTATGACTTCGGTTTCCAGCAAAGTATTTAGATCAAGCACCAAAATGTTTAGAAAGTAACAACTCACAGAGTAATAGATCAGAGGCACGCTTCGTGTGAAACTAAATTTTAAAGGAAGAATGAGATTTTCAAACAACTGTAGTTTCAGTTTTTATGGAATGAAAAATGATCAAACTCTCTGGGAAAACAGAGATTTGATCACAAGATACAAGCTCCAACAGACTTGGACATCTCCCAGGTAACTTGCATCGGCGTAAGCCCTGCAGTTCTCACACACTTTGCACATAGATTCAAAACTTTTCTGCTAGGTTATTACATCTTTGCCATTTTTGGTTTGTAGTGTTACTGAATAATAAAATATACTAAAGTAAAAACCAGTAAATATCCATAACCACAATTGTACATAGCGTGTGTGTCATCACACCAAGCTAACAGAGTTCTGAGCTTTTAAGCTGTCGGTCCCACAGGGACTCATCGGACGTTTACAGACATCTAAAGATGACCGACATGGTTGAACAGACGGTCAAAGAAATTGTGAACTGTGACCCTCTGTTTCACACAACAGAAAACCTGAGGTCAAAGTTCAAAAGTCTTTACATTTGGACATGACACGATATTAGATGAAGTGTCAGGTTTTTCAGTACATCCTTCATGTTACAAATGGTAATCTTGGTTATTTTCAGGTGAATAATGATCAGTTTTGATTATTTAGTTGTCATGGAAACATCTACATAATGACAGCCTGTTGGTGAATGATTAGGTGCTTGTTAAAACTTGAGAGTTCAAAAGCAGCAGCTGGAGAATTTGTTAAAGCTGTGAGGGAAAATTGAAACTGTTTATTTGTTGATGTGGAATATATAAATGACCAAGGTACGAGGCGTTCTGCCTGTCACCAAGGGTTTGACTAGAACGATGCAGAACTTCATGTCCAGGATTTCTATTACAGTCATAGTGACTCCTGATGATGAGTCTATCAATCAGTCAGCTTTGTTTATACCTTTAGATTTGGTTACATTTAGGTGAGTCAACATTCTTGCCTACTAGGAAAGTGGGCATGAAATGACAGTAAATATAAATATAATATGATTGACTGAAATCACAGTATTCTCAATAGAATAAGATTAAAAAAAAATAAAAATACAACATTATCAAAACTATACTGATTATGGAAACTTATGGCAACAGGAACAAAACGGGTCAGTTTTGCATTTGGTGATCAAATATCTGCATCCAGATGGAAGTCTCAACCCAGCATGCACAGGATGAGACACATTTCTTAAAGCGGCAGTAACTTTTATTTAAAAAAAAAATGTTTTCTTTATATTTGTTAGAATTATCACTATGCCCAGATTGTATAACATAATCTGTGAAATAAATCAGTCTCCTCTGCCTTCCCCAAATGGTCCTGCTGTCATCTAATCAGATCCAGTGCTCCTACAGAAACAACCAATCAGAGTGAGGAAGAGCTCTGATTGTCAGTCTCTCATGTTGACACACCTCTCTCATTCTCCCCCTTGCTCTCTGCTATGCTATAGTGTCTTCATGACAACTGCCCTGTTGCCAGGAAGGCTGGTTACCAGAGACACAATTAACTGTCTATGTTGTTTTTCTCCCATCAGCACATTGAGGAGCGCATTCACAAGGATTATTGACAGCGATTAGACCCTCCTTTGGTCTCTGATTAGTTGTTTCTGACTCCATTTTTGCAGACAGTAGCAATGGAAAAGGCATAGAAGCTTAATTTTTTATTTATTTATCTGTCTCATAGCATACTTTCACAGCATAGTGACATAGAAGATTTAGCCACACCCCACCTATCGGCTCACTGGGCCATTTTACTATTAGGTTCAAGCAGATCTTGTTAAGAGATAGGATACTAAACCAGGACGATAAAACCGACTCAATGATAATCGGTTTTATCCACAACAGCTGGTAATGCTTGGAGTCTGATGCCATGCTTGTATTTTAACATGCAGCAGATTCAAGCACAATCAAAGCCAAAATAACAAGAGCAAGTGTGTTAGCAGGCAAATTTCCAAAACATTGCTGCCCCTTTTTTTTATAAAGCAGAAAAAGTACGATAACCATCCATTCATTGTCAATCCTCACTTATCCTTGTGGGTGATGGGGGCTGGAGTCTACCTCCAGTAGTGATTGGACAACAGGTGGGATACACCCTAGATGGGTCGCCAATCCACCACAAGAAGAAAATTATATGCTGTCATTATTTCACATTAGTCTGTGTTCATTATATAATATTTAGCTACACTATATATGTTCGCTCTTCCCATCTATCCTGAGGAACATCATGAACTTTCCAACAAGGCTAGATTGAGATTATTTAAGTAATCAGGCAGTTTTTGACTAATATACATGAAGTACTCCCCAAAAAGACTTTTCCTCATTGTCCTTGCACCACAATACAGCTGCTCTCCAATAGTACAGGATTACCCTGTAAATAATAAAGTAACAAGAACTTCATTCACACATTAGTGGCAGATTAACATGATACTTGATCTGGAGACAGACTTTTAAATGCTGTTTCCCTTTTTTGTTGGCCATAGTTATTCATTCGCTGCTTAATTTCTGCTTCTACTTCCTGCTACAGTTTCTGGACATCGATTGAAACTGATCCTCGGTCCTGTTCCTCTTTGGTGATTAAGAGAAAACCAAAGTGAAACAGTCTGGCTATACAACATATGCTTACAAGCAATAAAATGCTGTTCACGAATGAGCTGAGTCACAACAGTACAGTTTGGAACAAGCGTGACGTGGTCGTGTCACTGCCTCACAAACTTGACTGACTGCAGAGGTCAGAGGAAGGTCACGGATCAGAAAAGTGCATCGCAACTTCCTGCATATGGTCTAATTCTTTGCATAAAAACTAATTCCAAAACGTTTCTAAAATAAATAGTCTCAACCTATACACTGAGCTGCTACATCAGTTCTCACACTTCAGTAAGTGAATTCTTCCAGGACATGGAGGACAGAAGCGGGAACATTTGGACTGGGACTCTGTCTCTGGCGCCTTGAAGACGACTCAGCACAGTCCTAGAAGGAAAAGATCTCAAGTATGACATTAACCCATCTATGTGGTAACAGTGTAACATGATGATCACAAATTTCAGAACACACTCCACTACATAACTACAATTACTCACTCTGGCTGTAAGCTCATTCAGCAGTAGCTGGGAGCTTTCATTAGGAGGTTTTGGACACTCTACATATAGCTTCGTGTTACCTGCCTCAGAATGTTAAAGCTGTGTGGTTATGTCTAGTAGATAATTAAATGTAGGTGTCTTGTCCAAAAACACACAAACATTCTGGCTGTTATTTCCAATAAAATGACCTCTGTAGTTTGCAGCTAAGCTATGAGTTCTTCACACCTCATTATACTCCAGAAGGATTAACAAAGTATCTGTTTCTCGGGATCATTTGTTTAGCATGGCAGCTTGGTTCCCCCAAAAATAACCACTATGGTATGAAGACAGTGTTGAGTGAGTTACTGGCAATTGAAGCATAGATTAACACACACTTTTACTCTCACACCGGTACAGCAACACCCCCATTAAGTCTTCCTGGGATGAAGGTGACATACTGAGGGATTTGTTTCACATGAGTGGCACTACTTGAGTGCATTCCCAACTTGATGAAAGTAAAAATCTCTCTGAGTTGGTACTAGACTCGTCAAGAAAATTGGGAATGTCAGATATTATCGAACGATGAAAGGCACAGTCAGTGAAATCTTTTGTAATTCTGGATGCAGTTTGAACTTTAGGAGGTTATAAAATGCTAAGATATGTCGCACTGCAAGACAGAGTGAAACAGGAGCAGTATCTGTAGCTGTCACTGCTAAACCTTGGTCATGGTTTGTTTTGTTTGGCTGAAGCACTGATCAAAAGATCAAGCGAAGATACTAAGATGGTAGAAAAAGAAAAACCAAAAGGACTTTTTAAATTTAAGCACGTCAGGATATGTGAGTTTTTTTTAAAAAATAGACAAAGAGACACATATTACCTTTCACAGAAAAATCAGTGAACAAATGAATCTGAGAACATTGAATCACCAAAAATTGGGGTTCCACTGTACTTAACCAAATCACACCTGTAAAGCACATTTGTTGTGCTTTACGAGATTATATTATAGCTATATGAATAAAGTTAACTGACTTGATTTATCCTATATTATTGTCAATTTATTTATATGGCACAATAACAACAGATGTTGACCAACATACTGTACAATTCAATCAAATGAAGCAAGATAACAACAACAATAATATGATACTTAAAAGTAAGGTTAATACAAATGTACTTAATAACTGTCATTATATAAAAAATCTCAAACAGTTTGAATCAAATACCAAAGAATGAAAATAGGTCTTGAAAAAGATACAAAAATGTCCAGAAAGTCTAGATAAATATTGACAATCCTCTGCAAAATTGCATGAAAGTTCTAAGATAAAAACTCATGAACCAGAGGAAGGAAGATTAAACCTTCAGTGTTCCCTGCAGAACCTTTAACAATCCCTATCTGTGGATCCAGATTTTTTTAAGTTCCCAAAACTGAGATATATAAAATCCTTTGCTGTCCTGCTATTTTGGAAGTACGCTCACGTTGCCGAGCGGTTGCCATGTGGTCGTTAAACCTAGCAACAGTATCACTGGGTCTTTTTGAGAGCCCCCAGTTGGCCATCCAGCTCACCTGGTCTGTTGGACCAGTCCCTTCCTGGACATAATTTTCAATCTGACTTTCAGACTGATCGTCTCACAGTAAGGTTGGATCTTCTTCACAGGTTGGATCTTCTAAGTGTCTGCACT
The DNA here is from genome assembly GCA_922788865.1 of Poeciliopsis turneri. Taxonomy (NCBI): domain Eukaryota; kingdom Metazoa; phylum Chordata; class Actinopteri; order Cyprinodontiformes; family Poeciliidae; genus Poeciliopsis; species Poeciliopsis turneri. Next base: position 72,779 of record CAKLNU010000771.1, on the reverse strand, counting down.
TAGATAAGCTAGTTAAATAAAATATTCAGACATTTTTATATATTCTGGTTTAAGGGTCTCTAAGGAGTTAATAGGTCTGATCACATATAAGATTTGCTGGGGTTAAGCTATTTTATTAATAAATTATCATACTGTATGAGAAAACATTCGAGTGAAATGTACCTGCTGTCCAGTAATGTTGAATTCATTCATTCATGAGAAGCTGAAAATGTTTGGCTAGTTATTCCAGATACTCTGGTGGTGCTCCTGCTGTTCTTCTATTAGTTAAATGAAAATTCAACTACCGTACAACATTAACTTCCATCCATCCATCCATCCATCTTCTGCCGCTTATCCGGAGTCGGGTCGCGGGGGTAGCAGCTTTAGAAGGGAGGCCCAGACTTCCCTCTCCCCAGCCACTTCCTCCAGCTCCTCCGGGGGAATCCCGAGGCGTTCCCAAGCCAGCCGAGAGACATAGTCCCTCCAGCGTGTCCTGGGTCTTCCCCGGGGCCTCCTCCTGGTGGGACGTGCCCGAAACACCTCACCAGGGAGGCGTCCAGGAGGCATCCTGACCAGATGCCCGAGCCACCTCAACTGGCTCCTCTCGATGTGGAGGAGCAGCGGCTCTACTCTGAGTCCCTCCCGGATGACCGAGCTTCTCACCCTATCTCTAAGGGAGAGCCCAGCCACCCTACAGAGAAAACTCATTTCGGCCGCTTGTATTCGCGATCTCGTTCTTTCGGTCATTACCCAAAGTTCATGACCATAGATGAGGGTAGGAACGTAGATCGACCGGTAAATTGAGAGCTTCGGTTTTTGACTCAGCTCTCTCTTCACCACGACGGACCGGTACAGCTCCCCATCTTGGCGCCTGTACATTAACTTCCATAATAATAAATTATTAATTATAATAACATGCTATCTAAGCCAGACATTTCAGTCATTTCGGTAATCTAACACTAAATAGGACCATTTTCGCCGTGTTTACCAACCTCCTGAAGACCAATGGGCCTTATGTGGACCACAACCTAGTCATGATACATTGGACAGCCTTTGTTTTGGGTGAGGGGTTAGGTTTAGAAATAAGGCATGAATTACATTTGGTTATGGTTAATAAAATACAGCTATTGGTTAGGATGAGTGAAAATGTCTGGATTGCGCATACAGTCCTGATATGCGTAGACATTCAAAGTAGTTTGCGTGTGCGCGTTTGTTTGAAATACCTTATGGGGACCATTTTCATGACACATACTAAGTTGTGTGCATATGTGTGTGTGTGTCTTTTGCAGAGCCAGCTTGTAATCAGCTGTTAAAGCTGGCTCTGACGTTTCACAGCATTTGAACGCACCGCAGTGAGTGGGACAGTGCAGAGCTTCCAGAGTTACTCTTGCTGTAGCAGCACTAGTGAAATTGGAAGAAGGAATAAGGAGGACATTGATTCAGCATTTGCAGAGTATATTTACCATCTGTAGACATTGTGTTCATTTGCACTGTTTGCTATTCAGATTCCAGTGACTGTGTTTGGGAGCAGCCTCGAGAAAAGGTAAGCATAAAGAGGTTTTGAGATGTTATCAGTATCTATTCATTGTTAGAGTTTAATAACTTACTATTGACATACGTGCTGGATAGTTTACTGTGTGTGTCATTAAACCCATATAAATAATGATGAAGACATTGTTAAAAAAGAGTGAATTTTCTGAATAAAAAAACAATAAACTAAAACAATAGTAGTTGATAAATATACATTTAAACAGTATAGGTTTAAAACAAAAAAATTACATCATTTTTGTGCTACTGTCATTATTAGTTATCTTGACTTTTGGTGACTGTTGTAAATTATACATGTAAAAAAGAAGTTACATCTTTTAGTAGATTATGTGATAAGGATTCTGACCAAGAATAAGACAATGCATGCTGTGTACATGACAGCGACAACATCACATGATTATCCATTAATATTATGTATAAAATTCCCTTCTCACCCACCGCGGGTGGTTCTTATCCTCTGAGCTCAGGTCCTCTACCAGAGGCCTGGGAGCTTGAGGGTCCTGCGCAGTATCTTGGCTGTGCCAAGGACTGCACATTTCTGGACTGAGATGTCGGATGTTGTTCCTGGGATCTGTTGTAGCCACTGCTCCAGTTTGGGGGTGACTGCCCCGAGGGCCCCGATGACCACAGGCACCACTGTGGTCTTCACCTTCCAGGCCCTCTCCAGTTCCTCCCTGAGGCCCTGGTATTTCTCCAGTTTCTCGTGCTCCTTTTTTCTGATGTTGCAATCGCTTGGTATTGCTACATCTACCACAACGGCTTTCCTCTGTTGTTTATCCACTATGACAATGTCTGGTTGGTTCGCCATTACCATTCTGTCTGTCTGGATCTGGCATATTCTGCACAGATGTTTCTGTACACTATGCCTGCCACTTGGTTATGTCGTTCCATGTACGCTTTCCCTGCCAGTATCTTGCACCCTGCTGTTATGTGCTGGACTGTCTCAGGGGCCTCCTTACACAACCTACACCTTGGGTCTTGTCTGGTGTGGTAGATCTGGGCCTCTATTGCTCTGGTGTTTAGGGCCTGTTCCTGGGCGGCCATGATGAGGGCCTCTGTGCTGTCCTTGAGCCCACCTTTTTCCAGCCATTGGTAGGATTTACTGATATCAGCCACTTCGGTTATTTGCTGGTGGTACATCCCATGTAGGGGCTTGTCCTTCCATGATGGTATCTCTGGCACTTCAACCTCCGTTCCCTGTTGTCTGAGACATTCACTGGGACACCCGGGTTCCTCCCTTTTGCCGTAGCATTTGTGTTGTATCTCGTCAATTTCAAGTTGTGATAGCAGTTGCCGTTTGCGGATGTTGTTTAGCACTTAGTGTTGACTGGGGATGTCGAAGTAACCATTCCTTCCCCAGTCTTTGCATGTAACCTCTCTGACTAGGGTTACTTGAGTAGTAGCATTCCAACAGATCCACATTTTCATCTCTCGCCCATTTCCGTCTTGTTCCAGTAGCCCATTTGTCATCAAGGTGCTCTGGTTCCCCAACACCTGACGCAGACCTTGTTTGGCCGGGCATGTTATGCAACTTAGTATCTCTCATGGTATGAGGTAGGCAGTAGCTTGAAGGGTCTTGCCTAAGGACCCAGACTGGATTCGAACCCCGCCCTCTCGGGTGATATACTGATGCCTTATCTATTGAGCTATCCAGTCATATATATATATATATATATATGTATATATATATATATGTATATATATATATATATATATATATATATATGTGTGTGTGTGTGTGTCAAACATCATAGAACAAATCTTTTCTTTAATGCAGGTCAACATAATGCCTGATTTTTTGTCAGCATCATGGAAGTAAAAGCTTTACATAGACAGAAGATAGAGAAAGTTTATTTTTTTGTTTCAGTAAAAAGCTTTTTTTGAATTGAAGTTACTTTCCATTAAGTTTGTATCAATTTAGAGATTTACTTGATTCTAGAACTCAGGTAAATGCATGTTTAAACATGCAAACTAAATCATTTTTTAAGGTGAGCCCTGTCTCTTAAATCTTTTCCAAGCAAAGAAAAAAAAAAATTTAATATATTCATTTTATGTGTTTGGAAGAAGATGATTGAGCTGGGTCTCGCTGAAGGGTGCCTCATCGATGAGCTGATGGAGTTGACCTCGCAGAGCATCGGTCAGCTGGAAATCAAGGAACATTTCAACATCATCAAGGAGATCGGACGGGGAAAATATGGCAAAGTGCTGCTGGTCACTCACCGTTTTAGGGGTAAGAGTTATTACTATTAGTTGGTAATAGAGTTATTACTGCCTGGTGCCTTAGGAGTCAGCCTCAGGGGGCAGTTTATTTAAATGAAAGACATTACAAAATGTACATTCCTGTAAAGCATTATTCATCAAGTCTTTTTTATTCTTTTTATTTATACATCACCAAATCGTATTTCTCTGAATTTCTGTAAAAACATTACTGGACAGCTATGACTTTTCCAATCTCAAAACTGTCCTATTTAGGAAAAATCACTGAGCTATTAAGCTATATCACCGAATTCTGCAAAACAAAACTCTGTTAAATTATGATGTTCCTGGTTCTTCTCTGCAGCCTAGGAAATTCCACAAGGTTCTGTATTAGGCCATTACAAAACTATAGTTTTGCCAACAACTATTCTGTATTCTTCTGTGGAATCTGTTATTTTCTCTTTCAAAATCTACAGCTAATGGCCCTATAAAGACATGTCAGGCATTTCAAACTGGTTCTGAACTGTTCCAGAACTAAACTGGCATCAATCCACAAACTTTGCTGTGAAAGTGTGAAACTCTTTTCTTCTGATCATACATCAACAGTTAGTTTCAAACTTCAATTATTTGCTAGTCTGGGTCTATGTACATGGAATTAACCAAAAAAATCAATATTTATTTGCTGTATAAATGGAGCCTGAAAGTTTTTAAGTACTGTTCATTAGTTCGCTCAAAAAGAGAAATTCAAGATTTATTTTTATTCTGTCTATTTAAAATCATACAAGAAGTAAAAAATCTCTCTCTAAAAGCCAGTTCTGGTATCTTTAAAGGGTCATAAAGTTAAAAAATTATGTACAGGGGAACCACGATTATCAAAGGGCAGCTGAAAAACTTTTTACATTTTGATCAGAGATACTCAGCTGAACTCTTTTAGCTGCATGGTGCCTTATGAGTCAGTGAGTAAAGAAGTTATTTTGTAAATGTAGACAAAATATAGAAATCAATGCAGATCACAGAACTGAAAAACCAACAGCGGTCAGCATATGGAAATAAATGTGCGGAAATAAACACACATGTGTGGCAAAACACACGTGGCACCTGAAACCTGAAGGAAGCAGTAACAGTGCTTGTTTCCCTCATCGATGGCTGCACTGTGGTTGGTCTGCAGGGACTCCAATGGCCCTGAAAGTGATGCCTAAAGCCTCCACTAAACTGCAGGGCTTTCTACGAGAGTACTGCATCTCCCTACACCTGTCCTGCCACCCTTGCATTGTGGGCCTGTTTGGCATCGCCTTCCAGTCAAAAGAGCACTACTGCTTCGCCCAGGAGCTGGTCATTGGGAGGGATCTTTTTGCTGTCATCAAGCCAAAAGTGAGAAGTCATTCATCGTTTAAGCAAGACTTATGACAAAGCTGATGCTGTATTTAGAAACATTTTAGGGTGAATGTTTACTGTGGGTCTAATGGAGCAGAAGTTAAAACTTTCAGAATGTCAGATATATGAATATACACACCGGGCGATAGATAAAAATGTTTAGAATTACTGATAGAAACCAGAGTTTCGAAATTCAACATAAATTATGAGAAATAGATCTCCTTATGATTAAACAGACAATACCTTCACACACCTCTTACATATTACACTAAATCTATTCAAAATAGCCAACATCTCTGAAGCACAGGCCTCCATCAACACACACCAGAGAATAATTAACATGATCTTAAGTTCTAATACTGTCCATAATTCAATAAATGTTTCCTGTCTTAGCAATATGTTTCAATACAGAGTTTGTAAATATTTAGTATCAATTAGAGGAGGAAGAACCTTAAAAGGCCCCTTCAGTCCTAAAGCTTTCTAAATAGCTGGTTTGGTTTCACTGCTACACCTGGGCTGAAAGCATTGGTCGCCCCCTTGTGGTGGCTGAAGTTTATGGTGCCCTGACAAAATAAATTGGTCAGCAAAATTATAATATGAACACAAAATGTAATTTTTGTTCATTTATCTTAACATACAAATAGTGCAATAAAGCAGAATAGCTACCTGGAAGTTAAAAAGCAGCACACTGAAATTCCTGAGCCATTGCTGCAAAGGAATTTCAAAGATTTGAAGGATTGTTTATGTTCCTTTTGTCATGTATTCAACGTTTAAACATTTTTCTTATTCTCATTTGAAAAAATGGCTTCGGTAGGGTCTGTAATGGTGTGATCTAACAGTTACTTAAATTACAAATCTTTACTGCTAACTAAGCCTTATCAGTCAATAAACAAATAGTTTGGAGTACATTACATTATAAAAACACAAAAATAAAAACATCATAAAGGCCCAATCACCATTTAAGAAACCAGTAAAGTTACATTTCGTGGAGAGCCATCATCAAAGTCGTCAATGGACATAAAGTTTGTTTATCAATGCTCCATTTATGATGTGTCAAAAGCGCACATCTAGTCTCTATTTAAAGGAACATGTGGTGCATTTTTTGTTTGTCCCTTTAATGAAGTCTAGTGTAGTGGAATAGAATTTTCATGTATGACCTTGAACATCTCATTATTTTTGAGATTATGGAGAGTTAAAGTTTAACAGATATAAATCCATCAGGATCTAAATTACATACATTCAGACATTTAATTTCATATAATGTAATGGCTCAGGTTTTCCAGCAGGTGGAACTGATACTCTGCTTTAAACCAATGACTTGTAGGTTGCATGTTCTCTTTCTTCGTCCAGGTGGGAATCCCGGAGTCGTCAGTAAAACGCTGCGTCTTCCAGATCTCCAGTGCGCTGGAGTTCATCCACAGCCACGGTCTGGTCCACCGGGATGTCAAGCCTGAAAACATCCTGCTGCTGGACGCTCACTGCCGTCAGGTCAAGCTGGCAGACTTTGGCCTGGCCCAGAAGAGAGGAACCCTCATACGCTTCATCACAGGGACTTTGCCGTACATGGCCCCAGAACTTTGCAGCGTGGCTCTGTTGGACAATCAGAAAGAGGTGACAGTGCCTCCTCTGAGCGTGGAGCCCAGCTTGGACACCTGGGCCTTTGCAGTGGTCATCTTCTGCATCCTCACCGGTTACTTCCCATGGGAGCGTTGCATGGACTCCGACAGCTTCTATCAGGAATTTGCCGACTGGTGTGAGACGAAGAAGAAAGTTTATGTGGAGGATGACATCCCTCCGCTGTGGAGGAGGTTCACCCCAGAGGCTATGGAGATGTTCAGTCTGCTTCTGGCTCCAGACGCATCACAGAGGAGTTCAGCAGGAGCAGTGAGAGCATACATGGAAAAAGACTGGCTGAGAAAAGACCATGGCAACCAGCTGCTCTAGATAAATATACAGAGTGCCCTTATTTGGAGTCATGTTCTGTAGGAAAATATGTTGATTGATATTAAACCAAAAACATGGACGTAACAGTTTGTGTTTACTTGCATCATAATTAAAAGGCAAAAATGTTTATCCGGTTCGATTAAAAGTGCCAGTGTGGCATACCAAAAGTAGACATCATTTAAATATATATCATTAGATTTTTTTTTAAATTTCCATTATTATTTTAGATAATGGAAGGTGAAGGCAGAAAAATTCCTGCCTTCAACAGTCACTATCGACAATAACTCTGAAGAGTTGTAACTCTGAAGGGAGAGTTACAACTCATATGAGTTACAACTACATTTAATTTCCCTTTGAGATGAATAAAGTATTTTTGAATTAAATTTGAATTGAATTAAGTATATGTATCATAGAACAACATTTCTGAAAACATTTAAGATTCTCTGAAATACAAATGATTTGATCCAAAACGTTAGCTAGTCATGTAAAAATTATTTCCTCAATATCTCAGGTATAGCTACTGTTCTTTACAACACAATATTGATTGAAATTCTTATTTCAAGACTAAAAGGTGCAGTTTTGTTGTATGTTACGTGAAACATGTGATTTTACTTTAAGCAATTTTTTTCACCTGGACAACATGGATGCTGATGTTGCCAGCAGTAAACTAAAACTAAAAATGATCACAAGGCATTTTCCAGTCTTCTGACATTTATGGACAACTCTGATGGACAGTAGCTTTTAGTCCTGGAGTTCTTTTGTATTGTTTTTTTTTAAAGACCCTTGATCTTAAAAAGATAACTTGAGAAGGATAATTTTCATCGTCCATCTGACAAAACGTGGCTCTGAACTTTGGGGGCCTTTGAAAATTGATGACCCTCGTTGGGTCGTGGTGGGCAGGTGTGTGGCTGTTGTAAATCCTTATGTAGAAACATTTTATAAATAAAGACACACACACACACACACATGCATGCACATGCAAGCACAAACGTGTTTAGATTAAAGTGTTTTCAAATACACATGTTGGGCTGTGGTTACTTCCTGTATTAACTAGTACTGTGTACTTTTTTGTTGAACCGTTGCTATGTAGTGATATAATAAAAACATCAGTTTATGATAGACTGTGTGGGTGTAGCTCTGTGTTTGCATGTGTGGTTGTTCGTGAAAAACATTTATGTTCTTTATTTTAAGAAGCAAGTTAAAGAACATTCTTGCTGTATTTTTGTTTTAAAGAACATGTTCTTTAAAATATTATTAGTTCAGCATATTTCTGTTTCTCAAGTGAATGCAACAGTAAATCTAAGTCATTAATGAGAACTCTTGATGTCTTTTTGCAAACTTTAGACAGAACTTTATATGACGTCTCAATATTGGTTTTCAACTTGCCATTCTTCAGTGAAGCTCAGATTGATAGAATGGATCACTAAATGCTGTGCCTTCCACCATTCTGTCAAGTCACAGTTCTTCATTTAGATACCTCCTGCTTCTTGGTGTCTTTTCTCATTAATGCTCTTTTTGCACAACCTGTCTGGTTAAGTTAGGCAGAATGTTGTGCTTGCTAATCTTGTTTACATGTTAAACTTATTTCCCTTTCTCTCTAGTTCAGCTCTCAGCGTGTTATCTTTGATCACTGTTAAATATTCCCCTCATTAGACTCACCTGGTTCCCATGTCATTGATCACTACTTTTCTGTGTTTAAGCTCTTTGGCCAATTTGTGAAAGAACTTTATTTGTCTTAATTTGTTCCATCATTAAAACTCTTCACCTCTCTGCCTCCAGTCTGCCTACATTTGGGTCAATGCATTTCTAGTCAAAACCAAGAAAGACTTTTGACTAGACTGGGTTTCTGCTTCTCTCTGGTTCATGTTCGGTTTTAGCTTGTTGGGGTGTTTAAGAACTTCTGATGCAATTGAAAATATGACCAGCACTTCCTTGACAAGAGTACATAAACTTTAAAAAAAATAAGTTTGAACTTCCCCATATCTTGGTTTAATGAGACCAAGTGACGAAATCCTGTGTGAAACTAATTCTCAGAATTAGTGTTCAAGTTCCACATTTCAGTCAGTAGGGATCATAACACCATGCTTTGAATTACAGAAGTAACAAATTAGAGGCTTCTGTCTGTTTTATAGCTATTCAGCTTAACAAAGTTAAAATGGTTGGAAAGGAGTCACAGTCGATGCATTTGGACTCAGTGTTGCACATTTATGGATGTATACATTTTATTCTCATGTTAGTCAAGTTTTTTGCAATTAGTAACGAGTTATTAATCACTAATTACTTCCTTGAGAAAATAGTCAAATTACTTTACTAATGACTTATATTCATAAAGAATTACTTAATTACTAAGTTATTTTAAAAAAAAAGCACAACCTGAACATGCTCTACATTGAGTTCCAGATTATTATGCAAGTGATGTTTTCTCAGATTTTCTTAAAAGGTCAATGCAAATGATGGTCAGTATAATTTTCGAGTCATGAACTATTACAGTATAAATCAGATTTTACTGAGCAAAGCTCCTCATGACAACAGTATTTTTATTTATTTATTTTTTTCAAAAATAAAAAACTCAAAATGCTCTGTTCCAAATTATTATGCACAGCAGATTTTGTACACATTTTATGGATTTTAAAGAAGTGCAAACAGTCATTCTTTGAATGTGCAGCATTAAGTGGTCACATGTACTAAAATCAAAAGCTGTTTCAATCAAAAACATCTTAACAGACAGTTACATGTTAACATTGGACCCCTTCTTTCATATCACCGGCACAATTCTTGCATCCATTGAACTTGTGAGTTTGTGGAAAGTTTCTGCTTGAATTTCTTTGCAGGATGTCAGAAAACCTTCCCAGAGCTGCTGCTTTGATATGAACTGCATTTTTACAATCAATAAATATGTTTAAAAACAGAAATCTAAAGTTTATCTGTGTTCTGTTACCAGGTTCTGTGATCAGATTGACTGGATCAACTTCCTGCTCTGGAAGAATTGAGATCAACCACAACGGCCAATGGGGAACAGTGTGTGATGACGGCTGGGATCTATCTGATGCTGAGGTGGTCTGCAGACAGTTATCTTGTAGTTCAGCATTAAGTGCAACTTCATCAGCTGCTTCTGGTGAAGGAACTGGTCAAATATGGCTTGATGAAGTGAAATGTATCGGAAATGAAAGCTCTCTAACCAACTGTGGACACAATGGTTATGGGACACACAACTGTAAATATAATGAAGACGCTGGAGTGGTCTGCTCAGGTGAGAAAACCTTTGAATAACTGTTGCAAGAAAAATATACTGAAGATTGCAAAGTCTGGGTAAAACTTTCAGCACTTTGATTTAAAAACCTATATGGCAATAAATTCATGCAAGAATATGTTTGTGGATTGTCCAACAGCCTTTTACAGTTTATTTCTTGTTTATATCCAAATCAACAATATGGATATACTGTTTATCACATTCCAGATAAAATGCAGGCGGCATTGTGAGTTAAAATACTTCATTTCTCTTCTGTGTTTAAGCTGCTTTGTTATCACACATTTCTGTATCCTGGACTCATCTTTCAACTTTAATATGTTTTTCATTGTTAAAACTTCTCACCTCCTTAAACACAGGTCAAGTCTAGACTATAATAGACTGATAATCTAGTCTCTCAATATTGATTTGTCTCTCAATATGGCTTCATTTATTCATAATTCATTTTCAAAAGGAATGCATCACATCAGAAATATTTTTCAAAATAATTTTTTTCACCACTTTGTATATTTCAGGGATCATTTCGAAACCCAGTGTCTCTATAAGTCCTGCTGCTGAAGTCACCTGGGGACAAGAAGTCAGCATCACTTGTTCCTGTGCAACTGAACTTTTGGGTGAAACATTTACTCTCCAGAAGACTTCAGGCTCATTCAGAATGAATCAGTCATCACGTTCCTACTCTACTACCTTCAACATCCGTAAAGTGACTCTTGATCATGATGGAGAATTTCAGTGTTGGTACGAGAAAAGGATTTTCAATCAAACATTTCCCTCCGTCCTCAGTGACTCTGTCCGTCTAACTGGTAAGACAAAATAAATTCTGTAAATACTAAAATATCAGGAGTATAATGAATTTAATACGTATTCTCTTTTTGAAAAAAGCATCAGAATGATTTGATTCATCTCTCAAACTCTGAGCAGTCAGGACTTTCTCCAACTCAACAGCAACAAAACTAGGGCTATACTCATTGGCAATGAGCTGCAACTCACTTCCTCCCCATCAGAGGCGTCTACTTTTCAGACCAGGCGATTGACATTTCGTCCTCTGTGGCTATTGGGTCTTTAGTAATAGTACCTACTCATTGTGGCCTCACAACAGTTATAGCAACATCCATTTTTTAAGAATCGACTTCACTTGGGTTCCAAATATATGAAGATGGGCAGAAAACTTGATGTCAAAAGACTGTCACTGGTTGGCTAAGGAGTGGAGTCACTGATGGCATCAGAAGAGCAATTTTCCATATGTTGAAGCTCTCAACAGAACAACCACTGAACTGACAAATTCAGAAGCAGATTGTTCAGTGTAGCTTCCATTGTTGTCCATGTCCTCCATTGTACAGATCACATATGAAGACCTGACACTAGAGCAGTTACTTATACAGTGACACTGAGTTGAGAAAATGGTCAAAGTTTTTATCATTTGGTTTTCTGTTTGTGAGAAACAGAGGAGCAAACAATAAAGCACTGTCTCCATGCTCCACTTGCTGGTGAAACACTGTTACTACAGCCAGAAACATTTGAAGAAATACATATTCCATTATGTTTTCTTTTGTGGGCTCACACCACTGGACATAACACTTACATAATAACGCTTAAACGAGAATGCACCATGCTACCTAAAGCAGGAGTGTCCAAAATGCGGCCCTCTGTCTGTCTTTCTGTCTGGTGTAGTATCCATGCACTGAAACTAAATGAAACTTTCCTTGATTCTTTTCTGTCTGACCACAGACTCCCTAAATTTAGCGTTATTGCAACTCATGCTGATGAAGACGTTTTATCTTCTGGCAAAAACCAAGAAGACATTCTGGGAGCTGAGAGTTCAGCATGTCTCTTAAATTTTAGGTCCATAAAGTCGTACTGGGGAGTTTTCCCCGTGTTAGTATGAGAAAAGAGAAAAGAGCAGGACAACTTCTTTAGATGTGACCCAGTCAGTCAGACTGATCAGAGAGTAAAATAGAGTAAAGTCATTTATTTATTTATTTATTTTATTTATTTTGCTGCAGAATCTCAATTTCTAACCTGTGAAACTTGTTTTCAACTGAACCTCATCCAGATATGTCATTAGTAATTTTACCTTTGAAAGCCTGACTGGAAAGATGACATTGAGTTGAAACACCACAAAGCTTTTTGAAAAAAAATAAAATGAAATCGAAACAATCTAATAACTGTTTTTATCCACAGTGAATCTGTCGAGACCCAACATTTCCATGACATTTCCAAATGGAGGGTCCAGGAGGAGCTTTGTGTGTTCACTGATCAGTGAACTTTGTGTGATTATTCTATTATTATTCTATATTATATTAGGAATAGAATATGATTCCTATGATTTGTAACACAGTTACTTATTTTGCCAACAAAATTTAGCTTTTGCATTAGATGCAGAACAGAAAGTAGCTGAAGTGCCAGGAACTAAAAATACATATATTTGATGTACTTATTTGGACTTTATCTAAATGGAAAATCTTTCTTTTCTCTATTGTTTGACCACAAATATTTCTAGGAGACATATTTCTTTGAGAACAAGACTCTCTATAGGATTTAACCTACCTGTGTCTCTGTTGTCAATGTACAGAATCGTGGGATGTCTTCGAATTCAAGTCCCATAAATCACATGTTTAGCTCCACCTTTACTGATGTTCCCAGCACACAAACAGCCTTTCATCCTTTCAAAAAAACATTTTGTCTCTCCGTTTCTTCTGCTTAAACTGATGACACTCCACTAATATATGTTGTTCACTACAGGAAACATAAGATGGCTTTACTGAAGGGTTAAGGCGTGTGGTGTTGCTCAACTGTCCCACCTTGTTGTTTGTTCCTCCTTATATTTATTGCTGTGCAGAAGCAAACAATTAACAATAAAAAACAGTGACAACATAACATACTGTCAGATGTGTTGCCATTCCAGTCACATTAATATTCTTGAAAGTCCATCGTTCATTTTTTATTGTAGATCTGGATTTACACAACTAAATCCTGATCCCTCCACCCAGTCCTCTATCATATATCAGTTAGCCTCTATGTAATACATTAGCATTTAAAATAGCACTTAAATGATCACTTTTAAATGTTCAGATGTAATGGCCAGTACATTTTTTTGTCTGAAAGCAGCTAAACACAAAATGAAAGGTATTCTTATGTGTGATGTATTAACTGATCAGAAATTGACTGAATCTCCAATCAGCGCAATTTAAAAATGACCTGATTCTCATCATCGGCACATTTCTCTGTGTCAAGACTTGGCATTTTCAAGACACCAGCGCCCTTCCTGACCCCTAGGAGATAAAGGTGTCAGGGAATGAAGGACGGATGGATGAACCTTTACCTTGTTTAACAGAAGTGTGCTTTATTTTCCCATGTACTGTGTTTCAGTGAGTTTGTAGTTTCCACTTTCTAGATTTAAATATTTTTATAGCATTTTATCATGTGGTCAGTCTGACAGAGGTGAAGCTGCCTGACCACAAAAAATAAATAAACTGAGAGTAAAAGATTACTATTTTCAGAGTCATTCGGTTGTAGAAATAAATAAACTTTTATTCTCACAACTTATTGTTTTTCAGTGAACCTTCCCAAGCCCAGCATCTCTATAGGCTCTGCTGAGGTCACCTGGGGTCAACAAGTCACCATCACTTGTTCTATTGCTGCTATGCCTTTAAGTGGAACATTTATCCTCCGACAGACTTCAGGATCATTCAGAATGACTCAGTCAGCAGTTTCTTCCTCTGCAACCTTCAACATCCCTAAAGTGACTCTGGATCATGATGGAGAATTCAAGTGTCAGTATGAGCAAAGGACGTCAAGACAAACATGGACCTCCCCCCTTAGTAACTCTGTTCGTCTCAGAGGTAAGATTAAATAATTTGTGAAAAAGTGAATAATCAGTCTAAGAAATATTTATGGAAAATCCATAATTCATCTTCTCAAATGCCTTTATGTGGAATAATATTCTTCTATTCCATGTCCATGTTTACTCCAGTGAATCTGTCGAGACCCAACATTTCACTGACGTCCCCAGATGGAGGGTTGGTCTGGGGTCCAGGAGGAGCAGAGGTTGCCAAGGGTTACAGCTTCTCCTTCACTTGCTCCATTAACCCCAGATATCCTCAGGGAGATTTCTCTCTCATCTTCTCCGGCTCCAACATCACAGAAACCAGGCCAGCAGTCAACAACTCAGCCTCCTTTAACTTCCCAGCTGCTGAGTTTGAACACCAGGGCAACTATAGCTGTGGGTATGAGGTTACCATGGCTACACAGAGATTCAGTTCTGATGAGGCGGAACCCATTAGTCTCATCATCAAATGTAAGTCACTATGTATATTTGAGAGAAGAATATTTAAATCTGATAGACTTGAGTTAAATACCTTTTCTATAACCTGTGAAAGGTAATATTATTATTAAACAAAGTAGGCGACAGTAAATAAAAACATTGTTTTCAAAAACTTATTCTATTTATTAAAAGAGACAAACCATCAGTGTTTCCTAACCCTGGTTCTGAAGGCACACTGCCCTGCATGTTTCCCCACTTTCCTGCGCCTGATTCAGCTGATTACAGTTCAGCAAACACCTGTCAGGTCAAATCTCCGGGGCCGAAGCAAGGAAACACCTAAAACATGCAGGGCAGTGAGTCTTGAGGACCAGTGTTGGGAAACACTGAACTATCCACTGATCTTTCACTGTGTGAAAAAGTGTTTTCCTCGTCAACCAAGAAGTTGAGGAGGTTTCAAAGCCTGTTTTTTTTATTGTTTTCCGATCTTTTACACCACCATTTAGTCCTATCCGTCTCTCTTTTGTGCTCTTCCTCACAATCTTTTGTGCTGGGGCTCCACCCTCAGTACAAGAGGACGTAATCACTGTATCTCCTCTGATCCTAAACATCTGTCTGGCCTCTCTGCCTTTATCTCCTACATATGTAACTCAAGCTGTCCCTCTGACCCACTCATTCCTGAGCTGACTTGTCCTTGTCACTCCCCAAAAAAAACCCTGAACACCTTGAGCTTTTCAGTCTCTAGTTCTGCCTGCTGTAATATCACCATTGACATTAGCTGTATTTCCATTGAACAGAAAGTTGCACAAATTGAAATTATGAAAATTTGCTGGATGGAAACACGCCAATTCAGAAAAAAAAAAAAAAAATTGGTAAAAGTTTCTGTGTTAGTATGACATGGTTTTCCAACCATATTGAAACAGATGTACAGTATTTAGCAAAACTGCAATGGAAACAGTTTTTTGTTGCTTTTTGAACAACGTGCAGCTGGCTCCATCAGGGCTCTCACAGTATCACACAGGTCATAAAGGTTTGGTGTCATCCCAACATGTTGAATCCATAGCTCTTCTGGAAAATGGGGGACTATTCCCCAAAAACACCACATACATAATCGCTCCTAAATATAAGGGGCTTGTTGCTCCAATGCTTGAATAAGCACCAACGTCTCCTCTGATGGCTGATAGATGATGAGGGCTAGCCATAAACTGACCAAGTGTTTTCTCTCCCAGCCTCTTTGCTGCTGCTGGTTTCCTCAGTCTCCAGTGGAATCCTGCTGCTGGTCCTGCTGGTGTCTCTAGCACTCTGTCTGGGCTACAGGAGGAAACTTTGCTCTAAACGGCCCAAACCGTCTGGCCAGAACCAAAGTCTGTATTCAGCAAGAGATGCATTAAATTAAGATTCTTGCTTTCTATCGTTGTGTTTATTCATATTTCTCCTCCCTTTGTTTTGTTTTAGTGTCTTTCCAGCAGTCAAACACAAAAGACAATGAGAATGATCAGGACGACTATGAAAATATTGATGCAATTCACTTAGCAAAGAAACTGGAGATGGACAAAGAGTCAATAAGTGATGATGATCATGATTATGAAGAAGCAGACATTAACTTAGGAAAAGTCATTGTCAGTGTGGAAGATCACAAAGCAGCAGAACGAAGACCTGAAGAAGACGCAGATGAAAGCACAGAAGATGAAGAGAATGACTATGTGAATGTTACTGAATCCTGGAAATAAATATGTGTATTAATATGTATATATATATATATATATATATATATGTATATATATATATATATATATGGGAAATGGTTTAATGTATTAGAGGCATGTAGGTGAAGCTTTAAAAGCCTTATCTTTTGTTTATAGGCTTTCTAGATATATAAATTGTAGATTTGTATAAAAACTAAATACGCAAATATGCTATCATGGTTTGATTTCCTCCTCTGCCTAAAAAATGTTCTTTCTTTTTTGCTCTTTGTGATTACATTTACATGGCTGTGATAAATTCACAAGTTTACAGGGGGAAAAAAACCACATGGTGACAGAACTGATAGACAATTATCTGACATGTATTTTATTTTATTTTTTTTCTTAATAGTAATGGTTTTTTGTTGTTTTTTTTACTGCTTACTGCTATTAATGTTCTAACTTGTAAAGCATTCAAAGCCAGAGCACTTAATAAAAAATTACACAATATTTTTGTCACCAATGTTTCCTGTCTTAAAGCATTCAAGCAGCCATCCAGAGTCCAAACTGAAATCTGATATCAGGATGGAGATAATATTTTAATTTGTGTCGTTTCCAATCATAAACAAATGTCTTACTTGATTTACCATCACTTAAAAACCTAAGGGGAATAATCGTTTTTAAATCACCTATTGTTAGTTACATATGCTGTCACAGTTATGTACTGTGTATACATGAAAAAAATATACATGAATATTAGACACTGATCATCAGATCAGCTTATGAAAGCTGTCAAAAAAGAAAAGAAAAAAAAACATTTGTTATTGCTGAAATGGGCTCGTATGCTGGTTGTCATATCATGTTATGTAACTTTCATGTGGACTCGTTACCCCAGGAGCCAGACTTGAAATGACCGCCTTCACCTCCATCACTGACGCCTTTTGCAGCTGACGCTCCACTGATGGATCTCCTGCATCAGCTGGGTAGAAGCTAATTTGTCCAAGAGCTTGAACGTGTTTGTTTGTCCTCTACATGCTTTAAATGATTTTATAAGACATTACTGTTCCAGAGTCGTTTCAGCTGACCTCTGACCTCTGGCATACAGGCCTGCCATACGCACACATACACAGCCAATATGAATTCACCTGCGAAGCAACTCTGGACAGTTGACTCACAGATGATCTGATGATCTGGACTGGCCTTCACACACCAAGCATGGATTAAAGATTGATTAAAACATGTTGTTATATGTCACAACATGTATAAGAATGTGATACATATACATTTATACTGTAATCTTATTACCTCATTACACATCATTTTACATTTTTCAAGCATTTTCTGTTTTTTTTTTTCAGATGTGTTCAAGAAGATCAGTTCAAGTTCTCACTTGTCGTTTTGATGTTTCACACTAGATAAGCGCCATATAGTTTAATGTGTATGAGCAGAAATGACAGACGGGGTTTAAGTGCATGTACTTTAAGCATAATGAATGTTTGGTTGTAAAGAAATTCAGCTTTGGCTTGTGCTTGACAGGCACCTTGTTGGATTTGTACAAACCATTTAACTGTCAGTATCCCATCCATGGGACAAATCTAGTTTGTTTGAAAATTCTCTCTTTTTCGCCACCAGTTAAGGGGCTAATATATATTTAAAATGTGTCGATGGGTATCTTCTGGCTTTTTTTTACATTTACCAACCAAAATGCAAACTTGCTATTTTGCCAAGAAAAATACCGAATCAACTTGTAAGTCCCAGGAACATTTTAGGCATTTAACCAAAGCGTTATCCAAATAAAGACAAGAACAGCACCTGTTCACCATGGGTAAAATTCTGAAACAATTATACATTTTTTGCACTGTTCTTTTCATGACAATTTGAAAGGAAAAATCTGTATATAAAAGCTAATAAAATATTACATTAGCAATTCAAATGTTGCATTTTAATGTTTTCTGAAATAGAACTTTCACCAAATTCAATCGGAATTTCTGAAAATAAAACCTTTGGAGAAAATGTAGTTGAGGGAAAAACATGAGAGTTAAAACCTTTTCAAAGGTTAAAGTTAACCAGTGCTGCTCCAGTCATTTTACAGTTTTCAGAGACCTGGCATGTTTATTGACAATGACATATTATTGCTGTTAGATATTTTTGGGTATTATCATTTTGTTATTACTTTAGTTCATATTCAGTCTAATGTTAATCAGTATTATTGTGATTTTTAGTTTAAAGTGTTCTCTTCCTTATGTGTGTATAAACTGACCTGGAGGTTACTACTGTCTGTTTATCTTCATGTGAGATAGTCAAACTTTGTGGTTCTCAGACCCTAAATTCTTCTCGTGTTTATCTACCCATTCCTTAGTTGTTAGTTTGACCTAGAGTTGAACTGGGCTCAGATTGTAGATCAGATATCACACCTGGAACTGAGTTGCTGGTTTGTTTAGGTTAAATGTTTTACGACCTCTGTTGTTTTCCTGACTGCCCCCTGTGACTGTCTTTCTTTGACAATAAAAGAAGGAGCTCACGTGAAAGCAGATCAGAACTCTCTGTGAACGGCTTAAAGAAGTTGTTCATGGAGACTTCTCCTTTTGCAAAAGCTTGACCATATAATTCATATACGTTGTCTGTGGTTTTTATTTTTGTAGGTTCGAGGAAAATACCTTACAATTGCAATTTATATCATTTTTAAAATTCTAATAAAATGCTAACAGTCCATCACAAAAGAACAAAGCATGTTTTGTTTGTTTATTCTTTGTTTTTTTTTTTGTTTTTTTCAGAAAATGCCATGTTTTCTTCAGATTTCGCTATTTGTATATCATTTGTACAAAAGTATAATTTACAGCAGGAGTCTTCCTGCTTTTGGTTATTTACTTTTGGTGATGAGCTCCGAGTCTCTGATGTCCTCACCTTCAGCCCAGTCTCTTGGATCCTCCTCAGGCTGTCAGATTGTACTCAGGTCTCTTTCTTTGGGGCCTCATTCAGCTGTGGACATCCTGGGCAGCTGCTTCATTTACTCATACCTCAGGCTGGCTCTGGTTCCTGTCTTATTCAACTACAAAAGCAGGAGGTTTTTGACCTTTCACTATGTTATTTATAGTGAAATAACACTATAAATAGTGTTAGCTTGTTTGCAAGCTATGAGAAAATGAAAAACAGTGTCTGTTAAGAAATTGGAACGTGTTCACTGTGTCTATTTAGGCTTCAGGCACAATGCAGAGTTAATTCTATATTATGATCCACAGCTAAACCTCCGGTGTGATGTTGACACATCACTTGTGGGCCGGTGGATACAAATGAGTCCCTGTGGATATATTAGGGGGGCTGCACAGTGGCGCAGTGGGTAGAGCTGTTGCCTTGCAGCAAGAAGGTCCTGGGTTCGATTCCCGGCCCGGGGTCTTTCTGCACGGAGTTTGCATGTTCTCCCTGTGCATGCGTGGGTTCTCTCCGGGTTCTCCGGCTTCCTCCCACAGTCCAAAAACATGACTGTCAGGTTAACTGGCCTTCCCAAATTCTCCCTAGGTGTGAGTGTGTGTGTGTATGGTTGTTTGTCCTGTTTGTCTTTGTGTTGCCCTGTGACAGACTGGCGACCTGTCCAGGGTGAACCCCGCCTCTCGCCCGGAACGCAGCTGGAGATAGGCACCAGCAACTCCCGACCCCGTTAGGGAGAAGGGTGACGGAAAATGGATGGATGGATGGATGGATATATCAGGGCCTCAGTGGTCTCAGAGGCTCTTGGCTCTGTTCTCGCTAAACATATCAGACTCCTGCAGATCTGTTACTGGCTGGCAGATGGTGTTACTCATGGAAACATTTGAAGACTGCAACTACTCTCATGTAACTCTGGGAGAGAGTGGTTCTTGAAAAAGTTACAGGGGCAGTATTATGTGTTTTCCAGGCACACAGTGTCAATTTGTAGCACAATCAAGTAATTGTGTTAACTTCAGATGTTAAACAAATAAGACCAAAGAGAAATTGGACTTTGAAAGCAGTGAAATTGGGCCTCTATCGCTTTAAAAATTCCTGCTCTTTCTGATACGGGACCTTCAATGCCTCTCCACCAAGAGGTTGGCTAATTGCTGCTGGCTAGTCTGAAGGATCTGAATGGGGGACTGCTGGCTCTGTGAGGCGAAACTCAGAAACTTGGAAACTGCAGCTCTGAGGAGAAGCTGCGTCTGGAAGGCGACGCTCGGTCAGCTGAAGAGTTGCCATTTCCCAAATAGATGTGAAAGAATCAAACATAACATTATAACATGATCTAAAGCTCAAAGAAGTTGATTTTACATAATACTGCCCCTTTAAGGTTCAACACAAAACAAAATTGTGATTTATGAAAAACAGACAATTAAAAACAGCTTTAGTTTGAGTTGCACTTACCGTGAAACAATAATAGTAAAAATAAAGATGTTTGTTGGATAAAGCAGCTTATTGTGCTGTGTATCAAACTATATAAGATTTACTAAACATACAGTTTGATACTCAACATCTAAGCTGTTTCCAAAGAAAGCTGCAGAATCCGAGGAGCTCCACCTGGTCCCGAAGATTACAGCACAGAAAACCACTGTTTTCTGTTTAAGCACAAAACTGTCCATATCAAGAGCTGAGACGTGCTGAATATGACTTTTATTTCAGTTTATCAGTCAAATGGCTTGCTTAATACAAAGACAAAATATATGAAGTGGATATATTGTATAAGAGGAATATAATACAAGGATTCAGCCTAAAACATTCATTACAAACTCATAGCAAGACTACAATACAGATAAAAGTTTGCGATGAGTTTAAATTTATTAATTAATTAAAAGCTTATCTAAAACACAACTTGAAAAAAATCTAAGTAATCTTTGAAATAGAAAAAAAATGACAAAAGGAACATAATATATTTGCTGTTTTTTTCCATTGTATTTACAGTTGAAATTAAATACAATATGACCCGCTCCAATAACTTCCTTAAAGTACGAGATATAACTGTAACTAACTAACTAACTAACTAATGAATATGGAGCCTGCACCCCAAGCAGTTAGCTTAAATATAGCACTTACCCGTACAATGAGAAGGAACTAGTTTAACTTCCTAGCTGTTTCTTTTTTACAGTCTAATCTCACTGAATGCAGCGAATCTCCAAAACTGGAACAAACTAACAGGGAGGGATTATCAATGAACACAAACGGGTTCTCAGTCTACCGCTCACTCTTCACAGCCAGTATGATAAAGCAAAGAAAATACTGTGACAAAATGACAGATGTGATCAAAACCAGAATAAATAATAAGTAATCTAATATTTCAGTAGCATATGTTTAGAAATATCCTCGCATTTATTACAGTAAGTCTATGTAGTTGAGTAAAAGTCGCACAACAAGAATGTACTAATTTTAACAAAAGATAAATATGTTGTGGGGTAATAGATGTAACTCATGTAAATGCACAATAAAATTAAATGTATATACTGTTATTGTGTATTATGTACTATATTGTTCTTTTCTATTCATGTCATTTTTATGATGTTTATTTTACATTTTAATACTGCTAAGAGCATTATTAAATAAGTAAGAGAGAGTCTAACGTGTCAGACTAAGACATTTTATTTTTTTAATCACCAGAATAAAGTCATAATAACATGAAAATAAAGTCACAATTGTTATGAGAGTAAAATCATTATGAGATAAATGTTTAATGAGTTATGATGCAGTTACCTAGTCATCTGAGCGGTAATGCATTAAAAGATGAAATATTTCCTTATTTGTAAAACCAAATAAGCACAACTTCACAAGATGTGCAAACATTTCTCCTTTTAACTTATTATTTTTGGTGTATAAGTTCTCAAAAAATTACAGCTTCATTCTTCAACTGTAATGACTTTATTCTGCTAATAACATGACTTGATACTTTATATTGACTTTAAAAACATCTTATATAAAACATCTTATTAAAGCATATCTAATGCTTTATTGTAAATAAAGCTCTAAACTAATCAGTTTTGCAACTTCTGGTATGATATACATGATTTGAAGATACGAAAGTTTCAGTTTGTCTATAACTCTTCCCAGAATGAATTCACTTTACAACATTCACTTTCTGCATTATTATTAGTTTTCATGTTAAACTGAAAACATGAAAACATCCATTTTGTCTTTGACCAGAATTCTGTTTGATTTGCATTTTGACCCAGTTCAGGCTCACCCGTCCTGACCCGGCACCAGGAACTCTTCATTTTTCTGGAACTGGTCTTTAGGTCCCTCTTCATCGCCATCAGGCACAGGCTGGGGCCCGTCATGGACTTCAGCCGTGGTTTTGGCATTCTCAGGGCTGGCATCAATGTCGTCGTAGTTTTCCTGTGAGTCCTCCACTTCATAGGTCACACCGTCTGTTCAAAGACAAACAGCCAGCAGTCAGCCAGGTGAATCCAGAGTATTGAACTCATGATTGAAATTGGATGAAAACTTTCCATCGCTTGGCTTATCAACCCCATCACAATGTTGGTCTTCAGCGGCTCGGACTGCGGAGCCCTGAGATGTGAGAGGCTGAGCCTCGGTCACCTCATCCACGTCGTCATAGTTATAGGACCTGTTGCTCTCCACATCTCTCTCCCTCTCCACATCTGAGTCGGATCTGAATCCTACATGAAAAACTCAGAACTCAGAGGAAGCAAAATGTCTGACCATCGAATATTAGTGGCCATTCATGAGCTATTTATCTTTGTGTTAAAATAAAAAAAATAATAATAATAATGAATAAATTAAAATCTGTTGAAATGAACTGTTTAGTTGTACTTACTGCCACGATTAAAGCTTCCCATTTCATCTGATTTGTCGACGTCTTCGTACTCTCCACTATCCCAGTCCGCTTCTTCCATATCTGCTGCTTCAGAAACAGATTAGAAATGTACTGATGGATTTTAAAACGCTAAAAACAAAAACATAAATGAAAACGCCTGTCAGAACACTCAAAAGCCCAAATTTACACCCGAGTTCAAAATGATCACAGTCTAACATCTGCAACCTGCTTTCACTAAGTTCCACTGCTGAAAAGTGACTCTAAATGTGACCTATGAGCTTCTGACCTATAACTCTCACCACCAAAGAAAAAGAATGTTGGCAAAACTAAAAGACTAATTTGAACTTTAAAAGAAGGGCCCAAACATTGTTTATGAGAAATGCAAAAACTGTCCCAAACAAACATTAGACATCAGTTTTGAAAAGATGAAAGCAAAATTGTTGTTTTGGATTCAGACAGTTTATCTAATATCAACAAGCACTGAATTTAAGCTACAGAAAAAGCATGTTGCCTCAGCAGAAGTTACATTTCTGTCCAATTTTGAGGTGAGTTTTGAGTGAACCTTTAAAATGTCACAAAAAAGAAAAACATGAGTTAGCTGCATTCCCACCCACTAATTTGGAGCGCATCAACTAATGAGTAATTTTGTCAGTTTGCATGTTATTGTTTTTGTGGCTGTTATCAATGAGATGTAAACATCACAAACGAGAATGGATCACTCTAAACTGGGGCTGGTTGCTTAGGCCATGAAATTTTTCTGAGTCTCGTGACATAGTCATGCCTGTAGGTGGGCAGCGTTCACTCCATCAGAACTTATTTGGCAAATGTGTTTCCATTTCTACTTTATCGCACTTTTTCAGAAAAGCCAGAAACCACCTCAAACATTTTTATAAGATTGAGAAAGTTAGTTGGAAGTTTGTCGTTTCCATCAACAGTTTCTAATGAAATGCTTCAAAATGCGCATTAAAAAAAAGTGTTGATGGAAACACAGTTAATGACTCCAAGCACAGCTGGTTTCAGCACAACAAGTCCTGGACCTTAATCTGACAGAAAACCATCGAGGTGACATCACACTGTAGGGACTGTGGAGTCTAGTCAAATCATCGGGGACTGGATGAGCTGAGGTAACAGTTTTGCAGCACGCAACACAGAGGCACAGCAGTTATCAACAATATTAGTTATGCAACTAAATATGAGCCAATTATGACAGAGTAAGAAAAACAGTAATATTAAGAAAATAAAGTAATAATATTATAATTAAAAAATAGAATAAAAAATAATGAAATTAAAGTCATGGTATTATGATAATAAAATCATAATACCACAAGAATACATTCTTAGGAAAATAAAATCTTAATTATACAAGAAGAAAGCCATAATATTTTGGGAATAAACTTTATTCCTGAACAACTTTATTATCTCACTTATTCTCATATTATCACGACTTTATTCTCATACAAAATTATTCTCATAATTATGTCTTGTTCTTAGCATGACCCTGATACTGATTCACAGAAAAGCTAAATCATTTTCACTTCATCCAGTAAATGTTTGATTTTCAAAATAAAGGCCATCTCAGCTGTTTTTGACCAGCCCAATTTTTTTTAAAATAAATGATACATTTTTTTCTCTTCAGGTTTTAATTTTAATTGTAGCTCCAATGTCAACTTTGCAGTTCCATGTATAGAAGGAGAACTCATGAGAAGATGTTTCAGACAGACTCTTGTTTAATGAGCACTTTTGTTTCTAATAGCAGATGGCTGCCTCTGTTTCTATTAACGTAGAAACATTAACGTTTATGGTGAATGTAACCCACAGAACCCTTTACTGACGTTCTGCTTATTTGAGAACAGTGAGAACACTGCATTGTTTTCTTGGACATAGAAAACGCAGGGGTCCGATTTCAGGAAGCATGAAGACAGACTGCCCTCTAGAGGAAACATAGTGCAGCACACTTTATTCTCCAATGGTTCAAACTCTAATTTGGGCTCAGACAGAGCAGCACAGTTGTTGTTTTAGTGGATAAAAACATCCAGTGAGCATTTAGTGGAAATGGTTTCAGAATACTTACGTGGCATCATGGCTTTCCTGTTTCTCCTCTTAATGCGGTATCGCACAAATATCACAATCAATGCAACCAGGATAAGAACAATGAGCACGCCAACAATAATTGGAACTGGATTTGTTGGTTCTGGTGGGGGAGGTGGTGGTACTGGCTCCTCGTAACCTGAGATCAGAACAGAAATCAGAAAGAAGGCCATGAGCTGTTATTTCCTTTCTTCCATTTGTGCATCACAACTGACAGAAAACGTGATCATTGGAATGAAATGCTAAAAATGACGAGTGAATATTTGTCCTCTGCTGTAGTTACCTTGACAGAAAAAGGAAGAAGTTTCACAGGCCTCCTTTAAGACACAATAGCGTAGGTTTTTGTAGGAGCTGCTGCAGTTGAGACTTTGTTCCCCTTTGGTCGTCTAAAAAATGAAACTTCAATTTTATTTTGCCATTATAGTTTTAAACTTACAAAGTTTTCCCAATCTTAATAAGATAAACACTTTGAAATGAGCGAGACCTGTCAAAAACCTGTCCAAATATTTATAGGCTTGAAGATTTACCTTCTTTTTGACTTTTCTATTTGGATCAAAATCTCTACATTTTAATTCGTTGCACAACTTATTTGATAAATTGTCTGGAATGTTGGAGGGGCACACGTCCACGCTTTTATCTGGGGCTTTCTGATATTTGATACGTAGCACACCACCACATGTTTCTGTTGTTTCAAACTCCACGTCACCTGCAATTCAAAAAGATATGAAGTCAAAAACAAGAAAAAATTGTTGGAAACTTAGACAGACAGAAAAAGAATGTGTCAAAAATAATCTGGTCCACCAGATAATCTCAGCTGAATGTGTTAGTACATAAATATTATAATGAATAATGAATAAATATTCTCTCAGATCTTCCTGCAGGTCATTTAAAATGGACTTTTCCAGTGGACTAAGAACACTAAACAAGTGTTTCACATGTCATTAAGTATAGAAGTAAATTCTCAGAGAGGAAAAGTTAATGAATTAATAGGGTGGATGAAGACTCACGGCTGCAGTAGATAGATACGGGCCCTTCGGTGCACTTCCCTTTGGCTCGTTGGCACTGACCAATGAGGTAATTGTGCTTATCACAGTGGACATGGTAGGATGTCTCAAGAGTTTTACGTTGATCTTGGCTCAGACTCGGAATGGCATTGCCTTTTCCCAGCTGTTGGCAAACCATGTGTGAATAATCCTCCTCCCAGTGACTTCTGCAGACCGGAACATTATTTATTGTCAGCTCTCCATTTGCTGAAAGGTTCACTTTTGGTTCAGCTGTAAGCAAAAGCAAAAATATGTCAGACTGACATTGAAGAGCAGACAAGAAAGCATCAACTGTGTCAACTAAACACCCAGATCTACAAGTTTAATAAGTAAAAACCATCGTTTGAAAAATACCCTTTGTAATAACTTAGGTTATCTTGGTTTGATTTTTAAAATTTGCTTTATCAGAAATATGAAATGGTGACAAACAAGTAAAGGTAGAAAAAATATCTAACTAAGCCAAATGACCATTAGCCATTTATTTCTTAGAAGCAAAGGAAATATTACAATGAAGTTTACACTGAACTGAAGGGGAACTGTAGCTTCAACAGGGACATTAAAATTTGACTGCTGATTTTTCCTAAAAATAACATTTTTGTTTTTCACCAACTACATTTTATTTTTAGGAAAAATCTGCAGTAAACAAGCATGTCATAGCATCGAATTATTTGTAGCCTCTGTTTCCATCATGGTTTATTTTCACAGCTACATTTCTGACACTGTCAGTGAGGCTGCAATTATTAAAGAATAATCTACCACAAAACAAATCTTACCGTCGCATTCAATGAAGAGTTTTTTGGTTAAGTTCTGGTCTCGTTGCTGTTTCTGTGTCTCACAATCCCAGATATTTTTGCATTTAAAACTTCCTTCATACCAATTGACAGCCCTGAGTTCAGCTGAGTTTGTGTATTTTGTGTAGTTCCCGCACTTCATAGCCTCACATAGCTTTTGCCCCACGTCTTGTGTCAAATTTTGCCCGGAGACAAATTGTCTTTGGGGCTCAGATTCTTTGTTGGAGTAAACGACCAGGTATCCTTTACACACGTCCTCAGAGGACTCAGTGCCAAAGTCTTCCAGTGCCAAAGTCTTCCAATCTAAGACAAACAGCAGGAGTCATATGAGAGCATGGCTAAAAAAACTTTAAATAGAAATGTTTTGAAACAAATAAGAATCACACTAACTGGAGCAGCGGAGGCCTCCCAGGTCTGATGTCTGCCTGTTGCTTTCAAACATGTTGGCAGTGACAACTTTACATTTGGCTGTTGTGTTTTGTGAACATCCCTCTACTGTGATGACATGATTTACTTTTGGTCTGGGCCCAAAGTAGGCCTTTGTGTCCAGACCGTCGCCGCATTTCAGCTCCGCACAGATGGTCTTTTGAGTTTCCCTGTTGTCGAGAGTCGCTTTGCTCACTGGTAACCACTGGCCTTCAACCTCAACCTCAACGTTTCCAGAGCATTTGTGACGCTCATTATCATTATCATTAAATCTTGCCTTAACGCTGCCTGGAAGAAAAACGGCATTTTTGTTTCAATTTTGCTAAAACAAAAAAAATACTAAAGTTTTAACATAGTGATACAATGTATATATATTGTATATACTTTACAAAAAAAAAAAAAAAGCCAATACCTTTACAAACAACATAGGCAGGATCCCTGGGTTCAGGATCCCTGGGTTCAGGATCCCTGGGTTCAGGATTTCTTCTGGATTCTGGATTTGGATTCGTCTCTATTTTAACAATGCTATACTGTGTCATATTGATGCTGTTCTTCATTTTAAACAGACTTTTAAACTTAATTTTATCGCTTGTATCAGGCTTTCTTATGGGTGTTAGAATCTCAGTCCCACAGCCGCGTTCTTGACACAGCGCCTTGGACAGCGTATCTGACCAATGCTTTCCGCTTACATGACCAGCGTCATCTCCTGTAGAAATCTGGACCGTTCCCCAGCACCCATGCAGCAAAGTCACTGTAATTTTTCCTATTGTAGTGTGCAACACAAAGAATAAAAGTTTAGTTTTTTGTTTTTTTTGTTTGTTTTTTCTAAAAGTTACACCAAAAATCAAATGCAGTATATACCTATATACATATGATTTGGATTGTGTTCATTACCTTCACATTCCACATGAGCAATAGTTGAATCATTTGAGTTAATTTGAGTTTTGTTGCAGTCAAAGATTGACGTGTGATCAGATGAGCAGCTAAACGACTTGGGCCATATGGGATTTTTGTCTTTAGAAGAGCTCTGACTGAAGCTTGACGCGTTCCCACAGTGCATCTGCTGGCACACTTTGTTGGCTAACTCTTTATTCCATGTTTCGTTTGACCCCGAGAGCCAATGGAGTTCTTCGTTGTACTCAATTGCCACATCGCCAGAACATGACTCGGGTCCGTCCAGAAATAGCAGCTTGTTTTCTGTGCAAAGCAAAGACAAGAGCCATGAAGGAGGTGCTGCAGCTTTACTCAGATCAAACCTGGGAAATATTTAACTGAAACTGCCTTCAGTTAAAGCTAATCATTTGATTAGTTTTCTCAAATAAAAACACATTTCTCATCATATCAATTAATTAAATTGTAGTTTTCTCAAATGGGCATTATTATCTAGTTTCCATAAAAAATTATAAAAATTTTCAGACATCAAAAGTAACTTCAACAAAATTTTACTTCCTGACTTAACACCTTGAAATTGGGCCTCTGTCTCTTTAAAATTCTGAAACTCTGCCTTCATGAAGTCGTCACAACACGGCTCCTCTATTTTTCCTTTAGTAATGTTTTTATCAGAGTGACACTGAGCTCAGCAGAGACAGTTCCACCAGGTATTTGCTAATTGCTGCTGGCTAGTCTGCAGGAGCTTAGTGGGGAAGTCGCAGGGGATGGCTGCTCTGTGAGGCATCTGAGCTGCATCTCAAAGGTACTTTGAGATGCAGCTCATTTTGCCCAGCTGGATGGTTGCCATGAGAGTCTAACATGCATGAAGGAATCAAAGCAACACTCCAGTTATTTTTTTGATGAGGAAATATCTTTATGACATGACATGAAGCTCAGTTTAATAAAATACTGCTCCTATAATTGCAATCCTAATATGTCATAAAGAAACACCTGTACATTATATCTAGATAACAGTGCATTTAATGAAGTTCAACCTTTGTCACACAAATATTCTAATAATAAATAATAATAAAAATATTTTTCTCACTTAAACTAATACTTTGTCGTTGCACCTTTCAGTTTCACAGCAGAGTCTGTTTTAGAGGGAGCCTGTTAGCAACCTGCACAAAGATAGTCCACTCTGCCCTGGGTATCAAAGGGGAGGGGTGAGTACGAGAGTGATTGACAGCACTAAGACCCTCCTCTTGGTTTCTGGTGTATTTCTCTGATTAGTACTGGGAGAAGGCAGAGGATGATCTGTCTCCTGTTACACTGTCACGACATACTGATCATCTGTACAATTATGTAAAAAATACATTTCTGCGTAAGTTATATACTGCAGTTTTAAAGAGATATTGGACTATTTTCTCTTGTAAATTGGATAAATTAAGTAACTACAACATAATTGATGTTATTGTAAATGTAAAAAAATGATCAAGAATCAAAAATATCAGCGGTGGTGCTGAAGAAGAATTTGAAATGGGCCCTGTAAGTTAAATTAAACTGGGGCTCAAATGGTCCCTTAGTTATTCTCACACACATGTGTGGTTGTGTCTTTAGCTTTCTGCTGGGCTTCAGTGGATATTTCACATTCTGTTATCATTACCAGAAATATCTGGGCGTGTTTCTGGTAGTAAATGTGTTAAAGTGTTAAAATAACAAACAAAAAAAGAGAAAAAAAAACAAACAAAAAAAAACTCACCATTGCAAATCAGTTGCACTGCTTTCTCTTTCCTATTTTGATTGTTGATTCTAGTGGTTTTACAGTCAGTCAAGTTTTTATCTTTCTGTTTACAGCTGAAGGTTAGCATATCATTAGTGCCCTGGCTGAATTCATCAGAATCAGATTTGTCTTTTCCTCCATCCCCGCAGTGCAACTGCCTGCAGGCTCGTCGTGTATAACTCTCATCCCAGCCTGTCTTACTGACGGTTTTCCACTGGCCTTCATCCTTAACTTCCAATCGACCAGCACACTTTCCGGGGCCGTCCTGCAGTCTGACTTCTAGACTAACTGTACCACGAGAAAAACAGAAGGTTAAAGCACAGAAAACCATCTTTAGACAGCCAGAGATATCGTGATGTTGCTTCAAAGTCCCACCTTCACAGACAACATAGGGAGCAGATGTGCACTGTTGCTGGCGATGTTCGCCTCTACAGTACCACAGGGACGACTCACTGCCTGTGCAATTTACGTGGTTCATTATCCCCTTTATGTTTATCTTTTTCATATCCTTTTTAATCACCTGAAAGAAATGTAATGGCAGCTTTCATGTGCTTTTAATAAACAGAACAGACAAAGAGGCTGATTTAGTAACATGTAATGAAGAGAATAATGTCTCAAAGAACATGTTGACTCTGCTGATACTTACCAAAGTCATATTTAATGACAATAAGACTGAGTCGCTCTAAAGCGATAACATTGGTTTCAGTTGAAAGAAATGTGCTGAACACAACCGAATATCACAGTCAGCTTTAATCTATCAGGATTATGAATACGTTTGGGCTTCACTACATCAAACCTAATGATGACAGAGACCAGCAAGTTAACCCTGAAGACTCACCTTCCCACATTCCAGTTCTTTGCAGACCATTTCATATTCTTTCTCAGTCCAGTTATCACCACAAACATGATGTTTAATAGTATTCTTTTGTATTTTGATGTGACCGTAACACTTGCTTTCTCTGTCACTGTCATCTGTCAGAACAACTTTCACCTGGTCTGTGTTCAGAAGAAAAAATACATTTAAAGAGGAAAAAACAAAGAAATAAGTGCAAAAAGCAGCTCATATAATTTTATATTTTTAACAAGTAAATAAATGAAGAGGACTGATCACGAAATCACAAATAACAGTATTTTGCGAAATATGAACTGGATTACCTGAGCAATTCACATGATTGTTTGTGGCGTTCTGTTCAGAGCCACCGCAGTGCAGTTTCTTACACAAGTCAGGAATCGTTTTCTTGTCCTCTATGGGTTTCCACTTGTCATTCTCCTCCTTTTCCAGTGGCCCAGAGCAAACATTGAACTTCGTTCCTCTCAGCTGTAATCTTTTGTGGCCTGAAAACCAGTCAGAGGATTTACAGCCGCTTCAGTCTCACAACAGTTGCACAGATGATGTCGGCATCGCACAATGTTTACCTTTACAACTGACTGCTGCAGGTAAATCGCATTTTGTGGACAGTGATTCTACACACTGCCACAGATGTTTCACGTTCTGAATGCCTGCACATTTTATCTTCGCCCTCTTCTGCGAACTCATGAATTCTGCAGTCCTCATCCACTCAGATGTCACCCTTTTTCCGGACCCCTTACATTCAGAAATGCTGTTACACAAACGGGTGGCATCATCTTCTTCTGCATTCAGAAAAATAGTTATAGAAAGATGGATTAAAAGTTCAAAAGTTATTCATTTCTGAGTGATCATAGAGCATCATTTCAAGAGCCAGAGCAGAAGAAGAGTGCAAACAAAATATTCAAGACACAAAATCACATCTGTCAAAAACTCCACTGCAAAAATGTTGCAGGAAAATGTTAGGCAGGTAAACTGATCATTTCACTTTTTTCTCTAAATGTAAAAATTATTAAGAAGTGTTTGAAATCACAACGCAGTCTTTGGTATGTACATACTGAAGTAATTTCAGTATAACTTTTCATGATATTGCTTGTTGCTTCTGATCAGAGAAACATTTCTACTTGTAAACATAAAAGTGTGTATTTTGTTTCGGGTAGTATTGGGGTTTGGTCATGAATGGTGAGTCAGTTAGTTTAATAACTATTTGGAATAACGATTTGCTCAGTTTGACTTATTTGACGTCAATAAATAATATCTACAAAAAATAGCCCACCCAGAAAGAAACATAATGGACACATATCGTCACCATTATTTTAGAAAGGTGACAATATGTGACGATATTGCGATTCAATGATGTGAATCGCAATAAAAATAAATGACAATACAGTATGACATTAACTTCCTCCACAGCATATCAGACCTGGACACTCCCAGCCAGAAAGTGCAGATATTTCCTTTGAACTCTTTGACAGATTCATATTTTACTGTGAGGATCTGTGAGGTGAGCTCTTACCAAACCCATCACTGCAGATGTAACCAGTTTCTTTGCTTCCGGGGTCTGCGTCAGATGACTGAATCACGTACTTGACAGCTCCTTCACAATTATGTTGTTCCAAGTGGAAGCTGATCTTAGCTAAAAAAGGTTAAAAACACTTTCAGCATTTTGAAACAGATTCCCTGGACTTCCTGTGGTCATGTTTTTCATGAGTGCGTGTAATATGAATTATCAAAGACTTACATGAACATGTGATTTTTTTCACAGTGGGCTTTCTGTAAAAGCTGACGTTTGGACCGGGCCAACCGTCACAGGCCCACAGACTTCTTTCGTTCCCTTTGCATTCCAGTTCATTCAGCCAGACTGGGCTGTTGAGGGACCTGTACACGTTTGATTTTCTCACTGGTCGGCCACAGTGAGTGGTTCTGCACACCACTTCGTCAGTACTTTTGTTCCAATTTTTATCTCCAACATAGCCCATTACGTTCCCATAATAAACCTCCACATGTCCTTCACAGGGGTTGTTGTTTTCGCTCCGTAGGATGATCTTCCCTTGTTTTGGATCTGGTTTGAGAATGAGAGGTTTATGAAGCAGAAAAGCATTTTTTTTCTGAGAGAGGCAGCATCACACCTCAGCATCCTGTTTAAAAGCAATCTTTGTTTTGCACCAATCAGAAGTTTTCATCCATCTGCAAGTCAAGTCAGAGTAGTAGGCATGTTTAAGCTCAGCAAGGGGTTTTTCTGACAGGGTTTTCATGTTTTCCAAATGCATGTGAGGAGAACATGCATGAGGGCTGCCAATGACAAATTTTCAGTCAAAAATGAATTAATAAACAGACTAAATATTTAGTTAACAAGCTAAATATTTAGCTTCTAGCTGAATTTTTAATTCAGAGCTAAATATTAACGTAATGTACAAATTATTGGAAGTGGACTACCAGAATAAAAGCTGGTTTTTGGTGAGACTGAATTGCCTCACGTCACTTCTTTGGAATCTCTTCTTCTCCTCTCTACTAGTTTAAAACTGACTACATTTCACTGGCAGTTCAGACATTTACCAACATGTAGATATGACGCTGAAGAGACTCGACTTCAGCACTGCAGCAGAAGTTCACAACATCCAGCTTTTATTTTGACAGCACACTTCTTCTGATTAGCAAGTAAATTGGCAAATTAACTAAATAGTTAATGCTGAGCTAAATACTTAGATTGGAGTTTAAAAATTAAAGTACTCACTAAATATTCAGTTTAAAGCTAACTAAATGTGTAGTTTGAAGTTAAATATTTAGTTTGCTAACTAAATATTTAGTCTCGAGGTAATAATTTATCTTCCCAACAAAATATTTTGTTTGAAGCAAAAAATGTCATTTGAAGACTGAAAATGATTCATAAAGAAGGTAGATACATGGATGGATGGATTAGCAAAGAGTGGAGAAATTTATACACAAAACTCATTTATTATAAATATCTGAGAATTAAAATCTATTTTTTGTTTAATTTGTGTTGTTTTTTTTAAACCGTCCATAAAAATTCCACACCTCAAAAGCCATCCTTACACTAATTAAATATGACTTATTTCCTTCAACACTATTTTTTATAGACAATAATTTATTTGTGTTCACTGAAACTTTAGAGCTTGACTATTTTTTAGTGACACGCACAAAAACAAATAATAAAATAATGCAATAAAAAAGTAAGAAGTTAATAAAATGTATCGATTATGCTGGCAAGTTTTAGGTTTCATTACTAGATATTTCATTGCTTATTTTAAATTAAATTATCTGCAATAAATAATAGCATCTTGAAGCAATAAACTCTCACGTTCAAAGTATAATGCGTCAAATGTTTCCACACTTTCATCATCATGGGAAATAAGTTTGATCGGTTTAGGCTTAATGTGAAGCTTTTTTTATAGACTTTTTTTCTGTGAAATTAATATACAAGAAATTGTTATAATAAATAAAAAGGCACCCTGTACATAAGTTTGAATTTATTTTGTACCATCTGTAATATGCAGTCAAAAATGATACATACGTGCTTCAAGATGTATATCGAGCTCAGATAAGAATTTTACCATTTTAATTTTATATGAGAAGGCCTTTATTTGAGAATAGTTAAACAGGAAAGTGGGTCATGAGAGAGGGGAAGACATGCGGCCGTGTCGAGGCCTCTTTATGTGAGTTGTGCGTAACCATGGCACCCCGATGACATTTCTTCTAAATATCCCTTAGAACCGACTTTTTGTAGCCAATAATATTTTTCATATATAATTCTGGCTGAATATTTGAGCTCGCTTCTTGACAGAAGAACTCAAATCGAACCAAATATTCATATTTGATGTATGTATGTATTTGAACACTGACTGGTTCAAATGCATCAATAAATGCCCCAATTTAATGATGGGGCCCATCGGTAGGAATGAGACATTCACACCGATGTTTAGAGTGAATCTAAACTTTTGCCTGTGAATGAACATGTTTTAATATCAACTGAGATAATTATAAAAATAAGCAGATAAACCTAAAATATTTAACATTTAGCTCATATTGTTGAAAACTATTAAAAAAAGAATTACACATCTGTATGTGTTTCTGTTCAAATAAAC
Source organism: Poeciliopsis turneri (assembly GCA_922788865.1). Classification (NCBI taxonomy): domain Eukaryota; kingdom Metazoa; phylum Chordata; class Actinopteri; order Cyprinodontiformes; family Poeciliidae; genus Poeciliopsis; species Poeciliopsis turneri. The sequence goes on along the minus strand of CAKLNU010000771.1, from coordinate 37,828 downwards.
AAAAATTACTTGTTGCCTAATACTGTACTCATAATAATGTATATTATGACTTTAAAAATATATTTTAAAAAAATAGTTTAAAAAAAATAAATAAAATCTAACAACAAATAATGTGTCATGCAAACATTAGAACTTTTGTTGTTAATTGTAATATGATCAAACAAAAACATTATCTGTTTAATAATGTGGTTAAAACATTATATTTAATAAACACTATAAAGCCAAGCTGTTTTCCAGCCACTTTGCAAGATGAAACAAACTTTAGTGTAATAAGCATCTTAAGAAAAAACCATCATAAACCACTTTTCTGTTTTACGTGACATATACATTTTTGGTAAATTCCAATGTTAGAGGTTTTTCTTTGTCTAAAATGACTCTTACAGAGAATATTTCTTCTGGTAAAAAGATTAAACAACCGTCACTTGTCTTATTTTATCATTCTCTGCAAAAGCACAAAATCTCACAAAGTATTTTTGGTCTAGTTTCCCGTACGAAAATCTTAATGAAAAAGTATTAGCCCCAATGGCAGATTATTTCACTTATGACATTTTTTAAATGTTAGACGTAAAATAACCCACCAAAGGAACTAGTACTTTTTCATAAATATTAAGGAATTATTGACTTAAAGTAACCTATCCAGCATCTTGGTGGAAAGTTGTAAGTCAGTTTTATCGTATTTTATGATATCTCCTCTCGAAACCAGACAAAGAAATACTTTTGGAAATTTTGCAGTGTAATGTGAAAATAAATAAATATTCTCTTTGAAATTCAGGATCAAGTGGAGCGTCTGCCACAGATGAAAAGTAAATAAAAGTGTAACTTGCCTGCTGAGCTGACCGGCCCGACATGAGCGAAGGTGTGGAGGAGCAGAAGGAGGAACCACATCGTCGCCACAGAGCAAAGCGACTGAGGTCTGATGATGATCTGCTTCACTTTATATTGAGGAGGAAACGCCCGCCAACGTGCCTGAGAGCTGCAGGCGGCCCTTCTTTTAACACTGAGATGCAGCCTGGAAGACAAATGTACAAACTTTTTTAGTTGTGCAGGCAAATTTAACATAACTCAAATGTCATATAATGTATACAAACTCTAAATGTCAGTCATAACTTCAATTATAAATGACTCGAGACGTAAGAATGTGAAAAATCCAGGCCTCATAAACCTTATAAAGGTTTGACAAAGTCAGGTTGTAAATTCATCACATGGACACATATCATTAATAACTTTGATGAAAATAATTCAAACAGACATCACATTAATGGAAAGATACAGACCTACTATTTATTTATTTATTTTTTGTTCTGCAGCTAACATTTTTGCTGTTTGTGTAGGGCTAAACAATATAGATTTATTTTATTACTAATCACTAATTTGTGGTTTATACCCAAATTATGGATTATTGGTAGTTTTGTTATAAAACAAAAGCAGTTTTCATCTTGTATTCAAAAGAAGAGAGAATAGATTAAAAATCCTTCTGTTTTTGTCTAAACAAAAGTTTTAGACAATTTTAATATGTGATTAAATTAAGATTTAATATGTGATTAAATTAAGATATTGACAGATACGATATGAAAGAGATGCTAATTATGAACTTATGAACGCTAGAATAAAAATCCTTTTTGTTGGGTATCTGGCTTGACAACAGGTAAGCGCAAAACCTAAAAACCTAAAAACCGACATAATATTAAACTTAAGATTATTATTTTGATTGTTGTTTCACCACAATCAAAATGCAACATAATACACGTGTAAAACATTTCATTTAACCTGACAAATTAAGATGTAATCAAAATGTTATTCCAAAATCATTTTGGAATAACATTTTGATTATTTATTATGAATTAATTTTTTTAAATTTTTTATCATTTTTAAATGTCTAAAAAAATAAGATTTTTTTTAGACATTTAATTAATTAATTGACAATTTTAGTCAATTATATGTTTTGAAAAATAGCATTTTCCTTATGACACCAATTCATTATGTTCTGTGTGTTTTTCAATATATTCATTTTAATGATTTTTTTTTTCTGTTGTGTTTTTATTGATTTTCCTGGTTCTGTTATTGGGTCAATTATTTTGTAGATTAATACCCTTACTTGATTTTTGTCAGTTTGTAATGTTTGTTGTGCGCACACTAATAGGTGAATAAAAAGTATTGAAAATAATAATAATAATATTAATTCATTAACACAGCAACTTAATATTTTATTGTGATTGTATTTAAAATAAATTAGGTAATTTTCTTTTTATTATTGAAACATTTTCTTTCTTAATAAAATGACAACAACAATAATTATCATTAGATCAGGTCTATCGGTTTGTATTTATTTTGTTTTTTTCTGTGGTATTCCTGACACTAGACAGGCATCCCGTTTTAAAGCCTGAAGACGTTTCAGCAGAGCAGTGGAAGCGGCAGCCATCGAGGGAGTCAAATGTCACGTTACATCAGAGAAATGTCAAACTATTAATATTCTTATAGAGGAAAGAATATTTGTGAGGGGTTAAAAAATGATCAGCATCCTGCTTCGTGTTATCAGAAGGCATCAGGAAATGAGAGAAAAAAAATAAGATGTAATAAAGATTTTAAAGTGTGTGACTTAGTCAAGATAAAGACGTTCATGTCAGATCAGGAAGAAGTCGAACGCGAGTCCAAAATCCATTTTGTTTGCTTTCTGTGTATTTACTGCATTCATGCAAGATGATGGATAACTGATTTTATCTTGAAGTTCTGCAGCACAAGGTTAAAGAAGGTTGATCAATTCTTAGCCTGATCAAAATAGTCAAATGTCGTAACATTTGATCATTCCTCCACAGATACAGAAACTTTCCATTTAGAGTTGAAGTTAGAAAACTTCAAGTGACAAAAACCATTCAATCATAAACACCCCAACAGTTCAGACCCTAAATATAGCAACCAAATGTTATGTTTTCTTGACTTTACAGCCACACATATCCATGCATTCTACTTGTTTTCTCAGTGATAAACAAAAACAAAGCAGCCCATAAATGTCAATGTCAAAAGAAAAGCATTTTACATATGAAGTCTGACAATCTGTTGTTTTAGCAACAAAACAGTTCAAAGTGCTTTACACCACAAAATATCGTACAGTCACCAATTAGGAAACTGGCAAAAACGTTATATTTGTCAAATACCTTCAAGCAAATGTACATCAAATATACTGAAGTTGAGTTGGTGAAGTTGCAGTGGATTCTGATCGAACATTTCAAATACCATAAATACTGTTCAAAAATGCTAAATACATGTGAGTGGATTTCTGAAATATCATATTTAACCCAGATTAGATCAACTCCAATCTGACATGGAAGTTTGAATTCCAAGTTGGATTTATTTTTAAATAAGACTTTGCACTAAAACACAGATTACCGGTACTTCAACAAAGTCAAGAAATGGTGAAAAAAAGAAAAAATGTGACTTGAACCATTAAACTCTTCAGAATTTATTGCTGCAAAACACAAACACTGTGAGATATAATTTAAAATGTAAATTATAGTCTCATATTTAGCTTCTTACTCATATATTCAAGAAAAAAAATGAATGCCTAAATTTGCATCCCTTGTATTTCTAAATGTGTACAAATTGGATTTTTCTTTAAATCAGATTCATTTTTACTGCATTTCCCCTTTTTGTTGTTTTTTATTTCCACATCTTTGATATTTAATGTAAATTTAGATCTTTTCCTGTATATCTTTTTAAAAAATACTCTAAATACAGTCATATTTTGATATTCTTTTAAATACACCTTTCAAATTTATGTTATATATTGCCGAATAACAAACTATCTATTAAAATTTTATTGCATGCTTAAATGTTTCCCATTATTTCCTTTCTAGCATTTCTGATTGTTTTTTAATGCAAACAGACACATAATTGTTTATTATTATTATTATTATTATTGTTGTTGTTGTTGAACTGTAAATTAAGAAAAAAACTCAAAGTCTGATCTGACCCCCTGAACACATGTAGAAAATTAGTTTTCTGTTGCTGCACGAAAAGTAAGATATTCTTGATTGACATGATAAAAAGTTCAAATATGTGAACGCATGCCCATATAATACAAATTATAACATCTATGAGAGTCAAAAATGCCCCCTCCCCCCTCCACCACACATTAAAAAAACTTATTTCAGCAGTGGGTGTGAAACGCCTTAAACTCTCTACCACTGAATATTACAAGCCGAGCTTTCTGGGTGTCTCATCCTCTCAGAGCCGACTTGACCACATGGTTTCCATTTATCAGCGCGGCGATCAGAGCTGATGCATAACCTCCGGTTTGTGACGGGGAGCTAGTTTAGCAGAAACCAAGCCACAAACCAGATCTTCTATCTCGGCAGGAAACGCAGATCTTACACTCGCTTCTTCCTCACATGCATTCTGAGGAAACATGAAGGCACTCACTCTGCACCGTGCTTATTAAAATTAAGTGTCACATAGATTCTTATGAGGCTTTTATGTATCTCCCTTCATGTTCGTTTCCATCCTTTTTGTTGAAAAATCTGACTTAAAACTGCATTAAAGGGCATTCTGAACTAAACAGAGTGACATTTACAGAAGTACGCGTCGTTGCAGGAAAATTTGCCACTGTTGAAATATGACCTATAAAACAAAGACAAACAAATCTGAATGTTTCATTTACTCCCTAGAATAAAACAAGCTGATAGTGAAATGCAGCTTCACTTTTAACCTGATCTAGCAAAGACATGAGGGAACAGATCCAGTCAGTCAGTAAAGATGAACATGTGCAAAAAATAAAGACAGAACAAATTCATAGAAAGAGTTCAGTGAGAGTATTTATTAAATAGACTTATATTACATGTAAGACAGAATTGCTTTATGAATTTGGAGACATATATCCCATCTGACTTTCAAAAACAATTGCTAAGATTTTTTTTAAATCAAAATTCTGAAAGTCATAAAGGCAAACATAGCGAGAACGATGGATACAATTTTATAGGAGAGATATTTCTGCTCAACTTTTTGCAAATGTCCTAGAAAGAAAATTACATTTGTTTTCCTAGAGGTGTAAGATGTTAACTTTTTTTTAGCTGCTCAAATTTTACTAAACTTAAACCTTTTAAAAAGCAAATGCATTTATTTATTGTTATTATTATTATTATTATTTAATTTTTTTTTAAAAGAGCCCCTTTAACAGGTCAGACACTATAAAATACAAGACAGAAAAATTCAGAATGAGATACGAAACAGCATACATGTCACATAAAACTGTCTTCAGATGCTAAAAACACAGAACTGGATGCTGGATACTTTATGCAAAACTAAAAATCTAATCCCTGGGGAAAAAAAACAACAACAAAAAAAAAACACCTTCATCATTAATTTAATATAATGTGTATTTTAATGTGTATTTTAGTTGCTGCTAGAACGTTTTTGTCATTTTAAGTGCTGGGGTTGGTGCCACAGTGATACTGTAATAAAAACATAATGTGAAACCATAACTATAAAGAAATTCTACTTTTTTGTGATCTTATAAAAGTTGCTTTAAAAATTTTATTTAATGTAGTTTTTGTGTTTGTAGTTGTTGGACATTTTTCGGTGCCATTCTGAATTAATAAGAGAAGCAAATACCACATCAACAATTCATTTGCATAATATTTAAAACTGCATTTATAAATATTTCTTTTTAGATCTTTTAAAGACGGGCGTGGAGATGTTACGGTAGTGTATGAACCACATTAGGTATATTAGATGAGTTAATTTTATTTCTAAAGCCCATTTTCAGCACCAAGGCAGATCAAAGTGTGTGGTAGATTCCTAAAGCAGTGAGATTTAAATCTTACTGTGCTGGATCTGCTTGGTTCTCTGACTTTATTTTTAATGTTTAGTTTTTTTTCTATATATATTCAATGCAAATTCTTATAATATATTTGTTATTATAAATATATTTATGAGTAGATAGTTATGTTTTTTTTATTATTATTTATTTAGGACAGTCTCAGACTTTTGCATTGTTTCTTTGCTTTGTTTTTTCTTTCCATTAATTTTTGTTACATTTTAATGTGAATTCTTTTCTCTGTTCCTGTTGCCATAAAAATTATGCGATTTCTGCAAAATTTATAGTTTAAATAAATAATTAATGCTGGACATGTTTCCTTCAGCTGCGATCTTTATTGAGTCAGGTGTGTTACCCAAGTTATGGAGCACAGGTGTGACAGCAGAGACAGTTGGGGGGTCAATGCATGAAATGACTGGGGTTCATGTGAAATGTGAACATTCTGCATAAACCTGTGGACTCCCACCTTTCACATTTCGCCATTTTCTTCCGATAGAAACCTTTGCATGTGCGTGTGCATGTGTGTGTGTGTGTATGGTGGAGGTGGTGACCTTTGTGTTCATTGGAGGCCAAGCTAACTCTTCTGGCTGGTGAACAGGAGACGCTACAGTTAATGCCCACATTATTCACACCGGTGGCAGATTAAAGTGTGAAGAAATCTTTTCATCTTACCAACACGCTTCTCACCGGACGTAGAGTCTGTACTTGATTCCGGTAAAAAAAACACAACATCAAAAAAAACATATTAATAATACCCTGTGAAAAGAAGTAAAGAATGCAAGAAGGTATTACTTGGAGTTTGTTGATAATTAAACAAACAATTAATAACAATTAATAATTAAAAAGAAATTCGGAAACTTGTTAGCAAGTGTGAGAAGCTTGCTAAATGTATTACCAATGAAGGCTTTTCTATTTTAAAAGGTACCGTTCTATGGAGATTGTCTTATCTTCTCAGAGACGCCTGGCCTTGGCCTCAGTTACATCATTACAGTTGTTGTGTGTTATGAGTCATTGCAGTTGTACCCCATACTGGGAAATTCTGTCTTCCCAGTTAAAAAATCAAGTGGAACGCCCACTGAAGTCAGAATTCAAAGCGGGAGGAACTGCAACTACCTCCAGTTCTGACTTTTGAGAGAGACTTGATGTTTCAATATGGCCGCTCCTCACCTCACCAGAGGTGGAAGAAGGCACTGGTGTAAATTAAAAGTGGTTTTTGCTTCAAGGAAGTAAAGCTTAAATTGAGTTTCCTTTAAGCAAAAACTTAATGCCGTCTCATTAACTGGAACACCATTCTGAGTTCAGAGGTAACTGCTTTGTCAAAACTTATTCAATTTGCCTCCATTTTCTCTCTGTTCTCATCAGATCTGGTCCAGGAACAAACACAAAGAATATTTTAAAAGGATAAACTGACATTTGTAAATCTGACACAAAAATTTTAAAAACAAATATGGATTCTAGTCATAAAAACTGTTCAAAACTTTGATCTTTAATCTTGTGTTTTTAAAGATGCATAAACTGAAAATACAAACATAACTCACACAGACACCACATCCTAATGGCCAAATGACTGCAAACCGATTTTTTAATTCAGCCACTTTCAGCCTTTCAAGAATGAATGAATCTGGAAGCCATCTTTGAACCAAAGGTGATTAAAAAACCTAAATTCATGAATTAACAATAGAGCTGATTAAAATTCCACGCAGGGCCAGGTTGGCTTGAACAGCCTTAATAAAATAATAAATGAATCATTTTAAAGAAACAATTTGTTCAAAATCTGTGAGAGGAAAAGACTTTTTCACAACACAATGAATGTTTATTTTTGTCGTCTGTATATTCAAAGACAGGTAGAATTTGAGAAGCTTTAAGTGCTGTGAGAACATGTGCATTAAGCAACAAGATGAGGCAGTTTCACTTATATCACGTGTTTTAATCTCTCCTTAAAGCTCTTTGCAATCAAATGCATGTGCTGACATCCCCACAGAAACCCACAGGCAGAAACCACAGACACCTCCCCTGCAGGAACCGCCTAATCAAGACCCAGAGAAATGTTTGCCACTTCAGGTTTAAAGGTAGACATGACAGAAGTCAGAAGTGGAAATAATAAGGCAGTCATCATCATCATAACTCTGGACCTCCATCCTGTCAGCACAAAGGAACGTTAGAGGAGATTTTTTAACATTTTTGATCTGTGTGTAAACACTTTGTGTGTAAATGTGATGCTGCTACAACTAAAGAACATCAGATCTGATGTTAGGCTTCAACTGATTCAGAACAAGGTAGTTCAGCAATCACATTGCTAGAGTTTTTTTAGTTATTATTATTATGATGTTTTTTTTTTGTTGTTGTTGGGTTTTTTTTCCACTATCTCTCTTCACTGTCTAGTTTGAAACTGTGGAAGTCTGATTTATGTCCCCTGAAAAGTTGTAGTTCTGGCTGACTGAACTCATCAGTGTTCTCCATGTTGACAGACTGAGATACTAACTCAGCCATGAGGTTGAGGACGTTGATCTGTTCAGATTATCTGTCACAACATGGTGACAGTGTTAAGCAATGTGTAAAAAACATGCTATTAAACTTACGTACTGCAGCTTTAATGTCTTTGTCTTTTCTCAGTCATCCTCCAAGACACCCAGAAATTCTTGCACACATTTATTTAAATAATAATATTAAAAAAACTTACATTGCTTGACTTATGTAGTATATTCCTAAATTGTCCTGTGATAACTGTAATAATAATCAAAGAATATGTGTCTGAAATAGCGTAACTAAAGCTAATATATTATATATACTTCATGGATTCTAATCTTAGCTCTTGCTCTGTGAACTTGCAGCCATGTTCAATCAATTAAAATACATGTCTGAGTCTCATTTGTCAATAAGCAGGTATTCAATGTATGTTTCCACATTTCTGCAGTTTTTTTATTTATTTTTCTTAATTTCTTTGATGAAAAATTCTAATTTTAGATGTCTTGTTTTCAGTAGCTGTGAGTTTTTTCAAAATCGTCATTATTAACAGAAAGAAAGTTTTTCAAGCATTCATCTGGGTGTGATTAATTTACATAGTGTATTTCACCTAGTCAGAAACTTCTTGAAATAATGGCCCTTTTCAGTAATATTCACAGTTTTTGAATGGGTTTGTAGCTTTAGTCTGTATACCTACATATGTTCACCACTAGATGGCAGACCAGGACTCCTGATCGGCATTGAACAAACTTCAGCGAGCTGCAGATCTAATTAACATTAAAATAGTGCTGAAGCAAAAATAGTCAACTCAGAAACTCTAACATATAAAGAACAGATGTGTTTCAAAATGTTTTTCTTTTTGTGTTAAGCCTGTTTTGTTTCTGCACTGCTGCCTTCAGTGCTATTTATGTTAAGTACTGACATAAAACAAGACCACCCAATTTCACCAAAAATCCCCTTTCCGCATTTAATTTCCCGGGCTTGATGTCAGCCTCGCTGAACGCAGAATGAGAAAATAAATCCCAGACAGCAAAAGCTCATTTGAAATGGTGAATTAAGAGAATCCTCCAGATCCCAGGCAGACGAGCGGAGCGCAGCCTGAGCTCTCTGCTTCTAGAAACCAACAGCCTCTGCTCTGCGGGGGTCCTTTATTAGTCATCTCTGGGTTGCAAAGCAGAGGGGGGGAAAGAGCTTCAAGCTCACCACACACATCCACAAAGCGAACCCGGAGCGCGCGCGCGCGCGCGTGTGTGTGTGTGTGTGATGTTTTCCTGCAGCATCTGTGCGGTTTCAGATCATGTTGTGTGTCCTGGTCAGATGTGTTGGTCCAGGTGGAGGAGAGCTGCGGCTAAACTAAAGATGCTTCTTCTTCTTTTTTTCCTTTTTTTTTTAATCACTTCTCTGCATTTATTTATGCATTTTTAAGCTGTTCACAATCCGATCCATCTCAGCAAACACAGAACTAGAAATGTAAAAAGCCTTGACGCTCCTGGAGATCAATCATCCGTTTCTGTATAGATGGACGCATTTTTCACTGCATGATGCCGTTTGTGAAGTTTTAGCCAACAAATAGCAGAGATAATTGAGTTATTAAGCCTATTAATATAGGAGAGAAAAAAAAATTGAGGTCAATTTTACAAAGTCATACATTTATTAACTATAAATATTACTGTTTTGATCTAACTTTAAAGCACAAACTTAAGTTTAGTTTGTGTCTTTAGCTTGCTAGTTACATGTCTTCATTTTCCTAAAATTATAACCTAAGTCTTTTTTCTTTTTTTTAACAAAAGTAATATTGGGAGGGAAGAGGGTGTTACTTTGGGCTTTTATTGTTGGAAGGTGATAATATTTAGTTAAAAGCTCAATTTGGAGCTAGTAAGCTAAATCATTAGTTTGAAGATGAATATTTAGTTTGTGTAGTTAAATACTTAGATAATATACAAATATATTTGCCAATTAAGTGGACAAGTGAATTTGAATAGTTCTGAGTAAAATTTTTAGCTTCAAATATTTAGTTTTCTAGCTTGCAAACTAGCAAACTAACTAGTTAAGGGAAAAATAAAATGGTAATATATTGTATAAGGAAATAAGCAATAAAGAGATATTCAAAAAAACATGAATGGAACTAACAGTCTAAACATTCAAAACTTTAGAAGTGACTGAAAATTTGCCATTTTCTCCAGTTTTTCATATTGCTAAATATTCACAGTTTATTCTCTCTTGCTTCATTTGCATTTTTAAGTTTTCTTTTCAGCAGCTCTTGGACACGTTGAGGCCTGCTTTAGCCAGTCTGTCTCCTCCCAAAAACATTTTCGTTTTGTTTGCTATCAGATCGCAGAAAGTTTGTCAGACAAACAAAGAAACATATTTGTGGAGGCTAAGAAAAATGTACAGAGCCTCAGGAAGGAGTGACTAACAATCACGTTTAACTCATTTCAACCAGAGGAGCGAATCAGAGGTAAGTGAATGCAGCTGAGAGAGAGAGTGCAGGAGGAGGACAGATAAAACAGGGACGTAAAAAATGAATCGTAAAAGATAACTAGCGACTCCATCGAGACAAACAACTACAGTAGGTGTTAGGTTTATGGGAACATTAATTTTCTCCATTCAATCATCAAAAGAAATTTGTATCTGAAAGAAATTTCAGATAGTATATTTTTAATTATACACATTAGCTTCTTTATGCAGAAAAATACTAAATGAGTCCACCTCCACATTTCCTTGTGCTGATTATCTGGTAGGTGATCTATGGCGGTTTCATGTTCATATGAGCCGATTGAGGAAAACAAGGGAGCCAGTCTCTTCATCACAGAGAGGTTATAAATAACCTCATGATGTCGTGGGCTGCAAGAAAAGAATAACAGCATGTTTTGGATGAAAGAATTTCACACAACGCCAACATGCTCGTCAGAGCCAGAGCATGATTTCCAACTGCTTTTTCCAGCCTTTTTTTAACTTTGCTTTTCAGCCCGGGTGAAAATAATAAGGCTGCCATGGCCAGACAGCAACAGAAGTCAGTGCTCATGCATCCCATGAGAAAGAACCCTCATTATTCCTGTCTATGAGGCTTTAAACCAACAGGTACCAGCCAAAAGATGCCACAGCAATGCTTTTTTTAAAATGTCACATTATTAGCCGTAACCTAAACTCATATCCAGCCTCAGTCCCACCTTATCTGTTCCTGCATTTCCCATCTTCTGATTCCCTGCTGAGATGTTAATAAGCAGCTTCAGCAACATGTTTATCATTGCGACATTAATGGAATAACACTAATTATAGATCCGTGTTGGAGCAGACACCAGGGAGCAGGGTGAGGATGGTGATTGGACGGCCATGAATCTTTGATCACTAATTAACAGTCGACGCTGTACACCGGGATGCTGCATCTGATCAGAGCTCGTATCAGGCAGCAGAAACTTGCTCTTAATTGTGATGAATCATAAAAAGTCGTGAGTGTCCGAGTTCCATTTATCGGAGTCATTACCTTTCTCAAATTAATTCCCGACTGTTAATGAGGGAATGTTCAATGACTTTATTTTACACTCCTTTGACATTAATTCTAATGCAAGCCAGGTTTAGGATGAGTTAGGGCGTGTTTACATCTACCGCTTTTAGTCCACTTTAAATGGACCAGGCTTAGTTTCCTCTGTTCGTCCAAACTTCTTCCTTTTCCTTTTCCTTTTCCGAACTCTGGAGAGGACCAACGTACCAGACCAAGACGTACTTTTTGAGGTAGTCTTTCTGAAATGAACTCTGGTGTTGTTTGCTTCAAGGTGTGACGACAGACCTTGATGTGAACAAACTACAGGAAATGTACATCTTCATGAGCTTCATGAGCCACTGCTCCTGGGCGTTACGGTAAAAATGATCCTTTGGTTTTTGATGAGCAGAAACGCACCAATTTTCAAGGAAGTCATGTTTTTCAATAGCCGTCTCATTCAGATCCGAATGAGGTGGATGTCTATGTTAATTAGGTATTTCAAAGTGTGACCCACACAGCCTGAATGGCTTCGTTCACTTCCTTTGTTGACATTGTCAAGCTACAACCACAGGCAGTTCACAACTTCTTCTGCCCGCTGACTGAACAGGTTTAACTCCATCTCAGTGGGAGAACGCCCAGACGGAACCCTGAACTGAGATTAGGACTGAGCAGAGATGCATTGAATGGCAACGGCCATGTTAGCAGTTTCTAACGCCATTCCAAAATGTTTAATATCACATTGTGAAACTAGCATTGAATGAAATGTTCTTGGCATTGAAAATGCCATCACAGTCACAGCTGTAATAACAGCACAAATGCAATATGCAGGACTTCCATGTTTGTTTGTGTTCTGGGTTTGTGTTCTGTCCCAACTTCATTATTTCTGACCAATAGGAGGAAAGACCATTATCCTCGTGGCTTTGATTACAAATTATAGTATGTTTGCGAAAAAGCACAACATAAAAAGCACATTTGGTCCGAACCAAGCAAGTGGATCACAAGACTTTCCCTGTGTGAATAAAACTCTAACTTCTAAGGGCAAAAATTCTTGTAATTTTAAAGTGTCTGATTACAAGTTCAGACTGAGTATGTTAGTGTTTCCAATCTTCTTCGCGAAATATTGAGGAACGGAAAAAGATGTTGTAAAAAATGTTTCTTTTTTACTAAATTTTTTTCCATAATTAATTTATTGATCAACGTTAATGCTTGAAAAGTCCAACTTTGATGTCATTCCAATAAAAATAGAGGCTTATTATAAAAACTCAGCTGTGTTTTAGTGATAAATTACTATTTATAAAAGGTAGAGCTCATCAAGCCATGCAACCTTACTCAGAAACTGTTTAATATTACCTCCCGTTTCTCTCAAAGTAAACATGTTTTGCGCAAGCCTTCATCTTCAGCCAAACTTTAGCTTTGACAAAAAGCGATGGTCCTTCTAATTACCAAGCAGCCAATTAGTTGCTGTTAAGAGTCTAAAAAGCTTTCTAATGATGCAGGAAGCAGCACATTATCTCCCTCATAGCTCCATAGAGCCAGCGGCTGCTTCCTGATGACTGCAGGTGGTATTTAATATGACACATATTCAATGTGACAGGTGGATCCCCTGAGAGTCTGAAGATGAGAAAAGTCTCATTTGGAGAAGCAGCTGACCACGAAGTCACACATCCAGTTCCTCCCACTGTGAAAGAAGAAACTTGCTTCGGATTCTTTCTTCACTCTCTATAGGAGTGCTTCATCCATGTGGCGCATTTGAAGTGGGTTTTGATGTCAGCTTCATCTATAATGGATCAGATGGCATTTCCCCCACGACGGCAGCACCCGACTCTTCCTCCTCTTCAGAGCATAGAAACGGCCTAGACAAAGTCATGATCAATGCTCAGGGTTGGAGAAAAAAAAAAAAAGGGTACATGCAACATATGGAATCAGACAACAAGTCAAAATAGTTTATTAGAGAACAGAATTCATAGTCGAGGCACAACCTCACATTTAGTATAGGCACTGAACTACTGCACTGGAGTCACAGCCTCAACTCGGTTTGAAAACCAAAGCCGGCCAGTCGCTTGGACGAGCTGGCAACAGCTACATGTACAGCCGGTCTGAGCCGCCAAATCAATCGAGACACACGGATCGTTCAGAGAGAATGAGGTCATCGCTCACGTCTCACCACGTCTCAGTAAAAGGCTAATTACATGAAAAAAATGTGGTGTTTTATCTAACTATATCCAGCAAACCAGAACCTTGATTTAATACAGTGAATCATGTTTACTGACAGGAACTATGTTAAATTATATTTTAAAGCTGGGGTAACTTTTATTTATTTATTTTTTTTAATTGTTTTAGAATTGTCACTATGTCGTGACAGAACTCTATGAGATAGATGAGAAGTGGTCTGCCTTTAGAAGTAAACACCTTTGTCAGAAACAACCAATCGGAGCCAGGAGGAGGGTCTTACATCAGTCAGCCTCCCCCAAGCTATCTGCTACACTAAAGCTTCTCCCCACTAGCATGTCCCCCAAAAACAGGGGACAAAACCAATTTCTTTTAAATGGTAATTTGTTTCTTTGACATCAGCACATTTAGCAGCATGTACCTGAAGTTGACTGACAGCGCTAAGACCCTCCTCCTGGCTCTGATTGGCTTCTTTTAATTGTGAGTGGTGCATTTCTTCAGATGGCGTTACTAGCACTGGGAGGAGGTGGACAAGCTTGATTTTTTTTGTCAGATTGTCTTTCTCATATTATATTATCAGGACATAGTGACAGTTTTAGCAAATATGAAAAAAAAATGTGTTAATAAAAGTTATATACCGCAGCTTCAACACAAACATCATTAGCTCATTCAAATCAAGCTAACATTAGCCTAATTTCTAAAACAGGACAATTAAGTAATTGTCCAATTACCCAAAAATAATAAAAAATCAGTACATGTTGGGGACGTTTCGATACCACTTCTTAATCAGCAAGAACAATTTAAAGCACTGCTGTTAATATTGTTAGCAGCTAGCAGCTAGTGCTGTGAGGGTTTTATGATTAAAACTGTATTTCAACCACAGATGAGGAATATCATATTTTAGACGTTGGTTCGATTTAAGCTGAGTTATAATGAAAATTTCAATTTCCTGAACCATCTTTTAGACATTTCTTTTGGAACAAATTTTTTTGGATATCTTCAGCCGATGTTTCAGTCCAACTTGCTGCTTTGTGGGTTACTTTAAATTTAATGCTATTGAAAATACAGTGGACAAGCAGAATTTCTGTCAAGGACTTGACTGATACTAGCTGCCTGAGCCAGACATCAGGTTGTTGAACTTATGTTCTGAGCATTCATAAGTCAAAAACTATTAATCTATTTAATGTTTAATCAATGTATCTGCATTTGTCTGAAGCAAAATTAAATAAATTGTTTTGTAGCTATTATTCAAATTGTAAAAATCAGCAGTTGGAATAATTATTGCTCTAGCTGTAGATCATGATTTATATGTTTATTATCTTCTTATGCAGGTTAATAATCTGTTTTTCTTGCTGAGTGAAAACTCAAAGCATTTTGAAAAGACACACGGTTTGGTGCCGACTTTCAGAAAACTTTAGTTTACAAAATGATACTTTTTCTGGAGATAATCACAGTCGATAAAGTCTCTGAAATAGACTTTTTTTTTTTTTTTGTAAACAAGAAAGTGGCTGTTATGCTAAAGCTGGACACACGATGACGAGCAGCTTCCAGGAGTCACATTTAATTGCCTTCATGAAGCATTTTCTTTTTGTCAGGGTTGTTTACTAGCATGTTTAATGCTGTTTCTGTATTTGCAGAGGGTTGGTTTTTTTTTGGTTTCGCATCTGTCCTTTTTTTTGTCATATTACATAAGAGTTCTGCTCGATTAGCCTTTGTATTGCCTGTTTGCATGTGCTTGCTCTGAACTGCAGCGTTCATCTCTCAGTGCCGCCGAGAGAGAGAAACAAATCTCTTGTTTATCTTCCCTCTTAGGCGGTATTGTTTCCAGGCTTAGATGTAAGTCCTTATTATTGATTGTTAAATGGAATCATATAAGCTGTGATATGACAGATAAAGCCAGCTCTAGTGCAGCCTTAATCCTCATCACTCTTAAACCTTCCTAATTTTATCAGATGGTCGGACATTGAGTCTTGCAGGATGTGGAGAGAGGAGGAAACATTTCCCTCTTTTAATCACAATTTATATCACACACACAATTTTTTCTAATTATTATTTAGTATCAATGTTATTTACTTTGTTTTTCCACAGCAACTTGTATTGTCAATATCATTTCTTTGCTTTAATTCTGTTTTCTGATCACACTTTTGCCATTTCTGCTTCTAAATTTTGGGAAGGTTTACCTTTACATGAACCGCTGAGACTGTTGAGACTTTTAATTCTTTGCTCAAGACATTTTTATTCTTTGGTGTTTGATTCAAACAGTTTGAATTTCTCTTATGATAAAAATAATGAAGTATATTTGTTTTTTGTTTCAACCTTACTTTTAAATACATATGATTCTTGTTCTTATTGTTGTTATCTTGCTTTATTTAATGGTTAACATTTGTTGTTTTAATGTGCTACATAAATAAATTGGCGTTCTATTTTTGTGAAAGAGGAACAGATGTAAAGACGTGGTCTCCCTGAAGTTGGGGCAATTCCAGACATTCAACATGCTCAGATTAGCGTGTCTTCATCAGCACAAACAGAGGGTTTGAACAGCATAGCATGAGGCTAAGCAGTGAAATTATCGGGTCATTCCTGTGACAGCTAGTTACTATTGAGCACAACTTGTGCAAATTTTGTAGCAGGGACGCCAAAGCATGGTAAATATGACAACTCAGTGAATCTCATGCCACAAGTTTTGTCAACATGTCAAAAAGCAAGCAGTAATAAAGCACTCCATCCATCACTATCATAGCTCTGTACGAAGGCTTTTATGTTCAACACTACATAAACCAAACTAGACTTAGAATGATGGATAAATAAAAAACGTCCTTTGAGACCAGAGTTTAGTTTTGCTGTTTAAAGAAACCAAGTCTTCATTTTGTTTATTTTTTAAATATTTCCCCCCCTTTAGCTTGATATTAACAAGTAACCTTCAGAATCTAGGAAGTAATAAATATTGCCAGACTCTTGTCAACATCTAGTGTTGCATTTCATTGCATTTATTGTCTGCTAGTAATTACCATTGCCTTTCTGTCCTTCTTTTTATTGTTGGTGAATAAATGTGCATTTATAATTTCACATGTGAGTGGTGTTGTTGAGCCCAAATGGACTTTCCTATGTTTGCCTCGTCATTCCTGTTCATTTGACTGAGATTTGCCAACAAGCAGAAAGATTACCTTGTTTATCATCTGTGGTTTTTAAAACCTGCTCACACCATTTAGACTGCATTTAATCTCAGTTCCCCATCTTTGGGTAGCAAAAACACAAAAAATACACAAATATATAATTTTCTTGTGGATATATGTTATTTTGGTGTCAATATTTGATCTAACAAAACATTAAAATCATGTTACCTTTTCTGTAATGAGTTTTTTATGCTGTGTTTCTGTCATATACAAGTTGCAAGTCTGTTCTTTTCTTTTATGAGGTAGTTTTTCATAGTCAATTTGATCTGAAAACACACCAATCACTTTAAAGAGCGACTGTTTCACAAAGTGTAGCTGTGGTTAGCGCAGCAACATGAGAGTGGTATCAATCTTCATTTAGCTCAAATACTAATCAGTCTCTTACCAGCACCCCCTAAAATACTGGATGAAGGTGTTGCAGTTGGGTTAAAATCTGCATGGATTAATAATGTTTTTGGAGAGCTGTGGAAGTATCTGGGTCCTGTTAACAGCACTGGTGTGGCTCGCATGTAGGATTTTGAAGCAAGACTTCCCACAGTCATCACATGCATTTACAACATCAACTCCTCCACAACCAGGTGTACAGGTGTTGGCTTTACTCTTGGTAGGTGTTACCAATGCTTTGAGGGAATGGCCGCTAACTGGGTCCTACTCTCCATCTCGCTACAGCTAATAGGCTTAACTCAACAACCAAACCAAGGTCTGTACTGTCCATCCTTTGCTATTTGGATGCCAACAATAATTTATCTCATTATGGCCAAGCCTGCTTGATATGGAAGGAAAAAGTGAGCATGTGGTGAATTCTGCAGAGATGGAACCTTTACTGATAGGTAACAATTTATAAACCCCTGTAGCTGCTAATTTGATTAAATATTGAAGCCTCTTCAAGTATAAAAGTGTTAGTGTTAAGCTGAAACTAATGGTGGAGGACCAGGAACTTCCCATGTATAGAGAAACAAGGTGGTGGAAACAACCTTAAACAAATGTGACTCCTTTGATAGCTTTTGGTGAACTTGTTTTCATTCAGAGGAACAGGATTACACCAAGAAGTGGAGCTAACTGAGATATTGCTAACATTGAGTGCAGGACATGTTTACCAAGAATATCATAAATGCCTTCACAATTACAAAAGTTTTCCAAATTTGCCACAATCCAGCTTCTAACAAGCCATGAAGAAACATTCAGTGTATTAAAATGTGCAGAATCTACTTGTATCAATTAGAACTGAAAAGATCTATTAGTTTAGGCGATTTCTATACTGCCACATGTACATGCCAATGTTGTATAAACAAAAATCAAAGACAGAAAGCTACTAAGGCCTAATTGAGGTGAACACATCTGGTCAAAGGATGAGTGTCAGTTTTGTTATGTAATTAATTCTCCTTTTGTTTCACTTTTCACGTCAGGAAAAAATTTCCCAGTTCATCTCATCACCAAATAAAAGACTTTTTGAGCATCGTTAGAGATATGTTCTGTCTGTTGGTGGAGACTGATCAAGTTCAGGGTCAAGCGAGATCCTACAAATCTTACCTCCAGCGTGAATTGTCTTTATTCAACCCCAGTCACCTCATCGGGCTGTGAAATGTTTCTCCCAGACCCGCAGGGGGAGATCATACACAATCTGACAGGGTTTATAAAGATCTGATGTCCATGTGGAAAATGAGTGGTGTGTGTGTGCTTAAAAATTTAATTTAGTGTTCTAAAAATATTGCTGAGACCGTTAGAAGGACTTTACTGAAACTGATTGTCTCGCTGAAGGTGAATGAATAAACATCAGTAAT
Source organism: Poeciliopsis turneri (assembly GCA_922788865.1). NCBI lineage: Eukaryota > Metazoa > Chordata > Actinopteri > Cyprinodontiformes > Poeciliidae > Poeciliopsis > Poeciliopsis turneri. The sequence goes on along the minus strand of CAKLNU010000771.1, from coordinate 18,952 downwards.
TGGGTCATGGATGAATTCGAGTGGTGCTAGCTGGGTTCACGTCCGGCTCCAGCTGCTGTTGTGTTTTAGGTGCATAGTTTCTGTGTGTGGTTAGTCTCATTGAAGGAGCTTTGACATGTGTTTTTGTAACATTTTAAATTAAAAGAGTAGAAATAGAAATCTTAACCTGCTTATCACGAACAAGCAAAAATGTAACTGCTGCTACTTCTCCCCACACACCATCTGAATTTAGCCATATTAATTCACTAGTTCATTTAAGCTCCTCCCAAAACATTTTATACACACAGAGCACATGGCAATACTGACCCACTGAGACCACAAAGCAGTTTTCACCAGGTTTTCTACCATCACTGTAGGGAAACAGCACAGTACAGTGAGATATAATAAAAACAAGAATATTCAGGGTCCCCCCCCCCTAATAGCGTCTGTACAAACCAGGCTCTAGTTTGACATGAAGCAGTGAAATGACAGATGACACTTATGGCTTCACAAATGGGCAGGGTCTTGTTTCCATCACACAGAGAAAACAACATATTATTTGTTGAGTTTCATTTGCTAAGCCTACTAAAAAAATAAGGAATTAATTACAAACAATAATTTCTTGACATAGAAATCTACTACTACTGACTTGTGTACTTGGTTCCACACAGTACAGTGCCATGTGAAAATATGAATACTTCTAAAAAAATGTTTTCGCCTTTTGTGACATTAACACAACGGAGTATTAGGGCCAGGCTAAGAAAAAAAAAAGTCGTAGTATTACAATAATAGATATAAGTATTCTTGCATTATTTTGACTTTATTTTCATAATTTTATTACTTTAATATCATAATTTCATTTTTTTTTTAATTCCTTTGCATGACACTAATACTCCATTGTACATTACAATCAGAAACGCTGATGTCTTATTAGAAATGTATGTGATAGACCAGGTTATTTGTAGTGAAGATTGCACAAGGTTTAAAACCAGAATGCAATTATAGCATCCTGGTTTCTTAAGAAAAACCAACATAGAACCAGAAGCTTAGAGAAGATTGGTAAAGACTCAAACCTCTGGTCAGGATTCACCTTCCAACAAAATCAAGAACTAAATTCAACAAAAAATCTTTTGTCAGGTCTTTTGAAACATCTTGACTTTCTTTGCTATTTTACAAAGAAAAACTGTCTAAAATGTTGGTTTCTGCCTGAGCAAAGCTTGTAGAGCCATGTTCTAAATGCCTTGGTGGTCCAAATTTCATCAAAAGTCACCCAAATACACGGGCGTACTTCACTCTGCGAACTCAATGGAGATGTCTGTCGGATATATCTACGTATGTGATGTTACACAGGAAACTGCTCAGTGTGAAATAGGGTCACATCAAACTATTTTGAATGCAACACTAAGCTAATAAGTTGGCGTAAAAAGTAACAAGCCAGGCTGCCACTTTGTGGCACACTGACAGTATTGTGCTGGCTGCCCTGGTGGAGAAAAAACAGGGCTAGGCATCCAGTCAGCTCATCATGCAAGCTAATATCCATTGGGATTATGGGAAATGAAGGAATTTGTCACAATAAACTGATGTAATTAGTTCGCTCGACTAAAACATCTCAACCATCCATGGACAGTGTGCACAGAGTCAACACTGCCAAACGAATACACCACAGTATGCCCGAGTATGTGGGATCCTTATTCCTTGAAAGCATTGATTCGTAGTGAATACAAATGCTCAGCATGCTCTTTTTTATATCCCATAGCAATACATTGACGTTTGTGGCTGTAATGTGACAAAAGGCGGAAAACTTCAAGGTGCTTGTATATTTTGGCAACCACTGTATCTTTCATTTCATAAAAAATTTTCAGTTCCTCTAAGAGTTTTACACAACCAAACCAGTACAATTAGACATGTTTAGACTGTTTTTTGCACATTTTTAAAAAATAGATTCATCTGCTTGCTTGAAAGCATTTTAAGAAGACACAACCAGCAACAAACACTTTGAGGGGGAACCCAGCCCACAGTGGGCAACACCACGACACATCGGTCACCTCACAACCTCAGTCCACAACACAAACAATTGGAGGGGAAGTAAAGGAGCATAAACAAGAGCAATTAGGAAATAAAAAGTGTATCACATGTCCTGCATCTATCGCAAAGAAAACAGGAACTGATGAAGACGATACGCAAATATAAGAGAAATATATTTATGCTACCAGTGGGTCTTCCCCATTACCCAGGAAACGGACATAATGTTACCCACACTGGAATTAACAAAATTTAAATCTTCCCCCTATTTAGAAATTGTTTGTCAGAACCTGAGTCTTTGGGTCCTAGAGTTGGGAACCAAGGCACAAAACATGCCAACATCAAAAACAAAAATGTGTTTTGGACGAGATGGGGTATCATGTATCTGCAGATCGGAGAGGTAAGGACACACAAGGCCACTCTTCTGGGTACAATAGCTGCGTTTCCATTGCAAATGTGAGCAAAACTTTGTGGATATTCCATTAATGTCGACAAGACCCAATATCCCAACTGCAGTGTTTCCATTATTTAAGAAACACAATTAAAATCATGCCGTGCCATTATCCTCCTGTCACTTCCTCATTTCTGCCACCAGTAACAACTGGTAGTGGATCACATGATTTGTGTGATGCAAAAAAGCGTTTCCATTGCAATTTTGCAAACAGCACTAATTTTGATACAGTTGAAAAAAACCAGATCATCCTAGTGCAAAAGCTTTTTCCTGAAAAACGTGACTTTTTACCAAAATTGGCGCGTTAGCATTAAATCAACTTATTTTCTTAAATCCAATTTCCACAATTTCTGTGGTCAGCGGAGACACAGTGAAAGTCTCACCACTAACTGCGCAATCGGAAATTTCTGAACTGAATTAGCTTAATGAAAATACGGCCATTTTGAAAAAAGCGTTTTTCAATTAAAAGTTTTAGCATTAAGATGAGGTAGCTTTCGAACCTATTCAGGTGTGATTTTCATTTTGCAATCATGTTAATTAACAGTATTCTGTTGATGAACAGTCTTCTGTTAATCAACAGAATACTGAAAGTTTTGCGCAGCTTGGAAACGCAGCTGGTGAATAAGATGATCAAAGTGCATGAAGTCAGTCAGTGGTGAGGAGGATCGAAAGCCTGTGCAATGAATGCAGGGCATGTGTTTATAAACTGGCCTCAGGTTCTGCAGATTTATCAAATGTTTCATCATTTTTTTACTCTCTGCTGATGTTGTACATTCATAGGACACTCTGATTTGGCTTTCAACATTCCCGTTAGCTTATGCTGGTGTCACTCGCCCAGTGGCCCTCTGAAACAGCACAGCATGTAATTCGCTGCTACCTGCACTGAAGCATCCTGCTCTTTTGTTCTCCATCTCAGCCTGCTGTCAGAAAGGAGAACTCACCCCCAATGAGCAAACAGCACACGCGTCACATGAGGCAGACCTCAGAGGCATGTTTTCAACTGGAAACTAATTCTAGATTTATAGGACATCATCTCAGTGCAGCAGCCTGATCCTGACAGGGACAGAGAGGCAGAGAGAAAAGGTCTTAAAAAATGTACGCCTCCAACATGAGAGAGTTGGCTCTGGCAAAGCTCCAGGACTTCGCCCGGACCGCAGGGTGAGGTGGAAAAATGGATGAGAGAACTGAAGAGACAGAATCCCTGCAATCGAGGGCTGTACGGATCCTCAAATCTACACACGCCTCGTGGGGTGTGTAGATTTGCATTCATGCGCCCACGCAGACGCATAAGAACAGCCACACATCCACGAGGTGACACAATGACACAGATGCACATAAATTTTGGATGTAGGTACTCTTAGGCTTAGTGTGCATGAGCCAAAGCTGCACAGCTTAATGTTTTCTATTTTAAAGCTTGTGTGCGGCGATGATGTGCAGAGAACAGTCTGCTTTTAACTCTGAGCTCAAATCTATTCTGAAGGTTTTGTTTATTTTACACTGGCTCACAGTTAGCAGGTTGAACGTCTCCCAAGCCAATGAAATATTTGAATCTGTGTGTTCCAATATGTTGAAGTGAATGAAAGCAACATAAATTTTTTTAAAAATTCAACTTTTCATTTCAATTGCTTTCTTTAGTTGTGCTGTTCTTTTGAGGGTTTTTTTTTTCTGAAAATAATTTCTAAAAAATAAAAAATAAATAAATGTAATTGAAACTTGATTGATTAGTGTGTATTTTAACACCCTAATGTTGCTGTTAAGCTATGACAAAAAAATTAATTAATTGCATTTTTGGTGTCAAAACACAATTAAATTAAACAGAGATGATTGATGTGAATATAGCAAACCCATTATATTTATATCTAAGTATGAGGCAAATTAGAATAATTTAGAATAATTGGACATAAGACTAATCAAAGAAAATATTTCTGTCTTAGTGTGGATTATGTTGTCAAAACAGCTACTGATAAACAGGGTTGTGAAATTGTTTTACAATTCTTGCTATTGATATTTATTTACTACAAAGTCTGGGTGAGCAGCTCCATCCTATATATCTCTACTTTGGTCTGAAATATCACTAATCACAAAAAGAGCCTTAACCGGTGTCAGCTAGTTAGCTAGCTAGTGAGTGGCGCTAACATTGACGCTCCTGAACTTATTAAATCACAATTATATCTAGCTTTAATTGAGGCATGTATAATTACTTATATATTTAATAAATTATTTCTGTATTTATTTCCAGTTTTTAAAAATGTAAGAATTATTTCACAGTATTTTTTATTATTATTATTATTATTTTAATGTGGCGCGCTTCACTCTCCCTGCCATTCTATTTCTTCAGAATAGCTACATAGAGATGTTGAAGTTCAGCCAGATGTAATTCATACGCTGGCCAATAGGTGACAGTAGAGTGTTTCTAAGTTGATTGGTAGTAAATCATCCATTTCAATCATTTGTGCATCCTGTTTTAGACATGTTCATAGTCCAACACACCTGGATATCAATGACCAATATATCAATGTGTTTCAGTAGTGATTGGAAAGATCTAAGATGAACAGGACAAAGTCCTATTCAGCAAAAAGTTATAATACAATTTTAAAATATAAAAATAGAAGTGCTGACAAATGTAGCAACAGTAATTGTGTAACTATAATTTTCAGTGGGATATTTTTCTCCTTTGTAGAAATGTACTTAAATCAAATGTAGGATTTTTCAAAAACATTTTCAGTGTGAGGATACGCCTGTGCTGTATGAGATATTTTTACACACCTTTACCAACTGTAAATAATTAATTTCTTTGGTTTAAAATAAGCCCCTTCAATTGGCTTTGATCATAATGTAGTCCGGGGGCTGCACAGTGGCGCAGTGGGTAGCGCTGTTGCCTTGCAGCAAGAAGGTCCTGGGTTCGATTCCCGGCCCGGGGTCTTTCTGCATGGAGTTTGCATGTTCTCCCTGTGCATGCATGGGTTCTCTCCGGGTTCTCCGGCTTCCTCCCACAGTCCAAAGACATGACTGTCAGGCTGATTGGGCTTTCCAGATTCTCCTTAGGTGTGAGTGTGTGTGCATGGTTGTTTGTCCTGTTTGTCTCTGTGTTGCCCTGCGACAGACTGGCGACCTGTCCAGGGTGAACCCCGCCTCTCGCCCGGAACGCAGCTGGAGATAGGCACCAGCAACTCCCGACCCCGTTAGGGAGAAGGGTGACGGAAAATGGATGGATGGATGGATGGGTAAAGCCCCCCCATGCTGTGATCCTGGGCTTTGATGACCCAGCATGTGTGTGTCCTTTCTGCAAATCAAAGCGCCAGCTTTATACTGTCTGTTTCACATTTCAAATAAAAGAGAGGCTGCTGAGGTTGTCCATCAAACTTAGAAAGTAAGCAGTCAGGAACATTGTTGTTGCTTGTCTTCAGATCTAAAACACTAAAATTTCCATTGTAATTCGCATTAGCAGAAACTTACAGTTTCCCTTTTCACTTCAGAATCAGGTCCTCTATTACACACAAACCTCAGATGCCATTCCTGATATGTACTGTAACATACCTTACTTCTGCTTTTTGAAGCAGTGAATTTCCTAAAGGACAGCAGTGGATCCTTCAAGGCCTGTAAATTTCATTGGATCAAATTTATGTGTCCAGCACATCTTACAGAAGCTCAACTGGGTTAAGATCTGCGGAATCTGGAGGGCAAGTCAGCACCTCAAACGTGTTGTTGTTCATTCAACTCATTTTATTTATGTAGCGTGGATTCACAATGAATGTCGTTTCAAGGCACTTAAAACTATTGTGTCGACCTTGTGCAAATAAATAAATTAGTCATTTAAATCCAATCATATACGCAGATTCACACACTGTACAACCAAAACTGTTGTACCGTAGATTTTCTATTATCATGTCTTTGGTCTCTCAGGCTTGGGAAATCAGCCAATCATTTTAAAATCGTCCTGCGCGAACAAGACATAATTGATCTTTACTGGATTCTGTTCCACAGGCCTTTAAACTCAGAGCAACCGCTATTACACACAGATTCAAAGGACCAGTGGGCCAGATTTGTAATATTGAATCTGCCTATGCACAAAATTACTTACATGTGACCTGACTGACTGTTGTGCTCCCCACTTCTTTTGGTCTAAATCTTTCACAATTAAACTGTTTACGATGTGTTTAGCACCAAACAACTCAAGGGTCAGGTTGCAGAACATTTAGTCACTAAAGAGTCACAGTTTACCCAGGTTGAATCATAGGCTGCCAGAAACGTCACTGAAAATGAAGTGTAATGTTGCGCCTTGTCTGCTCTATAAAGGCAGCTGGTGCCAAGCTTTGCCTGCAACTAGTTCAGCTGCCTCTCAGTTGCTAATTAACTTATTACATTTTTTATATGCTGAGGATTATTTTAATGTGATAGGCTCTCAGAGGCAGAGGGTGGCATTGAAATATCAATGAAATCCCACACAGCCCGAGTCTTTTTATATGTTGTGTTATTTTACATCCTCACACTTTTGGTCAAAAGACCACAAAGGAAGTAAAATGAAAACAGTGCCTGGGTCTTAATTAAGTTCAGTTAAATCTGTGAAACAAATAGAAGATAAACCTGAATATGTGGGGAATTGAATCAGAACACATCCATCCAGGCTCAGTCCCTGTATGGACAGCAGTATAAGTGTGGACTGTTTTGTGGATGTAGACGCGGTGACTCTGCCGCTCGTGCCTAATGTGTCCAATTAGGAGCACGGAGAGCAGCGCCAGAAATAACCGGCTTGTCAGCTGGTATTTTATCTGAGCTTCCCAACAACAGTAGATGCCTGACTCTGTTAGTGAGGTCGGTCACTAAACAGGCAAGAAAAACCTGTGAGCAGGACGAGACGGTGAACAGGGCGAGCGTGTCCAACGCAAAGACAAAACTCTTTTAACGACGGCCAGAGGCAGCTCTCTCCTTGTGTAATAAATCGAAATGATCTGGAGACATTTTGCCAAATCATTTGATTTTACTTAATAAATGACACTCCTTACAGTTAGATAAGTGGGTGTGACTCAATTTTTGCTTTGAGTTAGACTGTTAAAGATAATTATTATCTATAAATTCTCTTTAAAACTAGACAAAACCAGCTTTAATTTCCACGTGTCTTTGTTCTAACATGCCTCCTAATAAACTGACAATTTCAATTAAACTTTCTCCAGGCAGCAATGAACTGAAACAAATTTCACCTACAGAGCTAAACTGACTCCAACTGTGATGAAAACAGGAGTTTTTACATGTTTTACACAATATTGACTCAGCTTTATAATGCAAATTTTCTTTTTTTTCTTTTTTTTTTGAACCAGCAGAGACTGACTGCTGTTTTATAACGCATTGAGAAGCTGCTCACTGACAATTTGAGTGCTTTCTCGAAAAATCCTCCCAGAAAGGGAGGTAAAAAGTCTGGTAAAATAATAATGGTGAACATCAGCAAGCAACGTATGAATTAATTCACTTATTAACCAACTGGTATTAAACCGCATGCCTTGATTATTTCTGTGGAATTTTAAAAGCCTTTCACTTAACCTTCACTGATTTTATTAATTTTATTAATTCAACAGTTATTCTAATTCTGCTTCATGTACAGACATAAAAAAGTGACAAAATTACCACCAACTCAACCTGAAAGCCAAGACCATGAGTTGCACTAACCCTAAGGAATTAATCATAAACATTATGTCTGCTAATGCTTAAGCACTGCACCAACACAGTGTCTCTCATTCCTGCTTGACATTGTGTTATCGTACACCCAAATGCTTCAGAAAGGAAAAACACTAATACGTTTTTGACTTGAAGAGGCTGACTGCTACTTTTGCTCTTAATTCCTGAAAAAGCATCAATGATCCGCTAAATTTTGCTTGTATCGGCTGGACCTCTGAAATACAAGCAATTTATTTGGCAATCCTAGCAGCAGGACTGCTGCACTTGTAGAAATACCTTGAAATAATTATTCTTCAAGAGTGAAAAAAATCATAGATTAAAATAGCATCCTAACTTTAACATGTTGTACGATTTTGACTCTGTCTGTGTTTTCTTAGTAAACTCTGGTATGATTACCTTAAAACGTCCACATCCATCATCCCACTGACATCAAGCTGACATTTGTAATAAAGTGAACTGTCAAAGTTAAAGAGAAAATACCCCATCATGTGACAAAAAGCTGATTTCCCAGGATGCTTCAGTGCAGCAGGTAACTCTAAATTCACTCCCCCGAGCAAAATCATCCCTGCAACGCAATGTGAGTGTTGGTTGGAGTTCTGTGATTGATTGGTGTGGTGCAGAGATGGAGAGATGTGAGGCGAAGCAAAGTGCTGACAAGCTTACCCACAATCACTATTTCCTCAATCAAGGAAGCTGTGATTGTGCTCAAGATGGGGCCCCTGTTGGAACAAAGTGGATGTTTTTTCTGACTGGCAGGCCTTTGACTCGCTTGTGGTGTGAAGGCATGTAAGAAAACATCGTTGTTGATGCTGTTGTAGAGATTGTTAGCAGCGTTAGTGTTCACACTTACAGCACTCTAACTGAACAAAGAACCACAACAGACATCCACACTCTCTGAATGCCGCCATTTACACCTCAACCAGGTGCTGCCTCTGAGGTTCTAGAAAAGAGTCGGCGTGAGCTGTTGCCATGAAAGCAGAGCTGCTAAGAAGAGTTTCAGATATGGCCCTATGTTCCTTTTAGTATCCAGAAAAGTACCCTGCTTTTATTCTGAAAAATGCTCAACAGTTCAAAGCCGGGTTGTTTCTTCAGAAACCGGGTCTGTGTCGGTTTGTTATTTGGCTAATTTTTCTCTCGCTCTGATTTTCCCGGAGTATAAAAGCTGTCAGTTTCCTGTTTTTGCCAGTCATAGCAATTTGCAGCACGGTCCAGCTCTGAAAACACTTCTTCAATGCCAAAACAAGTCGTTGACTTCCCAGTGCGTAAGTGGAATCCATTGTTGCCGATCAAAGTAAGAAAGCATCCGAGTGCGATCCAACTGCTGCATGTTCTACAGTGAAGAAAATACTGGTGCCGGTTTGCCTTAATTTAAGGGTTTGTTGTGCTGCATCACACTGTTTCCTGTAAGCAGAGAGCTTCCACAGCGTTACTGGGTCCTTGGGCAACTCCTCCAATCACAAAGAGGATGCTGGTCGTCTGCAGCAGAGCAGAAGAACATCGTGCAGTGGGCATGGGGGCCACATACTCCCAGCGCCGCTTCACTGGGTTGTAGCTCTCCACTGAGCCCAAGGGCGATGGCTCATTACCTGAAAACAAAGAATAAAAAGCCCAAATTAATGCCAGTTATGTTGTAAAGTCTAAATAATCCTCAATCCGGTCAGTGAGTGAAAGTGACGTCGTGCGCAAGATCCCACTTCACTTGAGCTTCATACTGCTCTGTTTATACTGAGCTGGTTTTCAGGGAATCTGTAACACTTTTGTTATGATTCAGCCGCTCGCTTACACGACTCTTGTGATCATTTTGAAATCAGGTCTCAGAGTGAAACTTTTCTGTCACCCCCCTGCGGTGGTATGAAACATGCTATGCATTACTCTGCATTTTAGGAAACAAAACTCTCAGAAATGTAAATAAAATAGTTTGTTCCATAGCGATCACCATGTTTTAAAGACACAGCAGCCATATTGGATTTTGAGATTACTTTTGGAGAAAAAACACAATTTGTTCTTGGAACAAAAACAAATTGTGTGTAATATCTAAACATTAAATCATGTAATACTTAAAATAAATCAAGAATGAACAGGAGCAGAAAGAAGCATAAACTCATTCACATGAAAAGAAAATTCATTCAGTTTGACTAATCGTGGTTATCCATGCAGCCAGCAGCGCTTCAAAGTCCCACAACAAAATGAATTTGTATTCATCAGCCGCCTCATCAGCAGCTTCTAAAAGCTGAACTGACACACTTCTCCTGAGGGACAAGAGCGACACGATCAGGAAGGAACTTAGCTCTGTCGCAGGAGCCATGAAAACTGATAAGGCTACCATGACCTTGGTGCAAGGAGCGAACAACAGAGAAGAGCAGACATATAATTGACAGCACAGGTTTTTCTTTGATGCATTTGGAAAACATAGCCTGGCTCAGTAACATTGCTGTTGTTGTAGCAAAATACTCTCCCTGTCTAGCTGTGCACTGAGTGGGCAGGTCAAACTTATGTTACTTATGTTTCTACCTGCTCTCACCTGCAGAGGTTTCAGTTTGTTGAGGTTTTGACGTTAGGCTGGACTATGTTTGTTTGTCCTCAAGTTGTTTCCTTGACTGTTTGAAGGCTATATTTCCAATTGTTAAACTTGTGTAGCAGCCTAAACACTCCCAGTGTCCTGACAATTGTGTGTCAGGGCTATCTTGAGCTTGACTATGACAGATACATTTTGGACAATTAGAAAATTATATAATTGTGTTAAAAGTGTGTTAAATTTGTTCTAGCCCCTCAGATCTACCTTGAAAAAAAAAACACCTTACCCTAATAAAATCCAACAATACATCTTATTTGAAACTATTCCATGTTTCCTATTTGTTCAAATTGTCAAACTGTAATTAGGAGGAATTTTTAAAGATCCACAATATATTGGCATCAATGTCAGTATCAGCCGATGTTAGTAAATTTTTTAACATTTCCATATTGTTGCCATTTGTGTTTCAGGAGGAGGTGGGAAGTCAGTCATGTGATATTTGGTCATTGCATATTTGCTAAATACTGCAATTTTGATATGGTTGAAAGAATGACTTACAGTAGCGCAAAACATTTTGATCAAAAAACATGTTTTTACTTTTTTTCTTTTTCAAAATTAAGCAAATTTATGTTCACAACTCCAATCTGTGTAATTTTAAATGCAGCTCTAGAGCCTGGGACCAGAAACCGCAGCAGACCTTCAGAGAGCCGTAACAGAAATGACTAAACGGGAAACCTTTTTGTCTCAAAAGGAGGATCTTATCAGTATTACCATGTTGGTCATAACAATACAGCAGATTTTGGAGATAAAAGTGGATATTCTTACACTGGGCGGGAATAAGATCCTGAGTAAACTCAGAAATGTTCAGCATTTAGATGTTTTTAGTATTTATTGTCTTTAAAATGTCTGTTCTGACCTTCTCCTTCTTTCCCCCTCTCCTTCCTGTCTCACATTAGTAGCAATGTGCTCTGTTATTATACATCAGGCAGACCTAAGTTGTTGCTGTTTCCATGGAGACCCACATCACAGAAAGTCCCCAAATAACGTAGCCCGGTTGGTTATTGTGTGTGCATGTGTCTGTCACAGACTAAGATAATCATGTTGAAAGAACAAGGCGGTGGTGGCTGAGCGGCCTTTTCAAAGTGATCCGGGCCTGTTCAGCCATCACCCCCTTTATCATGAAGACACTCTCTCTGGACGACACACACACAAAGAAACACCTTGCCACAGGATGCTCAAAGGCTTTTCATCACTGCTTTGATTCTCAACCCACAGACGTCATGTCACTGCACCCATCCGTTCTCCTTCTTTTGACCTTTATTCTCCGTCTTCTTTACTGCTGTTTACGTACTATCTCATTTTCATTTCCTTCCTATTGCTTATTTACAGCTTTGCTTTGCTTCTGTTTTTAACTCTTGTCTTTAACTTTGCAATTCTTAACCCATTTTCTCAGTCAGCCGCCTCTGACTTGATTTCCTGCAATTATTCTTTTTTTTTTTCCAAACCCTCCTCCTCTCATTTCTCCTGCCTGTTCTTTGCCTTTATTATTTCTGCTTTGTAAGTCTCACACAATTGTCTTTTTTTGTCTGTCACCTCAACAACGTTAGCCACCGTTGCATTGTTCTCTCTCCTTTTATTGTGTTCTTTGCCTTTTCTGACAATAACATTAGACTTTCTACTCACTTGTGGATCCCCATAAAATAACCAAGCTCCATGTAAACACTGTTGAGTTAAAAAATACACAATATTTTTTGACTCAGTCTCTAGAGGTAATTTTTTTTCATTATTGTTTCCCTTTTTATCACTGCTCCTTCTTTCTTCTACACCAGATTATCGAAGCAGATAGCACCATAGACAGACAGGTGCATTCCTGTCCATCAAATGAAGGAGTTGGAAGCAACTTCTATTTTTTTTAGGTTGTTGATGTCTTCTCTCAGACAAACACAATAGATACTTTATGTTATTGTTTTAATTCGATGGATCCATTGACATTTTTCATATTTGTCATTTTTGCATGATGTTGTTGATGCACATTTTTAAAATTTGCCACATTGTATATGGGGGAAGTTACAAATTGCTTGAAACAGTTTACACTCTTCAAACTAAGTGAACAGTGTCTCTTCTGCATTTTCCTTGCGAAGGACTACTGTTGCAGTTTGTTTTCTAGTTGGGATTTTATTTTATTTTTTTACGATGTTTTAGGCTCTACTGGCCTGTTTTGTACAGAAAATAGACAGGAAACAGGGAAAGAGAGAAAGGGGATACATGTAGCTGATGGCTGGAGACCATGTACAGAACCCAGGAGAACTCCGTCAAAGACTATTGCCTTTTAACATGGTGCACATATTCTCCCAAATGAGCCACCTAACTGTGGTAAGAGTTCATCTTGTGGAAGGTGAGTTACCGGTTTGATCCCCCACTCCATCTGTCTCCATCGTTTTCTTGGGCAACACTCTTAGGCTGGCAAGGCAGCTGGTGGTGCTCAGAGGGCCCGGTGTCATCCGAACAAGGTCTGTCAAAATTCAGTAGCCTACCAGTGAATGAATGTGTGAATGCCTAAATGTAGTTAAGCTACATTCAGAACAGGACTTTTACCATTACCATTTATAAAAAACCCTTAGCGGACTCCACTAAGGGTTGACGAATTATACAATCATGTTTGGTATTCAAAGAGAATCTGGTTTTGGTCATCTCCAGGAAAATATCTGCCTGCACTGTTTCTCTGTTATACGGTGAGGTGTTCTGGCCAGGATGAAGTTGACTGGCTTCCACAAACTCCTGACCTCAACATCACAGATTTTCTCATTTGTCCGTTGGTTCATAGTTCTGTAGGCACAGAAAGGGCCACTCCCAAAATGTCTAGATGTATTGAAGAATTAAGAGTTCCTTTTGAGGTGTATTAATATTATAAACCTAAGTGGTCATCAATGGAAGTTTGTAAAATCCATCTGTGGATTTTAGGGAGGGGTATTAGGCTTTTCTTTTCTTGCCATACAGTATCTTTCTGCTTTCATCTCAACAAATAGCTTTGATTCTAAATCAGAACATGTTCTCCACATTCACTGACTGTCATGTCGTCTTATGTTATAACCAGCTTTGACATGGTGAATTTTACAATATCATGCAGGAATAACACAGAAGCACTCTGAAGTTAACCACTGATACAGATTATGTCAACATCGTAGAAACAGAGAGATAGATTTGGTTGTCTTGGTGACAAGGACAAGTTAACACATATTCCTGCCTCTTTTTTGTCAGCTTGTTCACAATGCAGGTTTCTGTTAATATTCCAATGTAATAGACTTCAGATGGCATAAAAAGGAAAAGTTTGGGTGGTAATAATAATGATGAAAGAAATCAGATAAATAAAGTTTAGCAGATAAAAAATAATGAGTCCTGAATGTTGGCTTGCTTCAGCAGATAATATCAGTATACTCATAAAACGATAAGGATGAACATGCATCTCCAGTCCGTCCTCTGGAACAGCTGGCATGTAATCATAATTTGCGTCCATGAATCAAGTTGTCACTCATAGTTATACATGAAACACATTAAGGCCTGAACAAATATAATATCTAATCTATATATCTGGGGCATGGTAATTTGAAAATTCAATTACACTCTTTAAAAAGTGACAGGCATTATGAAAACACATTAACTTTAAATCAGTCTGGAAGTTGGGTGACTTAATAACAATGCTTATACTAGCTAATGACTTTGGTCAAAGGAGACGGCTGTGAGATTTCATTGGATTAGCAGGGGCGAGGTGAGACCCAGGGTGAAATGGAGAAAAGAGTTTATTCTACTCCTCTAGGTTCTCAAAACTAGGAAACACAGGTGAGCAACGAGACATGAACACAGACTCAGGAAGGGGAACAATGACTTGACAAAGACAAGAATCCAGTGGGGAGATTAAATACACAAGGGAATGATCAGGAAAAAGGAGACAGCTGGAACCAGTGTAAGTAATTTCCCTTTTAATTTTTTATGTTAAAAACATGTTTTATGTCTCACAAGCCCAAAATATCCCATTAGAATAACCTCACACACACACACACACACACACACACACACACACACCCCCACACACCCACACACACACGCACACACACACACGCACACACACACACGATCTGAACGGCTGTCTGACCGAATGGCTGATCGTCACACTGAGCTCCAAGAATAGACGAGGCTGCTCGGGCGCATTAGGCCTTCATGTGAATGTGGCAAATCAAATCTGACAGGTTTCAATCAATATAACGCACAACTGAATCTGTGATACTTTTTAGGAATAAAACAAAATATGGAAAAAAAATGTTAGCTTGGTGGTAGCTTTGTAACACTTTGTCAAAAAATGACCTCTGTTGAAAATGAAGGGGCCATTTTTAGGTAACAGGAAAGTTGCTCTGTGTCCATAAAAAAAACATCAACAGAAACGAAAGAAAGAAGGTAAATTAACAAAGCGTCGCGAAAGGTCATGCATTGCATGGCAATCTGACTGATTTGAGTTCAAGATTAAGTTCAATATCTTGGTATAACAACAGCTGCATGTACATTCCAAATGTGGACAAAAGTTAGGAGATATTCAGCTAATGTCAAAAAAATCTAATTAATAATCTAATATCTGAATGTTCCACGTAAACACAGTATGGATAAATGTTACTTAAATATATCTAAGGGTGCATTTACATCAGAACTACAACTGCTAAAATCTGACACCACTTCATCTTCTTTCACCTTTCATGAAGAAGGAAGTTGCGCTCAATGTTTTCATCAGAGGTTTTTGTGTCATTTCCAGTAGTGCTTCTTGTTACAGCACCACCACAGGTGAGGAGGTCAGCATTTTGCTCCAAAGGGTTTGATATAGTGCTGTGTGAAAATGAATTGCGCCAACTGAAAATGGAACAAATCTTGCAATTTTGGTCCCCAGTCAACCCGAGTCCACCAAGTTACCAGGTGTGAAAACACCTTACCTCCAGAGTAAACATGCTTTTTTGTGATCTGTGCAACTACAACAGCAATACATGTTTTGTCTATTCACAGGCAGAAATGTCATTTGGGCAGAAATGTCATAGCAACAAGAGAAATGACAAACGGACAGAAACAGAAGCTGATTTTTGTGAACACGCTATCAGAGAGCAGATGAAGGAAATGAGATTTATGTCCAGAAAACAAAACTTGAACCACCATTAAAGAACAAACTGATGGAAACAAGGTTTTGGTGAGTTAGAGGGCTCAGAGACTGTGGATGACTAGTTTTCAGTGGGTTTCAGTGATGAGAACCAAATCTGCTTTGGCTAAGAGGATGATGCTAGAATATCTTTTTTGTGCCAAGAAACAGAAAAATAAGGAGTGAAAACATAGAGCTACTGACCCAGACCACCAGCTACGATGACTCTTCCTCCAAGGCATCCTGCCACAAAGTCCGCCCTCTTTTCCCGCATTCTGGATGTTCGGCTGGGTTTGATCCAAATACCTACCAAAAGAAGAACAACCAGACAAACAGTCGGTCATGTCACCCTATACTAGTTTTATTTCCAAGTTTCTTTGAGAATGATAAATTCAAAATGCTGAAATTGTTCAGAAAGTCCTTTGTATATTTTCTGCCTTAACATGGCAGCCACTCTTCTCATTCAAGGACATAAAAACAGTAAAACAGATTCTGTTTCATCTGTCAAGTTGTTGGATTTTTTTACCAAACACATCCACAGTTACACATTGTACCATACAGCTTAATGCTAAATACAGAGTGCAAAAAACTACACATATTTCCACTGTTTCGGGGTTTTCTGTTAAATTGTGCAAATTGGAAATACAAAAATAAATTAGGTTAATGGAAACATACAAAATTTTGAAAAACACATTTTTCAATAAAAAGATTTTGATCTTCGGACGAGGCAGTTTTTTCAACTGTATCGAAATTAGTGTATTTCATGAAACTGCAAGGGAAACACAATGTGAATACTTGCTGTGTGTTACCTTATTTTCCAGTAATCAGTTTTTGTCACCTCTCTACCTTACTGTTACAAATATGAAATAACTCCAGATCCAATCACTAGAAAGATAGAGAAAGAAGACAAAAGGAAGGCATATATGGAGGGAAAAAACTGCGTTTTACACAAGATCTGCCTGGGGAGCTCCCAGCACCCTGCTCTTTTCCCTTTCTCTGGCTTGAAACCCCTCACAGATTAAATTTCTATATTTGGACCATGATAAGAGGTGACGCATTGCTTTTCCCACTGATCCTCGTGTCCTGTGCTAGAAGAGTCAGGGCAGGAGATGAAGATGGCAGTTTACACAAATCTAATAAAACAAAACATTATTCTAAAAAAAAAAAAAAAAAGGCTGTATGAGGTCACAAGCAAGTTGATTCATAAAACTATCAAAATGTGTAAATATTTTATTTGCTTGGGGTTGACCTTTGCTGCTGCTGCCTGCATTTATTAAACTTTACTTTCCACTAAGGCTGCGCGACATGACTTAGAATTTTATCGCAATATTTTGAGGTACTGTTGTGATAACAATAAAACTGACGATAAAAAAACAATCTTTTACTTAGGTAACTGTATGTCGGTTCCATCATGTCAGTTCAGTATTTTTTTTTTTTTTTTTTTCTATCTGTTAATGTTTATAGACATTATTGACTGGAAACATATACTTAATCAAGTTTTGTATATAATGCTTTAGCCCCATTATTCTGGCCAGAAACAATTTATTTCTATCTCCGCAAACAAAAAGCTGGTGACCTATTTAATTTAAAGCCTGATGTGGGTCAGACATGTTGGGTATTTTGACTGCTGAGCTCCCTTCCTAGCCTTTATCCACTCTTCAAATATAAAACTGGAAAGTGACTTGGAAGTGAATACATTAATTTCTTACAATGTCTGAGATAATTTGATGCTTTCCAACACGGAGCCACTGGGGCAGACTTGGAAGACCTCCAGTCGAAGTGTTATAGTGTTATAGTGGTAAATCCAGAGAGCACTTTAAAGGAGCAGTGGAGGACGCTGCAGAGGATCAAGGGATTACTATGAGAAAAGATGACGTGTCGGTTAAAAATATGTTACTTGGCAGACTGGTGAACAGGGTTACCTGAGACCAGATATCTCAGTGAAGAAAATGTGGTTCTTTTTGGGAAAACAGTTGGTGAAAAGTGAAAAAAATATTGTTTTTATTTTAAAACAACCCTAGATTCAGTTGAAAATGAATCCAACTGAATCAAATTTGCTGTGCCCATCAGTAAATTTTCTTTTTCCCCATTTCTGTTAGCTTGTAATTATGCAGGCAGAATGAAAACAATTCATTCAAAATTGAACGAAGCACTCAGTCTATTTCAGATGAAACACAAATCCTTACTCTTTATCATAATTGTTTTATATTAATTTTTCAATCACTCTTATGGTTTGACATCTGTTTAAGCTAATCCACGGAAGCTCAGACAAAAATATTCACCAACATTTTATGCATTCAAACACTTTGACATGTTCAGAAATACATATTACACACTGTGGCCGGTTTAATTTAAAACTCCCATTACAATCCAATGTGAAGCAGCCAAACAGAGTTAATGTCAGGCATGGAGGGTCTCACTGGGGATCCTTCCACATAAACCTTGGTAAAATAGCAATGCATTGGTCTTTTAAGGCTGATTCGACTTCTCACAGGATTGAAGGCTTAATAGGAGAAGGTTTATTGAGAGAGTTGTTGTAAATGTCACTCTAGGTTTCTGTACCTGTGCACTGTCGTTCTTATTTCTTAGTTCTTAATGAAGGACTAACCATCTTAAGACAGGTCTTTTAAACCTAACAAGTTTTTTTCTTTTTTCTCTCTCTCTCTGCCCAAGGTTGCGTGCACTTTTATGAATTTTTCTTTTTCTTTTTGTGTGTTGTTGGAAACTGACCATCTGATGGGGACACAGGAAATCGTTTCTCAATAGCGGAGGGCTCAGAACTTTACTTCACAGCGAAACATAGAACCAGGAGCTTGTTCTTACCAGGCTGGCTTCATACAGGATAGACTTGAAATTCACTTCAAATAAACTAGTTTTCTCTGGCCAATTCTGAACCCAAACCAGTGGTATCCTTGGCTTTCTCATTTTTCTTGCTTCTTTTTTTTTTCTTTTTAATGAAACTGGAAACTTCTATGAATGAAGATGGAAGAAATGCTAATACCGTCTGGCAAATTTAATCTGCAGTTAAATGGACTCGCCATAACTCCTTTTCCCTCAAGAAGGATCTGTTGGGCTCTGTGGCCCAACAAAACTTCAATTATTTGTTGTTTGTTTATTGGCCTGTGAGCAATCCGAACGAAGTACACTG